>CM026065.1:32482041-33082041 GCA_014839685.1 Anableps anableps | reverse complement strand
TTTGCATCCCACAAAATAAAGCTTTATGAATTAGCATGAATTATATGTGTAGTACCACCTTTATGACATAAATAAATAAGATGAAGCCCTTAGTTATGTGTGCCTGAGTATCTAGAATTACAAATAAAAGACTAAACTGGAAATAATTCAGAGTGCAACTCCAAAGGAGAAACTGTTTCTGTAGAGTCTGTAACTGTAAAATGACTATTAACTAAGTATTAATTAGGGGTTTGGCTGAAATCTAACTCATTTGGATATGTAAATCCAATTTATTGAGAAATCACATTATAAAAAACAGAAGTTTGCCCTCAAAGTGCTGGACCAAGACAAGACAAATCAAAGAATAAAAGTCAAGACATAAAACAGTGGTCCCCAAAGTCAGTCCTCAAGGGCCGGCATCCTGCATGTTTTAGTTCTCTGGTTCAACACAGCTGAATCAAATGATGGCTCGTTAGCAGACCTCTGCAGAACACTGGCCCAGTCCCAATGCTCGCACTTGTACCCTTGTGTCCTTCAAATGCGCATTCCTGCTGAAGGGCTTGAGAGTGTACTGTGTCCTAATTCTCTGGAGTGGTCTTTTGCCCCGCCCCCTTTGTGCCCTTGATCCACACTTCGGCTAAGACCGCATCCAGGAGGACTTCAGCAAAGTGTGTTACCCACAATTCATTGCTGCATGTGACGTTTGAATTAAAAGGCAGAATGTTCACAGAGCAATCTGTGTCTGTCGTGAAAAAAAAAACAGTTTTCAAATGTGAAGTACTGAAATAATTTTTGTTTCTACTGTACATGTGTGAGTACAATCAAATTTTGCTCTGTATTCAACAAGTGATAACCAAACACAGCCAAATATCTCCTGCAATGATTTCGGAAAGCAGAAAAACCTATACTGTACGTTTAAAATCGTATTGCCACCTTCTTAAAACGCATACAGTAGTTATTACGTATGACTATTTCTCTCTTTATACTGCTGCAGGGACGGATGAAATGACGACGCAGAGGCGCAAGTCGATGCCGTAACCCGTACTCTCCCAATTCTCCGATTTTTGCACGCTTGTAACAAGCACACTCAAACCCTTATGTGCACTTCTACTGAGTACACACTTAATAGAGGGGGGTAGGGTTTAGTGCGAGTATTGGGAAGGTTCCATTGACATGCTGAGGAGGTAGCTACTACCAGGGTGTTGAACCACGGAGAGAACTAAAACATGCAGGATCCCGGACCCTTGAGGACTGACTTTTGACACTGCTGACAGAATATAACGTTAAAAATGCTTACATTAGAACACACACATAAAATCAAACAAAGACAATAGTAAAACTTATCGACTCAAACTGAGCCAAACACTATTGAAAAAAGATATTTTTAAAGACTTAAAAACAGGAAGCGAAGATGGCTGTCTAATATTCAAAGGCAAAGAATTCCAAAGTTTGGGAGCCACAACAGAAAAACCCTGATCTCGTCTCAGTTTCCTCTTAGTTTTTTGGACAACAAGCAACTGGTCAGCTGATCTAAAGGCCCGAAAAGGAAATCCAAAAGGTGCGGAGGAACAAGACCATTTAGGCATTTATGAGACAACAAAAGGACTTTGAAATTAATTCTGTGATGCCCAGGAAGCCAGTGAAGGGAGGACAGGATAAATGAGATGTGCTTATGTCTGTGTGTACCAGATAAAAAATGGGCAGCACCATTTTATATTCACATTATTTACACAATTAAAGGTGATTGATATGGGATGATGTAAATAATGTGGGCAAATCTATGCTTTATCACGCAGAGGCACAGGCAAACAGCTAATCAGTCAAACATGTGGGAAAAGATCACAGACAGCTTCAGTGATGGTCTCAGAGTGCATTCAGCAGCTTTAAAAATGACACAGTTGTTTATTTTTTCCCCTGACGGCTCATCTGCAGCCCATCTCTGCAGCCTCCAATGCATGGCGCTTAAAGAGAAGTTTCAGTTTTATTGTCTACTAACTTGAAGTATTTTCACTCTAGAGCACTTTGGCCTTTCAAGTGAGACGCTCCTTCTGCCATAACTGTTTTGACTGACCTAAAGGCATAGTCGATGTGTTCATTTACATCGATAAATCGTGGCAGCGTTATTTACTGTTAAAATACTCAAATAATACCAAATTATAATAAAATTACATAACTAAAAAGACTCCCTGATATTAGTATAAAGAAACCAGATATTTAAAGGTGTTCAAAGTGATTTCAAAGATGATAGTTAACTATAGTTTCCTGTCTAGATCTTTGAGTCTCCAACAGGGACTGACTGGACGAAAATAAGGTCATATATGACTAAACATGAGTGCATGTTTTAAATGTGCCTTTTAAAAGTGACAGAAACTTAAAATTAGTTTAGAAGTGTAGAGGCAAAGAGTAAAGTTAAGCTGAAATTCATAATATTTGCTGTTTGAGCAAATAAAGAGTGAATTAGAGCCATCAAGTTTTGATAAAATAAGTTCATTGATAGCTTCTGATCGACAGCAAACACCAAATCTGATACAGCTAATAGAGTATCAGTGTTCGTGGCTTCAGAGATGCCCGAACGGCTGAGTAATGCATTTTCATTGGCAGATTTATGATCATAGATTTTATTTCATTTAATAGGCCGGTCTTCAAGGTGTTGTTGTCTGTGCAGTGGTGGCCGGCTGCAGGAGGACTTGTGTTACAGCGGGGTGACCATCATGAACCAGGACTTCAGCTGTGCCCTGGAGACGCTGCAGGACGCCCAGTCTAAAGCCGTCGGAGCCCCAAAGGTGACTCAGGCTGAGCAAAGTAGTTTTCATTCATCTGAAGGAACGTAGCTGGAGGCTTCTGAGGTTTATATTGGTTAGTTTTGTATTTGTTAGTGTTCCCCATCAGAATTGATAGAAAAAAAATGTCCTGCTAGTACATCAGGATCCTCTGACTAGAACAGTTTTTAGATAATAAAAAGTGAAACTTGATTTTACAGAACTCTGATGGCTAGACTTGACATTTTTGCTGCTTTTGTACACATGAGCTGTAGCGTTCTGATTTATAGTGAGTTCTTCAACAAGAAAATGTTTTCACTCAAGCAATAAGGGTGTCCAAATTCAGGGGCTGCATTCCTTAAAATTTGGACGGACTAACTTTCAGATTTATTCCCGCCCTTATCTCGGGGTATGTCCTGTCACCTAGCAGCCGTGATGGAAACACAAGCTGGTAAAAATGTTTTTTAATAAATTAAGCTAATTAATTATTGAAATTATTATTTTTTTTACAAAAATTATATTAAAGAGGCAGTATTATGTAAAATTGACCTTTCTTAGCTTTACATCATGTTATAATGTTATTCCTTCATCAAAAACACATCTGGAGTATTGCTTTGATTCTTTCATACATGTTTGAGAAATCCTTTAATTTCCCGTGGCAACCATTCAGCTGTGCAAAACGCCTGGGTGGACCCAGCTGTGTTCACTGTGCTGTGTATCTTTGAGGTGCAGATCCTCCTCGGAGCTGCAGTTTCTAAGCTTCTGAGCTTCCCCCTCACAGGGCCCCCCTCTCAAGCAATTTCCACACTCAGCTCCTTCAGACTAGCTAGCAGCAATTAGCAAACACCTAGTGGAGCTGCGCATTTGCTGAGCTCATTATACGAGGTACTTCTCAGTGAAATGGTGATTAAAAACGTTGTTAATGGGTTAATAGAGGTTGTGATGACTTCCTGAAGGTGGACTTTCAGAAAGATCAGGACGTAAAGAGACAGAGGCCCAATTTCAAGGCATTAAATTACAAAGTCAAATTTCTTTCAAGTCATATTTGATATAAGCAGCATTTTAATAACAACGAAAGGTAACATAGTTACTTGATTGTGCTCTAAAATGATTCTATGTGCCTGAAAAATAATGCTGCCCCTTTAATAAATTAAATTAATTATTTAATTTTTTTTCACAAAAATTATATTTAAAAAAACGTTTCAATACAAATAACAAAAATGACAAACAACACAACCACTGTAACATTTTAATTTTTGTACAGACAAATTTGAAAAGTTAAACTTTACTTGTATTGAAAACAGTGGGCTGCTCTTCTCCCGCTTCGTCCGCCGTTGTTACAAGAACAAAAATCTCCCGTTTGGCCCCCAGTGAATGCTGGGGTAGGGGGATAGCGTAGGATACACCAGACCCGTTTGGGTACAAGGAGGACGCATTCGGACAGCCTTTGACGCATCGCTGTGACGAATTTGGACAGTGCAGTGGTTAAAATGAACCGAATCTGACAGACTGTTGCTTCCATCTTGTGACCATGTTGACATCGTCTGCTGTATGTAACCTACCTCGTTAATGAGCAGATCCCTAACGTGTGCTGGGAGGATGTTGGAGGTTTGGAGCATGTGAAGAAGGAGATCCTGGACACTGTGCAACTTCCTCTGCAACGTCCCGAGCTCCTGTCTTTGGGCCTGAACCGTACCGGAGTCCTACTGTATGGACCACCCGGGACAGGAAAGACTCTGCTGGCCAAAGCCGTGGCCACAGAGTGCTCCATGACCTTCCTCAGGTAGGTTTACCTCATGGAGCAGATGTGGACCTTGTGCTCCGTGTCTTTCTTTCAGTCTTGTTTAATTGTTTGGAGTGTTGTTTATTTCTAAAGCTGTGGTTCAGGATCTTCTGATCTTTTTTGCTGCAGTGTCAAAGGTCCAGAGCTCATCAACATGTATGTGGGTCAGAGTGAAGAAAACATCAGAGAAGGTTTGTCTCTCATCCTTTAGATGTTTCTGAAATATCTTAGCTTGGATGATCTTGATGGTTTGCCTACAAGGAAGATATTCATTGCACTCTTTTTCCATTTGAATTGTTTTGGTTCGTGCGTCTTCTAAGCACAAACATCTGCCTTACAGATGATTCTCCAGATTTTTCATAATCATGTTTACTTTGACGATTCTCAACTATCTGTCCTGTCTTTGGAAAAGCTAGTTGTACCTAATCTGTCCATTTTCTGTTGTTGTTGTTATTATTATTATTATTACCTCCTACGACAATAATTTTGTACGTGTCTGTTTAACTTATTAGAAAGGCCCTTGTTTTTATCCATTTACTGTGCTGTGTATCTTTTCTACATGAAAGAGACAGAGGAAGGGCCAAAAACTTTTTTTAATGTAAAATGTTTTTTTTTTTTTAATTGTTATTTTATCTTTTATTGATTCTCAAGGAAGCAAATTTTACATAACATATGCTCAAAATATAATGTCAGTTTCAATGCTTAAAGCTGCAGTATGTAACGTTTATATAAAAAAATATTTTTCTACATATTTGTTGAAACTGTCACTATGTCATGACAGAATGGTATGAGAGATAATCTGTGAAAAAACCTAGCACCTCTGCCTTCTGCCAGTGCTCCCAGTGCTATCTAGAAACAACCAATCAAAGCCAGGAGGCGGGCCTTAGCGCTGTCAGTCATCATAATCGGTTTTCCTGTAACTGGAAATTGTTTCCCTGGCATTAGCACATTGAGCAGCGCCTACACAAGCATGACTAACAGCACTAAGCCCCTCCTCCTGGCTCTGATTGGTTGTTTTGGTCAGGAGCATTTCTTTAGAGGGCAGTAGTAGCTCAGGGAGGAGGTGGAGGAGCTCGATCTTTTCACAGATTATCTGTCTCATAACAAACTGTCACGACATGGTGACAGTTTTAAGATATATGTAAAAAACATATTTTTGTACAAGTTACATACTGCAGCTTTAAGAAAAGTAGACCTGTGCATCATGATAAATAAAACCATTACATTCTTCTTTGAGGAAGTAGTAGTTGTAACATTCAAAAAATAGAAAAAGTATAAGAAAAAAAGAGAAACAGAAATAAATGAAAGTAATCGAATAAAAAAAATATAATATTGAATAATGATAAAATGTATCTACTATACTTGAGGACTATTCACAAGAGGAGAGTGGATCATCAGTGTGGATTTATTAAGTTTGGTCTCAAAACAAAGTCGGATCTTCTTAGTTTCACATAGTCTATCCAACTTTGCCAACATGAACTAAATTGTTCGGTCTTGTGACTGATAAAGGCTGTTATGTTTTCCATTTTATAAATGTGAAATGTTGTATCCATCGAGTCATCGGGGTTGGTTTGTCCCATGATAACCACTCTCTCGTAACACTCTCTTTACTTGCTGTTAATAAAACTGTCATTAGATATTTGTTTCTTTTTGAAACTTCTTGGGGTATTCAGCCAAAACACATAAGCTTGCTCTCTAAAGGAATGTTCTACTTGAAAATATCCTGTAGGACACTATTTATCGCTTTCCAGTGATCTTCAGTGACTGAATAGTCCCAAAAAACATGGTAATGGTTTGCATTTTAGTTTGATTTCTATCATAGTGGCATTTTTGGGTGGGTGTGATAAAGAGTCTTATAAAGTTTTTCCACTGAAGTTCTTGCCATAGTAGCGATTTATTGTATGTCCATTGGTATCTCTACACTGTTGCCAATTCCTCCTCAGTTGTTGTTGAGTTGCCTTCTCTTTCCTGCCTTGCTTTGATATGGAGGGTCGAATTGTTTTTAAAATCTAATAGGTTTTTATTGATAAGTGACATAATTTTCTCCTTAATTTATGAGTTAAAGGCTTTGATAAAGATTTCCGTTAGGTGTATATTCTTTTCAGAAATTGGCTTAATTTTCAAGTTGCCAAAATTTTTTATTTGTAAGTATCGACTTAAGAGAATGTTTTCTGTTGAGCGTTTCAAAATAACTTCAAGTCTTGTTATTTGTTATTGTGCTCAAAAGTGTTTTGACTTATTGTTTTGGATATCAATGGAAAGGTTGATTTAGATTTATTTGCTTCATACTTTAAAGGCTTATAGGTTGTCTGGTTCATAAATACATTTAAAGGGGCAGTATTATATGTTTTCCAGGCACATAGAATAAGTTTATAGCACAATCCAGTAACTATGTAACCTTCAGTTGTTACAAAAATGCTGTATATGTGAAATATGACCTAAAAAGAAATTTGACTTCGTAATTTAACACCTTGAAATTGGGCCTCTGTCTCTTTAAGAAAGTCCTGTTCTTTCTGAAACTCTGCCTTCAGGAAGTCAGCACAACAGCGCTCCTCTATTAACTCTTCAACAATGATTTATCAGCATTTCACTGAGTAGTTCATATAATGAGCTCAGCAGATGTGCAGTTCCACCAGGTGTTTGCTAATTGCTGCTGGCTAGTCTGAAGGAGCTGAGTGGAGAAGTTGCGGAGGAGGGCTGCTCTGTGAAGCTCAGAAGTTTAGATACTGCAGCTCCAAGGAGGAGCTGCGCCTCGAAAGTGGACCTAGGTCCATCCAGGCGTTTTCCCCAGCTGAATGGCTGCCACAAGAGATTAAAAGATTTCTCAAACATGCATGAAATTAAAGCAACACTCCAAGTATTTTTTGATGAGGGAATAACATTATAACATGACGTAAAGCTCAAAAAAGTCGATTTTACATAATACTGCCCCTTTAACTTTTAGGCCTTTGTGCCGTCACTGTTTTTTGCCGCTTTAGGTCTTTTGTGTGAACTTGCGGTCTCATCGTCTCATGTTTGATCGTTTCCATATCTTGTTCTCACTAAGTGAGTTTAAACAGAAGAAGAATGTAAGCCTACGTGGCCTGACTGATGCTGATGTTGTGTTCAGTGTTTCACAGAGCGCATTCAGCAGCTCCCTGTGTCGTCTTCTTTGACGAGCTGGACTCTCTGGCCCCCAACAGGGGGCGCAGTGGAGACTCTGGAGGAGTGATGGACAGGTGAGCAGTGAAATTTTCCTTTCACTCTTCTGTCAGGAATCCTTCTGCTACCTTTTCTCTGTGTTCAGCTTCATGACCTAAATAAAGCTGATCTTTTGTCTTCTGATCAGAGTTGTGTCGCAGCTGCTGGCTGAACTGGACTCGCTGCAGTTGTCTGCTGGAGTTTTTGTGATCGGAGCCACAAACCGTCCTGATCTGCTGGACCAGTCGCTGCTCAGGCCTGGAAGGTTGGAAACCTCTAACAGAGAAGCGATGATGGTGTTCAATATGAAAAAACATGTAGAATAACTGGGTTGTTGTTTGGTACAACAAGCAGGAGACCAGACTATTCATATATGGTGCCTAGAAAAAGTACCCGTTGGATGTTTTACCTTTTTTATTTCTGTTACAAATCAATCATTTTGGCTTTTTGACGAAAAAAAAATACAAAAAAAAAAATATTGACAATAAAAATATTTAACATAAAATAGGTAAGTTGCCTAAATATTCTCCCCATTTTAAAGTGACTGACCTAATTCAGCAGAGGTCCAGCTAATTGGGGCCAGTAGTCTCACTGGAGTGCAGTCAGTGTGTCTCAGATGATTGTAGTACAAAGACCCCTGTGTCTGGAAGGTCCATCCACTGGTTAATCAGTATTCCTGGCTGCCATTACAGCATGAAGACTAAACAACACTCCAAGCAAATCAGAGAAAACGTCATTAAAAAGTATAAGTCAGGGGATGGATACAAAAAAGATCTCTCAGGCTCTGATCATCCCCTGGAGTTTAGTTAAATCAAGAACTGGAAGGAATAATGTTAAACGGGTAAATCCGCTTAGATCAGGCCGTCCTCACAAGCTGAGTGAGCGTGCAAGAAGGAGACGAGTGAGAGAGGACACCAGGTTACCATGACGACGCTGAAGGAGCTACAAGCTGCAGCAGCTGAGATGGAGAGACTCTGCAGACAACGACCGCTGACCAGGTTCTTCACCGGTCAGAGCTTCATGGGAGAGAGGCGATGAGAAAGCCTCTGTTGGAGAAAACTCAGATCAAGGCTGGACTAGAGTTTGCCAAAAGGCACGTGGGGAGACTCCATGTTCAAGAAGAAGAACGCTCTTTGGTCTGATGAGACCAAGACGGAGCTTTTTGACCGTCAGACAGGATGTTATGTAAACACTCCGCATCAGCACAACACACCATCCGCACTGTGAAGCATGGTGGTGGCCGCATCATGCTGTGGGGGTGCTTGTAAAGGTAGAAGGTAAAATGAATGCAGCAGGAGAACTACGGCTTCAGAAAACATTTATTTTCCAGCAAGACAACCCGAAGACGTCCCGAAGCATCCAGCTAAAGCTACACAGAAATGGTTTAAGGACAACAAGGTGGATGTTGTAGAGTGGCCCAGTCAAAGCCCAGACCTCAAGCCCAAAGATAATTTTTGGCTGGACCTGAAAAGAGTTGTTCACAGCCGATCCCTACTCAACCTGACAGATCTTCAACAGTTTTGCAAGGAAGAATGGAGTAAAATTGCAGCATCCAGATGTGCAAACCTGACTGAAACCTGTCCACACAGACTCTGTACCAAAGGTGCATCTATTAAATACTGACTTGAAGGGGGTGAAAATTTATGCATTCACCTTTTTTATGTTTCATATTTTTATTTGTTAGCATTTTGAAGAAGTCAGTTTTCTCTTTGACATTAAGGGTGTTGTTTTTTTTGTCAAAAAACCCTTTATTTTGTTGAGCATGATTGATTTTGTAAAAGCAGTTAAAGGGTAAAATATCCAAGGGGCGTGAAATCTTTTTATAGGTGCTGTAGCTGATCTGAATAAAACAGATGGATTTCTGTGAATTTCTCTTGGATTCTGTCTCTGCAGGTTTGACAAACTGGTCTATGTTGGGATCAACGAGGACCGGGTCTCCCAGCTGCAGGTTCTCCAAGCCATCCTCAGAAAGTAAGAACAGTCCTCTGAGTGCAAGAGGAAAATGAAAAGTGTTCATTTGGAACATCAGCTTATCTGTGGTGTTACTTTTGGTGCTTTAAACTAACACACTACAAAAACACAAAATCTTACAAGTATTTCTGGTCTAGTCTCTAGAGCGAATATCTTGAATACATAAGACAAAACTAACTCACAAGTTCATCTGATTTAGGAGCTTGTTTTAAGTCAGTATTTTCTTAATATTGATAAAAAAAAGTTGTCGCTATAAGTGAAATAATCTGCCAGTAGAACAAGACATTTTTCCCATATTATAAGTTAAAATATCTTGTTCCACTGACAGATAATTTCACTTATTGATGGAAAAGTTCAAGTTATATTAAGGAATTATGGACTTAAAACAAAAGTAAAAAGTTACTTGTAAGTTAGTTTTGTCTTATTTCAAATGTATTCAAGATACTTTCACTGGAAACTGGATAATGATGCTTGGTAAGATTTTGTGTTTTTGCAGTATTTATTAAAAAAATCCAGACGTCCTGTTTGAGTTAAAATGTCGTCACCATGTGTTCAGGTTCCAGTTGGAGCCCGCTGTGAACCTGCAGGATGTGGTGGATCAGTGCCCCGCTCACATCACCGGCGCCGATCTGTACGCGCTCTGTTCAGATGCTATGTCGGCTGCCATCAAGAGAAAGATCCGCCAGATTGACGATGGTAAGAACAAAGACTTGACATTGTGTTCCTCACTATGTGTGCGTCAATATGGGTAGGAATATGGAATATAATATGGGTTGGCACTGGTGATGTCATTTTGCACGTATACCCTTGGGCGGCCATTTTCTCCGAAATCTCTCGGTATGTTTGTTGCCAGTTGCTTCGTCCAGATGACGCCACATGGGCTCTTCCGCCGCAATTGATAAAAAGGTTTGAACCTCAAGGTTTGACCATGGAATTATTGATTTGTTGACATAAATCCCCAGGCCAATCAATGAATGCAGACTTCTGACAATCAGATCGCTTGGGCTCAATCCCTGGCTTGTACCATCCCTGAGATGGTTCCAAAAAATGGGAAAGAACCGCGCAGGATCTGCAAATGGAGACAAACCTGGTCGGAGCGTACTGGGGAAGAACGGGTCAAAGCCACGCCAGTGGAGAAGGGGCTCAACCGACCCGTATCGCATCATTCCTGGCGAACATAGGACGATGGTGTGGTACAGTTAGGGTGGAGCTAATGGTGTTAGACAACACAGTCCACTAACTGGGGGATAGAAAACAGTCACTGCTTTCGACAAGCACCAGTATGTAACTTTTACAAAAATATGTTTATTGCTTACTTGTTGAAACTGTCACCATGTCGTGATAGTTTGGTATGAGACAGATAATCTGTGAATACATCGAGCTCCATCTCCTCCCTGAGCTGCTGTTGCCGTCTGAAGAAATGCTCCGGTCCCGATCTAAAACAACCAATCAGTCAGGAGGAGAGGCTTAGTGCTGTCAATCACCCTCGTGTACGCGCTGCTAAATGTGCTAATGGTGAAGAAACAACTTACCGTTCCAAGAAAACTGTTTATCCATCGTCATCGGTGGCCATGCTAACTAGCATTAGCATTAGCAGCAGGCTATGTTGTGGTGAACCAGCAGAGAGCAGGGGCAGTGTGTGAGCGGTGCATACATGAGGGTGATTGACAGCACTAAGACCCTCCTCCTGGCTCTGATTGGTTGTTTCTGACTGAGTGGTGTATTTCTGCAGTTAGTACTGGGAGCACTGGGAGAAGGCAGAGGAGCTTGATTTTTTTTTTTTCACAGATTATCACATCATGATAATTTTAACAAATATGTTAAAAAAAATCATATTTTTCATAAAAGTTACATAATGCAGCCTTAACACCGCCTGCCCAGTGAGAGTCCAACAGGCGGTGGAAACCCTCTCCAGAATAAAGTACCGAAATGACACGAGCTACACCAACAATAGTCCAAGTGTACTTTGCAACTATCCGTGTATTTTATTTGTTTTTTTCTTTCTCATGTTCACATTTCTTCCATAAATCAGAAGAGAACCCCCTCTTTGGTGATCAAGAGCAGCAGTTTTTGCTCACCTGTAATCTCACCGTTCTCTTCCCCAGGTCTGGAGTCAGAGGACTCCCCAGTTCTCCTCTCTGTAGAGGATTTCTCTTCTGCTCTGAAAAACTTCAAGCCTTCTGTATCCGAAAAGGAGCTGCTGCGATACCGAAGCATTCACCAGGAACTCTCTGGAAAGTAGCAGCCCCTCTGTAAGGCGGGTCATCAGGTTTAGCAGCCGCATGAGGTACAGATAACATGAGAGCTCTGAGTTACAAAAATAATACATGACAGTGAAAAGCACTAACATGTAAATGGCGTGAAGAAACGAGCACGTGTTTAATAAATGTGTGAAAAGACTAAACGTTGGGTGAGATTGTCTGTTTTTCTTTTTGTTTTCTGAATCACAACCAGTGTGAAATGGTTACATTGAACAAGGTTTTACCTCCAAGTTGTGGACACTGAAATCTGGAGGTGGGCAGATCGAGCCAAAATATCGATACCAATTTGGTATCGATATCGGATCGATACTACGTTGTAAGATCGATGCTTTCGTTTCAGATTCCCTTTGGAAATTTTATTTTTGTATTGTAGTTTTTCAACTCCACCATTTTTTTTTTTTTTTTTTTTTTGCTTTGATCTCCTCTCAAATTATATTTTTTTGTTTATTTAAAAACACACAAATGTATTTTGTTTTTCTGTTTATCATGTAAATATGTTATTAAAGTGTTTTGTAGAAACCGATAATCTAAATTTTGTCCTGGGTTGTAACAAAATAATTCAAAAGAAAAACCACAAAGGTCAGAAGTCTGATGATATATTTAATAAGTATCGGTATTGGTATCGGCGATATTGGCCCTGTATTTGATATCGGATCGATACCAAAATACGCAGTATCGCACACCTCTACTGAAATTTCAAACCCAGCCTTGATACCAAGAGAAATGCTTAATACTTATATTTTTGATACTGATGTTTTTGTTCTTTTGAAGCCATGTTTTTTTTTTTTTTTTTTTTTTTTTTTTTTTTTTTCTAATAAAGGTTAGAAAAATATACGGTTGAAACCAGAAGTTTACATACTCTAAATGAAAAGAAATGTAAACCTTTTTTTCTCAGTCTGTAATTAAATCAGACCAAACTTTTCTGGTTTTAAGTCAGAATTGCTAAAATTTGCTAAATGTCACAATAATTAGAGAAAAAGGCAGATTTATCCGTTAATAACTTAAAAATCACAAGTTTACACACATTTCCTCAGTATTTGGTAGCATCGCTTTTGAACTGTTCTTCCACTTTACAATTAAACCAGTGTATTGTCGCTTTCCCCCCAGTATGAAAATACAAGAGTAAAAGTGTAAGAGTTACTTTATTAGTTTCCCTCTTAGTAATACAGCTTCACATGACAGAAACATTTTGTTTAGAATGCTTGTCTTTTCATCTTTTTGCAAGATTTAGATTCGGTAAGTTAGAATGAGGCTCGTTTGTCAGATTAACATACCTTACATTTAGCCCATATTTGTGTATTAAAATATATTTATCGGTCTGATATATTCTAATTTTTCACCCTGTGTGTGAAGAGTGTATACAAAGTGGTATAAAAACGGCATATGCTTTTTAACTGTCCTAAAGGTAATGTAAGCAATGGAAAAAATACATCAATCATGTGCAGCAAATGTGAAGTTTTTATTTATTTAATTTTCTTTAATAGAAAAGGTACTTTCAGGAAAGTTAAAATATTCACAGGGAATCAATTTGTAAAAGTAGCAGAATTAGTTATTTATTATTACACAATATTACATTATCAAGAAAAAGCTGCCTAACTTCACACAGTGCAGAAACTGGAGACTGGAGCTGACATTCAGTTTGCTGCGTTACACTTAATATAATTTACAATACACTTTGGTGAAAAAAAAAGATTTAAAAAAAAAAAAAATTTCTTGAGAAAAAAAACCAAAACAAAAAACAGCAATAATGTCAGTGTTACTTTGAAAAGCCTCTGTGGAGCAAAAATAATGAAATTGCAAGTCTCCAGTACAACATGACACAAAATGCCAGAAAGCTATAGGATATGTGACTTGAACCAATTTAAAGTAAAATATTGAAGCAAAATTTCTTACATAGAACTGAACTGCAAAGGGTGACTGAGAAAAACAAAAACTTGCAGAAATGTTTTTTTTTTTTTTTTACAATTCCATACTGAAACAGTATAAATGATGAATCACACCACAATGTTTCATATTCATTCCTAAAATTAACATTACAGGATTACTGCAATTAATCTGATTTGATTTCTCAGTGAAATTCTCAGAGCATACAGGGCTATAAATAATTTCCAACTGTCTTCATGGATACAGATAAACGTTTGTTAAAAGTGATGGACTGAGCTCTGAGGGAGTGAAGTGATGGCTCTTAAAAGAGCCTTTGTTTAGCTGTTCATGTCTGTGAGAGATGGAGTTCACTTTTTGGCTGGCGCCTTCTTGACTTTGGGCTTGGCGGTGTTCTTGGCTGGAGCTTTCTTGGCTGCTGCCTTGTTGAGCGCCTTGTTGTGGCTCTTGGCGGCCTTGTTGGGGCTCTTGTTGTGGCTCTTGGCGGCCTTGTTAAGCGCTGCAGGCTTCTTGGGCTTGTTGGCCTTCTTGGGAGACTTGTTGGCCGCTGCTGGTTTCTTGGCTGCTACTTTCTTGGGCTTGTTGGCCGCTGCAGCTGCGGGCTTCTTGGCTTTCGGAGCGGCTTTCTTGGCGGGCTTCGGAGCCTTGGCGTCGGCCTTGCTGTTGTTGCTGCTGCTGCTGCTGCTGCTCATCTTGAAGGAGCCGGAGGCTCCGGTTCCCTTGGTGTGGACCAGGGTGCCCTTGGTGAGCAGGCTCTTGATGGCGGTCCTGACTCGGGCTTTGTTTTTGTCCACGTCGTACCCTCCGGCGGCCAGCGCCTTCTTGAGGGCGGCCGCAGACACGCCGCCTCGCTCCTTGGAGGCGGCCACGGTTTTCACGATCAGCTCGCCGACGGTGGGGCCGCTCTTCTTGGGCTTGGAGGCCTTCTTCTTGGCCGCTTTGGCCGGAGCGGCGACGGGCGGTGGAGCTGGGGCGACTTCTGCCATCTCCTTGCTTCCTGGTGTCTCTGTCGGCGACTCGACGACAGCCGGAGTAGGAATGAGGAACCCGGAGCGGCGGGCTGCACTTAAACACGCCATGAGAACCGTGGAGACTCAGCCCGGCCCGGGGCTGCTCTCGGCAACATGGACGGCTCCTCTTTGTGTTTTCTCGGCGGCATAAAAGTGGTGAAAACTCCGTGCTGGAGCAGCGCTGCAGGCCCACAGTAAGACGGCTTCATGGCGGACTGGTTTCTCTTCGTGTTCGGCTCCTGGACATCTCTGGGGCTTTCTGCGCTTTGTTACTGGAGCTTGAAAACTGCACCGATTCACAGCGGAACACGCTGATAATCGCTGTCTTTTCCGTCCTTTCTCCTCGTCAAGTCATTTCATCTTCACCAAATACTGTCGGAAGGCTTTCAAACACGTTCATGTAAAGACTGTGAATAAAAACAGCCACCTGCTGAGCCTTAACTTGTCATTAAACGAAGATCTAGGAGCAGCAGCAAACACACTACTGATGGAGTCTCATGGCGCTGCCAGACTTCCTAACAGCGCTGATTAAAGTCAGATTTTCTGCTCTGGACGCTTAAAATGAATGAAAATTCACTTCTGGATGAAAATTGTGCTTGAACTGAATGTTGTTGTCTAAATAAAGTCTTTTCTACGTTTTCTCATTCTGCACTGGTCCTGACAGAGTTAGTCTGAAAAAGATTGATTGTGTTTTAGCTTCCTTTGGGTGCCTGAATAAAATATGTTAATTGAATAAATTAGCCTTCAATTCTTTTGCTTCTCAATGATCTTTATTCAGTCGATCTTCTTTAGCACTTAGTATCAACATATGGCAAGTAGATGGAGCTTATACCTCTTTTAAAGATTGAACTGGTGCCTCAAGGAAAGTTTAATTTTAGGGACACGTTTAATACGTGAGCGACATTGGGCCCTGGGGACACTGAAATATGGAAAACAAGACATGCAATGATCGTAACTCCGAGTAAAACCGACAACAAAACAATAGTTAAAGGTATTGTGGTTCTCAGGAGGAAACAATCTTTAGACCTAAAACTATTTCCTCCTTGGAGTTTTAGAACATGTCTGCATTTTTCACAGCACGCTATTTTAGTTTTTTGAATTTTCCTGATAAGTGTCGTCTTGTATGGTTTAAATTTTGTTTTCAACTATTATAATTCACATATCTTAAGTGTATTTTACAATTTCCACTTTCCAATGTACATTTATTAGATTTGTATGTATTTTTATGCACATTTTCAGTAAATATTGTTTAAAAATATACCAATGGACTTAAATCCATTTGATATATGAAAACTACCTAAGAACTTCATAGCATGGCTAAATGGATGCATGTTTTCAAAAATTAGGTGACTTCTGAGGGTTGCATTGGATTTTATTTATGGATATCAGAGTAATGAGGACTCAGATTTTTTTTTTTTTTTAAAAAACGCTTTGAAAAGCATGAATCACTTTCCTCCCATTTCACAAATATGTTGTGCTTTTTGTAGGTGTATAATAGGGGTCTGCAACCTGAGGCTCCAGGGCCACAAATGGCTCCTAATACTTTTGCCTGAAAGATGAAATAGAACCAACTCCTGATTTTAAGTACAGCTCTAATAACAAATGCATATTTTTAGTAGTTTTTACTCTCTTTGTCGTGGAATATTTGCATTGAATTTCCACAACAGAAGGCGTTTTTAGATCGATTTTTTTGTCGTTAGGTTTGAAACTATGTGTTTCAACATTATTTCCACAAATACCAACATCCCACAGAATAAACTTTATTTACCCTGTTTTTGATTTTTGTTTGTTTTACAAAGTGTTACGTTTTTCTTTATTTCAAAACCTAAAAAAATAGAAAGAGAACAGCAGTTCTTTAAAAACAAAATTCCTAGTAGATATTTATCTTTCACATAATATTTGTGGCTCTAAATGAGTTTTGTTTCAATGGACTGAAGGCAAAAATGTCTCTTTGGATTGTAAAGGCTGCAGACCCCTGGTCTATGACATAAAACCCTAGTGAATAGCAATGAAGTGTTTTAGTTTTAATATAACAAGATGGGAAAACATTTAAGGGGTATGAAAACATTTTTCTTCATGAATACCTGATCAAAACCATAATTCTAAAACATTTTTATTCTAAAAGCACTAAGATGAAAAAATGATTTCCATAAACTGCCCCACTGATTAATATGTAATGTGTGTAAACTTCAGTAAATGTGTGTCCAGAATCTATTTTGTTTGTTTTGTAAAACAAGGAAGTCTTTGTCTTTTTCTCAAAACACCTTATAAAACTGAATAATGTACATTAAAAAAATCTCAAAAAGACATACTTAGTTCATCTTCATAGATTTATTTGAGATAGATTTTTGAATTTACACAGGAGCCTAATTGTTTCCCATGATCCATTTTAAGAGCGAAAAAGCGCATATTCATTCCCACTCCTGCACATTTTGGTAAGGAGACACCAATCGTGAACAAGTCTCAAAGCGTGTGAAAGAAAGTCAAAAGCTTAGGTTTGTAATTTTGTCAGGAAAACTGCATGATACGATCAGAATCCCGTCGTGATCAGAAGTGGAGCTTTATGCTCCGCTTTCCGCCACTAGAGGAGCTTGTAGTTTGCCATCGTCTTCTTGGCAGGGCAGTTGCATCCGAAGCGAACCTTGTAGTTTCTGCAGATGCCGTCGCTCTGGTCCTTATTGCGGCAAACAAACCCCTTGGTGGGACTGTAGCTGAAAGTGAACAGTTAATAGTGAGTTAGCACATGTTATTTTCCTCTTGGTCTTACAGTTTGCAAAAGCAGTTTAGCCAAATGTTAGAGCATAAAGTGCTGTAATTAGAAATAAACATGTCCATGCTTTGCTGTCATTGAAGTTTAGCTAATATTTTCCCCTTAAGTTTTCAAACCGGTGTCAAAAACAAGTGTAATCTTGGCTTTCAGTGATGAAGAGGAAGGTAACAGGAAGGTGTTCAGTGATGATTTTGCATCGTCTTCTAGGACAACTTACGAGTGGAAGTTCTGTCCTGTACTGATGGCTGGGATCTCGTCATCAACAGTAACAGCCTCGATGTACACAGGTATAGCACAAATGCTTCCTTTAGCGTTTTCTTTGTGCAAGGCACCCAAATTCTCCCAGTCCCCAGTTCTAGTGGGATTATCTCGATCGTACCATTTGGTCCAGCACACTGCAGGAGCAAGAAGGTAACCATCTCCCTCAGTTCCTCATCAGTTGCTTTAAAATGTTTGCTTAAAATCCGCACCACGAAGCTACAGTACCATTTTCACAGGACTTAGGGGAGCAGCTGAAGCGAACTTTATAATCGGAGCAGTTTCTATTGATTTGATCCGTGTTTCTGCAGCCGAATCCATGTGTGAGATCATTTCTGAAAAGGAAAAGAAAATGTTCTGACATGAATTAGTGCATTTACACAATTATTTCTAAACCAAATGTCACTTTCCCTTAAGTATGTTGAGATCTCACAGAGGTCCCGATCAGAAGAAATCAAAGCGAAAATGATAAAACACAGACATTTATATCTGGAGTTCAATGTCTGAACATTTTGAACAGATGACAAAGCATTTTTAAAGTCTTTGGGTCTCCGGGGAACCACGGTGAGACATTTTCCACAAATGGAGGAAACATAGAGCAGTGTTGGACTAACTAAGCTACCAGATTTATTCCAGGAGGCCACAAAAATAACCCGAAACACAGAACCACATCTAAAGCACTTCAAGACTCAACAAGACGAAATGCACTGGTAAAATGGCATCAGACTGGTAAAAAAAAATATATATGCGTCTTTGTAGTGATCATAATCATTAGATATTTGAAATCTGTTTCAGAAAAAAATGTGTGAAATGTTATATGTTTTGCTTTATCCCTCTCCTGTGCTTGGCAGTCACAAAACAAAGTGCAATTATGCAATCGTTGCCTTCGTAACCTCACTCACATATAAATATTTTCCTTGGTTTGTTTGATAGTGAGCCCAGAAATGGTCATGACCTCCATATCTATGGGTTTGCTGCACATCATCTTAGGATTCTGAATGTAATGGATCCTGATGGGCTCCCAGTCTCCAGATCCAGAAGGGTCATCTCTATCAAGCCATGGCGTCCAGGCCTCTGGAGGAAAAACACTCAGATTCAGCCTCTCCAGGATTCACCAAACTGAAAGCCATGCTGTAGTTTAAAGGGACGACTCTCGACGCAGCGTAATTAGAGGCTCTGCTACTCACGGATGTGGTCAGGAGTTTTACAGGGTGCGCCTAAGCAAAAGGAAACAGCAAAAATATCAACTGTACAGTGAAATATGGATTGACTTTACCTGTGGATGAAAAGCGGAAAGTTTCTGAGTTAGAAGCGCTCCAACAAATACGGAGCCCAAGAAAGGAATTTGCTTTGATGCTTTTCAAAAATCCAGCGAGGTTTTTTTTTTGTTACCTTGTTGACTTGGTCCCACATACCCTGTAAATTATAAAAACAATGATTTTAGTTTGTGATTTTGACCAGTGCATGTTGCAGATCATAGTTTGTTGTAGATGATTGTTAGTAAAAAGGAAAATACCGAGCAGCAGCACCACAGCAATGGCAAGGGTCGTCTAGGAAAGCAGAGTTCATGGTACGTTTTTGCATGAAAGTGCAAAATCATCATTTCTAACTGTCAGCATTTTAACTCCATGCATCCACAGATATACCTGCTTGATCATTGCTGCAGAAACTCAGCGTTTGCTGTTGACTCTGCAAAATATAGAAAGTGCATCTTAGTTCGAGCAAAGATCTAATTAATTCTTTGTTTTTTAGTTTGTTTAGAAAACAAAGCTTTTACCTCAGAAATCCAGACGAGACTCAACGAGAGATCCGTTCAGTCCAGTGAGATGGTTGTGTTCGCCAGTCCTCTTATAGCAGGAAGTTTTACCCTCTGGGTCGCTGTTAAATTTTTCCATCATGTTGGGTGTGCTCTGGCTTTTGTCTGTGAAACATTTAAATCTTGTTTTTTTGCATTTTCACGTGGAAAAATGCCAAAACACCAGAAGTCCTGCATTGCAGCAGGCAGACAAACAGAACCAGCGATGGCATCTCAGATTGATTAAGATTGATAAGCTCATAACCTGTTAAAATTATTTTTAAAAAAGCTTTTGCTAAACATAACAGAAACACATTTTCGGCAATGTTAGCTCTTTGGTGCGGCAGAAACCTGCATTTTAAAGGTTAGTGCAGTTAAGCATCAAAATTCCCATTTCTTTTCTCGTTTCGATTCTGAAAGCTTGGTAAACTGTTCGTTACCTGTTTGTTCATACTTACAAAAACAGATTTATCTGGCAACAGGACTTTTTAAAAATTAATTTATGTTTGTTTTTTCATTTTTAGCACTTTTAAAGGAGGCATGTTTTGACCTAAAACAACAGAGGGGCTTCACCACAGGGCTCTTTAGCTCAGTCACACATTGTTTGAGATCAAAAAGGGGGCAACACTTTGCTATCAATAAAAAAATAATACAGTATATCTAACATCATTTGAAGGCTGTTTGTTGTCAGATTCTGAATTTGATCAAGTTCTTTATGAATTTCTAAATACCATAGTTTCAGATTTGAAAACATCTTCAAAGGTGGGTTGAGGCCATGCTGGGCTTGAAGTTGGGAAAACGCTTTAGCTGTCGTTCACTTGAAAGCTGGTCTGTTACGTTCATCCTTGTTGTTGCCATTTAGTAAAACTCATCCATTTTAGCTGGATTACAATTTACCATCTCGATGTTGTTGCTCTTCAAATATTAACGGGAAGCCTGAGCCCGCTGTGGACAGACGTCCAGTGTCTCTACGACCCACTCGTGCAGTTTCAGTTTTTGCAAAGCCTTTACTCACGAAGCCTGTTCTTCAGCTGCTCTTGCTCCAACAAAGTGGCTCTTACCACATCTTCAGTGTGCAACTGCAACATCTCGTCAACCTTGACATGCAAAAAAAACCCATGGCAGCATTGAAATTTGGTTTCTGGCAATGGAGGGTGAACGCCTCCAAACTGGGCCCATCCCTGTAATTGCGTTGACCTTTGAAGAGGAGACACATCGCTGCTGCTCCTTCAGGGGGAATGAAGATTCCTGACATGGAAAACTTTCTGATGACTATCAATAGGAATGCAGTACTTGCCTTTAAATCTGGATAACTGGATCGAACTGATTTTTTTGTAAAGTGCCTTGAGACGACGTGTGTTAAATGCAACCAAAATGTTGCATTAAAGTCAACGAAAAGAACCCAAATGATTGAAATCGGAGGACCCGCTTTTTCAGTCACTTGAAATTTGTTGACCTGATGTTTCTGAGTGTTAATGGAGGAGCCAGAAGAAAGCATGTTTTCTACCCCACAGGCTGCACAAACAGGTTATATTGGATCCATTTACCATAAAGATAAAGGGTCTGTGAGCAGCACTTAGCTTAAGCCACCCTCGGGGTTCAAGGGTCAGTGTGCTGCATGTTCAGATCGGTCACTGCTCCAACAATGCTGACTCAAAGAGCTGAAATACCTCCTTCGCATGTCATCAAATTAGACCATAGTTGCAGGGTTTTTATTTCTTTCTTTCCCAGTTATTGACATTTTTTTTTTTTTTTTTTTTTAATTTTAAGGTGAAATAAGAAGATAAAGCACATAACCTAAAACTGTGAAGTAAAGGAAAATGCATAATTCTTGTCATGCAAGACCTTGGGGATGTTTCTTTACAGGTTTGTGCTTCTGCACACTGACATATTTGTCCATTTGTACTGGAAAAAACCTGAAACTCACTCAATTACTAGAACTCTTATCTTTTTTTTAATTAAGATTTATTTGGCAATACATCTGACTGTCTCCCACCCAGTCAATGACTTCCGCTCAGTAGGTCAGCATTTGGCCTTTCCCAGTTCAAGATGAATGACTGAACAGAGCTCAGAGATGAGATATGTTATCACCTAATTGTACTTTAAGCGTTACTTCCTCCCTGACCCTTCTGCTGGGTTCCTTGGTGATTTGTTCATTAGTCTTCAAGAAGCCCGGGGCCTTCATGGAAGGGCTGCTTTGTATTGAATTAAACTACGTGGACCTGTATGTGCCGACTTGTGATGCTGTTTATGTTAGGAGGATGGTGCAAAAGGAATTAAAGACAAACAGGCTGAAATTTGACAATTTATAAATGAAAATCAGCAGTCGTCCATTTTCTTAAGTCTGTGGTACAGTTTTAAATTGAAGTGCGTTGCTGTAACGTGACAATATGAAGGTTTATGGGGAAGTTGAGTAAGACATTTAAAAAAAAATAATAATAATTTCCATAAAATGTATTCATGGCTTTAATGAAAGCAAGAAAAAGTGTTTGTAAGTCTGTAATGAGTCAGTAGTTTGGTTTAATACTATGGCTTAGCATACCCTAGCCTGTTTCTGGGAGTATTTTTAGTTTTCACATATGAGCAAAAGCGTGTTTTTGTTTTTTTTTCTCCCCCGAGAGTAGTTGAGTATCGGAATGAAGGTGGTTTGTAACAGGAAGCAGCTTGTTAAAGCGAGCAGGTGGTCGGTCCTGAAAAGGACCTTTGGTTTGTTGCCGCTGAAGAGCAGTTTAGCCTCCGAAGCCGTACAGGGTGCGGCCCTGCCTCTTGAGAGCGTACACCACATCCATGGCGGTGACGGTCTTCCTCTTGGCGTGCTCTGTGTAGGTCACAGCGTCACGGATGACGTTCTCCAGGAAGACCTTGAGCACGCCGCGGGTCTCCTCGTAGATGAGGCCGGAGATTCGCTTGACTCCGCCGCGGCGAGCCAGCCGGCGGATAGCGGGCTTCGTGATTCCCTGGATGTTGTCGCGGAGGACTTTCCGGTGCCGTTTGGCGCCTCCTTTACCGAGCCCCTTTCCTCCCTTTCCACGTCCGCTCATTGTGTCTCTAGCCGAGTAAACACAGCAATGACTTAACGGGCGAAGCAGCTTGATATATGGCAGTCCCGAGGACGTGTTTGAAGACATGAGTGCTGCTAGTCGTATTTTTGTTGTTGTTGTTGTTGTTTTTTGGCGCCACCAACTGACTCAGATCAGGAATCGTACATTAATTCCAGTTAATGGTTACTTGGTGTTAGGACAATGTGAAAATATGGGGCGCCACCAGGGACGTTGATCAGAATTAACTTCCAACACACATATGAAATTAAACTCTTGCACATACTATACTGAAAACTTTGCACAAAGACTAGTGAAAAGCTCTCACATAAACGAGTGAAAACATTTACCTCTTATATTATCTATTGAAAAGCTTTCATACAAAGTAGTGAGAACTGTTCAAAGAAACTGGTGAAAAGCTATGAGGTGCCACCAGGGGCATTAATCAGAATTAACTTCCATATACGAAAACCTCTTTATTTAGACGCAGGAAAAAAAATAAATAAATCAGTTAAATCTGATCATTTTGTGATTAATTTTCTCCACACCTGATCAGAAACACTCTGATATGGTTATAGTAAGGAAATGGGGGTGGTTTGGGACTTAATTAACTAGCCCAGCCCTGGATTCTACCTGTTGCAAGGAGCTTGTTTTATTCACATATAAGCAACTGTTTATAAACCCTGATCATTTTATTAGGTTTGACTGAACTATATAACATTATTTTAATGACAGAGAGGATACACAATCATCATTTTTTTCCTCAAATATTATCTATTGATTTATTAAAGATGGAGTTTTTTGTGTTTTAACAAAGGCAATAAATTTTCATTCAATTTATATTGTCATTTAAATAAACTCTCTTCTGTGTTTTAACAATCAACTCTGACCTATCTAAATATGCAAGATCTTGAAGCAGAGATAACTACTGTCCAGATTCTTTTAAAAAAGACATTACAATAGCCCTTTAATTTAGCAGGGAAGCATAAGTTTCAAATCAGACTCTGCATGGCAAGCCATTTTAACAATTAATCAACAACTGTACTTATCCACAATTCCAGTTTTAGACTGCAATAATGACATCAATTTCAGGGTCATCAGCCACCCAAAAATATACAGCAATATTTTTCCATTGGTGCTCACAGTGTGTACACCACAGGGTGGGTTACATTGACTTGACATGAAAATAAGCAACAGGAAACTTTTTTGGGGTGTAACTACCCCTTGCCAACCCTAAAAAAGTCACCACTGCTTCTGACTGAAGTGTGAAGACAGATTCTAGTTATCAGTCACAAAATGGAAAATATTACTGATGTTCAGGTGGATTTATGAAGAACAAACAGATGCGCAAACCTTTACTTCCTATTTAACTCTTCCCCTTTTATATACCAAGTGCTCTACCTCTTTTGGAAAGCATCCCCACCAGAGATTAGTAAAACAAAAGAGTAAAACTAGACCACAGCCGCAACAAAAACCAGTAGATGTTGGGAATATCTATACAGAAACAATGTCAGGTGGACTATCCATGGGTTCTGGCTCTGTTAAACATGTTCACTTTGAACAGGACAACAGGGAAAGCATGGTGGACATCTATGTGAGTACAGAAAGCCTAAGAGTGTTTGACATCCCCTGGGTGGAGGATTCGTCACCAAACTCCCCAGGACCTTCACAGGCTCAATCCATAAGTAAGGACACTGCAATATTTCTTTCCCAAACATTTGTACTGTAGCAAAAACAAAATATTAATTGATGGTTTTTGCCTTGGTGGTCTGCTTTGCAGACATGTTTTAAGGTTTTTACAAGATTTCCTGTTTGTTAAGTGTCTTTTGTCAGTGAAACATCTGTGAAGAGGAGTCCTTTCAGATGGGACTGTGTTTTTCTGGGTGTGGTGTGTTTGCTTCTCCTGGCTGGAATCATCTACCTTGTACTCCAAAGTAATTAATTTTTTTGCTTCCACCTTGAAATAAGGGGGGAAAATATCCAAATTTGTATGTTTTACTGTATGATGGGACCTTCTGTAAGAATATTTCTTTTGTTTCCCTTCCCATTGCAACAGAGACCCACGATCAAAGCACCTGGATAAGTGACAAAAAGCAGTTAGAGAAAAATAACTCTGATTACAGGAACCTAACTGAACATTTAACTCTTATTAACAAGGAACTCAGCAAAAAGATAGAAGATTTGTGCAGCAAATGCGGTAAGGATCAAAATTATGACACACATTACAGTGATCCTGCTATATTTCTTATTAAGTCCTACATACATTTCTGTGCGGCTCTCAGATGAGGTTAATAAAAGAGAAAGTAGACCAACAAGCGATCTGTGATCTATAAGCTCTTTACAAAGGGTTTAACTTCTGGTTCCTGCTGTTCAGCAGTGAATTGCAGACTCTTTTCCATTTTCATTTTGGAATAAGTAACAGTGATTAACAGCGAATAACAGTGATTTTCATCTTCATTTTGTTTTCAAGCAAAAAACACCCTTTAATCTATACTCTCAGTCAATTTGTCTCCTCACCAACTTGCACCTCCCTTTTGTACCCTCTCTCTGACATACTGTTTGAACCTTTTTCCATTTCATACCCATGTACTTAATCATTAGGTATCAGCTTAATTCTCTAGTGAAGTATTTTGATGAATTATGAAGAAAAATAATCACAAAGATGTTGTTGTTGGGCTGGTGCTTGTTTTTAGAGAGTCCTACAATAGTTGTCAGATACCACAGCAAAAAGGTCTGCTCAGATAATCTGCCAAGAACAAGCTGCAAAGAGCCCTAAAGCGAAAAAAGAATTAAAGGGGCAGTATTATGTAAAATTGACTTTTTTGAGTTTGACATCATGTTATTCCCTCATCAAAAACATACCTGGAGTGTTGCCTTGATTCTTTCATGCATGTTTGAGAAATCCTTTAATCTCCCGTGGCAGCCGTTCAGTTGTGCAAAACGCCTGGGAGGACCCAGCGCCACTTTCGAGATGCAGCTCCTCCTCAGAGCTGCAGTTTCTAAGCTTCCGCCTCACAGAGCATCCCTCCCCCGAGACTTCCCCTCTCAGCTCCTTCAGACTAGCTAGCAGCAATTAGCAAACACCCGGTGGAACGGCGCATCCATTGAGATCAGTGCAACACTGGTAAAACGTTGTTAAAGGGTTAATAGAGGAGCGCTGTTGTGATGACTTCCTGAAGGCAGAGTTTCAGAAAGGGCATGAGTTTTTAAAGAGACAGAGGTCCAATTTCAAGGTGAAATGGCCCCAAACCATACACAGAAATGAGTGTATGGATTGGCGAAGGGACAAAATTAACCAAAACCATGCTTGTCATTTCGCTTCTTAACCATTTGTACATTTGCAGTTTTGTACATTTTCCATTTTCTGGCTGACTCTCCCAGGTAGCAAAGATTGCCTTGGGATGTTTCATACCAACCAGTATGACAACTGAGGATTTAAGGAAATTTTCTAAAAATCTACTCAAAGGAAATGTGTTTATGTGACGCCAACAAATAATATTTAAACCCTTACAAACACTTGTGGTTGTCTTATAATAGGTCATATTTCCATAGGTTATGTTGTGGTTTAAGTACATGCGTAAGAAGTGGGTTTTTTACAGGTATGAAATGGAAGTAGGAAAGAACCAACTGGGATTGCAAAGGTAAAAAGTGAAGAAGTTGATGAATTCATAGTGAGAGGGTTTCTCTGATACCGTAAATAAACAAAATTATACCAGCTTCCTTCTTTTGAGGGAAAGTGGAACTATACCAGAGATGGCCAATGGAAAAATCCTCCAGTTCATAGCACAACTGTGAACGGAAAAAATGAAAAGTCCTCCAAAAATATTACAACGTTTTCTGACGAGAAAAAGCCAGATGATAGAAAACATTTTTTTTAAAAGTGGCGTGAGAGAGAAAGTACAGAAACTTCAGAAGTGACCAATTATAAATGGGTTTATTTCCTCTTTGAAATGGTTTGTTTCCCTCTGTTAACTGTTCCTTTGGGCTAAGGTTTGAATATCCTGATCATGTATTTATTAAGTTTTGTCATTAAATACTTGCATTGTGTTAAAATTCTATTTGTGGTGAGATTTTATTTGATCAGGTGCTCTTGCTTTTTTTTCCTTGAAGAAAAAATACATTTACCCCGGGAGCATCAAACTAAATGTGGTTTTTAATCATGAATGTTTCTTCTGTTTCTACTCCGGACACACAGACCACGTTCCAAAGGACTGTTGAGAACTGTTCTGGCAATGATGAACTAAAACCAGACTGGGCATCTATTGCAACTAGAACAGTACGTATCTAGATTTGAAGCTTTGGAGGGAATACTGTTTGACTTGTAGTGCTTAAAAAACACAAAGGAAAATTAGTTTTTGATCTTTTGTGTGCATGTTTCTCTCAGGTTAAACATCTTGTAGTATTCTCAGTTTAGTCATTGTTTTGTTCCCCACCTGAAAAAGAAAATTACAACTTCCAAAATAAGGGATTTATTGAACAGTAATAGAAATTAACTAATTTGCAGCCATGTTTAAGAAATGTCTACAATTTCTGAATTTGCATTTGTGAATTTTGGAGGTTTTCAAATGTCTGCGTTTCTCTGTTCCAGGTATTTTACATCAACCAAGAAAATATTCTGGATTGGGACTGAGGCTTGCAGACTTCATGACTATTTACGCCTTCACTGATTACAATTTCCACCTCACTTACTTCCATTTTGTGCCTAAACAAACCACTCAGTAGCCACGAATTTGATAAGTGCCTTTAGGTTTTAGTGGTGGTATTCAGTTAAGTATTTGATTAATCACATGAATTCTCAAATCTCACTTGTGATTTAATTTAGTTTAACTCATGCTAGACCAAGATATACTGCCTGCTCAAACAAAAGTCACCACCTGAATTTAACTGAGCAAACAAATAATGAGCTTTCTATTGGATAGTTACCGCATGGACAACTGTCTTCCATCTGGCAACAAGTTATTAAACCCTAACTGATCCAATGAGCAGATTCTCATTTCTTAAACAACCATGAAAAGATACATCCTGTGGTCCTGTGGTCATGGAAAAGATGTTAGTCTGTTTCAGAAGGGTCAAATCATTGGCATCAAGCAGAGAAAACATCCAAGGAGATTCCAGAAACAACTGAAATTGGGTTGAGAACTGTCCAACACATTATTAAAAACTGGAAGGATAGTGGGGAGCCATCGTCTTCAGGGAAGAAATGTAGTTGGGAAATAATCCTGAATAACCGTAATCAGTGATCACTTAAATGTTTGTTGAAATCAAATCGAAGAAAAAACATCTGAATTCAGGCTTATGTTTAATAGTGAAAGAGCATTTCCACGTGCAATGTGAAGGGAACTCAAGGGATTGGGGCTGAACAGAAGTGTAGCCGTAAGAAAACCACTAATCAGTGAGGCTAACTGGAGAAAAAGAGCACAATTTATTAAGGAGCATAACGACTGGACTCTAGAGCAATGTAAGAAGGTCATGTGATCTGATGAGTCCAGATTTACCCTCTTCTGTAGTGATGGGCACATCAGGATAAGACAAGAGGCAGATGAAGTGCTGTCTAATCTGCAGCCTGTGGGGGCAGCGCTATGATCTGTGGTTGCTGCAGTTGTTCAGGTCCAGGTTCAGCAACATTATGAGGTCAGCTGACTACCTAAATCCGGCTCTCTGTAGCTTTTTATGTGACCCTCTAGACTTCAGAGGGACATATAAATAGAACCTTCAAGATATCAGTTGTGTGTTTAAATATTATTTTATCAATCAAATCAAAGCCGTTTCTATCTGTTTAATGCCAAATTACATCAATCAGTCCCTTCATTTTTCTCAAACTCAACATCCCGGCATTTTTTTCGTGCCAATGAAAATCGTCAAAAACATTGGGTTAAAGTGATTCTAACTCCCACCTGCAGGAGGCAGTGTTTCTTACTTCAATTACACTGCTGCTGCAGCCTTACTTGATGTCAAGTTATAGTCTATATGGCAATAACAAAAGGTCACATTTACTGTCATACATTAGCGCAAATATTGCTAATTTTGTTGCAAACATTACTGCACATATTGCTTAATTAGCACCACAAAATCAATGATTTAAATTTAAAAAACACACACAAAAACTTTCGCAAAATCTTGGAGTGGCTGATCAAGGTGAAACGATATTCAACATTATTTCATTTTTAAAAAGTACTTATCGAATGCTTAGTCATCTATTTATCAATATTTTAACAGTTTGTTAATGGGTTTTATCAATACATTCTGGCATAATCGGCTCTTTGAAAACATTCATGATCTTGATGTGAACCAGAATGAAAATGAGTTTGACATCCCTGCCTTGACCCCATTAAGAATATTTGGGATGTTAAAGAGAAGGCTTTGCACTGTGGTTGGACTCTCCCATCATCAATGCAAGATTAGTGAAAAACTAATTCAGCACTGGATGGAAATAAATCTTGTGACATTACAGAAGCTTATCGAAATAATGCTATAATCAAAGCTAAAGATGGTCCAACAACATATTGCGTGACCTTTTTTTGGTGGCGACTTTTTTTAGCCAGGCAGTGTAAAAACAGACTAAAAATCAGAGCTCCATGAATAAACCAAGGCCCCTCTATGCAATCTGTTGTTTTTAGACATCATTCACTGGAGTCACATAACAATTTCTAGAAAGCACACATGTTCTCGAACCTGGAAATGTCAGGTACCTAAAGGACCAAAAACTGCGAAAGTTTAAAACTGGGAAGAAGTGAACTGTCCAAAATGACCAGCACCAATTTTTTGCTGCTTATTATTATTATTATTATTATTTATTTTTTTTTTTTTGTACTCTCAGCTTCACAAGTAGAGAACATCTTACAAGAGCACCATTATCTTTCAAATAAATGTTTACAGTTACAATTAAAACCTGGTTTGACTGCAGTTTGTTTTCACAGATGCACATCTGTGCAAAACTGTTGGATTCAAACACAAATCTCAGTGTTAATTATAGGCACAAATGCAATACAATAAAGGTGTGTACTGATTTAAAAAAAAACACATGACAGACATTTGGAGTTTTAACACTCACAGGACACTTTGTTAGGGTCACCAGTTCAACTGCTTGTTAGCATTATAAAGTGCCTCAGCCAATCAGATAGTACAACCCAATACATTAGGCATATGGATGTGGTGAGTATGAATTGCAATAATTATAAGCAAGCATCAGAATGGGTAGAAAGGGAAGTATGATTTGGACTTTGCATGGTTCTTGGTGCTGAATGGACTGGTCTTTCACAAATTGCTGGTCTGCTGCAGATTTCATGCACAACTGTCTCTCTGGGTTACCAAGAATGGCTCAAACATGGGAAATTCCAGTGAAAAGCCATCATCAAGAATAATCATCATCAAATATACATTAAATATACTGATCAATGTTCCAGTTATTATGAATCAACAGCAACTCTGAACAGGTGGGTTTTTAGCCTTGATTTAAAGGAACTCAGTGTTTCGGCTGTTTTGCAGTTTTCTGGAAGTTTGCTCCAGATTAGAGGAGCATAAAAACTGAAAGTTGCTTCTCTATGTTTGGTTCTGGTTCTGGGAATGCAGAGTAGACTAGAACCAGAAGATCTGAGTGGTCTGGAAAGTTAATACAAAAATATTTTAAAGTATTTCAAAGTCTGTCCTCTGAGCTACAGGAAGCCAGTGTAAGGACTTTAAAACTAGGGTGATGTGCTCTATTTTCCTAGTTTTAGTGAGAACAAGAGCAACAGGGTTTTGGATCAGCTGCAGCTGTCTGATTGACTTTCTAGGCAGAGTTGTGCCCAGCAGTCCCTCTCATCATTTTATGTTTTAATGCACTTCTGCTGCTGCAAAACTCCCCGTGGCTTAAGCGTAGTGACCAGTGCTGTCTAAATGCAGTGCACTTTAGTGTGACCCATCTTATGTGTTTTGCCTGGTCAAAAACCAACAAGCCTCAAATTACATGTCTCTCAATTCTTGATGTGTTTTTGCCCAGAGCAGCATAAATAGCTCTTGTTAGACATTGATAAGAGTCGCATGGTAGGTTTACATGGGTTCAGGTGGTGGAAATGTCCAACTACCCACAATGCCTTACAGCAGACCTGATGTTAAAACAATTGGATAACCAACAATGTAGATCACATAAGTTTTGCTTGCCTAAAACAATCAACACTGGAGGTAAATTGTCATAATATAAATTTTGAAAATTCCATGACATTTATGGGTCTCATCGGTATTGGATATAACACTCCCCATGGCCCTTACCAGGGCGTGTGTAGGCCATGGGGCAGCCATTACAATTTCTTTTTCTGAGATTATGAGAGTGCAGGAGCTACCTGCTTCTGTTTCCAGCAATGTGGTTTAATATTTGTTTTTACATTTGTTGAGCAAAAGCTTATTTGATAACTTTTTCTGGCAAGATAATGAGATTAGGTTCTCAAACTGTTTTAACAAATACCAACTCAGTAAATACAATGTCTGCAGTTGAACAAACAGAGGAAAGGTTTAACAGCAAGGAAAGAATTGAAAGATATGATTTAATCACATGACATTTTCAGGTTTGAAGTTAAATGGAGAGCTTCCTAAAATTCAAAATTCTGACCATAAAATCTAATTTGGCCACCTTTAAAAAAAACTGATAGCCGCAGTAAAGGCTGTTTTATCTGGAGTTCTGATCATTTGTATCTCAATAAATCAGTCACACACATTGTCTTACCTTCTTTTAGTAAACATGTTAATGCAGTTTTTGAAAATACAAATGGCAAAAAAATAGATTATTTGCTGGTTTTGCTGTTAACCTGATCACTGAACGTATCCATTGGTAAATTGCACTTGCTTTTGAACTTGAAACATGATTAAGTTTGAACTGAATGAATCTCCGAATTCAATTTTGGACTTCAGTTGTAGAATACAAAAGCCTTCGGTGCATTTTCCTGTTTCACTGTCGTCAACTTCATCATCATTTAATTTGTTTGTATTTACCTTGCAAATTACATATTAATCCCAAAGGTTGAGTTTGTTTATTTGTATAGCACATTTCAGCACCAAGGCAGTTCAAAGTGCTTCACATCATAAAAACATCAATCAAGTATACAACAAAATCATCAAAAACTTCAAAATCATCAAGCAAAATCATCAAGCAAATACACATGAAAATCATCAAAATCATCGGGAAAATATCAATGCATCAAAATCATGGGGATCATCAATCAAATATCTTTAATCAAATATTGTGAAAAAATATTGATCAATGATCCACTTACTTTATTTAACTTTATTCTTGAACTTTATTCTTGGTTCTTGAATATCAAAACATAAAGCTCACTGGTAAAATCCCATCAGCATTTTTAAAGCCATGAAGGAAAGGTATTTGATATAGTTATGGTAATTTTGGACATAAAGTAGGACCACAAAGAACGTTATCGGGACGCGGATGGATATGCCTGTTAGTCGCCTCCTCTGAGCTCATTTCCGCCTCGGTGGTCTGGTTTAGTGAGCCGGCCGGCATTTTCTTTTCACCTGGTTCATAAACAGCTCTAATCGCTCACAAGACTTATTGGCCGACTAACAATATTTTGACATAATCCACCTTTCCACAGCAATTTGCTAAACAATGCCTGGCTTTTCAGACAGAGACCGGGGCAGAGATAGAGGGTATGTACCAATTTCGCTTCAGTTATTGTTCCTGTGTTTCGCAGCTTAGTGTTTAGCCACTTATGGCGTCGGTTTAACGACCGTGTTTTCGACAAAAAACAATTTTAATGGACGTCTTGAGTAGTTATTAATGCTGGGTGATAAAGTGAGATTCCTGTGTTAAATTGTGACCATTAGTCGGCCGTTGGGTCGTGAGCGGTTTGTAGAGCCTCGAAAACGTTCACCGTTTGGTCATCGGAGCTAAAATGGCAGCAAACGGCGGCCTTGTGTCTGTGGTTGAGCGGCAGCCTCCACTGTTTTCTCTCCGGCCTTGTGACGCAGTCTGCCCTCATCTTGCGGATGTGTTTGCAGGGCAAAAATGCGTGTGAAATAGGCTAATTTCTTACGTAATGTTTTCTACCTGAATGTATTTTACCGGAGGCAAAACAACCCTCATTTATTTTACCGTGTTTTTAAGTAGGTCACCGTGTTGTATCTCGGTCAGTGTGTTTGGAACACCCGGTGATGGTCTGCGATTACATAAACACAAGCCCTGACCTCATTAGATTTCCCCCTGCAAGCATTTGCATCAAAACAATGATATTAAAAATTACAGTTAGATGTTTTATTTATTTATTTATTTTTTTACGTAATAATTTAACTAAAGAGAATCTGCAATCTGTCTCTTCACCAAAGATGATGAAGGTAGGGTAGGCTGACAGATCAAAACATTCAACATTTGGCCGTTTTTCATTTGCTTGCACTGCTAACAACTAGGCTTGTCATGATAATAAATTTTGCAGGCCGATAAATTGTCCCAGAAGTTATTGCGATAAATGATAACATTGTTGTTTTGAGAGCATTTTCAAGTGATATATTGATAATGGCATAATGATGCAAGTTCGCCCTTTCAAAGACCAATAAACTAATTTTGTAAAGAGCAGTTAACATTATCGCTATTTAAGTTTCCATTTTATTTCCAGTATTAATGTTTTATTGGTTGTCTTGTTTTTATTTATTTTTGTATTTAGTGACTTTTTTTTTTATCTAACACTTTTTCATTATTTTTTTCCATATTCTGTATTTATCCAGCAATTTTTTTGAATCATCACTTTTTTTCATTGTGTTTTTTCTGTTTGTTTTTTTTCCATATTCTGTATTTTTTTTTTTTATATAGTAATTTTTGAAAGTCATTTTAAATATCCAAAATAAAACACAATCAAAAATGATAAATAAAACGTAAATAAAAACCACACGCAATTGAAACCATAAATAAAATGGGTTAATATGTCTCTGTGAACAAAATTTCCTTCAAAAAATATTAATCATCAGAATGGAAATTATTGAGATCATGCAATGAATTGCTTATTGTGACAGGCCTACTAACAACTATTAACATACTTATCATAATATGCACTAAGGTGTGATAGATTTGACAACACATTTAAACAGATGCACCAATTGGGTGGTTAAAATTTTTTCAGGGCAAGCAACAAGTGTAACAATGGCTTCATATCTAACATGTGACATGAAGGAATATCAGAGAGAGGGAGAATCATAGGTAGTTACTAAGTGAAGTTAGAGAATTTTATTGAAATATTGAAAGTCTTATGATGGACTACTCCCATACCGGATGTAATAAGGAAGTAGGGTCTGAATATGAGAGCTTTGGCACACCACCAATTTTTAGCTCTGTTTGGGTAAGAAACAAGCTTTTAATCCGAAATGTACACCATGTTTGTAATATACAATTGCAATGTGCTTGAATTCAAAATTTCCCCAGCATGCCCTAAAAAAACCTCCAAAATTCAGTTATGTCAGCTGCAGCTCAGTCTGTGATATGGTTCCTCTTCCTAAAGACACAATCACAGAATACACCAACAACAGGGATTGGATGTTGGGTTTCATCGTGGTTTATTACTTGGCATGAGATCTGGATAATTTGCTCGCTCTTAGCAACTGTGGAAGGCTTTGCCCAAATAAGTGCATAGGCATCTTTAGTAAAGCTGCACAGCGATAACGTGTTTGATCAGTTGGATGGACTCTAACTAGCCTTAATGTCCACACTTGCAGTATATTTTTATACTTGAGTTTTTTATTGTAGTGATGCTGAAGCTTGTGGAGCCGCTTGGCGGGAACATTGTATAATGGTAAAGACAGGAAAAAATATGAAAATTATGTTATTCATAGCTGATATTGTCATCGCAATAATTTTGCAGTAATATATTTTCTGATGTAATGCAGATCTAATTATAAGCCTTGTTAAAATGGCAGATAAATGTAGATGTTCTTTATTATTTAGACCTCAGTGTGAACAATTTTTTTTTTTTTTCTTTACAAAATGATCTGTTTCTTCCTCAGGTATGGTGGTGGCCCTCCTCGTTTTGGTGGTGGAGGAGGCAACAGGGGAGGACCTCCTCAGGGAAAGTTTGGAAACCCTGGAGAAAGACTAAGGAAGAGACATTGGAACCTTGATGAGCTTCCAAAATTTCAAAAGAACTTCTACCAGGAACACCCGGATGTCACACACAGACCTCTGGTGAGAACTTCTTAAAGATATTTGTTTCATAGCTTCTGATTTACCCCTGCGATCTGTTTAATCAAAGCGAAATTATTCAGTAGAAGCAGAGTGGAAAAACTAATTTCATGTGGGTCTCGATGAAGTTCACAGTGGTTTCCATTTTTCTTTTCCAATTTCAGCAAGAGGTGGAACAGTATCGGAGAAGCAAGGAAGTTACAGTGAAAGGCAGAGATTGCCCCAAACCAATTGTTAAATTCCACGAAGCTGCATTTCCAAGTGAGTCAAAACACCTGCCGTTACCTCCAAAATGATTCAAGCTAGGGGTGGGCGATATGGACAGAAAGTTTAATTATGATACTTTGTGGTATTACTGTGATAACGATAAAAGTGACGATAAAATCTATTACTTTTTTTTTTTTTTGGTAACTGTATGGCTGTGACTGCATGACACAGCAATCATAGCCCCACAGACACAAATACTGCTCTTGAAAAACATTCTTGTTTGTAATACACTTCCTGAGGACACCAGTCACAGAAAGTGTAATTTGTATCACTGAACTGCACACAGTAACAGCATTTAATCCTAATTTAATTTTCTAATTTATTGATATTTATTGATACTTTCATTGAACAAACAGTGGAGGAAAGTTAGTAAAAATAATCCCAAAAATACGAACAGTTTTAGGGGGTTTTAAACATCCTTATTTGGAATTTATCATGACAATGAAGAACGATATGATAAATGCCCAACCCTGATTCAAGCCAATTATTTTCTCCTGATATATTCAAACGTTCTGCCCTGTTATTGGCAATTAAACTTAAATATACTGTTTCCTCAGGCTACGTCATGGATGTTATTGTTAAGCAGAACTTTACTGAACCAACTCCAATCCAGTCCCAGGGGTGGCCAGTAGCTCTGAGCGGGAAAGACATGGTTGGCATTGCTCAAACTGGCTCTGGGAAAACCATTGCTGTAAGTGATCACTTTATACTTTCTGAAGTGTTGCGTTTTTGTTTTTTTTTTTAGTTTATTTTTCTTAAGTGTAAGTTGAAGCTGTTTTTAACATTCAGCTAATGTAAGAAACATAGTCTGCTGATGCTGTTAAAGGAAACTGTAGTTATTGTGGAACTGGAAGCTAAGTCACGTCAAACGTGCTTTAATTTTACTTTTTAGTATCTTCTGCCGGCAATTGTTCACATCCAACATCAGCCATTTCTGGAGCATGGAGATGGACCTATCGTAAGTAGGCTTTGAGCTGTAATCCTGTCTTGTCTGTCACTTTTTTAAAAAAAAATTTTAAAGCACCAAATAACTTTAAAATTGAATCTAAATGTAAACTGTGTATGAGTAAAGCAAGTGACCAGTAATAAGGTTCAATAGCTGAAGTGGAATCTCATTTCTGTAGTGCTTGGTGCTAGCGCCAACCCGTGAGCTGGCTCAGCAGGTGCAACAAGTGGCTGCTGAATATGGCAGGGCTTCTCGTCTCAAGAGTACTTGCATCTACGGTGGCGCACCAAAAGGACCACAAATAAGGGACCTTGAGAGGGGTAGGTGTACTTCAATGTTATGATGCAGATTCTGAACCCTTTTCTCTTTTTATTGATTACTGTTATTATTTTTGTTGAAGGAGTGGAGATTTGCATCGCTACCCCAGGCCGTCTCATTGATTTCCTGGAGTGTGGTAAAACTAATTTGCGCCGTTGCACCTACCTTGTGCTGGATGAAGCGGACCGCATGCTAGACATGGGATTTGAACCTCAGATCCGCAAAATAGTGGAACAAATTCGGGTGCGTGCCTTTCATTGAGGAGATAGCTGGCTTTAATGTAGTTGCAGCACTGCTGCAAAGACCACATAAGAAAAAAGTGCATAATAACTCAGTTTGACCAGCCAAGCAGCTAAATGTTTTATTTATAAATAGTTGACATTATCACCTTTTGATATTTATCAGCCTGATCGCCAGACCCTGATGTGGAGCGCCACCTGGCCTAAAGAGGTTCGTCAGCTGGCTGAGGACTTCCTGAAGGACTACGTCCAGATCAATATTGGTGCATTGCAGCTCAGTGCCAATCATAACATCCTTCAGATAGTTGATGTGTGCAATGACCTGGAGAAGGAGGACAAGTGAGTAGACAGCTCTTAGAGCTTTTGCATCAAAAAGGTTCTAGTTTTTAACCTGTGCTGGTGCTAGAGCCAGTTCCTAACTGATTGGGTAAAAGAACCGGTTTGGTTTTATTTCACCACCAAGCTTGACCCGCATTATTATAAATGTCTCATTCATTTATTATTTGAGCCTCCCTCAGTTTTATTTTTTGCTTTTGTGAAGGATGCTGGTGCACTGAGACAATTCAACCACTAAAATAATATTTATCCTAGTATCCCTGCAAATAGATGCTTTATTTTAAGAACCAAAGCTTATTAACCCAGTTTTAAACAACTAGTGGTGCTTGTGAACGCTCCACAACTCTGATCAGCTGATCTCTCATGGTGTCACTGTTCACCGGAGTTGAACTCAACTTTTAGAGCAGGATCTAGTAACACCACCTGGTGATATTAAAAGATAACCGGCGTGTTCACTCACTGTAAATAAACTGTGGGAAGAGACAGTTTCTGTTATTCTGACTCTAATCCAACATTTTATCGCAATAGTGCAGTGTCTTTGCTGTTTTGTTTTGCTTATTTTAAACTAATCAAAAAGAAACAACTCTGGAGTTTTAAATCTGCAGTATGTAACTTTTATAAACAATATGTTTTTACATATTTGTTAAAAATGGTCACCATGTTGTGACAGTATAACATGAGAGATAATTTATGAAAAAAAATAAGCTCTTCTGCCTCCGCCCACTGCTACTATTGCCATCTACAGAAATGCACCACTCCCAGTCAGGAATAACCAATCAAAGCCAGGAGGAAGGTCTTAGCCCTGTCATTCACGCTTGTGGACGTGCTGCTCAGTGTGCTAATAGTGGAGAAACAGCTTATGTTACAGGAAAACCGATTATGATGATTGACAGTGCTAAGACCCGCCTCCTGGCTCTGATTGGTTGTTTCTTGATAGCACTGGGAGAAGGCAGAGGTGCTAGTTTTTTGTTTTGTTTTTTTGTTGTTTTGTTTTCACAGATTATCTTGTCTAAGACTGTCATAACACGATTACTGTTTTCAGCAAATATGTAAAAAAAAAAAAAAAAAAAAAAAAAAAATTGTTTATAAAACTTACATACTGCAGCTTTAAACATGGTGTTCACAGTGTTTTAATTGGCTGCTATCTCAATGAGCCCACCCTGAGATGCTGATGAACACAGCTCTTTCCTCTGGCCCAGCTGCACACAGTAGCTATGATAGCTCCGTTTCTTTGTGCTATAGCTAAGGTTTTGTCTTGATGGAAATAGAATAGAAACAGCCTTTATTGTCTCACAAAGGGGAAATTCAGCTGTAACAGCAGCAACAGATATAACATTTCACACAAAAAGTTCTTAAAGTGTAAAAAAAAATTGTTAGAAAACAAGATTAATAATAATAATAAATAATAATATACTGTATAAAGCTAGCAGAAAATAATGTACAGTTAGTAGAAATTGGCGTATCAGATCAGTTTTTCCAAGAATTTACATAATGTGCATGTGTATTGAACATTTAAAAAGATGCAGACTATTTATAATACAGTGTCAGTGCAGAAAAACAGATGTGCAATAACAGCAGAAATATTTATTTAAAAATGAGTAAGAACAGAGTAGATTGTGCAAATGCCAGCAGGGACGTAAACACTTACTGATTCTGTTGGGAGCGCTGATGGTTATAAAGTCTAACATCTGCTGGGAGGAAGGATCTATGATAACACTCCTTTGAGCATCTGGGATGTAGCAGTCTGTCACTGAAGGAGCTCTCCAGCTCAGCAACAGCTTCATGCATGTGGTGGGAGACATTGTCCAGCAGTGATGTTAATTTAGCCAAAGTCCTTCTATCTCACCACCACCTGCACTGGGTTGAGGGGGCATCTGAGCTGGCCTTCCTGATGAGCTTATCTAACTGATTCCTCTTATACACTAGAACCAGTCTAATGGAAATAACCTGTTTGATCAGTTGGTGTGTATATAAACAAGCAAATAGTTCTAAAGGAAACCGGTTATAGCACCTCTTACACCTGCTTCCCGTAATATTTCTTTTTATCAGCTCCTGCAATTGTTATCACTGTAGATTCAGTCAGTTAAAAAGTCAGCAGGCTTTAAAGTCTGAACTTAACTCCATGTATCTTCTGCTTTTTTTTTTTCAGGCTGATCCGTTTGTTGGAGGAGATAATGAGCGAAAAGGAGAACAAGACCATTATCTTTGTGGAAACCAAAAGACGTTGTGATGAGCTCACCAGGAGAATGAGAAGAGATGGGTAAGAATCTCCCGGCCCTTAATTTAGTGCATTTTCAGCTGTAAGGTTTACATTTATCTTGGGCAAAAATTGCTATTTTTTTTTTTAGTATGTATATTAGAATAATCTTGGACAGTCCAAATAGAAAGGTTTCCATGTGCTCTGTGACTGGTGCAGGTGGCCAGCAATGGGAATTCATGGAGACAAGAGTCAGCAAGAGAGAGACTGGGTCCTTAATGGTAAGGCTGTAGTTTTTTTTTACACTTAATGTTAAAGCAATAGAAAAAAAAACTGTGTCCAGATTCATCTGTTTGTTGATTTTAAAACTGTTCTTTGTTTACAGAGTTCAGATTTGGCAAAGCTCCAATTCTAATTGCTACAGATGTTGCCTCCCGTGGTTTAGGTCAGTATGCCATTGAGTTGGACCACTTATCAGTGTTTTCCTTATTTTAAAGAAAGTTTTTTGCTTTCTTTAACTTCTCTATGCATTTTCTGAGTTTTTCCTCACCTTAAGGTGGAGTCTTTGTGGCAGGCGCTAGGCATGACAGTCCCAGGCCTCGAGAGGGAGAAGGAGGACATATTGGAATTGCTCCACTGGCTTGCCACCCAGTGGGCCTAGAGAGGTGAAAGCTCTTGTGTGCCAGTGATCTTCAAAAGGCTGCGTGGCTAAGCCTTTGTCTCTGATATGTTGTTGAAATACACACACATCTGTTCTCTGTCCATGGAGTTCACCCAACAAGTATCCATCCAGCTGGTTCCAACTCAAACATAAAAAAATATACATATACGCTTGATGCTGTGACATTGGCCTTGCATGTCGTGTAAGAGGTTGCCGTTACGCAAGTCACCTGTTTGAGATTTGGAACAAACGTTATCTCTAGGCACTTGTTTCATGTAGCATGGGTGTCGGCTTGTCAAAATTTGGCGGCTGGTTTGTTTCTCGTGCTGGATTTCGTGAAATGGAGAGAGCAGTTTTGAAAATTTTTTTTGTCTCTGAAAATTGAGACCTGGCACATGTGTTCAGGGACTAGTGGGAACATCTAAACAGAGGAGAATGAGAAAGCTCAAACCAAAGTTCCTCCCTCGCCTGCGTTTTATAGTCATGTCGAGACCTGCCAACGAGAGACATTTTCTCAAGTGAACACTGGCTTCTTGGAAGATCTTGCCTCGATGAAACTGATGGGGGGGGGCATTACTTTATGCTTCCATCGGGGTCCCGCAAGGTTCAATGCTGGGACTGTTTTCTTTGTGGTTTGAAAGGAAAGGGTCCCTTTTTTTTAATTGGTACATAGTCTAGTTCGTCTTGGCAAGACGTGCAGTGCGGCCTTTTAATATCAAGGTTCTGATGAGAGTGTACTGGGAAAAACCTGAACCTGCAAAAATGTACCACTCAATGGTCCTATATTGGCACATGAGGAGGTCCCAGTGCATATGGTTGGCCTAACTGCGTAGAAGCTCCTGGATGTCACTTGACAATATGTGGGGGATTTCGCTGCATTGGGAAAGGACTAGTGAATGCATACTCCTTTTATGGTAAGACTTAAATCTATCTTTACCTCCCTTGGTAGTAAAGGGAGAATGTCTTTGAATCTTTTGATTAGGGTAAGCAATAGGAGTGTGCATCGTTTCTCTCTTCCCACAGTAGTATTCCCACGGAATAGATGTGTACACACTCCTATGTTGCCTCTAACGCAATGTTTTTCCTCCGCAGCCAAATAACCACTTTTCTCCCCTCAGCATTCACAAGTTGCTAACTTTTCCCTCTGATCTGGCTGTTGTGGTGTGCAAAATCCTGTGGCCTCCTATGTATTGTTTTGCCACACTGCAACACTTTCACAGATGTGGAGGATGTGAAATTTGTCATCAATTATGACTACCCTAACTCCTCCGAGGACTATATCCACCGCATTGGCCGCACAGCCCGCAGTCAAAAAACGGGCACAGCCTACACCTTCTTCACCCCCAACAACATGAAACAAGCCAGTGACCTGATCTCTGTGCTGCGCGAGGCTAACCAGGCCATCAATCCCAAGCTGATCCAGATGGCAGAGGACAGAGGAGGTAAAGTTAAAAAAAAATTTATTTAAATTATTATTATTATTATTATTTAAATTAGTATGAAGATGGTCGGTTAATCTGTGAAAACTGGGTAGATGGTTCAGTTTTACAGGTGTCTCTCGATGAGCTGGAAGTTGATCAAAACTCGACTCATGTAGATTCACTACACTGATATGTCAGGCAGTATTATTATTATTTATTATTTAAAGAAAGTCACAAAAAAATCTCTCAAAAATGTTTTCACTATGTTTTCTGGCATTTAGCAAATAGAAATAATTTTGGTAATTCTAACTAACCTAAAGCAAGAGACGTTTGGTCTGATTTAACTTCAGACAGTGAGAAAAAAAAAAATTATTCTTAGTCTTTTTATTCAGTGTACGTACATTTCTGGTTTCAACTGTTGTGTGTTTGTGTTAACAGGCATAGCAGCAATATTAATATCAGATATTGATTTTGGCCCAGATTTTCATATCAGTTCATCCCTAATAATTCTTACTGTTAACTTTAATTGTGGCTTGCACTTAATAAAGCTGTAGTTTCTCAGAAAAAAACAAATCTCAGTCTACTGAAAAGTATGTATAGCACAGTTTATACCCTCAATATTTGGTCTGGGCTCCTTTTACATGAATGCATCAGTGCAGTGTTAGCTGATCAGCCTGTGGCGGAGTGTACTGGAAGCCAAGAGTGCTTTGATAGTTGACTTCAGGTCGGTCGTCGGCATTATTGGATCTTGTCCTTCACCCTTCTCTTGACAACACTCCATAGATTCTTTATGGGGTTCAGGTCAAGTCCTGCTGGGCAACTGAAATCAGTATTTCCATAAAGCTTGTCAGCAGATGAGGAGCTCTAAACTATGCTCGTGGACACAGTGGAAGAACTTGAACATAACATGGCTGCTTTTACATAGACAATGAAGATTTACATGGCTCACCAGAGATTAGGAACTTCTCACTGGACATCAGGCAGTTTGGGTTCTCTGCCTTTCAACTCTACCTCCAGACTTTGGGGTCTTGATTTTCAACTTAAATATAACTTTTTTAAATCTGAAAGAGAACTTTGAACCACTGAGTAAAAGTCCAGTCCTTTACTTCTTAGCCCAGGGAAGAAGTTTCTGACGTTGCCTTTGGTTCAGAAGTAGCTTAACGTAAGGAATGTAAGAAAACCCAACTGCTGAATGAGCTTGGCCTCATTGCTCCCCTTAAAACAGTTGTGCCTGTTACTTGTGCACTGTTCCACCCTACTTTTTCCTTCCACTGAACCTTCCATAAATATGCCTTGATACAGCAATCTGTGAACTGTTTGTTTAGCAATGACATCTCAAGGTTCACCCTGCTTGTGAAGGGTGTAGATTTTTATTTTTTATTTTTTCCCCTTTTTATTAAATTAATCTTTGTAGTGTAAATTTTCTAAGAAACTAAAATTTGGGTTTCCTTTTGCTGTGAACCATAATCATCAAAATTAATAAATTCATGCTTTGTGTATCACTTAATATAATGTATTTGTATGTAGGATTTAAATTTTTAATTTAATAACTGAAATGTTTCATATTCTAATTTATTGAGCTCTATCTGTATCTCAACACTGCATGCCTAAGGGCAGGGGTGTCCAAACTTTTTTTCACGTGGGCCAAAATCGAGTCAAAGTACTTGCAGGCCAAGAAAAAAAATAAAATAAATCTAATAAAGGAGCCTTTTTTTTTTTTTTTTTTTTTTTTTTTTTTTTTTTTTTTTTTCCTAGCAAAGGTAAGATATCTATTGTAGATCCAAAACTTAAAAATTGTCACTTTCTTTTAAAACACTTGCTATATTTAGCAGATTTTAATAAAGTAAATAAAAGCTAATTTGGGTGCAACAATGTTGGTTTTTCAGTAAAAATCTCTGAAAAAAGTCTTACTAATTATAAAAGTTTGGTTGTAAAAACGCTAATTTTGTGTTGTAATTAATATTTTCCATTGTAGGAAAATTATATCTAATAATTTCTTGCTGATTAATAATAAAAAAGTTTAATAAACAAATTTATATCAATCTTGAACTGCAGTTGGGGGTGGGGGGGCCACAAACAAATCAGTCCAAGGGCCACAAACGTACCCCCGGGGCCCGCTTTGGACACCCCTGTCGTAGAGAGTTGGCATATTTATCACTGTGTCACATCGCTGTGTATCCATTCTTCTTCTCCTTGTTTCGTCTTCCACTGATGCAGGTCGCGGAAGGGGGGGAAGAGGCGGCTACAGGGATGATCGTCGTGATAGGTATTCAGGCGGCGGCAGAAGTAATTTCGGTGGCGGCGGCTACAGGGACAGGGACGGTGACAGAGGGTTCGGCAACGGGCCGAAGACTGCCTTTGGGGGAAGCAAAGCCCAAAACGGTGGGAATTATGGAGGCAACAATAGCAATTCTAGCGGTAACTATGGCAACGGCAACTACAACAATAGTAACGGACAGGGTAATTTTAGTGCTCCACCAAACCAAGGTGGCTTCGGTAACCAGAACTTCCAAGGCCCCCCTCAGTTCGGGGGCATGCAAAGGCCCGCTCAGAATGGTGTGAACCACCCGGCATTCGCCTTCAACTCACAGCCACCACCACAGAACCAACAGCCGCCACCCCCGCCACCGATGGTGCCCTACCCAATGCCGCCACCATTCCCTCAGTAAATACTGTAAATACACATAAAACCAACATGACTTCTGCTCAGTCTTGAAATCTTACCGTACAGTTCTCATGTTATCCTTTGTGTTGTTTAACGTTGTTTTGCTTACAGCATGGTTGGAATTATTCAGTAAACCCAGAAGAGTAAATGGGATCGTACTCTCCCATAGTGTAAACTTGATTGCTGCACTTTTCCTGGACTGTTTTTTTTTTTTGTTTTTTTTTTTTTTTTTCTCTCTTCTCTTTCTTTCTTTTTTTTTTCCTTTTTTTTAAATTTTTTTTTATTTTTTTATTTTTTATTTTTTTAATTATTATCAATTATTTTATTTTGTTACATTCCTCAAGTAATTTATTTTTACTAGGTAATCCTGTGTTTTCACTTTCAGTTTACAGTGATGTTATGAAAATTGTATCAAAGGGTGTCCAGGGCCCCTTTTAAATAAAAATGAGAAAATCCAATCTGGTCTGATGGGTCTTCAATATTTGGGTTCACATTGAGAACGGCATCCATCTACATCACTGATTCTAAATATTAAAACTAGTTCAGTTTAGCTGAAATTCTCTTGATTTTTTTTTTTTTTTTTTTTTTTTTTTTTTTTTTTTTTTTTTTCTTCTTCAAGATTTGCACTTGAAAAAAAAGAAAAGTACTTTACTGTTTCTGGCTTGATAGATCAGTTTGTAAGTAAGCAGATCACTTTCAGCAAAAAAGGACAATAGGGATTTGGTGTAACATTTAGTGTTTCCAGTACATGTAAGAAATAAAAACTAGTTTACTCAACTTGCCATATGAAAAGACATTGATTTGAAGGACTTTCGCAACTAATCAATTTCTGTGAAGCTCATGGGCTTTTAAAAAAAGCATGCACTTGTTTACTTTTATGACAAAATGTCAAATGCATAGTTTAAAAAAAAACAACCCACCCTTTTAAGCTACAACTTTGCTCAAATATGACACTTTAATCTTTGTCTATGACTACAATTCTAAAAGCTACTTTTCCCGTTATGCTACATAATCAGATTTAGTCAACAGCCACAAAATCTATAACACTGAGGAAAAAGCCCATTGCAGAAGACTTGATTGCTTTATAATTGGAGAGCCAGGATTTAATTTCTTTTAATTCTCAAAGCAAAGTATAAGCACATGATTTGTGGCCTAAATGACAAAAAAAGGGATTCCTTGTACTGTCATTGTGATACGTTTACCAAACTTTCACAAGACAATAATTTGAGAAGCTAATGTCTGTAGCAGTATAGTCCAAAGTAATTTAGAGCCACTTGTGCAACCAAGGAAGTGGGGTACAGATTTTCAGGAAGTCCCAAAGGTTTGCATTCACTTCCAGTAAAAGAAAAGGGAACACACACACACACACACATATATAAAGCAGTCCAGTGAAAATGGGTTCCTCCACTTTTGGTCTTTTTCTTTTAAAATGTACTGTAGATTGACTTCATTACTTTGTTGCTCTGGTTAAAGAGACAAACTTTTTTTTAATCTAGAGAATGTTTTAATAAGGATATCAAGGTATCAAACTTAAACGTATTAACTAACTCCGCTTTAGTGACTAGAAAACATGTTTAAAGAAATTTAATAAATTGTTCTGCTTTACTTTTAACAAGGCGATATGTACTATGGCAGCAGAATGGTGGCTCAATTGCAAAATGTAGTAATTTAATTAAAATCCCCATGGTTGTCAATAAATTTGGTTGGATTATTGGAAATACTTCACCGAAAAAATTATGGGCAATACTTAGCATCCGCTTCATGAAACCGCTTTACAACAGTGTCTTAGTTGGAGGCTTCAATCGAATCGCTGTGAGACAGACCGCTACAGGAGATCCTTCCTGCCCACAGCCATCAGAATCAACTATTTGAAAAACTTTGGATAACATGAGTTACATTTAATTTCCATTTGGGATCAATTAAGTATTTTTGTATTCATGTTACTACTAAGCGACTGCTCGTTGCGTAGTAACGGGATTCTCGCACGTCCAGTGTTGCCAGATTGGGTTCTTCTTCTGGACACGTTGGGCTGGAGAAAAAAAAAACCCCGGTTTTCGGAATTGTTCAAATTTGGGCTGATTTTGACATTTGACGGGTTTTTATAAATGCTCATAGGAAAATTCTATTGAAATAGTTGTCATTGTGTGGCAGAAAAACAGAAGTTTTAACAAAATGCCGTCTCCTTGCACTCAGTTCATTTATTTTGAAATGTCTAGGATCTGTCGACATCATCAATGCTTAATAGTTTTTGGTTAATCAAATGTCACTGTGTTGTAGAACTATTGCAAAACAGAAATCCAAGAAATATATAATATATATTTTTTTAGGAATTGGGCGGCTTTTACGTTGTGTTTGAGCTGGAAACTGTCGGATCTGGCAACCCTACTCACGTCATAAACCGGATGCTAACGATTGAGTTCCGGATCTGGAAAGCACGCTGTATGTATCTCCGTAGACACTTGACATCGCTGTAGTTATTTTGTAGATTATAAACGTTTTCCAGATGTTTTCGCCGCATATGTACCGGGAAAGCAGTGACCGTAAAAACAGCCGAACGTTTTGCCGTAAATGATGCGGGTCGTGACGCCGCTCAGCTTCGCTCCCTGCAGATCTGTTTTTGTTTCTCATCCGCAAATGTGCACTTCAGAAAGTATTAGAAGTCAGTTACAGTAGGGTTTAGGAGTGGTTGTGGCCCAGAAGGTGCAAATAAATGACTTCATCACAATCTATTCCTGACTTTGCTTGATATTTGGACCCGGGGTGCTCTTCACCTTCAACATGTTGACTCAAAGCGTGAGACGCTGCATCCTGTCACAGCGCTCGTCTCCTGTGAAGATCAAGCGGGGCACCAGAGGACTCTGCAGCACAGCTCCGACTGATGATTTGGACCGGGCCCGGGCGCTGCTGCAGCTCTGCGCGGACAGATACTACATATCTCCCGGAGAGAGCAACGCGGAGCTGTTCCGGAGAGGCTGGAGCTGCAGCTACGGACCGCTGGGCGTGGAGCTGAGGAGAAACCTGCTGCAGCAGTGGTGGCACTCGGTGACCGGCTCCAGGGAGTGGGTGTTCGGGGTGAATACTATGAGCAGCAGTCTGGAGAGAGGAGCTGGGGGAGCCCGGATTGTTGAATCTGAACGTTTCCAGCAGATACTGGATCAACCAGAGTTGAGCAAAGAGCAGCTCACCCAGCAGCTGAACAGGCTGCTACTGAGCTCTCCATCAGTGAGGACGAGCTTATTTCAAGGTACAATCAGTGATTTAGTTGTACTCCCAGGCTTTCTGTCATGCATGTGTAACTCATTGTTTGTTTACAGGTGCCTTGGAGCAGTTTGTGCCCTCACTGGAGATGGTGAACAGAAAGCTCCCATTTGGCCTGGCTGAGGCGGGTCTGTGTTTCCAGCCTTCAGGTGGCTCCGGTTGGTGAGGCTTCAGATACTATCTGTGATCTTTGCACAGTGTGCAGACTTAAAATCACCTGAAACTAATCTGCAATAGACTGGGGTCATTTTGTCAGTATGCATAAGCTACAGGGAAGTGAACTAAGATGTTACACCCTCGGTTTACAAGTTTAATATCCTTAAAGTTCTTTCAGCTGTGGTTGGACCTACAGTATCTGTACAGTACAGTATTACTGGGGCTGTAGCCCGGGGCCCCGGTTTTTGGGGGCACCAAACATTTTTTTTTTTTTTTTTTTTTTTTTAACCTATGCGTTTTTGCTAACATTGTACTTGATATTAATCTCACAAGCTGATATCAGTTGACTTGAATTAAAATTTTGGAATGTCTCAATTATTTGAAAAGTAAAATTATTACGTTATTGTAGATTTCTTTGGGACGTATTAAACCTACCATCAATTCATACCCGCTGATGTATAGGACTACGTGTTAATGTACTGTAATTTGCATTAGTAAAAGAATTTGTCTGTAGTGGATAGGGCACCAAAACTGGCTCCAGCCCAGGGGCCCATATCCTTGTAAAGCTGGCCCTGGGCATAAGATCAACAAATGCTTTCACTGTTATTTTTTTTCCCCTGCAGGATGTCTGTGTTTACACTTAAAGCTGAAGTATGTAACTTTTACAAGAGTATGTTTTTTGTATATTTGTTAAAACTGTCACCATGTCATGACAATTTGGTATGAGACAGATAATCTGTGAAAAGATCGAGCTCCTCCCTGAGCTACTATTGCCCTCTAAAGAAATGCTCCGCTCCCGACCTAAAAACAACCAATCAGAGCCAGGAGGAGGGTCTTAGTGCTGTCAATCACCATTGTGTACGCACAGCTAAATGTGCTGATGGTGGAGAAACAATTCACCGTTCCAGGAAAACTGTTTATCTGCCGTCATCAGTGGCCATGCTAACTAGCCTTAGCATTAGCATCAGGCTATGTTGTGGTGAACCAGCTGTAGTGTAGCAGAGAGCAGGGGGAGTGTGTGAGCGGTGCGTACATGAGGCTGATTGACAGCGCTAAGACCCTCCTCCTGGTTCTGATTGGTTGTCTCTGACTGAGTGGTGGATTTGTGCAGTTAGTACTGGGAGCACTGGGAGAATGCAGAGGAGCCTGATTTTTTTTTTTTTTTTTTTTCACAGATTATCTGTCTTATACTGTCACCACATAATGATGATTTTAACAAATATGTAAAAACATTTTTTTTGCAAAAGTTACAAGCTGCAGCTTTAAAGATCAAGTGAAATGTTGAAGCACCCCAACATTTGATGCTCATATTGCAGGAAGTGGGGCAAATAGTATATCTGCCACCTGTTAACTCAACCTGGAATGAGTTTGACTCACAGTGACTGAGGCCTGTCAGGTAGAAAGTTTAATAGCCAGTTACAGGAGCTTAGTGGATAGTTTGTTGGGTATATCAGAAGGCTTTGGTTGATGAACGACAGTCTTACATAAACTCACCCTCCACTTTATTGGGTAACCCTGATCAGTGGCTTGTTAAGATATCAGCCCCCATACAGCAGATACTCGATGCATTTAGGCACGTTGAAGACGAATTAATGAAGTTTAAGCTCGTGCTTTATTTGTCTTTTTAAACGTAACATTTACATGTGACAAACACACACAAAAAAGAGAAATCACAAAAGAAACAAACTCTTTTTCTCACCACTATAAGTGGCTTTGAATGTGGGATGGTTGTTAGTGCCAGACAAGCAGATCAGAGGTTTTCAGAAAGTCCTGATCCACTGGGATTTTCATGCACAACCATCACTCGTGTTGACAGAGAATGGTTCACAAAAGCTGGTGCTTGGACGAAAATGCAATGGTTTTATGAAAATGTATTTATTTCGTTCATTTTTAACCTTTCTATACACTTGTCAATAAAAGAAAAAAACACAATGCTGAAAAAAACAAAATGGAAAAAGAAAAAAAAACAAGACAAAACTAATGCAGAAATAGATAATATTTAAATTACTGTCAATGGCAAGAACACAAAATGTAGACTGAAAATAGTGTAGGTACTTTTTTATACATACAGCATCATCATAACCAAAACAGCACAATTTGTCCTGTATATTTTTCTAAAACATATCTCCAAGGAATACCAGCAGAGTCTATAGACAAACTTGTAAAAGAAAATAATCATAATCAAAACTTACTGTAATTGTTTAGCAAATGATTTTCATATATATATATATATATATATATATATATATATATATATATATATATATATATATTATTTTTTTTTTTTTTTTTTTTTTTTTTTTTTTTTTAAAGAGTGAAAAACACAGTTTTAACACCTCACAACATTTTTTTCCACACCTGAATCCCTCTAACTGTCGTGTTGATTTCAGAGAATAGCCAGACTGGTTCAAGAAGATATAAAGGCAACAGTAGCTCAGATGAGTTCTTACTGCAACCATATTATGCAGGAGACCATCTCTGAAAGATCGCACTGGGTGCCAGATGCCACATCTGTCAGCTATGAACAGGAAACTGAGGTTATTGTTTGAACAAATTCATCAAAACTGAACAGCGCCAGGTTAGAAGAACGTTGCCTGGTCCAACAAGTCTCGATTTCAGCTGCAGGATTCAGATATTAGGGTCAGAATTTTGTGCAGACGCTATAAAAGGCATGGAGCTTGCCTAAAAACTGGTGAACGTGTGTGTGTGTGATCCCTTTAGGTGTATTAGGACTGTACCTACTGCAGTTTTCATTCAGTCATCAGTGGGCTGATTCTGATGCTACAGAAACAGTTATGCCTCTTGCGTAGAATGGATGGTTTTCTGGTTGTGGGACATGGCGTGGCTGCCACATGGCAACGCAGGTTTGCTTGAAGGAGATGTTAAACATGTCTGTCACCACTCTGTCCAGTTCTACTGAGAACATCTTTCTTTTTCCTGCCAGCTCCGCTGAGGTGACCCAGACGTCTCTGGTTTGGTTTTGCTCTCATCGCAGCTCCTCCCAGTGGCTGGATCACTGGGCACGACACAGGCTGAAGTGGTGGAAGAAGGTGAGTGTTGATAAACATGCAAATAAAAGAGACAATGGGAAAACTTGCTGCTGAAAAATGAGTTGAAATTATATTTTTAAAATATATTAAAAAAAAAAAAAAAAAGAAAACCTGAAACTGTGTTGTATGATTCTGACTGACCTGGGCAACAGTGTGGCTCTCTCTTATAAAACCTTTAGTTAAAAAGGTTTGATTCAGCTGTGGATGTTTTCAGACTGCGTGCTTTCCTATTTGTTTACTGTAGTTTTAGTGAGGGCAGAAACTGAATGATTCAGATTTAATAATCACCACAGAATTAGATCTGGAATAATAATTTCTGTATTTTGTAATGGGGGTGACGAAGGAACAGGGATTTTTTTTTTCCCCTAAATATTGATATGACATAATAACCAGTGACCAACTTAAAGCTGCAGTATGTAACTTTTATAAAAAATATTTTATTACATATTTGTTAAAATTATGTCGTGATAGTATAATATAAAATATCAAGCTCCTCTGCCTTCTCCCAGTGCTCCCAGTAGTAACTGCAGAAATAAACCACTCAGTCAGAAACAACCAATCAGAGCCAGGAGGAGGGTCTTAGTGCTGTCAATCACCCTCATGTAGGCACCGCTCACACACTCCCTCTGCTCTCTGCTACGCTACAGCTGGTTCACCACAACATAGCCTGCTGCTAATGCTAATGCTAGTTAGCATGGCCACCGATGATGGGGGATAAACGGTTTTCCTGGAACAGTGAGTTGTTTCTCCACCATTAGCACATTTAGCAGCGCTACATGAGGGTGACTGACAGCACTAAGACCCTCCTCCTGGCTCTGATTGGTTGTTTTTAGGTCGGGAGCGGAGCATTTCTTTAGATGGTAATCGTAAAAGTTACATACTGCAGCTTTAAGTGATCATGACCGGATCATTTATTTTTGTGACACTATTAGCTGTTAGTTTCAGTCCCAGACTTCATCATATCACATCGTCCCTTTTGTTTTGTCCTTTCCTTCCAACCTGTCCAGTTTGCCCTGTCTCCCTCTGACTTCAGCAGCATCGAGGTGCCTGAGAACGAGCTTGAAGAGCATGCGTCTCGTGGGGTGAAGATTTTGTACAAGTTTCCGTGGGGCCTCGAATCCCTGGAGACACTGTGGTGTCGAGGAAACGCAGAACTGCTGCAGGCATATAAAGGGATCCACACCAAACTGCAGGTCAGCCTGATTCTTTTATTCCCTTTTTCTCTGCATGTTCCTTCTGGGGCGCTGTTTCACTCTGGTCTCTTTGGCACAACCTGAACTCAAGAACAGTTTAATAAAATGGAAAACTAAAAGGCTTTAAAATCACATGAGCCAACATTTTACTCACAACAGAACATAGATAGCATAACACGTGATTAAACTGAGAAACTTTATAATTTGGTGCACAGAATGAGCTCTTTCAGGTGTGACGCTTGATAAAGGTCTCAAAATAGTTGGAAAAGGGGCAACAAATGGCTGAAAAAGCAGAATGGTGTGAAAGGATTCAGCACGAGAAGGTGGCAGCCCAGGGAGGGGAATGAAATATTCGACAGGCTATAAAATTTAATGTGCTATCTATCTGTCCTTGCGATTATATATTTGGTCAGTTGGATGGACTCTTACTGCCTGTTTCTGCCACACTTGATTTAGATCCAGGTGACCCAGATGCTACAGGTCAGGGAGATTGGCAGGGACATCATCACTTAGAGTTGTAAATTCAGATTTATTGCAGTCGTTATTGTCATTGCGGTATTAAACATTATCATCACAGTGCCATCATTTCCTAATGTGGAGCCGAAGTTCATTCAGAAAAAAAAAAAAAAAAAAAAAAACACTCCAGGGAAATATTCAACATCAAGATTAAATTTTTCTTTTATTTTACTGTTTCAGTTTATTCACACGTAACCATTACCTGACTTGCTACTTGTTCTCCAGAGTCGAGATGGTCGAAAGTCCGTTGCCCACGTTGTCTCCGTGAGCGGCAACGTGGACCGCGGCATGATGGCTTTCCTGTCCAACTCACTCCAGCTGCTCAGAAAGGAAGACAGCAAAAAGGGGCTGCAGCAGAGAAAGGTGACGCTGATCTGCATCTCATCTGATACCAATACATGCAGTTCGCTTTTTAGTGACCATCTGGCTTCTGGTTTACTGTTTAATTTTAGGTTTTGAAGCTGCATCCTGTGTTGGCTCCTGTCAAAGTGGCTTTAGACATTGGGAAGGGAGCCACAATGGAACTGAGGCAGGTCAGGTTTTTTTATTTTGCTGAACTTGATCCTTGAATATCAAATTGTCTAAACAGTATGCATAAAAGGAAGAGTAAGTGTGTTAATAGTTTGAACATTTCTTGTAGATCTGTGAGGGCCTTCTGCAGGAGTTCCTGGAAGCTAAGATCTCTGCATGGCCTGGATACCTTGAAACTCAGCCCACGTCATTAGAGCTTCTCAATACCAAGTAAACACCTCTTAGTGTTGGGATGCCTCTCTGTTGCACTGTCAGAATAATGCAGATTTCTGTGGTATTAAAGAGCAAATTATTGATCCTCACTCGTGTTTCTCTTTCAATGCATTACAGATATGATGAGATGGGAGTTCTTTTCACTGTGGTGATTGGTGAAAACACGCTGGAGAGCGGCCTCCTGCAAGTGCGCAGTAGAGACACAACCATCAGGGAGACCGTGCACATTTCAGAAATTAGTAACTTTCTCTCTAAATATATTTCTGCAGCTGAAAAATTCTGAAGATGTAAGAAACATAATGGACTTTCCTCTCAACAGACCATTTGGAAATAAAATGTGCATGCAGCGTGTGCTTAGTTTTCAGTTGGTGGTTGATTTGTTACCACAGATTGGCCCATAAGTGAACAGATGACCAGTTAAAGTCAAGGTGTGAAAAGCTATTGTTTCCCAGTGAAGAAAAATGACGTTACATTAACATGGTTGCATTATTTTAGTTTACCTAATGACAGCTATGGTAGGTATTTTGTATTCACAATAAAACCTATTGTTTGAAAAACTATATTTTCAGCTTGTTTGCAGTTTTTCTTGGACTTCCACCCATGATCGTTTAATCCGTAGCTCATATTATTGATAATTTAATCAAAAATTATGTGGAAGTACATCTTCATATCCCACTGACTTTGCCGTTTCTTTATGTGATGTACATTGCTTTGTAGAAGTATTCCTACCCCTTCAACTTTTCCACATTTTCTCACATTACAACTACAAACTTCGGTGGATTTTATCAGATAGACCAACACCAAGTATGGCACAATCGTGGAGTGGAATGAAAGTTTCAAATTTTTACAGAGGAAAAATCTAAAAAGTGTGGCTTCCATTTGTATTTAGTCCACTTTACTCAAAAACCACAAAATAAAAATCAAGTGAAACCAGTTGTATTCAGCAGAGGTGTGCAATACTGCATATTTTGGTATCAATTCGATACCAAGTAAATACAGGGCCAGTATCGCCAATATCGAAACTAAAACCAATACTTATTTTTTAAGTGTGATATATCATCAAACTTCTGCCCTTTTAGGCGTTTCTGTGGTTTTTCCTTTTGAATTTTTTTGTTAAAACCTGGGACAGAATTTAAATTAGGTTTTTAAGTGTCTACAAAATACTTTAATAACACAATAAACAAACAATAGAAAAAAACAAATTTGTGTGCATTGTTTTCTAAATAAAGTGTAGAAATTATGATTTTTAGAAGAAATCATAGCAAATTTTATTTATAGTAGAGCTGAGTAACTACTATACAAAAATGAAACTATTTCAAAAAGAAACCTGAAATTAAAGTATCGATCTTATCATACTAGTAACAGTCTGATACTGACTTAGTATCGATATTTTAGATCAATCCACCCACCTCTAGTATTCAGAAATAATTTAATTAGTAAATAGAGTCCACCTGTATGTAATTTAATTAGCCATCCTCTGAAGGTGTCAGAGAATTTATTTTATTTTTATTTATTTATTTATTTATTAGCAGTGTTTCCCAATCCTGGTCTTCAAAGCACTCTGCCCTGCATATTTTAGACGTTTCCCTGCTTCAGCACACCCGATTTCAATCATGGCTGATTAACAGGCTTTTACTGAACTGCAATCATCTGAATCTGGTGTGTTAAAGCAGGGAACCAGAAAGAAACAAGATTGTTTTTCATCCGGTGAAGTTGAAGTGGGTAGAATATTCACTTCATAATAATATTACTCAAGTAAAAAGTACAGTTCAGTAAAGTTACTCAAGTAAATGTAACTGAATTAATGTAACTAGTTACAACCCACCTCTGCTTTTACTTGAGTAAAAATATGTTGAAGTAGTGCAGCCCATACCTAAGTACAATTTCTGGGTACTCTACCCACCTCTGGCTGCTTTAATATCTGTTGAAGGACATATCTCAATTGAATATCTTTCAATTCTCAGAATCACCCTTTTTTATGTAAAAGTAGGCCATCATCCAAATCTCGCGAGATTAACTCATTTCCCACCCAGCCTCTGGTCTTATTGGTCTGCTGTTGGTGTGTGATTCAGATTAGCTGTTAGCTTACAGAGATGGCCGCTGACAAGCAGAACGAAGCTAAACTCTCTCCTACGGAAGAAAATAAGGAGAATATACAAGAAGGAGGACTGGGCCTGGAAAGTATCCTTCACATGACGACTTCTTTTATTCGGGGTGTTTTTGTTTTTTGTTTGTTTTTTTTTTTTTAATGTGCGAAGCTGCTTCTAGTTAATTAAACCTAAGCTAACGTTAGCTGCTTGGTAACGTAATTGAAAGGGTTAGCTTGGTTAGGCTACGTGTCATTTGACTATCCGTGGTGGACATGAACAGCACGTTATTTTGTATTTGTTCGTTTTTGACGTCGCAGAAACCTATATAATTTAGTCAAGCAGCAGACATTTTGCCTGCATGCAAAACACAACTTATCACAGAAAACTAACAATGAAAGAATGAAGAAAAATGTGTACTATCTTTAAGTTTCATTAGCTCTGCCCTTTCCAGGCTGACTCTTGGGTCATTCATCTGGTGCCAGCGTTGCACACACATTCAGACTTGATATTGTTATATTTCTGTACTGATATAGAAAAAGTTGTCCCTTAAAATTGAATCGCAGTCCTTCAAATAATCAAAGAGTCCCAGCAGCAGCATGGCCTCAGGCACGGAGACTACCAAAGATACAGGTAAGCAGCTGCTACACGCCCAGAATGCCAGATTTCATCCCGGTACATAGACTGGCGTTCAGGGTGTGTTAATGACATTATTTAGCTCAAGTTTCTGATCAAACTAACTTTATAACTTTAGAAAACAAAGGTTTATGCCTCTATATATCGTAAGATATGATGATTCAATACAATCAGGTGGGTAGAGTAGCCAAAAAATTTTTAAGATTTAAAAGACTATTTGGGGAAAAAAGGGCCACTTAAGTACTGAGTAACTCAGAACATACCATCTGATTTATTTTGTGAATTAATATGTAATCTAACAATATAAAGTTATGTGCAAGTTCTGATATTTAAAAGACTAAGTACAAGGCAAAAATTAACATAATGGCAAAATAACATTGAGGCAGAAGTAGGGCACACCTCTAAATCACACTTTTTGTCAACGTGAAGCTTTTGAACCCAGCGCTTACTGTAAGCAATGTATAAATGTGAGAATAGTGCAAAGTTGAGGGTGTCATCTCCTCTGCCATCGTCTGTTGGGGCAGCAGCATCAGATCCAGGGACCTAAAAAGGCTCAACCACCTGATAAAGAAGGCAGGTTCTGTTCTGGGGACGACTGTGGAACCTTTGGAGATGATTATTTAGGATTTAGCAGAAAATTATGGACAACCCTGGACATCCTCTTCATGAGACTGTCATTGGAAAACAGAGTTTCTTCAGTCAGGCTTCTTCAGACTGATTGTAAAACGGGCTGCTACAGGAGCTCTTTCTTTCCCACAGCCATCCCCATCTATAATAACTCCTTAATTAAATGAGTTACATCAACATTTAATTTCCCTTTGGGATAAATACAGTAGTTTTGAATTGAAGTACTTCCAGTGACAATATATATTGTTTACTATATATATATATATTCACTTGATATCCAAAAGGCTTAGCAGACAGAAAATAACAGAACAATGAAGCTGGTGTGCAAAGAAATCCCACTTTAATACAAACTGTAAGTGTGCATCTGGCGCGTTTTTGGTTTGATCTTCATTCAGTGAAGTTGCTTGAGCTGGGAGAGTATCCAGAATTTTTACTCCAGAGTATCATTACTTCAACAAAATATTACTCAAAAGTAAAAGTTATGGTGCAGTAAAATTACTCTTAGAAGTACTCCCCCCCAAAAAAAAAAAAAAAAAACATAAGTAAATATAACTTACAGAAATCTGTACAGTATTAAAAATTGAGGGTAGTCAAAAAAAAATTCAACAGGTAAACCCTTATAAAAATAGAATATATCTGCAGCATTGTCCCTAAATAAATAAATATAGTTGTTTTAAAGTGAATACATATTTATTTTACTTTATTTCTGTGTAAATACCTTTATTCTTCGCAGGGGCTACTGCTCTCGTAGGCTGCGTCGCCTCCGAAAGACGCTTGGTTTTAAGATGGGCAACAGACACAAGTTTGTTGGAAAGAAAGTCACTGTGGAAATCCTTTCTGACAGCAGGTTGGTAACAGACAGGTTGATGTGGACTTATGTTTCACTTGTGCATATTCTGCTGTTTATCTAGGCTTAGTTTTTGTTCATTAAATAAGCCATTTTTTAATGAACATGCTTTGGCTTTTTGTATCAATAAAAAAATAAAACTATAACCAGTTCTAAAATCTATGTAAATACATCTTATGGACAACAATTCATCATGTGCTGTATTAAGTCATTGTTCAAAAATCTAGTAAAAAAAATCCATCTTCTTTGATGTTTAAGTTGGTATGTTTGCTGTTTTTTCTTTATCACCTTTTAAAAAGTTGAAAATTTCACGTAATTTATTACCTTGAATTGACATCCAACCCAATATAAAGATGTGATGTAATTAGTCGCTGGAATATCTATCAGTTGACTGATAATGGGTCACATTCATTTCTGTTAGTGTTGAATACTTTTTCAAAATTAAAAATGGCAACTTAGAACATTCTGCTATGAAACTAAGTGACATTTTACTTTTTAAATTATGTTTTGAATGGATAAGCGTATACCCTTGCACAAGCTACTAAATTAGTGGCTTTCATTTTGGCAGTGGTGGGCACCGCTAACTAAAGTTAGTTGAGCCAACCCTAATGCTGCGTTCAGACCGAATGCGTTTTGCTCGTCAAAAAGGCATCCAAAGCCTCAAGTTGAACGCTTATGCATTTGAAAGTCAGATGCTTGAATCGCTCTTGATGCACGTCGGGAGCAGCCCCTATATTTGACTGCTTCGCATAGACTTCCACTGTCTTCTGCACACTTCCTCTGAATAAATACATTGATTCTTCAGCGTGAAGCTACTAGCAGCTCAACGTTATGCTGGACAGATTTGGCTAGCTCAAGAGGGGGGAGGGGTATTTACCGTCGTAACAATGTTTTGACCCAACATCCTGACTCCTCGCTAATCCTCCTCCAGCCAAGATCCTTTCCATTCCTGTCTCTGTAGTGACAGCTCGACTGGTCGTAGATGGGTTCCTGATCGTTCTGTCACGTCAGAAAATGCGTCACTGTCACATAGCAGAGTCTCTCTGATTGGTTGACGCACCGCGTCCAGCAGCAAAAGTTCCAATTTTCCAACTCCAGCGTCTGTCACACTGGACGCGCTACACGCGCATTGAACGCTCGCGCTTCCAAACGCGCTGCGAGTCTTCTCGGCGCCTCTAGACATGCGTTCACCATAGACTTTGCATGTAAAGCAGACACTCAAATCTCGTTTGATCTGATTGCAGCATTAAGCACTTACCATAAACATTAGTTCCACTAAAGTGAAATACCAACATGGTATTTAGCGGAAACTAATGCTAAGCACTAAGTTCAACCATGTTGGTGCCCACCATGTGTCAGTGACACAGCATGTGTTGCAACACAGTGTAACCATAGTGACCTGACTTCGGTCAGAAACCATGCAGGACATCAGTGTATTTTAAACTGCTTACTGTTGAAGTACAGTGATGCATTCTGGGAACAGGATAAACATCATTTACAGAAACTGCATCACGGGTGGAGAACGTGAGGAGAGAAAACGGAAACAGTCTTCACCCACTTCAAAATAAGACCCAGTCGATAACCAAAACGTCAACACCGATGTCAAACTTTATTCAACTGAAAGTTTTCAAAGCAGCCAGGTTAGTGCTTTAGAATTTATCTGGGAAAAATAAATTTAGGGGAAGCTAAATGTTTTCAAAGTTAGTATAAAGCGCTAAGCAAAAATTAGCTTGACTTTTAGAGGATTAGCAGAAGTGTGCCCACCACTGTATTTTGATATAAGGCTTATTAAGATTGTTCGATTGATTGATTGTACCGGGCCTGATATTGTGCCATGGCTATGTTGTAATGGGAATGAAAAGGTAGCTCATGAAGTGTCATGTTTCCACTAGTGTCCAATCTCAAAACTGCAAACTATATAGCTAAATAACATCAAAAAAAAAAAAAAAAAAAAAAAAAAAAAAAAAAGATTTTCAAAGTGGTGTTAAGCAAGTTGCATAATCACAAATCCTGTGTTTTGGACACCATGGACAGGTCACCAGTTCAGAAATAACTGAACAAAAAGAAATTCCCAGATTAATTGGTGTTGCTGTTGAGAACTTGAATTTGGCTGCATTGACTATGTTTTCTTCTCATTTGACTCTCTATCATTCAGGAGGGTCATATTGAAAGGCCCTGAGAGTTGCAGCAGTTTAACAAGCTACTTTGGCTGCTGTAAAATGTATGTCCACCGGTATCAAGCCACCTTTCATCCCTGCAGGTATCTGTTACTAGTTCTGATGGAGGCAGAGCGTGCATGGAGCTACGCCATGCAGCTGAAACAGGAGGCCAACACAGAGCCAAGGAAGAAGTTCCACTTGCTCGCTCGATTACGTAAAGCTGCCAAGCACAGTGAGAAGCTGGAGAAGCTCTGCGAGAGTCCCCGTGTTGATGCTAAAACCAAACTAGAAGCACAGGTATGCTAAAGAGAATAACCTGGTAACATTTCAGAGGTAAATGAAAGTGTATGTAATAAATGCTGAAAATACGCAAAAGTATTGCAGCTACAAAATATAATGTCTTGTACTTTACTCTCGATTAAAAGTTGCCTGCATTTTACTAAACTGTTTTTTTTTTTTTAAGTAAACTTGCAAATAGAAAGGAATAAAACAGTTTCCAGTCATTGCTGATCTATTTGTTCTAGGCTTACACTGCATACCTGACAGGGATGGTTCACTTTGAGCTGCAGAAGTGGAAGCTTGCCATGGAGGCCTTCAACAAGTGCAAGTAAGTTTTAATCTAACCTTAATTACTGTACAGGGTCTGAAAAAGTGGATTCATGTTTAGTTGGCACGTTTTCATTTTAAGATCTGCACGAATGAGAATAAAGGTAATCTCCTCTGTTCTTTACCAGGACCATTTATGAGAAACTGGCCAGTGCCTTCACTGAGGAACTGGCTGTTCTGTATCGCCAGCGTGTGGATGAGATATCTCCCAACATCCGCTATTGTGCTTACAACATAGGTGATTAGCTCTTATTGATCCTCAGGTATAGGTGGGCTTATTATTCAGACGAAGGGTGTTTTAGAGTTCAGTGCCTCAGCAGAGCTTTATGACTTTACAGGTGACCAGAATGCCATCAATGACTTGATGCAGATGAGGCTGACTGGTGGAGGAGGGGGCATGATGGCTGAAAAATTAGAGGTGAGCACAAACTACTTTCACATAATTTAATATTAAAATCCTGATTCGGACATCCTTGTCATTGATGTACCGATCAGTCATTGTCATTTATGCCACTAATTGGTAAAAATGGTGAATGCCCTGTACTTGTATATCACTTTATAAAATCCAGAGGACCCCAAAGCATTTCATGCTACAGTCATTCACCCATTCACTCACATATTTGTGACATCACCGTATTTTATGTATCTACAGGACTGCCTTATTTTTAAATATGTATTTGACTTGATATGTACAGTCATAGTCTTAAGTTAAACTCAAGTTTTGCTGTTACTGATGTTTTCCATGCATAGCAGTTGATGCTAGCACGTTTACGCTCTCTTTCTGTATTCATTCTCACTGATAAGACAATCCTTTATTAGTCCCACAAGTGGGAAGTTTAAGCTGTCACGGCAGAAAGTGGACACAAGAGTAACAGGCATGAAAAACAGAATAAAAATAAACAGTATAGTGTAAAGAAAAACACCACAGCTAAACCATAAATATAAATATGAAAATATCAACATTTATACACAAATACAAATGTGTGTGTGTGTGTGTGTGTATAAATATATATACATACACACATATAGTACTAATAATAATATATCTCTTAACATATTTCTGTGAAGTTTCTGTAAATTACATGTGGACAAAACTTAGAGAAGCTTGTTTGCTTGCTTCAGAAACAGAGGTTTGCTTTGAACGTCAGAAAATTTAACGAGTGGTGTTTCAGCTGTTTAGCTGCTTAGCAACAGCAGTCTGGACACGATGCACAGAGCAGGTCACAAATCTCAGAACGACGGGAAGCTGTAGCACAATATAGTGAAAGGCCAAGATTATATAGATCAACACAATAAGGTGCATGGACTGAAGAAGAGTTTTGGAAAACAGGCTGTGATATATATATAAAAAAAATATATATATTTTTTTTTTTTTTTTTTGAAAAAACTGTCAGTATAAATCATCCTGCTGGGAGATGGTATTAAATTCAGTGTTTTGTTCCTGTCCCCTTAGGCCCTGATCACTCAAGCAAGAACCAAGCAGGCAGCCACCATGAGCGAGGTGGAGTGGCGCGGCCGGACCGTTCCTGTGAAGATCGACAAGGCTCGGATATTCCTCCTGGGTCTGGCAGACAACGAGGCCGCCATCGCTCAGGTCAGCCTTCTCACTTGTGGAAACAAACAGAGGGACCATATGTTATAAAAGCTTAATAATTTCAACGTTTAATATGCAGACACCACCTTTTAAAACAAACAGACGTGCTTATGTTCCAACAGGGTACTCTTAGCTGACATGTCTGTCTCTGCCTTTTAAACGTCCGAAAGCAAATTCCTGCAGTGAAAGGTGTTGCTATAGAAGGAAAGCCAGTGTTTCAGTCACAGTGACATAATTTAAACATCATATGAGGAAAACTATTTTTAAAAAGCATCAGTTTAGGTTTTATGGATTTAATAAACTTGAATTAGGAAAACATGGGACGCTTGTAGAAGATAACATCAGTAAATAAAAAGTGGATTCTGTAGTGCTGCAAAAGTAAACTAAATGTTTCTAAAATGAGCTCATCTAAAAATAAATGTTTGTACCAAAGCTGATAAAATCAGCAACTAAACTTAAAAAATTCAGTTGAAGCAATATTGAAGAGATTGTTCTCTTCTGCTTATCAGACATGACAAATTACACAAGATGGCCACCAGATGGCTCACTTTGAAATGTTTTTTCTTTCTTTTGCTTCTTCTCACTTTGTTTTGGAGATATGACTTTTTAAATACTACCAAATTGTCATGTAGAGCAGAACACAGTCAGTGGAAGTGTCTTTCTTTAATCTATTAGAGGGATCTTAAGATTAGCTTTGAATCAGATGTGTAAACGTTAGGAAATGAACTTTATTCTGGTCTTAAGAGTCTTTTCAGCACAGCTCCTTTGCAGTGATCACTGTCATACTGCTGTGGAGTTGGATGTACACACTTCTTTTCTCGGGCTGAGTTAGTCCATTGGTACGTTTTCAACCCGCTATAAAGGACATTTAGCATATGGTCACTGTGACGTCAGGTTTTTTCAGTCATACCTGACTACCTTTAGGTGCTTCCCTGCTCATACGTCTTTGCAGATGGCATGGAAGGCCATGTTCCAGCTGACTGAACGAGTTGCTGACTAATGACAAAGTTTTATGTTTAGTTCAGGCCCTCTGTCATTTGAGGTCTCTTTGGACAGTACACTGATCTTATGTGATCTTAAAAAAAAGGGGGTGGAAGAAAGGACCCATGCATAATTTGGCATATGTTGCATACCATCACAAGTTTCTCCAGCCTTACATCTTTTTCCTATTTTACTGATATCCGATTAATCGTCAGAATACTCGATTACTAAAATAATCGTTAGTTGCAGCCCTATTTTGAAGAGGCGGTATTATGTAAAATTGACTTTTTTTGAGCTTTACATCATGTTTTAATGTTATTTCCGCATCAAAAACATAGCTGGAGTGTTGCTTTGATTCTTTCAGGCATGTTTGAGAAATCCTTTAATCTCCTGTGGCAACCATTCAGCTGTGCAAAATGCCTGGATGGACCCAGTGCCTCCTTTGAGGCGCAGCTCCTCCTTGGAGCTGCAGTTTCCTGGCTTACGAGCTTCAACCTCACTGAGCCCCTCCCTCGCGATTTCCCCACTCAGCTCCTTCAATCTATCCAGCAGCAAGGTGTTTGCTAACACCTGGTGGAACTGCACATCTGCTGAGCTCATTATACGGACTACTTCTCAGCGAAATGCTGATAAAACGTTGTTAAAGGGTTAGCTAGCCTCTTTAAATATATTTATTAACCAGACTTCCCATGATTAATGTTTTTAGCTTTAGTAGTGAGACATTTATCCAACCTTATAGGGCAATGGATAAGCCCCCCACAAGCTCAACAAGTGTGTGTGCAGCTAAAAGCAGCTTAAACTATCCCTCCTGATAGATTTCAATCTGCTCTTCGCCTTTTGCCTACATTTGCAGTTCCTGAAACTCCCAGCGTGAGGCGCTCTTCTCTTCTTCTGTGAACCACCAGTCCTATCAGCCAAAATTTATTCCTCTCATCTTTTGACCCTGCAGGCACACCTGTCACACCCACCGCCACTCAGCTCTCTGGCACGTCGCATCTCTCATCATGCAACTGCATTCTGTGCATTTCAGCAAACCACACCCAGCAGCAGAGCTCTGTGGATGGAGTTGCATTAGATTCCCCCCCCCCCCAACACATTTCAGTTTCAGAGTGAGTCTTTGAGAGCCAGCTGTGGCGTTACAGTCCAGTGTTGGGCTCAAAATGGCTACTACTAAATGTGAGCCGAAGCAGTTTCTTAAGCTCTTTAATCTTCTCTTTTCTTATTTTATACATCAAAATAATACTTTATATCACAATGCAACAACATTTTAAGCTTCCCTATATGTCACACCTGATCAACTCTCTGTAAGAACAAAGAACATCAGGTCAGGCCCTCAGACATCTGTCTGATCGGAGATGGGAGAGGTTCTTCACTTCAGGTTGTGTGTCCAGCCCTGACTCTGAGCAGGATACCCAACAGGTTCAGCTGGTCACGCTGGGCTTAGGCAGGGTGTTGGTGACAGTCTGTAACGCAGAGTAACGTCACAATCCTGGGTGGATTGAAGCAGCTTTTGACTCACCTGTTGGTAGTTATCACTAATAGGAATGTTCTTGTGAAATTCCTCTAAACTGTTGCTTCCTCTGGATTGTCTGACCTTGGAAACATTAAGTCTTCGAAGATGTTCAACAAATCTAATTTAGTCAGCCATCAGGAGCAGGAACACTTGGAGTGTAAAAGTAAATACTCCCCTCTTTTAATTCCAGTATATCAAAAGTATCTGGTTCTCACCGGGTCCTGAAATTAGGTCATCGCAATTTAAGATGGCCGACACGTTACTTACTATTAAAAAAAAAAATCCAAACCCGGAAAACCTTATTACAACCAGGATTTGATGAAATATTGGAATCCCAGAAGGGGTCATTAAGCTACTTTACATTTTATAAAATTTCCTCGTCATCCTTCCCAGATTGGGAAACATTTGAAACAACAGTTTTGTTTTGTTTCTTTTTTTTTAAATGGTGTTGCACTCCAAAAACCTCTGCTCCTATTGAAGAGGCTGACAGTCAGGAGTAGGGCTGCCCCGATTAATCAGTTTTTATTGAAATAATTGTCAACTAATTTAGTAATCGATTAATTAATCGATTAATTAACTGGAATATAAAGACTCTAAAAAGGCTATTTGCTGAAGAAACGCACCCAGAGCAGTAATTAAGCCAAAACTATACAAAATATATAAACATTTTGCATTTAAGATAAAAATAAAATAAAAAAAACGTTCTGTAAATATGTTCCACCCAAAACTCCTCAAGTGTTAGTTTTAACTTCACCTGATTCAAATTCATTAAAGAAAAGCTATATTATTGCATTTTAGGCAATAAAATGTTTATTTTCCTGTTTTAAAAACTGAATTTAATTATTTACTTACTTCTTTTAATTTATTTCTAATATTGTACAAAAATCCTGAGGTTAAATTAAAAATCTGCAGAATGTTCACTTTTTTTTTTTTTTCATCCGATTGTCAGAATAATCGATACTTGGCTTCCCCTTAATTCTAACACAGAATGTAAACACACACACAGTCTGTAAATTATCTGTTTAATGTTTTTGTTAATAACATCCCACATGGTGCATTCGCTCTAAGCTTAACCTTTCTCTGTTTCGTTGTGTCAATGAGAAGCAGTTTGGCTGAAGAACAATCCTGGTATTCAGACATCTGAACCCTGAAACTGCACGGTGACTAACTGCACGAGTGATGTGCTGGAATGTACGATGAGCCCGCCTGGCAACATACCTGTGTCTCCTACAGTTGAACACTGTCACATTCCTGCTTTTACTGTTGTTTTTTTGTAGCAATCTTTAGATAGTGAAAACTCCACAGGATCCCTGGCCCTTAATATTAAGAAATATATTTGCAATAATGCTTTACGTTGTTGTATTGCTGGTGTTTTAGGATCAGGCTGATCAACGCTGACAGTCTTTTTGTTCTGTTCTACTGGAAAGTCCACCGTAGATCTGATCTGGTGTTTTTTGTTATGCAGGCCGTCAATGAGGAGACCAAAGAACATCTGTATGAGACCCTGCTGGCCGAGTGCAGAGACACCATTCAAGCTGTGAGAGAGGAACTCAAGAGCGAGGCGGTAAGATGCACACTGAGGTTGTACAACACTAACCTGAAAACTGAGGCCCTGTCCACATTAACGCCGATATTTTACATTTTCAGAGTTTGAGGGGTTTTTTTTGTTTGTTTTTTTTTTTTTTTTTTTTTTTTTTTTTTTTTTTTTTTTTTTTTTTTAATTGTCCGAAGTGGAGATTCCTAAAAGCTCAGGTTGTGGTTTGGACATCCAAACTTTATTTAAAAAAACAGTTACATAGATGCCCACTCTTTTTTTTGTTTGTTTGTTTGTTTTTGTAGTAGAAATGTAACAGTGGAGCAGTTTCTCGTTTGTTTTTTTTCACCCACATCTGTTTGTTGCTACTGTTTCCTTCAAATGTGGACCGAGAATGTTAAGACTACGTTCACACAGCAGGCAAATATGACCCAAATCCAATTTTGTCTGAATCTTTTCCCCTAAAAAAAAAATGTTCCGATTTGTACCGCTTCCATTTGTGGTTCTAAATCAGATTCATATCCTGTAGTTTTCAAAGTGTCTGCCGTCAGAATGGTCATTTCGCATTTCACCTGACTTTTACGTCACTGATGTAAGACATGCGTCATAATTCTGCACCAGAAGAAGCCAGACACATAAACAATGGCTGAAGCAAGCAATGCTGGCACCCTAAAAGGCTCTGCGTGGTGCAGCCGACGTGCCGAAATCAGTTCGTTTTCAGTTCATTCAGTTCATCGTCGCAGCTGCGTGACGAAAATCGCGTCATTTTGTTCTCAGCTTCGTGTCGTCCGCCCCTCCTTGTCACAACTCCCCTGGCGAACTTTACGCCCCCCTCTCCATGCGAAACTATTGTGTGTTTGGTCCGAATTTCATGGGTGTTTTTTATTATTATTATTTTTGCGGAAAACAGCCCCAACAACTCCCAGAAGACATTTTTTTTTTCAACCACAGAGCAGGGTGGATAGTGTTGAGCAATTGTCCTAAGCTGTGAGGAAGTACTTATTGAGACAATAAGCTTCCTCGGCTCTGGTCCGATGCAGAAGGAGAACCTCTCACCAACGGCTTCTGTTCTTTTTTTTCTGATAACATGCAAAATAAAATAAAATTTTCCAGCTCATCAATCATTATTTCCTCCTCCGAACTTGTTACCTGTTAGTAGTCAGTCCTCTCTGCTGTGTTTACTGTTGTAAACCACATACATGGCAAAACACCATGATGAATACGGTAGCGGGAGGTGTTTCACAGGAGCTCAGCTTGGTGTGCCTTGTGGACCGTGAAGGGCCTGTGTGAAAATAAACATCCGAAAACTGTGTGACTGCGCATCGTCAGTTCGACTTAGGTCGGACCATGCTGGGCCTTTAACCCTTAGCTTCCTTCGTCTTGTGATCTTGTGACAGTACTATCAGCTGCCATTGCTGAATAAACTTTAAAATCGATCCATAGATGGCAGCATCCATTATTATTTCTGTAAACAATGCGCTGCTGTGTGGCGTCTACGCACTTCTTCTGTGCAATCGTGTCACTTTGGGGTCATAAAAGTATGATTGTGGTTGCGTTTAATTAGTAGTATGAACGACCACGGCCCAAAAAAAAAAAAAAAAAAAAAAAAAAAAATCAAATTTCAGCAAAAAATTGAACATCAAGATCTGCTATGTGAAGAAGGAAGGCTAAATAATGTCAGTATCATTTAAATCAGTAGCCAAGCACTGCTTCAGCCATGCTGAGCCTTTTGAGTTTTGCTGATGCGCCATAGATGCCACAGTTTTTCTTAGTGGTATCCCAGAAAGCATCTGTTTGAATAAATGTCTGCAGTAGTGCAGCTGGGGCCTGATATTGGTTTGAACAGTAATGTTGAAAAGAAATGTGCAAGAAAATTAAAAGCAATACTTGTTCTGTTCGTAGAAACAGCGAGAGAGGAGCTCCGATAATGAAAGTGGGAAAGTGTCCAACCTTCAGTTTCTGCACAGGTAAAAAGCAGAGACTCTCAACTTGTGCTAAATTCATAATGTACACTTGATTCATGGATTTGTAGGATATAAAGTAACATTCACTCTATCCACAAACGCCCACTTTACAGTTTCTGAACTGTTTCTGTTTTGGTTATCGAAGTGTTTGTTGATATATTAAGTGACAAACCCATTATAATATGTCGGTGGAGCCTGAGCCCAGCCTGGCAACGCTGAGGATTGTGCCAGATTTAAATTTTATTTCCTCCATATTTTCACCTGATCCCTGCTGCTCTTCTTTCCCAGTTATCTGACCTACATCAAGCTGTGCACATTGGTGAAGAGAAATGAGAGCATGGCCCACACTCTGCAAGCTAAACTGAAGGAGACCGGGGCCGACGAGAACAAGAGGGGCCCCCGTCCACAAGATCTCATCCGACTCTATGACATCATCCTGCAGGTAGCTACCTAATCAAGGGATATTGCATGTACAGCTTTGTTAATATGACAGACTTTTCACATTGGCATGCTTTAGCTGTTAAGTATCATGAGTTGGCAGTCAGCCTCACTTGCCTTCAGTGATTATATGCTGTCTTTCTGCTTTTTATCCGTCCGCCTGTGCAGAGTCTGGCTGAGCTCTCCACCCTGCAGGGGCTTGAGGATGACCACACTTTCCAGAAGGAGGTGTCTCTCAAGACTTTGGTCTACAAGGCCTACAGGTCAGTTTTCAAGGGTTTTTTGTTAAAAATCTCTAAAATCAATCTTCCACAGGAAATTGTTGTGCTGTGTAGAATTTTTTTTTGTTGGATATTTGACTTAAGTCCTGTTTTGGTGTCAGCTTTTTCTCTTGCAGTTTCTTCTCCATGTTACAGTAGACTTATGCCCCCCTTCTTTTGTCAGGTGCTTCTTCATAGCTCAGTCTTATGTTCTGGTGAAGAAGTGGAGTGAGGCACTGGTTCTGTATGAGAGGGTGCTGAAATATGCCAAGGAAGTCCAGTCTAAGGCCAAGAGTCTTAACAGTATCCTCAAGGTTTGTATCAGCACATTGGTTCGTAACCAACTAGATCTATTGGAGATCTTTTTAAAAATATCTTAATGTGCGTTCATTGAATGTGTGCAGGATCTCCCTGACGTCCAGGAGCTCATTGCTGAAGTCAGTGCTGAGAAATACTCACTTCAAGCTGCTGCCATTTTAGGTGGGAGCTCCTTCTATGAAGTATCACTTTTATCGACAACTTTATGTTTTAAAGGGGCAGCATTATGTAAAATCTATTTTTTTTATTATTTTTATTTATTTATTTATTTTTTAAGCTTTATATCATGTTATAATGTTCCATCATCAAAAACATATCTGGAGTGTTGCTTTTATTGTTTCATGCATGTTTGAGAAATCATTTAATCTCCCGTGGCAGCCATTCGGGGGGCCTAAATGCTTCCTCTCACAAAGCATCGCCTATTTCCACACAGCTCCTCCTCAGAGCTGCGGTCCCCAGCCGAGCTTCTGCTTCACAGAGCACCCCTTCCCCGCGACTCCCCCACTTAGCTCCTCCAGAGTAGCAGCAGCAGCAATTAGCAAACACCTGGGGGAACTGTGCGTCTGCTGAACTTATCATCTGAGCTACTTCTCAGTTCAGCGCTCCTAAAAACGCTGTAAACAGCAGTTGTGATGACATGCTGAACGTGCAGTGTTGGAAAGAACAGGAGCTTCTTAAAGAGACAGAGGCCCAATTTCAAGGTGTTAAATTGCAACGTTAAATTTCTTTTAAGTTATTTTTTTTTTATATATAAAGCATTTTTATAATAACTGAAGGTAACATAGTTTCTTGATTGTGCCATAAAATGGCACAGTGTGCCTGGAAAATGCATAATACTGCCCCTTTAATAAACAGATTCATTCCTCTGTTTTGTTTGGGGTTTTGTTTTTTTGTAAAAATCTTGAGGGAATGTTCTTTTGTTTCAGACACTGATGAGGCACCTGAAGTGAACTCTCAGCAGCAGGTGAAAGATAACACGGTAAGAGGACAGAACTAAGAAACACTGAACACATAACAGCTTCATCTTCAGGCACTAGAAGACTAGTGTCAACTATCACTGAATGTTATTCACCTTAAGTGAGAAATATTTCTACTCCTTAAATCATTTAAAAAGTGCCGGTGTGAGAGACTCCGGTCGCTGGTGTCGTGTAAACGAGCGGCTAGATCGCAACAAAAACGTTAGTTTAACTGAAGAGCGGCTCCGTGTAAACGGGGCATGAATGCTGCTTCTCCATGTTTGTTTCTGGAGATGCAGAGTAGACTAGAACCAGAAGACCTGAGTGGTCTGGAAGGTTGGTACAACAGATCTGTAAGGTATTTTGGTGCTAAGCCATTCAGTGATTTATAAAAGTATTTTAATGTCTATTGTTTGAGCTACAGGGAGCCAGTGTAAGGACTTTAGAACTGGGGTGATGTGCTCTATTTTCCTGGTTTTAGTGAGAACATGAGCTGTAGCATTCTGGATCAGCTGCAGCTGTCTGAGTTTTTTGGGGGTAGGGGGGTTGTTTTGTTTTTTTAGGCAAACCTGAAAAGACACTTTTGCAGTAATCAATTCGACTAAAGATAAAGGCATGGATGAGTTTCTCTAGATCTTGTTGGGACATCAGTCCTTTAATCCTAGAAATGTTCTTCAGGTGATAGAAGGCCGACTTTGTAACTGTCTTTATGTGTCTTTTGAAGTTCAGGTCTGAGTCCGTCACTACACCCAGATTTCGGATGTAGTGATTTATTTTTGCAAGTTTCGTTCTTTCATGCAGTAATAAATAATTGTCGCTGCTTTTCCTCAGCCTCTGTGTGAGCACCTGGACAACTTCCACCTGGACAAGACTCTTGTTGGAAAGCACCCCAATCTGGTCCAGTTCCCCCCGGAGTTCCAGCCAATCCCCTGTAAGCCTCTGTTCTTCGACCTCGCCCTCAACCACGTGGCCTTCCCACCGCTGGATGACAAGGTGGAGCAAAAGGGCAAGGGCGGTCTGACCGGCTACATCAAGGGCATATTTGGCTTTGGCAGCTAAGCTAAAGACCTGAACATGAAGGCAACGAGGCCCCAAGTTGATCAAAAACGTGCCTGTTTTCCAAATTGGTGGAGTCTGCAGTCCCTATGAGCGCTGAGTGAATCTGACCATCAAAGTGAGATTATTGATGATAAATAATCTGCTTCAAGTAGCAATATGACCCATGTCTGCCTGGATTCTGTTATACCATCCGAGCAAGTAGACCTGACAGGACCTTTCGGTTCCAGAGGCTACAGTGTCAAAATATTCATAGATTCAACAGGTAACTCTCAAAACGATTATTTTCATCTGTAATAGCCAGTATGTAGTGGTTTTCCCACATCGGACACTGTTTCAGCATTGGTCACACCTGAAACTTATGAAGGAGTTATTCCTCGGTGCCTGAATGAAAGACCTGAACCAGTTCCTTTCATTTTAACTGATCTGCTCTCTGATGATCTGTTTGCTCTTAGATAAATTGGACCAATTTGGATTTCAAGATGCGATTCAAAACCGAGCAAATATTTCCCATAATACCTAAATTGGAGACGTGTAATGAATACGTTGAGTATTATTGAGCCAACAAAATAGATTAGTTTTTTTTTTAATTATGAAAATTTCAGTCTTGTTTTTTTTATTTGGCCGATTATGTTGGATATTTTTCCAGATTCTTGTAATTCAAGGCTTTCAGGTCCGGTTAGGTTTATGCAGTGAACTGGCAGTTTTATTATTGGTATAAATTTACATCTGTTGTGCTAATTATACTGGGGCGCATCAGACTGAACACCCCTGATCATATTTTCGGGGCTTGAAGCTCCTGCTGGAGTTTTTACTTTCAGGAGACAGCAGCAGCAGACATTAAGCCATTCAGGAAGGTTTTAACAGCCTTTCCATCATCACACCACCACGCCTCATCGTATCAATGTTTTTACAACATGAATAGCATGTCTGGACGTTCAGCAGTGTTACAAACATCTGTTGCTACCCATTGTTTTTGTAGTAAAGAGCCGTTTTTCCTCTGAATCAAACAGACTGACTTCCTCTCCTCCTTTCTGGACCTGGTTTCCTTGTGATAAAACTACTAGAGGAGCTTTTTTTTTAATGTCCCTCAAACTGTTGTTTTCGTTCTTTTTCCCATTTATATTGAAGAAGTAAGATGGACTCGTCTCCATTAACTTGGAAGAACGTTAGTATCAGTGATTGTTGGAAACATCTGTGAAAAGAATAATGGGAATGTCTTTTCATTGACTCTCCAGGCCCATGAATAAAATATATTGGCACTAAAATCTGTTTCCCACTTTTTTTTTTTTTTTTTTTTTTTTTCCCTCCCCTCCATTTCTTCTTTAGGTCATTGTTATTTGATACAGGGGGTGTGAAAAGTTTACACACCCCTGTTAAAATCCACATTTGTGATTTTTTTTTTTTTTTTTTTTTTTTTTTTTTTTTTTTTTTTTTTTTTTTTTAAGTGGCAGTATAATGCAAAATCAACCTTTTTTGAGCTTTATATCATGTTATAATGTTATTCCCTCATCAAACACATACCTTGAGTTTTGCTTTGACTCATTCATGCATGTTTGAAGAATCCTTGAATCTCCAGTAGCAGCCATTCGGGGGGTACCTAAACGTTTTCTCATACAAAGCATAGCCTATTTACCCAAGTTAAGTTTATTTGTATCGCACATTTCAGCAGCAAGGCAGTTCAAAGTGCTTCGCATCGTTTAAAAAAAACATCAGTCCAGTATGTAGCAAATCAAGCAAATTCACATCAAAATTGTCACGCAAATATCAATGCAACAAAATCATTTGGATCATCAGGCAAATATAGATCAGTGTTCTACTTATGACTAATCAAAGGCAGCTCTAAACAGGCGGGTTTTTAGCCTTGATTTAAAGGAACTCAGTGTTTTGGCTGTTTTGCAGTTTTCTGGAAGTTTGTTCCAGATTAGTGGAGCATAAAAACTGAAAGCTGCTTCTCCATGTTTGGAGAAGAACCAGAACCAGAAGACCTGAGTGGTCTGGAAGGCTGATACAATGACAACAGGTCTTTAACCCAAAGCTCCTCCTTGGAGCTGCTGTCTCCAGCCGAGTTCCTGCCCCACAGAGCACCTATCCCTCAGGCCTTCACCACTCAGCTCCTCCAGAATAGCGGCCGCAGCAGTTAGCAAACACCTGGTGGAACGGTTGTAAACAGCATCATGGAGAAGCACTGTTGTGATGACAAGCTGAAGGGGGAGTGTCGGGAAAGGGTAGGAGGTTTTTAGAGACAGAGGCCAATTTCAAGGTGTCAGATACAGCTATGGTGTGAAGTCAAATATCTTAAGTTATTTTTGATATATACAGCATTTTCATAAAGGTAACATAGTTACTTGTTTGTGCTATAAAATGGTTCTATGTGTCTGGAAAACAAAAAATAAAAATTCAGAATTAACCACCATATTAAAACTTAAGTGTTAAAGATTAATTTAAGTGTTTAAGTTTAAGGCAATACATATACTGTGAAACATACCAAAAAAAGGTCTTCAAATGGAGTAAATATGGTAAAATGGTGACGATATCAAGAACTGGATTAACCTTATAAAAGAGAAGAAAAAAACTCGTCAGAGTCCCTACCAAGAGGCTTACAGAAACGTTAAAGGAGCTGCAAGGTTTTGACAATTACTGGCCGTGTAGTACATTTGACCAGTCTCCTGTATTCTTCATACATGAGAAATAAAGTGTGGTGGCAAAATGGCAGCCTTTGTTTACAAAGAAAACCATGAAAGACCCGAGTAAATTTGGCAAAAAGCAACTTGGCATCTCTCACAGGCACCTGGGAAACAATATCTGGTGAACAGATGACACCGCACATCTCCAGAAGAGCGCCATACTCACAGCGCAGCATGGCGGTGGCAGCATTATGCTTCTGGGCTGTTTTTCAACGGCTTTAATCAAGGTGAAGTTAATTGTGAACACTTCCAAATAAGTTATCCAAATCCAAGAAGGAAAATCTTCACCAGAAGATTAAAGTTTTGGGATGGTTCACCCAGAGTCCGAATCTGATCGATAATCTGTGGGGTGAACTGAGAAGGGCTGTGCACCGGACGCAATCAGGCGGGCTTGGGGTGTTTTCGCAAAGGGGAAATAACAAACATTGTCAAGTCAAAATGAGCTGTGTTGGTAGACTCCTACCCGAAAAAACCGAGTGGTGCGGTAAAATCAAAAGATCCTGCAAACCACATGAGTTTGTGCTTATATTTTATTCAGCTGATTTATAGAATCCTTTACAAAAGTTCAAGTTTATTTGTGTAGCACATTTCAGCAGCAAGGCAGTTTAAAGTGCTTCACGTCATAAAAACATCAATCAGGTGCACAACAAAGTCATCAAGCAAATATCAATGCATCAAAATCATGAGCCTTGATTTAAAGGAACTCAGTGTTTCGGCTGTTTTGAGCCAAAGTGCTTTACAAATTAATTCAAGAGCAGACTAAATAAAAGTTAGAGATCTGAAATAAAAGGAAACAGTGCTACAGAGCATTAAAAGCTTTCCTGAATAAAAAGCTCTTGAGCTTAGATTTGAAAAGGTGCAGGTCAGTGATGAGGCGCAGATCCAGAGGAAGCTGGTCCCACAGTCTGGGTGCTGTGACCGATGCCACCTTAATGTTTGTAATCAAAAAGAGCGGTGACCTCGGGGAGTTACCACAGACACAAAACTCAATAAATCAGAAATTCAGGCTGGAGCCCAAACACTGAGAGCTTCAGAAACAAACAAGAGTTTTAAAATCTTTTCCAAAATGGACAGGCAGCCAGTTCAGGCAGGAAATAACGGAGGCGATGTGCTCGCGTCTCAAGTTGTCAGTTAAAAGACGTGTAGCCGCACGTATTGCAACCACTGTGTTTTAAAACATTTCACTTTGCTTTCGGGCATAGAGGTTACAGCTGAAACCAGACGTTTACATTCACCGAATGAAAAGACACAAACACATTTTTTCTTACTGTCTGAAGTTAAATCAGACCAAACTTGTCTTGTAGGTCAGCAAGAATCACCAAAATTATTTATATTTGCTAAATGCCAAAAAACTTAGCAAGAACATTTTTTTTTTTGGTGATTTTTTTTTTTTTTTTTTTTTTTTGTAACTTTCTTCGAATTCAGAAGTTTACATTCAGCAGAGAGCTGAAACAGGACCTGAGAGAGAGAGGCTTCATCTTTCAGTCGATGATCTACTCTGTTGAGTTTTTGGCCAAAAGCTTCTGAATCTTGTTTGGGTTAAAATCCTATTTTCTGTCAAATTTATTTTTGATTCCTTTCACAGATTCAACTAAACAAACAGAAACAGTCCTGGGCCCAATGATCCAACTAAATATAACTTCTTTGCTACGTTTTCTCATATGCGATTCGTCGCTGGATGAAATGAAGGGTTTGGGGAGGAATCGGCTGAGATAATGCCGCCATCATCGAATCGTTCTTCCTCTCCTGCTATTGACTCTTTACTTTTCTTTAACCTAGAAAGTACTCCGACATCAGTTCATCTGTTTCTTCTTGTACATTCTGCCAGGTTCTGGTTCTGCTGGAGGTTTCTTCCTATTAAAGGGGAGTTTTTCCTCTCTACTGTCGCTACCTGCACCGTAGACAATCGCTTGCATTGTGTTGTTGACTTTACAGCAATCTCTATGAGAGATTGCTGTAAAGTCAACAACACAATGCAAGCGATTGTCTACGGTCGCTACGTGTTCATCCAGGAGGAGTAAATGCTGCAAGTTAGTGACTCGAGGCAATCTGCTGGCTTTCCTTCGAAACTTTTTGGCCTACTTTGAATAATTTATTGAGATTAATGGACTGTTTGATAACTAGGATCAATTGGAGCGTATGTATGTATGATTGCACTGGAATGATTTTTTTTTTTTTTTTTTTTTTTTTTTTTGTAAAATGCCTTTAGATGACATGTTGTGAATTGACACTATATAAATAACTGAACTGAATTAAAGCTAAAAAGCAGGAAATGTGCAAAACTCCTCAAGCCTGAGGGAAGTTCGGAAAGATTACAAAAAGCCCGTCTCATCAAAACAGCATCTAAAAAATTCAGGGATGACTCAGGACGTTTGCACAGTGCTGCATCTTTGGTGTTTAGATGATTTAATTCATAAGTAGTCCATTTATGAAGGTAGGCGTGTCACAGTGGGGGGTGTAATAGTGAGCGGATGCCTGAGCAGGGTGTGGGTGTGCTATGGTTTACATGTGGTACATGCATTTTTTTTTTTTTTTTTTTTTTTTTAATATTGCGTAACTCCCCTCCCAGATACAAGGACACACACATCAAAATCTGCCATATTTGATAACAGAAATGTGTGAAGCCTGAACGGAAATACCTTTGCTATGAGGAGATAACTGCCACAACCTAAGACTTGCATAGTTTTCTTTGCTGTTGCGCGATATTCACATCATTCACATGCAGAAGAAGAAACGGTTACATTAAAGTTGCGCTTCTTTTTGATAGAAATCTGACTCTGTTTGTCAGATTCTATCGAAGCATTTGATACTCGGAGCTCTGGGAACCTGTCAGCCATGTAGTGCATTTTAAAGTGACACACCCTTATTTTGTTTCTGTCTTTTTTAACTCCTCTCTGTCAAGGGTTGGGAATTTTGAGACATGTAGACACAGTTGCATTCAAAGGTAAATTCTTTATCATCTCTGTTTTATATATATATATATATATATATATATATATATATATATATATATATATATATATATATATATATATATATCTAGCATTGATTACATTTCATTTTCTAACTCTATCAAGCACTTTGAGGAATTATTCAAATTAAATGTGGACCCTTATCTGAATCCATTGCCTTTTCAGTTCATTTGGCTTCGTTTACACTGAGCTGGGATCTGCTGCAGCCCTGAAATGTGTCACACTGCAAAAACAAAATCTCACCAACTATTTCTGGTCTAGTTTCTCGTGCAAATATCTTCAATACACTTGAAATAAGACAAAACTAACTTACAAGTAACTTTTTAGCACAATATTGAAGCTTGTTTTAAGTCAATAATTCTTTAATATTGATGAAAAAGTTCTGGTTATAAGTGAAATAATCTGCCAGTAGAAGAAGATATTTTCCCCACATTAAAAGTTAAAATGTCTTGTTCCACTCTGATTATTTTACTTATACTTTTACTTAGAACTTTTTCATCAATATTAAGGAATTATTTACCTTAAACAAGCTCCTATATCTGCTGAAAAGTTACTTGAAGGTTAGTTTTGTCTTATTTCAAGTGTATTCAGGATATTTTTGGTTTTAATTTAAACCAAAAATTAGTAATAGGGATCAAAAACATCCAGAGGCTTTTGCTAAAACGCAGTCTTGGGCACGCCCATTTAATGAACTTGTCAAAAATGAAGCGAGAGTGAGCCATATTTTGCTGTTGTTGCTAAAAAGACACAAACAATCCAGAAAAAGATCAGATATTTAGTATATGGTTTGCTGTTTTTTTTTTTGTTTGTTTTTTTTGTTTTTTTTTGTTTTTTTTTTTTTAAATCTCACAAACCTGCAGGATTCTTTTCTTGTTTTAAATCTACAATGATTTACTCATTGCTTGTCTACAGAAATATGACTGCCTTGCTTACTTCTTTAAAATATGGTGTGTTTGTTTTATTTTGTAGGTAAAAATCCAAAAATAAAATAGTTTTTGCTATTATAATTAAGAAGAGAAAATTAGGAAAATCGTTTTATTTATTTGCTGTCGTCGTAAAAAATTTTTGAGGCCCCCGGAGTTTTTTCAACTTGACCTTTTTGGCCTCCATGCCAAAACGTTTGGACACCACCGCTGGAGAGAAACCATCATAAGTCAACATGTGTTTCAGTCTGTTCTGGCTCTGCCCCTGGTTTCAACAACTCCTCTGCTGACCACTTCCTCCATTTATCCAACGCACTGTGTTTGGGAGTAACCGTGGTATTAAAAGCAGTATCTTAGTAACATTAAGAGTATCTGTTTTTCCAGACAGGTAAACACACCCAGGGAGCACGTCTGTGTGACTGGACCAATCAGAAATATGTGCTCGCTCCACTCTGCTGCTCAGAAAGCTGCCCGGCTACATTCCTCTCCATTAGTTGCTTTTGTTGAAGGGCTGCAGAGAGACGCCCTGGCCCCGGATGCCTTACATATCTGCGCTATAGGTGTGAAATGGGGGTCCGCAAGCCGTGCGAGGTGACCTGGGCCTCCTGATCACGGGATTATATAAACCAGGGGTGTCCAAAGTGCGGACCAGGGGTCATTTGTGGCCCTTGGATTTACTTTGTGCGGCCCCCAAGATGGAGACGTTTTATTTGTAATCACAGTAAAATTTTTTTTTTTTTTTTTACAATGGAAAAGGTTAAACACAACACCGAATTTCATCTTTTTATAACCGGCCTTTTATAATCAGTAGAACCACGTTTATCTGGAGATTTGTACTGAAAAGTTGACTTTGCTGCACCAAAATCAGCTTTTATTTAATTTTTTAAACTCTATTAAATATAGCGAGCGTTTTGAAAGAAAGTAACTAAAATTCTGTTCTTATATTGAGAATAAATTTGCTCAGCCCCCCAAAAATTTAAAACTAGATGCCTTTCTTTAAATACGGCAAACATTTTGGATCCATGATGAAAAACATCCCTTTCCTACAAAAAAGGATGACTTTGTTTGCTTGATTTTAGTTGGGGTTTTGTTCATTTTCTTGGCCTGCGAGAAATTGTGACTCAATGAGTTTTGGCCCCTCGTGACAAAAAGTTTGCACACCCCTGATGTAAGCGCTCTGACTGTCTGGATGTTTCACTGCTGACTGCACATGGTGGGTGTTTTCAGCAGGGGGCAGGCTCAGTGTGAAGCCAGAGATAACCAGGGAAAAGAAATAAAACTGTTGAGATTAAGAACAAAGACAATGAGGAAAGCTTTAAAATTTTAGTCATGTCCTGTGAAAGTGTAATTCACCTTGAAATTTTTCACATTTTTTGTCATTTTACCAGCTTCAATGGCTTTCATTGGGATTTTATTAGAGTAAGGAGTCATTCAAAATCTTAAAAGTGTGGTGTGCATTTTCAGCATTCAGTCAATACTATAGAACCACCTTTCACTGCTATCATAGCTGCACATATTTTGGAATAGGCCTTCACCACCTGTGCTGATTAAGAGGCGGAGGTTCATGCCCATTCTTTTCTGCAAAACAACCCAAGCTCTGTCAGACTGCATGGAGCGAGACCGTAAACTGCAAAGCCTTGAAACAGATTTTCAACTGGATTTAGATCTGCACTTTGACTTGGCCATCCTAACACAGGAATATGTGAAAACTAACACCACACATCAACCTGAACACATAATTTCCATGGAGATAAAGTTCCCTGTTGATTTTTTTCTATTTGCGTACAATAGATCTCTCTATGGTTTGCCTTATAGATGGCAGCTCTTGCAGTTTATTTAAGTCTCGGCTTTAAGTCTCATCTGACCAGAGCAACTTCTTTCACACTTGATGTTTCCCCTAAACGACTTGTGGCAACCTGCAGTCAGGACGTGGCTTTATTTTCAGCAATTTCTTCTTACCGCTCTTGTCTTAATGCCAGATTTGTAGATTTGTCATTTTTCTCTGACCTGACGTGAGGATCTCTGTGGCTAATCTTGAGTTTTATATCCTAACTCTGCTTTAAACTTCCTCCCTGACCTGCCTGCTGTGTTCCTTGGTCTTCATGAGGCCATTTGTTCACTACTGTTCTCTAACAAACCTCTGAGGCCTTCACAGAACAGCTGCATTTATACTTCAGCGACACACAGGTTGGCTTTACTTCCTAATTCGGTGACTTCTGAAGGCAGCTGGTTGCACCGGATTTTATTTAGTGTTATCAGATTAAAACAGGCCTGAACACGAATGCGTGCCAAACTTTTCAGATTTTGAAAACCACGTCTCATTTTCCTTCCACTTCACAGTTATTTTGTTTTGGTTTTCTGCCAGTGGAACGAGACATTTTTCCCATATTATGAGTTAAAATGTCCCACTGGAAGATTATTTCACTTATAACTAGAACTTTTTCATCAATATAAAGGAATTATTGACTTAAAACAAGCTCCTATATTGTGCTTGAAAGTTACTTGTAAGTTAGTTTTGTCTTATTTCAAGTGTATTCAAGATATTTGGACTAGAAACTAGACAAAAAGTACTTGGTGAGATTTTGCGTTTTTGCAGCGCACTATCAAAAGTCAGTTCTGCATGTTGCCCATTCTTGAGCCTAACTCAGAACTATTCACTCTGAATCTACTTTTCTGTTTTATTCTTGCAAAAACAACAGTTTTATTTCTTAAGTGCTGCAGAAATCCAGCTTTCCTCCAGCTCCCATTAATTATATGGCTGCTGCTGCTCTATCCGAGACCTGACGGACTCATGACCCGAATGAAAAGAAAAGGCTGAAGGAGGAGAGAGGGAGGGAGAGTGCGAAGAACAGGTCAGTCTGGTCCTCTTACCTGGGCGTCAACACACCTGTTCTCCTGCCAGGGAGGGGCCAGCAGTGTTAAGGCCCGAATGGACTGCTGTGTCAGAGTGTTTCTGTGTCTGTTTGAGAAGGACCAAAGACAGAGGAGAGACGCAGTGTGAGGAAGACAGAAGCCAAGAAGGAGTACGACTGAGAGGGTGACTCCCTGGACTCTCCACCTCCAAGATGTCGAAGCTGCTGAAGTCAAAGGAGAAGAGCTCGAGCAAGATGAGCCGGTGAGTTTTTCCTCTGGATGACAACTAATGCGTGCAGGAATGGGGGGGGGGTCTCTGTGTGTATATCATCCTCTGTGAGCTGTTGGCCTCTTTTTAACTGTGTGGACCCTTCATCCTCTCCTGTACCATCAAGACTACCTAAGGAATGTCTGCTGCACTCGGTTTACTGATGGGGAAAGCTTTTGGGAACCCAGTAGTGGGATAGTGTTTGTCAGAAATGTGCAGCAAAAGCAAAACAACTGCTTACTTTTTTTAAAGCTTTTTTATATCTTATCTGAAATTTAAATATCACAGTAATTGTGTCTCAAACGCTGAACATATTTGTTGGTGAAAGCAAAGAAAAGATGTACTCCTGTGCTGTAGTTTTGCTGCTGAGATCAGATTCATGCAAGTGAATAACGAATGTATATAAAAGTGCTCATAAATTGTTAAATATACCTGCATCACAGAGATACGTGCTATCTCTGTGAGTTATGGACAGTGGTTTGCATAGATTGTCATTAAGATGATAGCCATTTGAGTAAGCAGTTTGAGGTGTGACCAAAATGTCAACATTTTATTTTTGTTATTCTGTTGTCCATGATTACAGTCACCTCACAAAGGTTTCTACCTGCTGTGATGTGAACAGGGCTGGGCAGCCTGTACTCAGCTGGTTTCCTTTCTCTTTAGTGGGTGTTGGTTCTCCAACCGTTGACTCTGGTTTTTATCATTACATAATTAGTCATCACTCAGTTAAACGAGGGAGACTTACTAATGGTCATCCTGCAACCACTGAAATTCAGGGTTTTTTTATTGATCCATCATCAAAACTAACATATTATCCTTTAATAATATTATTAATATATTAACATAGTTGTACTTAAAGTAACTGTAAATCTGTGTATTTTACTTGTTTCACACCAATGATGTTTAACCACAAGTTGGTGTTTTTCATTAACACAAACAAGATGTAGCGCATACCGTGGTGTTGTTGGTGTTATTTCATGGATTAAACTCGACTGAATCAGTAAATATGCTTTCACACCAACTGAATGTCCAAAAACAGAAGCAAATATGTTCTGGCTCAACAATCTCCAGGGTGTAGCATTTCTGTGGACATCAGCCTCTGTAATGCACTCAGTGTGATGGAAACACGGCTGTGAGTGAATTATAACCATTATTACTATCTTTCTGTTCCATCACAGTCCCTGCTGAGGACGTATTTCTAAAATATGGCCCATCAAAAATCATGCTTTACTTTGACGTTCAATGAATTTTATCTCCAAATTTTTTTTTTACAATTTTGAGATTCATTGAAGAATCTGCCTTCTGAGCTCGGAGGGGAAAGTGAGAGCCAAACCCAGTTAGGGAGTGTTTCCAGCTTTTTCTGACTTCACAACTACTACAGCTAAAGAAATGCAGACCAGCCCTTCTCAGTTATGTGGCTCATCTTGTTCTCCTACTTGGAAGCACTTTAACTTCCCACCCACATCCATTCATGAATGATACAACAAAATGTTATGGGTTTTTATGATCATGTTTAATTATTAACGGATCGAACTCGAACATCTTAAAACAACTTGTCTCCTTATACGGAAAACACAGCAATGATCCAATAATAATATTACTGAACCTTAAGCTACACTATCTGGATGCTCACCTCAGCATGCTGGCTGCTTGAAAGTAAAAGTGAAATAAATTAAATGGATTACTTATGATAAATTTTTATAAAATCTGCACACATTTGATCCCAATACATGTGCACTATTCAGTACCAGTTTTATTTGGCGGCTTTGTACATAAAAACAAGGAATTTGAGTTTGGTGCCATTTATATTTTTTCATTTAAAATATAAATACATATAAAGAACTGTTGAGAAATAAAATGTTTTTTTGAAAAAAATAAATAAATAAATAAAAAAAAAAAAAAAAAAAAAAAATATATATATATATATATATATATATATATATATATATATATATATATATATATATATATATATATATATATATATATATTCAGTGTTTTTTATATAAGAGGAAGACAAAGTCGAATTAGTGAACAGGAGAGCAGGAATAAGCTGGAATAAGCAGACTTCAAAAGCGACACACACTGATGTGACAGAAACTGACATTCCACAAAACTGTCATAATTTCCTCACATCTAGACCCACAAAACAAACATTTATACACCAACATACATGGCAACATAGGAAACAATGTGTGAGCAGTTTTAATGAAGTTGAACTCTTTGCACTGAAATCATAGGAGATCCTGCAAAGGATTCCTGAAAAACACTAAATCTGCACCCGTATTTGAGGAAAACACACACACATTGTGTGGACACAGGAAGCACCTTTAGATACCGTGCCTGAGGGTGCGAACTGTCATCAAGCGCCTCATCCTCTAAGCAAGGACCCTGAGCAGTTCAGGTGAATGAGACACACAGCTACCCGTCCTTAAAAATCCACTTTTATAAAGTTGCGCAACTTAGTTTTAATATTTTCTGCATAGGCCATTTTTATTGGCACAAAGTGTCTAATTTTTACTGGTTTCCTTGTTCCCCACCATTTATAATGGACTGCATCCTCGAATATGAAGACGGATAGAGAAAAAGAAGATGTAAAAATGAAACAAAAGCAAAAACTCAAAGGGGTGAAACCATTTCAGTCCATAAAATCTGAGTTTTATGCTTTGTCACTATTTAGAATAGAATAGAATAGAATTATTCTTTATTGCCCCACAATGGGGAAATTCAGGTACCAGCAACAAGTTGAAGGTAAATGGAAGAATGCAGATTCAAATTAAGGTAAAAGTAAGAATTAGGAGACTGATGGCAGATTTACAACATAAGAAAAAAATATATATACTTCATCCAGCAGTTCTCTCGACCCCTCCTACTGAAGTTGAAACTGTGATAGCTATGAACACATTTTTTCTTGGTGGTATTTAAGTCATCAGAAAGTGGCTGTGGTGGGAAGAGACGGAAGTGCAGCACTGAAGTTCGTGTGTGAAGCGCAAACCTGCTTTTCTTGCTCAGTGATCAGGACCAACCAGCTCTTCATGACTCAGAGAGCGAGGACAGAAAGGCAGCAGCGCCTCGCTCCTGAGCTTGAAGAAATGGCAGAAATTACACTCAAAACAATGGATCTTTGTTTGTTTTCTTCTTGAAAACACACTGCATTTTTTTATGGTGCTAAGTTTTTGTTAGGGAGATGTGTTGAGTTGATCAGGTCAGAGCTTTTTATATTGCATCCCCTGATGGGCAACATTTTATGCAGCTTTCGGGTGAATAAGATCCCACTGTTAACTAAACATTTAAACTCATCCTTCACCAAGCTTTATGATATGTTGTCCTTTTGCCACTTTTACATCTGAATTTTTCCAGTTTCTAACATTTTAAGCTGTGTCCTACCATAAGTCAGAGAGAAGTAAGAGAAATGTTCTTGAAGATTCATCCATCATTTCATACAAATTCTTTGGAAAGGAGGAATTGTGTCTCGCTGAGCTTTTATTTTCGCTGACCTGCTGACACAGATTTTGTCTGATTCTGATTTCTCTTTAAGAACTATATTGCGGGAATAGAAGGGGATACCATTGAGCAGATATTTTATCAAACATCCTGCCATGAGCTGTGATTAATTATTTATATTAGGAACAGGGGTGATGTCACACCGTGTGTGAGACATCAGTCGCTGTAAAAATAAATAAATAAATAAATAAAAAGGCTTTTACTGAAGTTTTAATGATTACCAAGTTCACATTTTAAATTGTCTTTACCACCTGATATTAGCGATTAGCCTAGCTAGCATTACTAACAGCAGTTGGATCCATAACTTAAAGGGGACCTATTACGCAAAATTCACATTTTGCACATTTTTATACTTCTATTTGGGTCTGAACTGCCTCTAAAAACAGCCCAAGCACTAAAAAAAAAAAAAAAAAAAAAAAAAAAAAAAAAAAAAAAAAAAAAAAAAACCCACCCAGCTGTTTTTGGCAATAAGTTTCTGTTTTCTGGTGTCTGGAAAACAAGCCATTTCAAAAACCTCCTGATTGTTACCATTGTGCTGTTACCTAGCAACCCCAATGGAGCTCCAGCACAGTTGGTCAGCTGGTTTTACTGCTGTATGTGCCGTACAATGGCTGCTGGAAAAGACAAATCTTTTGTTGTTGACTTACCTTTCAGAAATGACTTATTGCATTCTTGTTGGTTGTGCAGGAGGCTCTACTTCTGCTTTTGGGTCTGACTCATCGCCAGACTGAAATCTCATTATTTAAGAATGATTTTTTGCACAAAAAAAAAAACAAAAAAACAAAAAAAAAAAACACAGTAATAAAAATGTTTTGTATACCCCAAAGACCTATTCTGACTTGCTCAAGGAAGCATAATAGGTCACATTTAAATCTAAGATTTCCAAAGAGCTCCCACCATTTCCAAATTCAAAATAATACATAACAGACACAGATTGAAAGTGCAAAAGAATCAAACAGAGCAACTTTGCTGTACTCTATTGAGCCTTCCTGTTATTGGCTTAAAGGGTTGCTCTCTCTTGTGCTCTCTCAGCCTGAATAAACTGTATACAGCCTCCTTTTAACGTGTTTTTTACACATCTGTGCTCATTTTTAAACTTCTTACTGATACCTAAAGTAGTCTTCCTCCCTCAGTTATAGCATCCACACCAAACAGGGTTGTTTTTAGCATGACCTAATAGCTCTAACATATTGCCAGTTTTCACCCAGCCAATGACCAATTAGTACAAATCAAGTTAAAAACAGGCAGATTAAATTTATTTATTTGGTAGGGACATTAATTAACATTCTATAAATGCATCAGAATTAGCCAGAAGGCTATTTTTCATCTGTTCTACTCACCAGATGAGTAGATGTATTCATGTTAGCACCTACGTTTCTGCAAACATTGTTTAAGAAGTTTGCAATGCACCTTTATGAAATGTACAATATATTCAGTAAATAATCAAAGAAGCATGGATTTAAATTACTTTTAATGTTAGTTAGTCACTACAAATATGTCAGTATTGCAACTTTATTACCTTCTATGTACAAAACTGCTTTGTCCTTTTTCTGTTTACAAACTGATTTAACCGACCTTCATTTCCTACAGGCTGTAAGTGATCATTTATTCAAAATGCTCACAGCCAGGTTAGAGTCCATCACAAAGTGTGTGATTTGCCGGGTTAGGTGACTGATCTGGATAATAAAGATTAAATTACCCTGTCTATGAGATGTTTTGGGAAAATTATTTATAAGTCATCTTTATTAACCTGAACTCATTTACAACAAATTCTTTAAGACAAAAATCACATTTAATGAAAGCAATTCACAATAATTTTATGTGTATGAAGTTAAATCTAAATACACATAAAATTATGCCGCTCATTTGAATGTACTTTGTTACATTGCAAGACAGGAATAAACCAGACTAAGATATTTAAAAAGGCATAAAGTGTATCTGTAAAATAATGTTTAATCAGTGATTGTTGGTGTGACTTAAATACGCGCAGTTTAACTGGTAACTTTCTCTCTGCAGGAGTCAGTCGACCACTGCAACTTTGCTGGTCAAAAAGATCCAGGAGGACTCCGACGAGGTGGCGAAAGATGTCCTACAAGCCGAAAAGCTGCTGGTAGTGGTGAGTAAGGAGAGGTGTTTCAACATAAATTTGTGTAATTATAATTTTTCATCTCTCACAATCAGCTTCTCTTTTTTTAACTCGCCAGGATAAGGAAAATGACAAGAACGAGCGTGAATTTCAGCATCAGGATGAGATCAATCGTTTACTGGGCATTGCAGAGGGCAAACTGGGCAGCCTCTTCATGGATGTTGACAAACTCAAGAAGACCAACTACCCTCAAGTCGCAGGTGTTGAGAAAGAGTGAGTCCATGAGACAAAAACACAGAGAACTCAATGAGTTTAATGACAAGATCTAGAAATCGGTTTTACTGTCTTTTATTTAAATCTAATTCTGTGGCCTTTTTATTCCTTTGTTATTTACATTTCTTTGTATCCTTTTCTTTCCTTCCAGCATCCGTAATCTGCACACCCGATGGGCAAATCACACAGCTGTTTATGTTGAACTCTATGAGCAAATTGATGACGTGTCTCGGATGCCCAGAATTGACTGGGGGCCAGTTTTCAGCCAGAAGGAAGTAAGTTCTGAGGCACAATCTGACCACTTTAGCCAGCATCAAATGAAATGTCCATGATGTTCTTTGATCTTAAACGAGGCCTTCATTAACTGAGTCCTTGTGCTGCTTATGCTGACAGAAAGCACTGAACACAGAGGTGTACGGCACCACCACGGCGGACCTGGAGAAGCAGATCGCTGCTCACAACATCTTGCACAAACAGCTGGAAGCTTACAACTCGCAGCTCTGCGTCAGCTCAGCTGGCAACAAGGTGTGCACCAAAACACACTTTTGTCTTCCTCAGTCTTAGTGAACGTTTGGGACAGAGAGTTTACCCTGCATGCTGCTGCCTTGTCTTTCAGGAGAAATACACTGCATTCAAGAAGCAATATAACGCTATGGTGGTGAGTTGATTGTTTTGATACAAAACCAAATACATTTTGCGCTGTTTTGGTTTAAAGATGAGCAAAAGTTTTGCTTTCTATTTAATGTTTGAGCTTCACTTGATAAAGCAGTGGCTCTCAAATATCATCACACCCGTGTTAAAATGCCAGGTTTTTGTGAAACAAGGTAAAATCATTTATAAAACTTTATCCACCTCAAATGGGACATATATCCTGTGCAATTCAACAATTTTTAGAGGAGAAAAAATATTTTTTTAAAAATCTACAATCACCAGGTTGCAGAAGTGTCCCCACTCTCAACCAACTGAACACCATTCGGTAAGAGTCCGTCAGCAGCCCACATCTTGATTCGGGAACTTTTACTCACTTTAAATTGCTGAACTTCTCCGAACCTGTCAGATTGTGAGGACATTTCTTCCACAGCCGTATTTGGATGGCCCGCCGGTTTTTCTTTCAAGTTTGGTTCTGATTTTAGGCTGGGAGCAGGTAGAAAACTTTGTGGAACAGCTTTTGTCTCGAATGTGAAACGAGCTTCCATAGATTTTTACGTTGTCCAGAGAGATTAGACTCATCCAAAAACCGTCTGAAAAACCGTACTTTTCCTTGGAGGCTTTTTAAATATTTGTTTTTACTATTTGAATTAATCAATTTGCTTTTTGTTTTTTTTACTTTTCTTGCTTTGTCTTTATGAAGCCGTTTGTGATTTTTACTTCTTAAAACTGCCATATCAGTAAAATGACATACCTCTCTGCAAACTCTGCAAGCATTATTGAAATTTACTCCAGTTGTTGTCAAAACCATTAAAACTAAGTTGAATTGAAAGGTATGTGACGTAGCTGATTAGTTTAAGAGTGTCCACACTTCTGCAGCCAGATTAGCTTTTTTATTTTATTTCTTTTTTTTTCCCAACAGTGTTATTTTTACGGCTGTATTTTGCAGGATATTTCTCAAATTAAACATTTTTAAATAATTTACCGTGAGCTTATTTTAGACATCATATAATAACTTGCAATCCTAACAGCACTATGTACACCTTCGAGAGCCTCTGTATTTCCACGTCGCTGTGATGTTTAGATTAAGATTCATGTTTTTTTTAAGCCAGAGAAGAAAACCTCAATGAAGCTGTCTCCTTCAGGAAAAATCCAGGTTTCGCCAGCAATGCCTGAACAGCCTCTACGAGTACATGCAAGGCTGCAAAAAGGAGATGAGCTTCCTGGGAAAAGAAGAGGAAAAGATCAAGAGTCAGGACTGGAGCGATCACATGATGGATCCCCCTAGTGTTCGCTGGCAGTATGAGGTCAGGACTGGTGTCTTGTTCAAGGGAACATAAAGGGCTTTTGCATTTCTCATGCGTTTTGTGCAGTTTCTGTCTGCTGTTAAACTGCACAGAAGCTTCTTGCAGTAATTTTAGTCTTTTGCCTTGTTTTTGTAAGTTCTTGGCACAATACTTGCCAAATTCGGCACCATAGAAATCAAATAGCCATCTTATCCATTTCAACATGTTGAGAACAGCTTGTCATCTTCTCTCAATCAGAACTTCAAGAACAAGGAACTTTTGACCCACGAGAGTGAAGTGAACAGACTCCAGGATGAAGGTGAAAGGCTCACTGAGATGAAACACCCAGCCAGCGACACAATAAAGGTACTGAAATCAGCCTTCAAAGATTTCACCTGAGTTAAACCTTTTAAGTTGACTGAGGATTAAATCCAGATAAATTCTTTATTTCAAGGCCCAAAGCGAAGCTGTGAGATACGAGTGGCAGAAGTTCCTGAATCTCTGCATTTGCAAAGAAGCACATCTGGACAATATAGAGGATTACAATAAGGTAGGGAAAGTTTCTAAAAGAACAATACAGGAGGACATGCTACACATGGACACGTGTTAATGGTGCAGCATGTTTCCTTAAGTGATAACAACGTGGACGTGTTTGTACCATTTTTTTCTAGTACCAAATGGACACTGAGAAGCTGTCAGAGACGCTCGAGCAACTCAAAAGCACCCTGGACCCAAAGTCCGTCACCAAGAAGAGTAACTCAGAGGCTCTGCTGCAACTTCAGGTGAGACAATGAGAGAAGAAAGCAGTTTGATACGAACAAAAGCTGACGGAAGTGGTTTGTGCTTTGCTTGTTCCAGTTTGCCACCAAGATTACAGTCAAATATCAAAAGGAATTGTCTTTACCATTATGAATTTACATGTCCACATTTTTAATACTGCTGAACATGATTTAATTACCTCCTGTAATCAGATACCTCTAAAGCTGTTTATTAGTTTACAGTGTAACTTACCTCCAAATCAACTTTTTTTTGCTCATAAACTAATGATTTTGATGCTTTGCTGACTCAGTGATTTTCATCTGTATTTGCTTGATGACTTTGATGATGTGGCTGCATACTGGTTTGCTCAATGGTTTTGATGGTTTAGAAAGGAAAGCTCATCCACAATTGAGCAAGGAATTAGCCACCAAAAACTTTCTGTATTATAAGATTACGTTCAGTCATGTGACAGGACCTCCAGTACCTCCTCAAAAGTTCAAGTGTTGGGTTAAGACCATCCTCCTCTGGGGTATAGTCCACACGGAGAATGTGCAGTGTTCAACCTTTTCTGTTACTAGAATCTATGTTCATACGGCTTTGTTTCTGTCCAGGGGGAGGAAAATACTGTCCAGAGATCTGAGCAGCTATTGGCTGACCTGAGAAGAAAGAGTACAACTATTGCTCCTCTGAAGCTGCGTCGCCTTCCCCCCAACAAACCCATCACCGTGGAGTCCCTCTGCGACTGGGACACAGACAAGGTGAAAGCCTGAGCTCTGCTTGAATTCAAAAGCTCACTGTATCTTCAGTAGTTTCTAAACAGCTGATAAATGTTGTCTTTACAATTCATGAGCGTCGTTTTATTGTATGTTTGTGTTATCACTGTTGTGTAGGCTTCTCTGTCAAGAGGGCAAAAATTTACCCTGAAATCCCTCAACAACAACAACAACTGGGACGTTATCTCAGCTGATGGAGCAACTAAAACCTTCCCAGGAATTTGCTTCCAGATCCCACCTCCTGACCCAGACGCCATTGATAGTGTTGACCTGTAAGTAATGGAAAGCTGCGCTATATTTCAGAAATTTTGATAGTTAAAAAAGTATTATACTCATAAACTCTTCGTGCTTGTCTTGTCAGTTTGGGCAGTGAGCTGGCAGACATCAAGAAAAGGAGAGCGGCTCTGGCAGCATCCCTGAAGAGTCACAGACCAGATGTCTCTCAAGTTCAGCAGTCAGGTGTTTGTCTTTTCCATCCTGATTTAGACACATAATCTGTGAGCAAAGCTTCCGCTTCCACAGATGCATTCAACCAGAGGATAACTTCACCGCTTCTTCTCTCAGCTCCAGTTTCTTCAGCTCCACCGGACCCCAAAGTAGCCGCCCTGGCTCAGCAGCTGGACCGGCTGGACTCCGACCTGGCCGATACAGAGCAGGGCATGCTGAGCCGCCTGCGGACGCCGGCGAGCCACACCGACCCGGTTGGAGATCTGGCCAAGAAGCTGAGGGAGCAGGAGGTGAGCCGACACAAACGCCGATGGTTTCAGTGAGAATGAAGAAAACAGTCCTGATCACTGGTCCTGTTAGCACTGCTAAAAACACAAAATCTTCTAAGTATTTCTCGTCCAGTTTCTACTGCAAATATCTTGAATTCACTTGAAATAAATCAAAACTAACTTACAAGTAACTTTTTAGCATGATGTTGGAGCTTGTTTTAAGTCAATAATTTCTTAATATTGATGAAAAAAGTTCAAGTTATAAGTGAAATAATCGCCAGTGGAACAAGACATTTTAACTTCTATAGCAAAAATTTGACTTATTTCAAGTGTATTCAAGATATTTGCACCAGAAACTGGACCTTGTTAAGGAAACAAGCGCAGAGAGCTACTGGAGATGAATAGAGAAGTTTAATGGAAACAAAAAGGAGACTTGGAAAACAGGGCATGATAAGATAAAACTTACTTTATTGATCCCAGAACTGGTAAATTATTGGAGCAGAACCATACAGGAACAGAGGGGAGACAACAGCAGCGAGCGAAAGAGAATGAGGAGCTTTAATGCCGGGGGAAGAGGTGGAAGTAACAAAGAAACCTTCTTGTTTTGATTTTATTGGCGGTTGGCAAACTGATTTAGGTGCGTTACCTCCACCAGTTAGACTGGAGTGTGGAACTGGAGAATATACAGAGAAACCTGAAGAGCTAATCAGATGTGAGTAGAGGCAGCTGGGGTGAGGCCAGGCAGAGCAAATGAGGAGATGGGAAACAGCTGGGAAGGGAAGCATACTGGCAGGCTGAGGAAGAGGGAAAGAAGCAAAGCTGAGACATGGGGAACAGGAAAAACCCTGAAACTAACATAAACAGTAAACATAAAGGAACACTAATCTAAGGAACTCAACTCTAATGCACAAATAATAATTATCCATGAAGTAAATACACATAGGAATTAACTAAGACCAGATCAAATAAATAATAAAGAAATGATCAAAACTGGAAACACAAATAAAACTAAAACTCCAAACACCTACAGATCATGACAGCACGCATTTACACCCAATGTACGACATCAGTTTTCTTTGTAAAGTGTTCTTGAAATTTACGGTTTTATAAACAAGGAATGAAAGGTGATCTTGTATCTTAACTGTCATTAATTTATGTTAAAAACTGTCTTATACAGCAAGCTGCCAAGGAACTGAGGGCTATGGAGCAGCAGAGAGCTAACCTCCAGCCTTTGCTCTCCAAAGATCCCAGTTTGACCTCTTCTGGATTGCCGCTCAAACTCAGTGCCACCAATGACAAGTACGACAACTTAGCTGGTCTGACGGATCTCTACAATAAAAAGTAAGTCTTTTGAACTCTTTATATAACACTATGTCTCACAACAAAACACTGGGGCAAAATGTACATTCCATAAATTGAATTAAGCTGATTAATTTAGCAGCACTTTATATCAACTTACATGTATTCCAGTTCATTCCAAGTTGGAATAAAATTCAGTCACATTCAGTTTATCATGCAAGCTGGTAAGAAGTTACCAAGGAAATTCAGGTGATTGCATCGAGTCACTAACTTTGCAGCAAAGCAATGACTTTGGTAAATGCCAGTTACACCGTAATTCATTTAAAATGCAACAATTTCTGCTGTTGGAGGCTGGAGAAAGTTAAGTTGATGGAAGTGATCACACCATCATACTGGGTTCAAGTATCATCCCGACTAGTGTTTAAACTTGAAAAATTGTCATTTCTGTTATTATTTTCGTAAAAAAAAAACTGTTGGATGAGCTGTAAGGTAGAATAATGCCCCCCCCCCCCAAAAAAAAATAACCAGCACATCCTCATGATGTGTGAAGCATTGTGATAGCTACGACAAGAAATTAGTAAATAACTTTTTATTTTTCTTTAATTTAAACATATACTTATTAATTCTTAGTTATCTAAATACTTATTAATCCATACAGATACTGATATAAATAATATATTTCTAACATGTCCAAATTACATCTTAATTTGTTGTTTAAGCTAATATTAGCTACGATAAGCTAGCTATTATTGAACTAATGACCAGTAACATTGCAAATGAGAAATTATATTTCATTTGAAGATGAAAATTCAAATATTAAACTTCTTAACTGTAAAACAAGTAAGCAGGGCTATATGGGATACGGGAATGACCATCAACCTGAGGTGAGTGTGGTTGTGATGCTAGCTAACTATAGCAAAAGAAGCTAATAACACTGAATTCCTCCAAAGTTTCTCCATCTTTAGCCTTTTGAGTTCTAATACCAAAGGAACATGCTGACAAATAGTGGTTGCGCAGCACTATGTGTGCTACTAGTTTGAAGAGATACAAACTGCTAGAAGTGCTAAAAAACGGGGGTTTTTTCTGCAGCTTTATCAACATTTAATAGTCATTTTGGATATTGAACATTTAGCTCGGGTATTTAAAACTATGACATGTTTAAAAAAGAAAAACTATAATGATTTGAAAACATTGCAATTACATTAAAACAATCTTTTCTACCATTATCACATGATGAAACCCTCCTGCAGGACAGAACTCATACACAGTTCTACATATCCACCTCAGAAACACCAACTTGTGCTAGGTGGTGCTAACTTTGACAGATTTTGCATCACAAAATCCATTTGATTACCAAGTTTGTGTTCTGATTTTCTTTCTTACACTCACTACATCTATATTTCCTTTATTTTATCAGAGCAAATGCAGCTCTCAACCTGGAGAATCAAATAAAGAAGGTGGATGGTCTTGTCTCTGGGTTTGAGAGAAACCTGAGTGTAGATGGTCCTATTCCTGACATCCCAAATGCAATTCAAGCCCGAGCTGAGGACCTTCAGGTGAGTAAAAGCACATGAACGACGCAAGTGTTGACAGGTACAAATAATCAGCCTGACATTAACCTGAGTGTCTCTTTTGTTGTGGTTAGCGCCAGCGGCAGTCTGTGGCTGCAGCCCAGGGTGACATGATAAAACTGAATCAGGATTTGGAGACGACTGAGAAGTTGTGCAGCTCCCTGCAGCATAACTACCAGGAGTACTGCCCTGACATCCAGCGCCAGAGGAATAATGTCAAACAGCTGCAGAGTCGATATGCAAATGTTGCCAACCATCTGAAGGAAAGGTAGTCACTTTAATTTAAACATACAAACTCAGACAACTAAAAGACTCCATAGAAGCTAACACAACTTACAACTGTGGTACCCCTCTTAGGGAAAACATGTTACAAGAAGCTTCAGCTAAGCAAAAGGACTTTAAGAGCACATGCCGATCCCTCAACTCCTTCCTGGACAACCTGCCGACAAATCAAATAAACTGCAATGATGAGCTGTCTCAGCTCACTGCCAAGCAGAGCTCCCAAAAGGTGAGGTAAAACTTGGACAATGCAAAAGTAGAGTTGTTATAGTAATAAGAGTAGAGTGAGCAACAAAATCATACTGTCTTCTTTTTTTTGCATGTGTGTTAGACCGTTTGTTTATCTGAAAATAAACACGTGGTTTTTTTTAAAAATGTGCCCCTTACAGATTTCTTCTGTCTCTTGCTTTTTTGTTGCACTTAAATGTTCAAATCTCAGAAAAATTTTTTATATCAGGTAAAATAACCTGAATAAATACAAAAATCAGTTTTCAAATGATAATTCCTTCATTAAGGTTAAAACACTGTCCAAAACTATTGCCCCCTAAACCTAATAACTGCCCAATTTTAGCCAACTCTGCAGAATTGTTTTAAACCAGTCACATTAGAGGAATAAGGCTATTCCATATCTGCATCTCATTTGGTTTTAAGCTCAGACTTTTACTAAATCACTCCAAAATATTATTTTTGTTTTAACCAGTCAGAGGTGGGCTTTTTTGAGCTTTGGATCATTGCTCTGTTCTGCATTGTTGTTCTTACCTTCTAGTTGAGTCAGATGTGTTTTTAGGGTAATTCTGGTAAGCTAGCCACCCCAGGAAGGTTCATCACTGTTCCATGTTTTCTTTGTTTGTAAACAAATGGCCCTGATGATGCTTCACTTGAGTCCCAAATTCCTAGAAATGGCTTGTGACCCTTTCCAGACTGATCAATGTCAGTGACTGTTTTTTTATTCTTGATTTTCTTTAAACTGGGACTTGATTTGTTGCTTTTTTAGATCTTTTGGCCAACTTTTCAGACAGACCAGTATCTGACAGTAATCTGACTTGCATTTGACTAATTAAATTAAATTGAGAAAATGTGGTTAATCACAGTTAATTTGTGATACAACAAGGAGGGTGGTGAAGGTTGAAGGGCACTTACTCCACATTGCGCAGAATGGTTTGGATACCATTTCCAATAGTATACATAGTCTAATATAATTTATGATAATTTGATTATCTGAAATACTTTGGTGTGAGAAAATATGCAAAAACAACAAATCTGAAATATGTTTCGTAGTCCTGTATGTAAAAAGGTAATGGATTTGTAAAGTGCCTTGAGATGACATGTTGTGAATTGGCGCTATATAAATAAACTGAACTGAACTGAATTTTGTGATTTATGCTATAGAGAGTAGTGGATGATCTAAAGCGGAAGGAAGAGGACATGGAAAGAGTGGCTGACCTCTCTCACGACCTGCAGAATCTACTCAATGTAAGAACAAAACAGAAAATACAGAGTATACATTTAATATTTACTGTTTAAGTTATTTGTATATATCATAAACAGTATAATATTGGTGCTTTTTAGATATTTGTTAAGGAATTAAAAAGGCAAAATGTTAACTTTTTTTGTCTTTGTAGGCATATGAATCTGATGTTGACAAATACAACAGTACACTTGAACAAGCTGGCACAGCTGTTCCAAAGAAGCCCCAAATGCTCACACTCTGTGAAGCTGTTGAGAAAGAGGTATATATATGGTTTTACCACCATGCATTTATTGGTTTATACAGTAAAAAAAACAATGATTTTTATTGAAAATCTTTTTTGTTACAGGAAAAAAATCTGACAAAACGTTATGCAGAAGCAACATCGGAAAACATTCAACGGCAAAAACAGATGGACCTGGCAAAGAATTTAATTTCACAAGTAAATCATAAAAACTATTTCTGCCACTGAAGCTGTAACTGCTTGTTAAAGCTGAACAGAAAATAATATAATAAATTATGCAATAAATTTGTATTTTCTACCGCAGAATGAAGATAAAGTTCAAATGGTGGCACAGCAACAGGTGCAGCTTGAAAATCAGCAAAAAAGTGCCCTTGAGTTAGACAGCCTGATTAAAGAACTAGGGGAGGAGAAGGAGAGGACCGCCCATGCCCAGACAGAGCTAAAAAACTACAAAACCAGAATTTTTTCACTTAAGAGCCGCAGAGGAGTGGAACGTGTCGAGGAGAAAGAAGTACTGCAGTACTACCGGGATCCTAAACTGGAAACTGATCTGGCTGACCTTAGAAACATTCTCAGTGAAGAGGCCCTGAAGCGGACCACCACCCAGGCAGAGGTTGAGATCGTCAACAAGAAAATCACAGTTCTGGAGGAAACCATTAATAACCAAACCCCTAAACTACTAACCAGAGAGGTGACTGAGTTTGAAAAAGACCCACAACTGGATGTAGAGGCTGCCAAGATAAGAGATGAAATAGCGAGGATGAGAGATGAGATCCGAGTAAAAGATGGAGAGCAGATTCAAATGAAGACAGAAGTTTCAATCCTCCAGCAGAAGAGACCAACTATCAAGGAGAGAGTGGTTAAGAAGGAAGTGGTTAAAGTAGAGCAAGATCCACAGATGTTGAAAGAATTAAGAACATTTGAGATTGACATTTCTGATGAGAACAACAAGTGCAAGCTTCTCAATGATGAAATCTTTCAGACAAGAAGTCAAATTAATGCACTTGAAAGAATGATCCCCAACATTCAGCCTAAAGTCATTGTTAAGGAGGTGAAAAAGATCGAACAAGACCAGGACCTCATCACAGAATCATCTAAGCTGCGAACAATCCTAGAGGAAGAGAGAGTTGGAAACAGCTCTTTGTCTCAAGAAGTGATGGAGATGCACAAACGCTATAGAGAAGTTCAAGACTGGAAGCCAAGGATTGAGGTGAAAGAAATTGTAAACGAGATCTACCGGATTGACCCAAATACAGAGATAGAGATTGTGCGCCTGCGCAAAGAAATACAGGATTCAAATAAACAACGTGCTGATCTTGAAAAGGAGATCAGGCAGGTCAACACTGATCTGAATACCCTTCGTTCAGAGAAACCCAAAGTAGAATTCAAAGAAGTTACCCAAGAGGTCGTGAAAGAAGAAAGAAGCCCTGAAAACGAGCGAGAGATTCAAAGGTTAAATGATCAGGTGAACCGCCTGGACAGCCAGTGCACCTCCCTTGAAGACCAGGTTAGACAGCTGCGAAAAGAAAGAGATGAATGGAAGGCAGAAAAGTCAAAGATAGAGACTCAACTGGTCAACAGAGAATTAATCAAGTATGAGCCTGATCCACTGCTGGAGAAGGAAGCTGAACGCTTGCGAAAAAATGTGCGGGAGGAAGCACAGTTGAGGCGAAGCATTGAGGAGATGGTTTTTGACCTCCAAAACAAATACCTCCTCTTGGAGAGACAGAAACCTGAAGAGAAGATTGTGGTGCAGGAGGTTGTACGCCTTCAGAAGGATCCAAGGCAATCACTGGAGCATGACAGACTTAGTAGAAACCTGGATGATGAGAAAAAGAAGCGACGTGATTTGGATCTGGAGTTACAGCAATTAAGAACAAAGCTGGAAGACAAGGAGCGCATCATAAGAGAGAGTGATGAAAACCAAAAACGGATTCAAGCTGAATCTGAACTTAGAGAAATTCGACTACGCATCACACAACTGGAAAATGCCCCACCTCCTGTTGAGGAAAGTATAGTGGTTGAGGAAGTGCTGAAGGTTGAAAGAGATCCAAAACTGGAAAGGATGACAAGTGGTTTACGGTCTGACATGGACAAGGAAACCCATGATATCCTGCGTATCCAGAGGGAAATCCGTAATGTCAATTTAAAGCTTGAGATTCTGCAGAAAGAGAAGTCTGGTGAAAAGACAGTGTATAAAGAGGTTGTTCGTGTGGAGAAAGATCAGGCTGTTGAAGCTGAGAGGGATCGTCTGAGGGAGCAGTTGTCTCAGAACAAGTTTGCCAGACAAGACCTGGAGGATGAAATCAGACGTCTCCATGATAAAATCAATCTTTTAAAGAGCAACAAATCTAACAATTCAAGAGAAGAGACAACTCTTAGTTTGAACAAAGATACCCTCTTAAGGGAAAATGACAACCTTACCCGAGAACTAAGAACACTTGAAGCAAAGAAACACGACACAAGCCTCTCTTTCCAGCAACAGAGTCGACTAATGAGTGAAATAACACATAAGAACAGGCAGAGGAGCATTAAGATGGAGTCAGATGTCCAGCGATTGGAGAGGCAGATCTTGGAAGAGAAAGATAAGATTCATCAACGAGACAGTATAATCCGTGAAATTCTGATGTACCTACATAATGAGGAACAGACAGAGACAAGGACCAAAGAAACCAATGTCTCGACCAAAATCACCATTTTGGATCCAGAAACTGGCAAAGACATGTCTCCTTATGATGCCTACCTTGGGGGCCTCATTGATCGTCAGCAATACCTACATCTGCAGGAGCTAGAATGTGACTGGGAAGAGATAACTTCCACGGGTCCTGCTGGAGAAACATCTGTCCTGCAGGATCGCAAGAGTGGAAAGCAGTACCCTATCGAAGATGCTATTAAGGAAGGAAGACTAACAGAATATGATCTACAACAATACAAGCAAGGCAAGCTTCCTATCTCAGAGTTTGCCCTTCTTGTTGCAGGTGACAAAAACAAGCAACCCAAGTTCACCTCACTCACCCAAAAGCCAAATTCATCTGTGAAATCGCCATCCCTAACTTTTACTTCTGCATCTGAAACACAGCCAATTGCTGGGATTATGGATACATATACAGACACCTGCTTTACAATCCGCAATGCTACTTTGCGCAAACTGATTGACCCTACCACTGCTCAAAGGCTGTTGGAGGCTCAAGCAGCAACAGGCGGGATCATTGACATCAGCAACAATGAGCGATACAAAGTTAACAAGGCGACACAAAGAGGCCTTATCGAGGACAGCCAAGTTCAACGGCTGCTTAATGCAGAGAAAGCTTTCATTGGAGTTGAAGATCCCGTGACCAAAGAGCGTTTGTCTGTGGGAGAAGCTGTTCAGAAGGGCTGGATGCCAAAAGATTCAGCAATTCGATACATGGAGGCGCAACACCTTACCGGGGGTCTGGTAGATCCTAACAATAGTCGCAGAGTGAACCTCTTAGATGCCATTGGATCCAAAATGATTGACAGTGCTATCACAAGGGATCTCCAAACTGAGACCAGGTATATCAAAGATATTGTAGACCCTATCACACAGGAGAAGATCAACTACAAACAAGCACTTGATCGTTGTAGGAAAGACCCAGCATCAGGCTTACCTATGCTACCTGCCTCTTCCAAAGACCCTGGCTACAACTCTTCAAAATATGCACATTTCTAGAAATGTTTTTTTGAAGTTTTGTAATCTGAAACAAGTTGCAGAAAAATGTGGCTGTCAAATATTAAAAGTGCATGGGGAATTCATTGTATTTACAACATACATTTTGACACAAGATAAACTTTAAACTCTAAATATTTTGCCACAACAAAATAATTGCTGCTGAGTTTCATTTGTTTACTTAAAGGTCTCATGTGGGTATATTTGTATGTTTTCGTTTCATCTTTATGATTTAATTCAAAAAGAAAACTGCTTTTCTTTGATATCATATGTGCTTGGGATATTGGGACATGGTGCAATACAATTTAAGATTGAATAAATTTCTTTTACTCACTGTTTACTTTAAACAAGGTTTGATTGTTTGATACTTTGTGAAAAATTACATATCAATAAAATTAAGTTATGATGGTTCAAGAGCACAAACCCTTTATTTTGTAAACTTTATTTTATGCTATATGTTTTAACATATTTGAACTCCTTTACCTTGTAAAAAATCTTGATCTTTCTGGCACTACACCTATTCATAAAACAAACATAAACAACTTCTCTCTAAAACAAGAATTTATCAACTTAATACTTAAACTTCCAGTTGATAAGCTCCTAATGTTCAACTAAACTATGAAGTAAAAAGGTAAAGAATAGTAAGATTGGTATTAAACTCATATAAACCAAAGACTAATAATAGTAAAAGGGGCAAAGAATAAAAAAATGAAACCCTAATAACTTATAAAAATAACTCTAATACAGTAATATCACAGTTCAGCCATGATATGTTTTTCAGAAACCAATGTCTGTTATGAGGAGTTGGTAATGAGACCAAATTAGCTCTAAAGCTAACAAGGAACAACCAAAGTTCAAATAACCAGTCCACAATACAAAGCAGAAGGGGAAATAAAACATCAAGGGACAATTGATTCTTAATATTGACTTAATCTGCTATCACAGTGATGGGTTGGATGGAGTTATGAGCGACCAAAATAGCGACAGGAGATGAATATAAGCAATAAGATGGCTCATTCAAAAAGAGAATTACCTTTCTTGAAAGATTTGAGACTGATGAGATAAACAATACTATATTTCTTGTGACCAACTGGATTTTCAGTATTACTATGTACTTTTGTCAATTACTACCTTTAATAGTCAACCCTCTGTGAGTCTTTGTTTCCTACATTGAGCTGGGATATTACCATCCATGCAGATCAAATCAAGCCTGCTTCACTTGTGGAGCGGTACAGTGACTGGAATAATGACATTATTCAGGTACTTTTGGTTTGAAACAATACCATTCACAAAGGGTGGGGCAGTTTTGTATTGACTATACACACTTGCCAAGAGTATAACACCACCACCATCAAAGACTGTTCTGGTGACAACAGTGTCTGTTGCATGGTACTGTCCTTGTTATCTCAACTAGGGTTGGCACCCATAAATTTGGCTCAGTGTGGAAGAACATTCATCCCAGAACAACACTGAGGCCCATAAGTTCAGTTGTCAAGTAGAAATCCTTTCTGACCCATGCAAGATGATGACTTCTGTACCTTTTAGCATCATCAGGTCCTTGAAGTTAGTCTAGCATGCAGACAACGCTGATGTTAGTGATTTCAAGTGGTCTCCATGACACTCCCCTAAATATACCAGCTGTTGGGTGACTTTCACTATCTAGTTCCACAGGCCATTGTTTACAATGAAGTAGTTATTATGGGATGTAGCCAAAAGACATTCACAGCCTCTTTGTGACTCCAGACTGTTGGTGTCTTTATGGAAAACTGCTGATCACGCTATAAGCTCAGTAGCAACTCCTTCTGAGAACAACCAATTTGAAGCATCACGTGGGTCAAAAAGGCATTGTTGATTGTTAGGTGCTCTTGGTGTAGGTTCTCAGTCATTCTCAGAGACAGAAATTAGCACATACATTGTTCTATGATTTTGATGATTTTGCTCTATATTTGATTGGTGGTTTTAAGATGTAAAGCACTTTGAACTGCCTTGCTGCTGAATTGTGCTATACAAATAAACTTGACTAACTTGACTTGTCTTGCAACATGCTACCAAAACAGCATAACGGGGCAGCGTTAGGAGCATGTTTTGATCGTCAAGTGGCAGTAACCTAAACAGTAAACTGAGTGGAGTGTAGGGTCAGTGATTCATGTGACCTTAACAACCACATTAGTGAACTTAATGGTTATATTAGTGTGATTGTTCTGACGACAGCTTAAAAGACTTTTCTGTCCAACTTATGTTCAGTACTGAAAAAATGTCCAGAAACCTTTTCAAGAACCACGAAAAGAAGTCCAGTTGCTCTCTTTTAAAACATGATTGTTTGGTGTTGACTTCGTCTCATGATGTCAAAATGTGAACAGAATCAAAACGAGAACTATTCCTATGCAAATTCCCATTGAACCATAATATTTAGTGGCCAGGTAATGGTTCATTGTGGAATTTCATCTAACAATTAAATATTCCAAAATTTTCATGAGTAGTTTATATACCCTGGTCTGAGAATGCCTTGGGGTATCCCACCATAAGATGAGAGTGCTTCTGTGAGAAGAATGTTTGGATCCTCACTCTTTGGACCTGTTGCGTCCACAATCTAACATGTGGTAAGTGGAAGACACATGATGGATACAAATGCGTCCCAGAGAGGACCAGCAATAATTTCCATTGTTTAATTTTATTTATCAGAACATTTAAAATCAATACCCATCCATCCTCCCATTTGCCATTTTCACTTAATCCTGTCCAGGGGACTGTTCCTGGAATCTGTAACAGCAGTCAGTGGGTGAAAGACAGGGTATATTCTGGATTTTGAGCTTTCATCTCAGGGCCAATTCAGGAAACAAGAGTAAAAATAACTATCTGCACACATGCACGCCAGTGGAGGAAATGCAGAGTCACTAACTGACATAACTGCATAATTTTAGTCAGTGAGAGTACCAAAGAAAAGGCTTTAAGAACTTGCAATCTCCTCAGTAAAATGCCCAAATCAGGAATTAAAACAAACAAACAAAAAATAAACACTAAGGTGGACAAAATAGCTCCTGAATAGCACAATAGCTGTTGCCCTCAAAGCTAAACAACAGTACAGCTAAATGCATACAGACGTTGATCAAGTTACATCTTCAGGTTGTGTAACTTTAGTTTATAGTTCCTGTCCAGGAAGAAGCTACATCGCTCAGTGATGGAACACTGAAGAAGCACAATGTTTATACTATAAACACAGTTAAACATAGGGGCACATATCACCATCCCAGGTCAAAAAGGAAAAATGGATGGGGGTGGTGGCAGAGGGAAACTTCTGGATGTTTTCCAGTTAAACTAACACTGGTATTTAACCTTTCCTAGTATCAAGTAGTATCCATGTTGTCAGGAAAAATTTGCTAGTAATGGCAGTCGCTTAAACATCCTTGTAATCCAGTTTCTGTAAATGTAGCTTTCACTTAGTGTTTTTGTTTTGCACAGCAGTTGCCTCACCTTAATTTGAGCAACCAGCAGTTGGTGGTCTGATCCTAAAAATAAGGATGAGTAAAATGTAAATACTATTGCATTTTTGGAGTGAGACATTTCTGGCATCTGGCAATAATAGCATCTGTCACCAAGGAGGACAACAAACCACAAACCTCAGGAAAATTTAATCACAGTACCGTCTTAAAAAGTAATGAAAAAAAGTTCAAATGTTTATTTTTCTTTATTCAACACCTGAATATTGATGTTATACATTGAACCTAGATACAAGCAGTAATTCAATCATAATAAAGATACCATTCTAAGCAAAAACTGACTTGTCTTAAACATTTTTTTGTCATTCACTTTATTTCAAACATACTTTATTGATTCCAAAGGGAAATTAAATGTTTTAATTCATATCATCTAAGGTTCAACAAAGAGTTGTTGTTGATGCTGATGGCTGTGGGTAGGAAGAATCCCCTGTACCAGTCTGTATTACAGTGTTTCTGTAAAGCCTCTGACTGAAGACACTCCGTTGTCAAATATATATCAAATAAAGGGGAAAAGAGGAGAGAGAGAAGGAGGAAGTTCAAACAATCTCTTCCATCGATCATAATGGCCAATGTGAGATGTTAACAGAGTTGGATGCTTTTGATCCTCTGGAGATGATTGTGCAAAGAAGGGTTTTTCACAAAATGAAGAACATTCTGGACAACTCTGAGCGTCCTCTTCATCACACTGTTAAACAACAACCGAGAGTCTTCAGTCAGACACAGACCGCTACAGGAGATCATTCCTGCCCACAGATATCAGCATCTACAACAACTTTTTGAAAAAAAAAAAACCTTGGATTATATGAATTACAACATTTAATTTCTCTTTGGGATAAATAAACTATTTTTGAATTTGAATTGAATTGAATATTAGAAAATCTTGATAATATTGATGAATATTTCAACAACGATTTCAGTTGCAACATGTGGTTGTTTTCTTCAGTCCCCCCTTTTCTTACCTGTGCTTCCATCACTCTGTGACCGCTAGCATTTTGGGGAATGTTATTTGAATTAAATTAAAGTCAGTCACATTTGAGACACAGGACTGCTTTTGCTTTTTTCAGTATTTATTCCTTTTAAGAGAATTACCACTATTCAGAGAATAGAATAGAGAATCACGCCTTTTTGACCCTTCGTCAAACCGAGAAAGGACTCTTCCTCGGTGGTCTCAGTAAAACTCTTATTCTATGTTTTTAGGACCAGGCTACAGCAGGCTTTCAGCTGGCCACCCAAATGCATCTCCAGAGGTTCAACACATTGCAATTACAGTCCCTAAAAAGTTAAACTCTTGGATTAAAGAGAAGTTAAAGTCTGAGCACTGATTGAAGAAACTAAAACAATACCATTAGGAGACTCAGAGTTAGAACTTTGGGAGTCTCCTGAATCCATTCGGCATAGCACTGAGTTGGACGACCCGGGGGCAAAGTTCACAGAGGTGGTTAAATACTTTGGTCTGGAAAGGTGGCTGTGACGTTGTTGACTGTCTTAGTTGAGGTTTCTTTTCAATGAGTAGTTAACTTTTTGGTGTGACCAAGAATAAGTCGGAAATATTGGGAAAATGATCCTGGTTGTCAAAGCATGGCCACTAAAGTGGATCTCCATGGCATTGGGGGGGTGCATCGTCACTTCTATGTCTAAGGAGAAGTCTTTGTTTGAAATAAAAGGAAAGTTGTTTGCTAAAAGGAGGAGGTAGCACCTCAAATCAAGGAGGTCATTTCATATTGATACTGTTTTCAGTTGAGTGTTGCTATGTCTGCTAGAGATATCAGCATTGCACCGATAAGTAGACGAGGTATTTCTAGTTAAAAAGCTGCACAGGAATTACCCAATGAGGAATAATGAGATTTTGAAAAGTTGTAGTTTGTTTGCAAAGGTTATTTTTTGTTGTTTTGGTGCTAAAACAATGATTTGTCTTTTCTAAAGTCAATTAATGGAAGATTGATTGTTGACTTGAGGGGAAAATATCACAAAATAACATTTTATAGCCATCTTTTTTTCAGATAAAGGGAAACCTGGCAAGTAGTTCAAGATGCGCTGGTACAATATCAGACAGTCATGGACCCCTATAAAAGGGAAAACAAGGAGGAGCAGGAGAAACAGAGAGGGGCAGTGTGAAGAACAGGTCAGTCTGGTCTTCTTCCATAAGGAGGATACCTGGGTGTTAACACACCTGTTACCCTGTCTGGGAGGAGTCAGCAGTGTTTAGAGCTATACTGGCTCATGTGTCAGTGTATTTGTGTGTGTTTAGCAACAACCAAAGACAGAGGAGAGATAAAGTGGAAGCCGGAGACAAAGAAGCTGTACGACTGAGAGGGTGAAGTTTTTGTGGACGCTCCAGCTCCTCCGCGATGTTAAAGTCAAAAAAGACCAAGGACAGCTCGCCAAAGGGCTCAAGCAAGATCAGCAAGTGAGTTTTTCCTCCAGATAATTCATGCATGCAGAGATGTATGATATGCATGTTTCCTAGTCATGCGAATCTTTCCTGCTGTTTTTCCAGAATGGGAGTGATTAATGTTTCCTGAGTGTTCATCTGGCTTCTTTCTGTTTAAACCGGGCCTCTTCTTCGATTACTAAAAGCCACTGGCAGAAACGCTAAAAAAAGTTTGCTACTCTGAATTTAGTGTGAAGTTAGTCTTCAGGGATGGGGAAAGTCAGAGCCTGACATCATATGTACCTAGCTCAAAAGATCAATTGGCGCAAATAAAAATGTTACAGAAAGAGAAGAAAATTTTTCAACCTTTATGTATCTCATCTTATCAGGCATTGCAGAATCATGAAGTGATTCAAACAGAGCATGCTTCTTTCACAAATACAGTTCAGCGCAAAGTTATTCACACCTCTGACAATTTATATTTAAAGATTTAAATTCAGATAATATGTTTTCTCTGACTGTAATATGAGCATTTTGGATTGGCCCAGCCAGGGCCCTGACTTACGTCTGGTAGAGAATCTTTACAGGGACCTAAAAATTAGGGTGATGGCAAGGAGGCCTTCCAACCCAAAAGACTTGGAGCTTAGCTCAAAACAACGCTCATAAACAAAACCAGAAGAAATAAAAATAAAAAAGCTGGTTGCTATTATAGATTGTTGTTATGTCAATAAAGGATTTTTCATTAATTATTTAGAAGAGTATAAATATATTTTGGCACTGCTTTGTAAAAATGTAAACAGAAACTTGAATTTTTTAAAAATCGTTTTCTTTTTGCCTTTGGGGAGATACTTGTGTCATTTCCAATCAGAAACAACTTCATGGTTGAATGAAAATGATTTGAAATCTAAATCTGCTGAAGCTATGAATAATTTTGGGCGTAGCTGTATTTGGCAATGAAAATTAAAAGATGTGTTTTCAGTGGAAGATCTTCCACATACACACGAAAATATCATACGTTTGCAGTCGACACTGCATGAGTGAAATCTTAAACAGTCCTTACAATAAAGGTGTAAAATGTTCTTACTTGTATTATGAAGTGTTTCCAGCATAAATTTCCATAAAGATTGCATCATTTTGAGCAAACAGTGTTGCGTGTCACAAATGAACAAGTTTTAATGTTTGTTCTCATCGGATTTGAAAAAACTGACACGACTTCAATCCGTCTCGTCTCTTCCCCACACATACTGTTTTTCTGCTGGTATATGACAAGAGGTGAGACGATTGTAGCTGATCAGCTGGGTGATCTTTTACAATCCCAGTTTCCATCATTTTAATAATTTGATCATTTGGTTAATTGTCAACATTGTTTTTATTGGTTTTATCATTGCTCGCCACACCTTTTGTCACCTTCTCTTTTTCTAAATGGAAACAAGTGGACTGCAGATATTTGTGCTGTGTGTTGCTGTTTTTTGGACATCGTGTGAGTCAGTGCATATATGCTTTCACACTCAGGAAACTCCATACAGCATAAGCAACTGTTCTGGTACAAAGACTTCAGCTAAGATTACTGCAAGGGTAAGCAGGTAACGGTAAGGTGTAGTTGGTCTCTGGATCGTTACCTTCACCTGCTCTTATGTTACTCCATGTAGGCTGCCAATTTCTCGGGGAACAGTTGAAGCTGGGTGCAACTTGGCCAGCAGACAGGACCTGCTTGCTCTGCCATGTCAATTTACCACCAAACAGAATTCACAATTATCTTTTTAAATGGTATTCCACTTAAAAAGATACACAGACACAGCTGTCACCAATGAATTCAGACATTTTACAATGCATGCTTGCTTTGCTCTTTTATCTATCAATTTTAATCATTGAACTTGTTTTTCACAAAGAAAAAAACCCGAGCTGGCATAAACTTAATCATTATGATGCAACATCTGCAAAGAAACGCATTAAAGCTGTCTCTCCCTCAGGGTAGGTCAGGGTGAAATGGTGGCGGTATCAGTGAACAAACATTTGGGTGTGTCACTGTGTGTTTCTGCTCATCACAGCTTCACAAACATGATCCCAAATGTTCTGAATGCACTTTACACATGCCTCTTTGACATTGCCCTGTATACTTTGCATGTGAATTTCATCGATTAGACATTCCAGAGGATATTGTGTGCACATTGTGTTGTTTCAAAAATTTAAATAAAGCACACAGCCCATGAGGAGGAGAGCAGCCATGTTTAAAAATAATCCCAATACGCTCTTTCACTACTTAGAGATTTTCATCTTGGGAAAGGTGGCCACAGTGTCACAATTCCCAAAATGTTTTAATGTTTTATGAAATATACTGTTTTATGCAAATACACAATAATGGCCATAATAAGACTATGTAAACAGATGTATCTGGAAGTTGAAGGACAGTTGCTCTTATGAACTGGACTTGGGCATCCCTGGTCTAGAGCATCCAGTCCAGTCTCAGTGTTAGAGTTCTCCCTAGGAAATGAGAGGGACACCTATCTACAACTTCAAGATCCAGGAGGGGAGGTTCTTGCTGCTGTTTATGTTTGTTTGGGCACCAAATAGCAGTGCCCTCTCAGAGTCTTGGGATGTGTCCTGAAAGGGGTGTTGTTGTTTTGTTTTATGAATTATTTTTTTTGTAGAACCTTAATGGTGGTAGCTATTGCTTAAAGACAAAGTTACCCAGTTTTGTCAGATCGGGGAGTATCAAAGCAGTATCACCCACTGTTAGAAACAACTGGAGGACTTGCTGAAGAACATCAACCAATGAGCCACCGCAGTCGATAAAAATAATTTATCGAGTGTGAGGTTAGCCATCCAGCTAAGGAAAAAGGTCCTTAGGATTTCTTTTGTATGTGACTATCCTGAATCAAGTGATATTGGTTGTGAAGGAACAAATAGGCTGCAAAAAAGGTAATACACAGGCTTTACACTGTGAGGATTCACTTTGAGGGTCTCCATTGGTACCATGTCCAACACTGAGGAGGAGCAGTTTGGATACTCAACGAAAGCAAGTTTCTTACCTCTATGTTAAAAAGCTTCCTGATGACTTTGTTCCCCGGGTTGGGAAAGATTTGCTCTGTTAAGTTCAAGCTCTGGATGTTGTGAGGATTTCGTTGTTAGAGACATCTTCAGGGACACGTAGATGGCTCGAACAATATAACATGTTTCAACCGTTTAGGGAGATCACTGGCTAGCCTTCCTAGGGAAGGTGACACCACATTGTTGGGAAGTAAGCTCCAGTCAGTTGCTGAACTTTGGAAGCAGGAGGAGGTGTTTGCTTACACTCAGGGGGTGCATCAGTGCTCCAAATATTTCCTCTCACAGAGTTGTATTTCATGGGTTTTGAAGAGGCTTACAGCCTTATCCAAACCAGGATTTTGTGCAGCTGCATGGTGTATGTCATAGATAGAGAGGATCCAGTCCCTTTGTAATCAAAGTAAGAACTGTTAATCCTCTGATTCAAACACCAAGATTGTGGATACAAGTTTTCTCCCAAGAGTAATTGGGCTCAGCATTTAGGGTGATTGTAAGGAGTCTAGTCATCTAGGTCAGACTCTGAGTTGATCTGAAAAATAGCTAAAGAGGTTCGGTCTTTGGATCAAGATGCCTTCTAACTGCTCCTCCTTGGAGGTTTGGGAATGAGAAGACTCTGGGGGAAGACCCAAAACCATCTAAAGGGATAATATAACCTTTTTAGGTTGGGAACGCCTCTGATTCTCTTTGTTTATAGTTGCTTTGGTATAAAGGTCAACTGGTAGAAAGGTGTTTATTAGATTAGTCAGAGTGTAGAATGCAGTCTTTTCATATTATATCCACAAAACAAGCACATGTCCATTTTTTTTAACTTCATGTGGCTTAAAGGTGAATAAAGTCTTACTTTTAGACTATCTTTCAAAGTCTACTTTGGTAAAAGAACATACAGTTAAACATCTTCATTAAGCTTTTCCTTTTCCCTACATTTAAATCTGAATCATATTTCTTTGCATGTTAGCTTCCTTTTCTGTTTTTTTTTTTTTTTTTTTGTTCTTTTTTTCAAACTCAAATATAAAAGCCCAAAAGATATGGTAAATAGAATAAAATACCCAAAGTTTAAAAATAGTTTTGAAGTGAGGAATGGTGAGTCAGCAGTGAACTTTCAATCTAATTTGTTGATTTCTGTGCCCAAAGTCATTCAAACTTGGTGAAATTTTACACATTTTTCAGTTTCATGTAAAGCCAAAAGTATGGTGTGTGTGTGTGTGTTTGTGCCACTGTTAGGAGAATGTTCCAACAGTCGTGAAAAAAATAATTAGGACACCCAAATAAATAATCAGCTCTTCCATTAAAAATTATTTCAAGAAATTTTCACTTTTTGATGTCAAAGCTCTTTTTTCATCCATGGAAAAAAGTAAACAATATTTCTCCCTTTTTACAAAAGGCAAGTTTTATTGTGTAGCACATTTAAACAACAAGACAAAGCGCTTTACGTGATGAAAGCATAAAAAGAGTACAGCTCTAAACAAATTGATTTTTAGCCTTGATTTAAAGGAACTCAGTGTTTCAGCGTTTCTGCAGTTTTCTGGAAGTTTATTCCAGATTAGTGGAGCATAAAAACTGAAAGCTGCTTCTCCATGTCTGGTTCTGGGGATGCAGAGTAGACGAGAACCAGAAGACCTGAGTGGTCTGGAAGGTTGATACAACGACAACAGTATTGTATTTTGGTGCTAAGCCATTCAGTGACTTATAAACTAACAGAAGTATTTTAAAGTCTATTCTCTGAGCTACAGAGAGCCAGTGTAAGGACTTTAGAATTGGGGGGATGTGCTCTGTCTTCCTGGTCTTAGTGAGAACGCGAGCAGCAGCGTTCTGGATCAGCTGCAGCTGTCTGATTGATTTTTTTAGGCAGACCTGTGAAGACACTGTTTCAGTCATCAGTGCGACTAAAGATAAACATATGGATGAGTTTCTCTAGATCTTGTTGAGACATTAGTCCTTTGATCCTGGAAATATTCTTGAGGTGATAGAAGGCTGACTTTGTAACTGTCTTTATGTGTCTCTGAAGGTTCAGATCTGAGTCCATCACAACACCCAGATTTCAGGCCTGATCATTAGTTTCTAGCTGTAATAACTGAAGCTGTCGCTGACTCTACATCATTTCTCTAGGACTAAAAACAATTGGTTCAGTTTTGTTTCTATTCAGCTGGAGAAGGTAATGAGACACCCACGCTTGTTTTAAGCATCTGTTCAGTGCTTGAATGGATTCAGAGTCACCTGGTGACATCATAATGTAGAGCTGTGTATCACCTGCATAGTTATGGTAATTAATCAAATTTATATATTATATAATCAGAACTTGTGGTAGCATGTAGAAATTGAGGGCCCTGTGATGACACCTTGGGGAACCCTGCATATGATCTTTGTCAACTCCAATATAAAGTTACCTATTGAAACAAAGACATACTTGTCCTCATGGTTTGAAGATGCTGTGCATCTGGTTCAAGTACATCTTGAACTAATCAAGAACTGTACCAGAAAATCAGACTCAGTTCTCCAGTTGCCTCAGTAATACACCATGGTTATCAGTGCCAAATGCTGTTTTTTATTCATCAAGCAAAAAGATAACAACAAAAAGGTCTTCCAACTAAGGAAAAAGTTAGGAATCGTTACCTTCTAATAGCCCCTTTGGCTGAAATAACTTCAGTGAGATGCTTTATGCTGCCATCTAACATTGTCTGACATAAGTCTGACGAAGGTTTGTTCTGTTCTTCACTTTCAACTTTGAGATGTTTGAGGAGTTTCCTTCATGTTCAGCCTCTTTCAAGTGATCCCACAGCATCTCCGTGATGTCAACATCTGGACTTTGACTTGACCCAAGACTTTCCATTTCTTAATTCCTCAGCCAGTCTTTGCTGGATTTGCTGGTATGTTTTGGGTCATTGTCATGTTGCAGGGTCCAGTCGTTCCTCAGCTTAATTTCTTTGCAGAGTTTCTTCCAGCACCCTCAGTGGAATCTATGGTGGGTTCTATGGTGAGGTGCTAGCCAGGTCCTGCAGATCCACAGCATCTCCAAAACATGACACTTCCATTTCCAGGTTTCACAATTGGTATGCTATTGTTTTCCTGAAATGTTGTGTTTAGTTTATGTTAAACGTGTCCTCTGTTCTTAGGGCCAAATAATTCAGATTTGAACTCATCTGTCCAAAGAACATTATTCCACGAGTCCTGGTCTTAGTCTACATTCTCTCTTGCAATCCTTCAACAAGCTTTTGTGTTTTTCTTAAAGAGTAAAAGCTTTCATTTCGCACAGTTCAGATGAAAGTGAAATTTATGTAGTCTCTTTTTTACAGTACAGGCATTCACTTTCATGTCAACAGTAGCAAGAGCTTGATGTAGGTCCTGTGATGACATTTTTGGGTTTTTGTAGACTTCCCAAGGTATCTTACAGTCTGCTTTCAGAACTTTCTTAGATGTCCAGTCCTGGTTATATAGCAGTTGTTTTGAATGCTCTTCCACTGACTTTTTAAGTACAGTGAAATGGCAAATTTAAAATTTTCATAAGTTGCAATGATCTTCTTTCTAAAGGCCTGAAACAGCTGTATGGATCTCTGCATGGTGTTCACTCTGTCTTCAACAGTCAGGGGTTCACCAAGCTACAAGTCTAAGGTGGAAACAAGGCAAACCTCCTTTAAAATGCTGAATAATGTTTAAATCATGTGCATTTGATGTAACGTCTGTGTGTAATTTCAATCATTGTTTAATGTTGGGATGTCCTAATTTATACCCAACCAGACCTGCTCTGAGCAGCACATATATTTACACGTCTTCTCCATTTACTTTCTCTGTATCCTTTTTGTTCTTTAAACAAAACACAGATAATTAATAGACTTTCTTTCATGTGCATGTCATGACTGTAACTTTGAGAAAAATGGAAAAAGGGAAGAACAGATCAAATATTTTCAAATCACAAATCTGTGTTGCAAGTTATTGGTTTAGAACGCCTGGTCACTTTGACTAAGCTCAGGTGAATGATTTTGGAGTCTGAAATGGAAAAACAGAACCAAATGTCTCATAGTTTTCATCTGAACCTGTGACTTGCTCCCTGCAGGACCCAGGCCAGCAGCTTGGCTTTGCTGATCGCCAAGATGCAATCGAATGCCGACCAGGTAGAGAAACACATCCTGAAGTCAGAAGAGATGCTGGCTGTGGTGAGAAAAAACCAGATGTACTACCACATATATTGATGGATAGACGAGCTTCTGGTAGTCCTTTTATTGGAGCGTATCATTAGTTTGTTTGCCCCAAAGATGCTGTTGAGACTTTGTTTCTAGACTTCACTTTGTTTCATGTCTCTGGAGATCTGGTGTTGAGGACACAGCTTATTATGAGCCCGTTGAACATCAGCAGAAAGACTTGCATGATCTCATTTAGCTGATTCACTAATAAAGACTGTGAAGCTATGAACAGATATTCCTTGAAGATTCAACGTTTACTTTGCATTCGTGTTAAATAAAACATGTTGAGGAGCTCCATATTGTTAACCTGACTTTTTCTAGGTTTTCACTCAGACTTATTCTGGTTCCCTGAACTTCTTCCTGCTGAGCTTTATTAAAATAAATCTATTAAAAAGTTTTCATTATACAGAAAAGTATCATGTCAAATCCAACCCATATGCCGACTCGGTCAGTCAATGTCCATTTTAGTCAACGAACAGATAACTGCACAACTGCCATGAAGTATAGAAAAATAGAAAGACTCCTACTATTGGATCTAATCTAGCCTGGCAATTGCCTTCTTATACAATCCCACTTGATCCTCATCTCTGGTCAGTGCTCCGTCTGGGCTTTCTCCCATTCAACTAGATTTCTCCAGTAGAATTTCAATCAGCAAACAGAAGTTTGAATGATGACATTGATTTTCTGCGCTGTTTCATAGTTGTAGTCTTCCTGTAGTTTTAGCAATGGCAGCAGAGGAAGCGAGCGAAGCCGTTCAGTCCATGTTGGCCACGTTTCCAAATTCTGAATTAACATCAGCAGCCATCTAGTTCAGCTTGGCACTCCTCTCTTCGCAGTGGAGGATGGTTGTTTACAGCACACACAGTTTCTGGTAAGCATCATAGCGTCAAACTGGTGCATTACATACTGGCCAAATGTTAGCGACTGGGTAAAATTTAAAACTTCAGAGTCCACGCCTCCAGCAGACTATCTTTTCTTGATAGCCAAGGGTCCAGAACTTCTGTACGAAGCAAAGCATAGAACAAGGGGCTGGTTTTTACCAGGTTAGATCTAACCAAGAGTTTCCCAACCATCCTCCTCAGTGCCGACCGTCCCACTGCTTGACCTGCAGAGCAGTGGCCCCTGAGGACCAGGGTTGGGAACCACTGATTTAATCCACCTTTCTTCAAATTCCCTCAGAAAGTTAAACACAAACATTAATTAATTCCTTTCACAAACAGCATAAATGTTTTCCGAGTACCTGTACACACTTTGACTCATGACCTCTGCTTCATAATAAAAAAACATCAGAAAACATATTTTAGTCTTGTTTAGGCTTAGTTTCAGTTATTATATTGATACCAGGATAAGTAAACAAAATACACACCTAATAGCAAAGATCTGTCACAAAACTGAATCATCTGCTTATCTGTTTTGTGCTTTTACCAGGATACTGAAAATGAAAAGAAAGACCTCCCCTTTGAACATCAAAATGAGATAGCAACCAAACTGAGCGAGGCGGAGAACCTGCTGAAGGACCTGTTTCTGGACGTCGACAAAGCCAAGAAGCTCAAACACCCGCAAGCCAAAGAGATTGAGAATGAGTGAGAACATTGAATGAACAAACTACAAACTGAGCTAGGGCTGATACAATTAATCGGATTTATCGTGATGAGTCAATTATTGAAATAATCGATTAATTGTTAACTAGAGTATACAGGCTCAAAAACAGCCCATTTGCTGAAAGAGCTATATAATTAGAATCATAATTAAACCAAAACTACAAAAAATATATACATTTTGCATTTAAAATTTGAAAAAAAAAACCTTTGTCTGTAAATCCTACATCAGTTCATCTGTTTTTCTTGTGCATTCTGCTCCGTCTTTTCAACTCCCTAGTCGGTCGCAGCAGATGGCCACTTATACAGAGCCAGGTTCTGGTTCTGTATAAGCGGCCTTCCAGTTAAAGGGGAGTGTTTCCTCTCCACTGTCGCTACATGCATGCTCGGTATGAGGGATTTCTGCAAAGTCAACAACACAATGCAAGCGATTGTCTGCTGTCGCTACATGTTCATCCAGGAGGAGTAAATGCTGCAAGTCAATGACTCGATGCAATCTGCTGGGTTTCCTTACTAACTTTTTGAGCTACTTTGAATAATTAATTGAGCTACTGTACTGTTTGAAAACTGGGATCAATTAGAACATATGAATGACTGAACTGAAATGATTTTTTTTTTTCTAAAGTGCCTAGAGACGACATTTGTTGTGAATTGGTTCTATATAAATAAACTGAATTGAATTGAACTGAAATATGTTCTACCCAGAACTCCTCAAGTGGCATAGTTTTAGCTTCACCATATATATATATATATATATATATATATATATATATATATATATATATATATATATATATATATATATATATATATATATACAAAATTCTCCTATTAAGCACCTTTTACTGTCCAATTTTAAATCAGTTAATCAAAAAATTAGTCAACAGATTCGCCCTACACTGTATTGATGTTGGTCGCGCAGAAAGTGCTGAACATTTGTTAGAAGTATTTTTTAGCTGCAGATTTGTCATTTGCAACAAATGACTAAACGTTCACTAAAGGAATGCTATGTTATTTCATTTTAGGCAATAAAATGTCTATGTTTAAAAAAGGAATTGAATTATTTGCGTTTTTAATGTGCATTTAATATCATAAAAATATAAACTCAAGCGGTTTTTAAATGAAAAATCTGCAGAATGTGCCAAATTTTTTATCTGAATTAATCAGAATAATGGATAGAATAGCTGATTACTAAAATAACCGTTAGTTGCAGCCCTAAACTGAATTGATGTTTAATGACAAGAGCTGATTTACAAACATTTAATTTCCTTCCTTTTCTGCCTTTATGATTATACTGAAGCCTTCCTGGCTGAAAGGTTAAATGATGTCCTTTAATTCACAGTTTACTTATTTTTGGTGTGAATTTACAGTATCATCCACCTTCACGAGCGATGGCTGAAAGACTGTGCCTTCTACAGAGACATCTATGACCAGATTGACGACGTGTCGTTGATGCCCAGAATTAACTGGGGGCCCATTTTGAATCAGAAGCAAGTACGTGTAACACCATCTGAGCTCTTCACTCTCTGATGGTGATCTTTGGGTTTAAAGAAGCTGCCATTAAGATATTGTGGCCACCCTGTAACAGAGGCATCTGACAATGTTTCAGCAGCTTTATGAACTGGGCTCTTCTTGTGTTTTTTGCTTTCAGAAAGAGTTGAATGGAGAGGAATATGGCCCCACCATGGCGGACCTGGAGAAGCAGATTGCTGCTCACAGCATCCTGTATAAAGAGATCAAAGCCTACAGCTCTCAGCTTTGTGTCAGCTCTGCTGGCAGTAAGGTCAGCAAGCTTTCTTAAAGCTAAAACACTTACATTGCCTGGCAAAGTATTCATTCATGTTGGACTTCTTCTCATTTTTGGTACATGACGGCCACATAAAATAGGGTGAGGTGGGAAAAAATGCTTAAAACAGTTTTTGTGTTTGTTTTTTTTTTTTACAAATAAAAATCTGAGAGACTGAAATATTTGAAATTCTCTTTTGAAAATTAAACAATTTAAATTGGATTGAGAATATATATGAACAAGTCTAAACTAGACATAGGTCTCTGCCCGAACCATTTTAGCACAGGAATATCCACTACATAGCTTGTGACAAACTGCAGGCATTACTTTTTATGGCTTTCATTTAGCAACAACTTTTTCTCAGGCTTCTCTTCCATAAAAGTAAGATTTGTGGAGCACATAAATATTTTTCCACCTTAACTGTGCATTTCCGCAGCTCCCCCAGAGTTACCATACACCTCTTGCTGCTTCTCTGATTATTCTAAGGCTGGGCAATAAATCAATAACAACATATATCGCGAAAGACACGTGATTAATATCGATAGAAAATACGTCTGATAGAATATTCAACAATTTCACTGAACTCCGATCCAGAACCGCACAGCATTCTGGGGGATGTAGGCAGAGGAACGGCCTTAGCCGTTCGGCCTCTCACAGCCGGCTAAGCTAGGTCGGTGACATCAGCTAACTCTCTCGCTCTGTGGTTACCTAGCAACAACCTGTTGAGTTTCCTGTTTCACCACGGTGCCTCATAACTGCTTAAAAATAAGAAAAAACCGCTGAAGCGAAGGGAGAAAATGAGTACAGCTTGATAGGAAATTGTGAATAAAACAGGAAAGTTTGTCACCGGTTTCTAAACTAGTTTCCTAGTTTAGAAACCGGCAACTAGTTTCTAAACTAGGCAACAGTGCCAACAGTTTGGCACTGTTTCAGATATTTAAAACAAAAAACTAATGAATAATTATCGATATTGACTGATATGAAATGTTTATATTGCCATACGTTTTTTCAGCCATATCATCCAGTCCTAGATTGTTCCTCTACTTGCCAAGACTGTATTACCTCACCCTGAAGTTAAACTTCCCTACATCTTTTCTCCTTGACTTTTCTGTGCTGTTTCTCTTTCTTCATGATGTTTGTTCTGTAATGTTATGTATTCTGGAATAGCTGGAGGTTAAATTACACACTGGTGGAGTTTGTTCACTAATTACTTGGCCTCTGAGTGCAAACCCACTTTCTGTCTTTCAGATACGTTGTAGTTTCTGATTGCAATACAATAATTAGTGAAAAAAAAAAAAATTAAGGAGTATGAAGACATACATGAACACTGGAAAAACATAAAATCTTAACAAGTATTTTTGGTCCAGTTTCCAGTGCAAATATCTTGAATACACTTGAAAGAAGACAAAACTAACTTACAAGTAACTTTTAAGCACAATATAGGAGCTTGTTTTATGTCAATAATTCCTTAACATTGATGAAAAAGTTCTAGTTATAAGTGAAATAATCTGAAATAATATAAGAGTGGAACATTTTACCTTATAATATGGGAAAAACGTCTTGTTCCACTGGCAGATTATTTCACTCATAACTAGAACTTTTTCATCAATATTAAGGAATTATTGACTTAAAACAAGCTGCAATATTGTGCTAAAAAGTTACATGTAAGTTAGTTTTGTCTTATTTCAAGTATACTCAAAATATTTGCACTGGTAAGATTTTGTGTTTTTTCCAGTGAAGGCTATTTCATCTTCTTTATTCTCAGTAAAATCTTGGTATAGACAATTTACACTTTGTGTTACTGTCTGGTCTTTCAGGAGAAATGCGCTGTCTTTAGGAAGCAATACAACAACCTACTGGTAAGTTGCTTTGCTCACACACAAAAAAGAGTGTTTGCTTTTTATTTGATATTGTAGGTTTAGGTTCAGTCTGTTCTTGGAGGTATTTTATGAATAATAATAATAATAATAATAATAATAATAATAATAATAATAATAATAATAATAATAATAATAATAATAATAAAACATTGTTTGAGGTTTAATTCTGTTTCGTTGACTTTGTCTCTGAGGACAACGCCAAATGGCGCCGCCACTACCTGAACAGCCTCTACGAGTACATGCAGGGCTGCAGCAGGCAACTGAACTTCCTGAGAGAAGAGCAGGAGAAGATCAAGAAGCAGGACTGGAGCGATCACATGGTGCATCCTCCTGAAGTTCGAAGGCACTATGAGGTCAGGACTGATGTGATGCAGAAAACAAGATTTGGTTTTAATCTCCCTTTATTCTGCTGTACTGCTGTGTTATTAAATAAAACAATAACTTTTACATGCCTGCAGGGTGTTTAGATGTTTCAACTGGAGTTTTTTTCATCAACAATATAAAACATTTAAAAATAATAGCTTACTTAGGCCTTCTTAAGCGAAATAAACCAAAGGAAGTTTACCAGACTGGTTTCAGAGACTTTAAACCAAGGGTCTCAAACTCATTTTCTTTTTGAGGCCATATCAAAATCACAAATGTCCTCAAAGGGCCGTTTGTGGCAGAAATTATTGATAAAACTACCTGTTAACAAACTATTAAAAATATTATTAAAATGCTAATAATATTAAAATTCTATTAAAATATTAACCAGTTGTTGTCTCTGCATTCAATGAGTACTTCCTGAAATAAAATAATGTTAAACCTCTTCACACATTGCTTAAATTTGGCGACATACAAATGAAAACTGCTTTGATTTGTAAAATAAAATAACATTTAAGTACACAACTAATGTCTTGAAAGTTCTATTTATGTCCTCCTACAGTCTGGAGGGCCACAAAAAAACGTTCCTTAAACATTTAAGGCAGAAGTTGTTTGCAACATGGGAACAGAGAATCTATCTTGAACATACTGTGGGGGCCTCTTATTATAATTAAGATGTAAAATTATTAAATTAGCATCATGTTGTAACCGTACATATAAAAGCTTTGATTCATTCTCAATCAGAACTTCAAGAACAACGGTCTTTTGTCCCACGAGAGTGAAGTGAACAGACTCCAGGATGAAGGTGAAAGGCTCATTGAACTGAACCACCCGGCCTGCGAAATAATACAGGTACTGAAATCAGCCTTCAAAGATTTCACCCGAGTTAAGCTTTAAGGTTGAATGTCGATTTAATGCAGGGTGATTCTTTCCTGTAAGGGCCAAGTAGAAGCTGTGAGAAACGAGTGGCAGAAGTTCCTGAATCTCTGCATTTGTCAGGAAACACATCTGGACAATGTGGATGGATTCAAAAAGGTAGGAAAAGATGGTGAAAATATGTAACAGGAGGACATTTTTTTTAGTGGTCCAACATGTTTAAGTTCTCTCAAAACACTTTTGTACCACTTTTTTCTAGTACCAAATGGACACCGAGCAGCTGTCAGAGATGCTGACTCAACTCAGCAGCACCCTGGACCCAGAGTCTGTCAGCAAGAGGAGTAACTCCAAAACACTCCTGCAGCTGGAGGTAAGAGGAAAACAAGAAGGTGGAGGGGGAGACAGGAGCATACAAGTGAAAAACAGAGATAAGGTTTAAAGCAGGGTTCACTCCAGTTCTTGGAGAAACTGTCCTGCAACGTTTAGATGCCGTTCCAACACAATCACATCATTGAATTCCCTCCTCAACATGTCATCAGGTTTTGCAGAGATCTGGTAATTAGCCATTCATTTGATTCAGGTGTGCTGAAACAGGGAGGCATCCAGACATTGCAGGACAGTCGCTCTCAAAGGCCTTCAATAGAACCCCTGATTTAGAAGCTTTAGGTGTTATGCAGTAAAAATGCACAAGATTACTTAAATTTTCCCACTGTGGAAAAATAAATAATATCTCTGTTGTCTTCTAAACTACAAAAACATCACAAAATGATAATCTATGGTTTATGCTTTTCAAAATATCAGGTCCTGTCAAGGACTGATGTGGTGATGTAAAAACTAAAACAATAACTCGACATTAGTAAACATCATTATGACAGTCTGAGATCAAAGCAGGCTGTGATTTTTGTGCAGCTCATTAGAGGGTATTGTTGATTTCAAAGTGCTTTTATTCAGCTAAATGGGTTCATTTCAGTTGGTACATTTGGTACACTGCAAAAACACAAAATCTCACCAAGTATTTCTGGTCCAGTTTCTAGTGCAAAATATCTTGAATACACTTGAAATAAGATAAAACTAACTTACAAGTAACTTTTCAGCACAGTATAGGAGCTTGTTTAAATAAATAATTCCTTAATATTGATGAAAAAGTTCAAGTTATGAGTGAAATAATCTGCCAGTGGAACAAGACATTTTTCCCATATTATCAGTTACAATATCTCGTCCCACTGGCAGATTATTTCACGTATAACTAGAACTTTTTCATCAATATTAAGGAATTATTGACTTAAAACAAGCTCAGCATCATGCTGAAAAGTTACTTGTAAGTTAGTTTTGTCTTGTTTCACATGAATTCAAGATATTTGCACTTGAAACTAGACCAAAAATACTTGGTAAGATTTTGTGTTTTTGCAGTGAAGCATAAAAAATGTTGTGGAGGAGTTGGACCCAAGCACAGAGAAGAGAACTTGAGTCACATTTTGAAGATAAAATATAGAAATCGAGAGAAGCTGGAGAAAAGCTAGATGAAAAGCAATAAGCGACTGGTTTTTCCTCTCCCCAGGGAGAGGAAAAGACCGTGCAGAACTGTGAGCAGCTACTGGCCGACCTGAGGAGACGAAGTACAACCATCTCTCCTCTGAAGCTGCGTCACGTTCCCTCCAGTATTCCCATAACAGTGGAGTCCCTGTGTGACTGGGAAACTGACCAGGTGCAACCTGGGGATTGTCTTTACCTGAGATTCTTTCTGTAATTGTTCAGTCTGATCACTGTTTTCAGATCTCATCACGACAATAATTTTGTCATTTTTCCATCATTAGGCTTCTCTGTCAAGAGGGCAAAATTTTACCCTGAAATCCCTCTCTGACAACAACAACTGGGACGTTATCTCAGCTGATGGAGCAACTAAAACCTTCCCAGGAATTTGCTTCCAGATCCCACCTCCTGACCCAGACGCTATTGATAGTGTTGACCTGTAAGTAATGGAAAGCTGCGCTATATTTCAGAAATTTTGATAGTTAAAAAAGTATTATACTCATAAACTCTTCGTGCTTGTCTTGTCAGTTTGGGCAGTGAGCTGGCAGACATCAAGAAAAGGAGAGCGGCTCTGGCAGCATCCCTGAAGAGTCACAGACCAGATGTCTCTCAAGTTCAGCAGTCAGGTGTTTGTCTTTTCCATCCTGATTTAGACGCATAATCTGTGAGCAAAGCTTCCGCTTCCACAGATGCATTCAACCAGAGGATAACTTCACCGCTTCTTCTCTCAGCTCCAGTTTCCTCAGCTCCACCGGACCCCAAAGTAGCCGCCCTGGCTCAGCAGCTGGACCAGCTGGACTCCGACCTGGCCGATACAGAGCAGGGCATGCTGAGCCGCCTGCGGACGCCGGCGAGCCACACCGACCCGGTTGGAGATCTGGCCAAGAAGCTGAGGGAGCAGGAGGTGAGCTGACACAAATGCCGATGGTTTCAGTGGGAATGCATTGTTTGATGGCATCTGTTCAGATTGAAATAAAGTGCAGGGAGACAAAAAAAAAATAGCTTTATGTTTGTACAGTTTTCTCATTTTATAGCATGTTGATATTGACTGTGACACTTCACTGCAAAAACACATCTGACCAAGTATTTTTGGTATAGTTTCTAGTGCTAGTATCCTAACACAATTAAAAAAGTACAAAATTAACTTACAAGTAACTTTTCAGCACAATATAGGAGCTTGATTTAAGTCAATAATCCTTAATATTGATGAAAAAGTTCTAGTTATAAGTGAAATAATCTCCCAGTGGAGCAAGATATTTTAACTTACAATATGGGAAAAATGTCTTGTTCCACTGGCAGATTATTTCACTTATAACGAGAAGTTTTTCATCAATATCAAGAAATTATTGACTTAACTCAAGCTCTTATATTGTGCGTAAAAGTTACTTGTAAATTAGTTTTGTCTTATTTCACGTGAATTCAAGATATTTGCACTAGAAACTAGACCAGAAATACTTAGTGAGATTTTGTGTTTTTGCAGCGTTGGATCCACATATAATACAGGTGTATAGGAGTTAATTAAAATATCCTTTAATATCATTTAAAAAGCAAAAACACATTTAATATTTTGACTTTACCCACACAGAAGGATTTATTACACCTGTTTATTTGAGATCATCTTTTTACATACATTTTTGTAATGAAAAATACAAAATTCAGGAAACTGGAATATTATATCAGATCAATTAAAAAAGACATTTTTTTTATGAAAAAAAAAGTATATTATAGTCTACATATATGTGGAGGAAATTTTTCAAGTGACAGTCACTGACTTCCTCCACGAGAAGGGTAAGCCATGAAAAGTTTGTTGCTGCACAGTGTTTTATCCAAGCATGTTAATGGAAAGATGAGTGGAAGGAAAAGATGCACAAGCAACAGGGATAACTGCAGGCTTCAGAGGACTGTGAAATGAAGCCCATTCAGGAGTTTGCTTTAGGAGACTTCACACACAGATTTATCCAGAACATGGGCTACAACTGTTGCAGAGGTTGTGTTAAACCACTTCTTAACCAGAAACAAGCCGGGCTAAAGAGAAAAAGAACTGGACTGGTACTCAGTGCTCCAAAGTACTGATTTTTTTTTTTTTTTTTTTTTTTTTAATGAAAGCAAAGTTAGCATTTCATCTGGAAATCAAGGTCCAAGAGTCCACAGGAAGAGTGGAGACGCACTGAATCCACTTTGCTTGAAGTCCATGCATCACTTTGCAGTCAATGATGATTTAGGGTGTACCTGGTACCTTCTTTCTTTCTGTCTGTCTGTCTGTCTGTCTGTCTGTCTGTCTAATGTAGATACACTTATAATATGCATGCTATTTGAGCTGGGATTTACAACTGAATGAAGAAAGAACCCTAAATTATACTTAATTTAGTATTTAGTAATACTTCTAAATTATCTTTGCTTTATACAGGAAGCTGCCAAGGCACTGAAGGCTCTGGAGCAGCAGATTCAGACAGCAGAGACTGTCGTGCAGCCTTTGCTGTCTGCAGACCCCACCAATACCTCGTCTGGACTGTCGCTCAGACTCGGCGCTGCCAGCAACAAGTATGCGAGCTTAGCTGCTCTGGTGGATCTATACAACAAAAAGTAAGTTTGCATTATTATTATTAGCAGTAGTGGTAAAGTTTTGACTTTTGTGCTTGTTTTTTAGATTACGACTTCCTGTATTTATCTGTTTCTCTCAGAGCAAATGCATCTCTCAGCTTGGAAAGTCAAATTCAGAAGGTGGATGGTCTTGTCTCTGGACTTGAAAGAAACCTCGTTGAAGACAATCGAATTCCTGACATACCAAACGCAATTCAAATTCACACTGAAGACATTCAGGTGAGGAGGTGTACAACAAATGCATAGGCTGGTACAAAAGTTCCCCGTGACATACGCCATGTTGGGTCACAAGGCTCTGCACACAAACTTTAATGACATCCTATTTTTAAGACAGAGGCTTCAAGAGGGCACCATTCGCAGCTACAACAACCTCGGCTCTTCTGAGAAGGCTGTCTACCAGTTTTGGAGTCTGTGTGCAGGACTTTTTGACCATATTTATAGGAGCACATTTGTGAGGTCAGACACTGATATTGGCCCTAAGTTTCCACTGTAATTCAGCCCAAAGTTGGTCTGTCAGGTTACGGCCAGGACTCTGCAGACCAGTCGAGTTGTTGCACAACAATCTCCCACATACATCTCCTTATGCACTTTGTTTGGTGTGTTGGTGCACAGTAATGTCAGAGCTGAAGGGGCCAAACCCCATGCTGTTCCCACACAGGCTTATAGAAATTCAGCGACCTCTGTGCACCCTCAGCACCCGCTGACCCTGCTCTGACGTGCCCTACTACTTCATGGGTGACTTTCTGTCGTTTCCTCTTACTTCCACTTTGTTATAATGCCATTAACAGCTGAATGTGGAACATTTCGTATGAAGGAAATTCATTGACTGGATTTTTCAGACAGGTGGCATCCTCTCTCAGTTCCGTGCTGGAGTTTACTTATCTCCTGAGAGTGACCCATTCTTTCACAAATGTTTGCACAACTTAATTTCTTACAGGTGTCGCCAGTGAGACGGTTGGAACAACTCAGTTTAATGATTTGCAGGGTGAGCCAGTTCTTTGGGCTATACAGTGTATGTTTTATTTTGAATGTCCCCTTTGTTGTATTCAGCGCCAGCGGCAGTCTGTGGCAAGGATCCAGGATGACTTGATGAAACTGAATCAGGATCTGGAGACGACTGAGATGTTGTGCCGCTCCCTGCAGCAAGGCCACCAGGAGTACTGCCCCAACATCCAACGCCAGCAGAACGATGTCAAACAGCTGCAGAGTCGTTACACAAATGTCGTCAACCAGCTGAAGGAAAGGTGAGTCAAACTGAGAGCAATTCATTTCAATTAATTTAGCCAGACAGGGTTTTGATTAACTAAAAGCTATTTATCAAGATATTCTGTAATCAAGGAGTCACTAATAAATTTGATAGGAAAAATGCAACGTGCATTTTATAAATTCTGTTGCAATGTCTTAGAGAATGTAGAGAGTGTTTCCATTTGAGCCTTGCTAAATGTCCTTTAAGATCAAAACTAACTTTTCTTACTTGATATTATAAGAAGAAAATTTTTTTTGTATATTTTGGGCCTGTGGTACTCCCCTTAGAGAGAACATTTTACAAGAGGCTTCATCAAAGTACCAGGAGTTCCAGAGCCTGTGCGAATACCTCAACTCTTTCTTGGACAACCTGCCGACAAATCAGATAAACATCAGTGATGGTCTGTCACAGATCACTGCTAAGCAGAGCTCCCAAGAGGTATGAAAGTGTTCTGACTATACAGAGGTATACAGTACATCAGAAAAGTATTCACAGCGTTCCACTTTTTCCACATTTTGCTATGTTACAGCCTTATTCCAAATTGTATTCAATTAATCTCTTTCCTCAAGATTCTAGACACAAATACCCCATTATGACAATGTGAGGAAAAGTTTTTGAGATTTTTCAAAGTTATTAAAAACAGAAAACAAAGAAATCACGTTTACATAAGTATTTGCAGCCTTTGCTTGATACTTTGTTGATCCACCTTTGGCAGCTTTTACAGCCTCAAGTCTTTTTGAACATGATGCCACCAGCTCAGCTCACCTGCCTTCATGCCGTTTCCCTTCTTCGTTGCAAAACTGTCTGTCGACCATTTTCAGATCTTTCCCAAGATGTTCAATCAGAGTCAAGTCTGGACTCCAGCTTGGCCACTCCAGGACATTCCCAGAGTGGCTCTGAAGCCGCTCCTTTCAGATATTGGCCATGATGTTGTTGTCCTGATGAAAAATGAACCGTCACCACAGTGTGAGGTCAAAAGCGCTCTGAAGCAAGCAATGTACACTTTCACTCTATCCTGACTGGTCTGTCAATTCCTCCTGCTGCAAAATATCCCCTGATGATGAGCCATGCCAGGTTTATTCCAAACACAACGCCTGGCATTCACATCAAAGAGTTCAATCTTTGTCTCATCAGACAAGAGAATTTTGTTTCTCATGGTCTGAGACTCCTTCAGGTGTCTCTTGGTCACCTCCCTGACTAAGGCCCTTCTCCTCCGATCGCTCAGTTTGGACTGGCGGCTCCAGGAAGAGTCCTGTTGGATCCAAACTTCTTCCATTTACCAATGATGGAGGCCACGGAGCTCATCGGGACCTTCAAAGCAGCAGAAATGTTTCTGGATCCATCCCCAGATTTGTACCTCAAGACAATCCTGTCTCGGAGCTCTGCAGACATTCCTTTGATTTAATGCTTGGTGTTTGACCTCTGACCTGCGCTGTTAACTGTGGGACCTTATATAGACAGGTGTGTGCCTTTCCAAACCAAGCCAAATTAATTGAATTTACCACAGGTGGACTCCATTTAAGCTGTAGAAACATCTCAAGGATGATCAGTGGAAACAGCTCAGTTTTGAGGTTCATGGCAATGGATGTGAATACTTATGTAAATGGGATTTCTTTGTTTTCTGCTTTTAATAATTTTGCAAAAAACTCAAACCTTTTTCCACATAGTCATATTTGGGGTATCTGTGTGTAGAATTTGTAGGAAAAAGATTAATTTAATACAATTTGGAATAAGGCTGTAACAAACAAAATATGGAAAAAGTGAAGTGCTGTGAATCCTTTCCTTGATGCACTGTACATAAAGAAAGCTTAGTCAACAAGCAAAGCACTGTTTCTTGAACTAATTGTCCATCTATGCATTATTGAATTATGTTAAATAGCATTTAGGATTAATGCAGCATTTCTCAATTCAGAGAGTGATGAAGGATCTAAAGCAGAAGGAGGACGACATGGACAGAGTGGTTGGCCTCTCTCAAGATCTGCAGAGTATACTCAATGTAAGAACAGAACAGAAAATATGAAGTACATAAGTTTCATAACATCATTCAAACAACTGTTCATTCTTAGGCAAGACAAAGGAACTATCAGTTTTTATCATGAGAGGTACCATAATATTTTCCTTTTGTGTGTCTGACTGAATGATCTCATAGTAGGTGTTTGCCCCTTCAACAGAGTATTGCTATGCTTGGCTAATGCACGCAAAGTAAAACTATTTCATTCACATTAGTAAACATGTTAAGAACACCAACAAGTTTCTGGAAAAATACAAGGATGCAGGACATATAGAGAATCAGGATGGTCTGCATACCAACTATACACCTGACCAGAACATGCAAAACAACTACAGCATCCACAACAACTCCTAAGAATGTTCAGAAAGTAGGGAGACTTATGACTTGATTTGGACTTTTACGCCAATGACTTGGGACTTGAATTGGACTTAAACTTGTTTACTTAAACAGACTTGATTTTACCAGAAATCTGAAGTTTAAAACATATATTGTTTAAAAAGTATGTTTATTCTGGAAAAGTATAGTTTAAAGGAAGACTATTTTTGCAGCTAAATTTAACCTTACAATATAGAGGTGGAATTTTAGAATATCCTTTTTTTATACTTTGTAAGTTCAGTTGCACATGTTTGATCACAATTTTAGATAACTACAGATTTTAAAAAGTATACATGATCTATTATTTTAACATATAATTGCAGCATTGTTGAAAAAGAGTCGAAAGGACTTCAAATTTCAAGTTTCAGACTTGGGACTTGACAGTTGACTGTCTTTGCTTGAGACTTGACTCGGGACTTGAGGATCAAGACTTGAGACTTACTTGAGACTTGTAAAACAATGACTTGGTCTCACCTCTGCATCAGTTGTATTTTACCTGAGTTGCTCACACCAGGAACATTTCCTCCTGTTGGAGCTGGAGTACGCCACAAATAAAAAGTCTGTTTAACTCAATCAAAATGTGTCAAAATCCAAGGCAGAGTCGGCTGAAAGTGTAGTGTTTACAAACCCTATGACTGTATCACACCAGATGACCCTGATGTTCACAACTCAGGAAGACTAGTTTGTGATTTGTGTTTTCTATGGTGTGCTTTTTAAAATCTATGCATTTTAGTCAAATCCTGCATTGAAAATGTATATTTTTATCATACTGTTTTTTTTAAAAGATTTTACAGCTGTGGAAAAGGAAATGCACAAATGGCTATTAACTTTTAAAGATAGATACACGAATGAAGTAACTAACTTTTTTTTATGTCTGCAGGATTATGAGGCGAATGCCAATAAATACAACGCTACACTTGAAGATGTTGGAATGGCTCTTCCAAAGAGGATCCAAATGTTAACATTTGCTGCTTCTATTGAGAAAGAGGTAACATTCAGATTTTTCTACAATGCAAATTTTTGTTTTTTAAAAAGATAAGAATTTAACAGAAGATCTGTTCATCACAGGAAAAAAAAATGGTAAACTGCTATGCAGAGGCAACAGCAGAAAACACCCAACACCTAAGACAGATGGCCTTGGCTAGGAATATCATTATTCAAGTAAGGCTTAAGGTCACAAATTCATCGACCTTGTTTTTGTTTTATATTATTTATTGTATAACCAATTAAAAATAGGGTACACTGTAAATAATCTGACAACATATTTTTAAATCTGCTAAACATGTTTTTTCTGCTGCAGAATGAAGAAAGAGTTCAGATGGTCGCACAGCAACAAGTGGAGCTTCAAAACCAGCAAAAAAATAGCTCTGAATTAGATGGTTTGCTTGAAGAATTAGAGGAAGAGAAGGAGAGGACAGCCCATGCAGAGACCAAGCTAAAAACCTTCAAAAGCAGAATAATATCCATTAAGAATCAAAGAGGTATGGAGTGTGTGGAGGAGAAAGAAGTATTGCAGCTCCACCACAATCCTAAACTAGAAGGTGATCTGGCTGATCTAAGGAACAAACTCAACAATGAAGTCCTGAAGCGGAACTCTACCCAATCAGAAATTGAGACAGTAAACGAGAAAATCAGCAATCTGCAGGACACCATGAAACACACACGACCCAGAATGGTGACTAGAGAGGTGACTGAGTTTAAAAGAGACCCTGAACTTGATGAAGAAGCTGCCAACATGCGGCATGAGATTGCAAGGACGAGACATGAAATCCGAATGAAAGAAAGAGAGCAAATCCAAATGAAGAAAGAAGTCACGATTCTCCAACAGATTAAACTACCCCTTAAAGTGAGAGTGGATAAGAAAGAACCCGTTAAAGCAGAACAAGATCTCGAGATTTTTAAAGCATTAAGAACATTTGAGACTGAAATTTCTGATGAGAAAAATAAATGCAGGATCCTCAATGATGAAATCTTCCAGACAAGGAATCAGATTAACACACTTGAAAAGCTGATTCCCAACATCCAGTGTAAAACCATAACTAGAAAGGTGAAAAGGATTGAACAACACCCTGAACTTATTGCAGAATTCAACAAGCTCCAAACAACCTTAGAGGAAGAGAGATCTGAAAACAGCTATTTGTCTCAACAAGTGATGGAGCTGCAGAAACATTACAGACAAGTTCAAGCCCAGAAGCCAAGTTTTGAGGTAAAAGAAGTTGTAAATGAGATCTACCTAACTGACCCAAACATGGAGATGGAGATTGAGTACCTTCGCAAAGAGTTACAGGACTTAAATGCACGGAATACTGATCTGGAAAACGAGATCACGCAGGTCAACACTGATCTGAATACTCTTCGCTCAGAGAAGCCCAGAGTAGAACTCAAAGAAGTTCTCCAAGAAGTGGTGAAAGAAGAAAGAAGCCCTGAAAACGAGCGAGAGATTCAAAGGCTGAACAATCAGCTGAACCACCTAGACAACCAGTGCACCTCCCTTGAAGACCAAGTTAGACAGCTGCGAAAAGAAAGAGATGAATGGAAGACAGAAATGTCCAAGATAGACATCCAATTTGTCTCCAGAGACTTAATCAAGTATGAGCCTGATCCACTGCTGGAGAAGGAAGCTGATCGTTTGCGCAGGAGTGTGCGGGAGGAAGTACAGTTGAGACGAAATATTGAGGAGATGGTTTTTGACCTTCAACACAAATACCTTCTCCTGGAGAGACAGAAACCAGAACAGAAACTGGTCGTCCAAGAGGTTGTACGCCTTCAGAAGGACCCAAAGCAAACACTGGAGCATGATAGACTGAGTAAGAGGCTTGATGAAGAAGTAATGAGCCGACGTCAGATGGATCTGGAGTTACAGCAATTAAGAACAAAGTTGGAAGACAAGAAGCTTATCATAAGAGAGAGTGATGAGCACCAAAAAAGGACTCAAGCTGAATCAAAACTTAGAGAAATCCGACTACGCATCACACAACTGGAAAATGCCCCACCTCCTGTTGAGGAAAGTATAGTGGTTGAGGAAGTGCTGAAGGTTGAAAGAGATCCAAAACTGGAAAGGATGACAAGTGGTTTGCGGACTGATATGGAGAAGGAAATCCATGATATCCTGCGTATCCAGAGGGAAATCCGTAATGTCAATTTAAAGCTTGAGATTCTCCAGAAAGAGAAGTCTGGTGAAAAGACAGTGTATAAAGAGGTTGTTCGTGTGGAGAAAGATCAGGCTGTTGAAGCTGAGCGACGCCATCTGAGGGAGCAGTTGTCTCAGAATAAATTTACCAGACAAGACCTGGAGGATGAAATCAGACGTCTCAATGATAAAATGAACATTTTGAGGAGCACCAAATCTAACAATTCAAGAGAAGAGACAACTCTTAGTTTGAACAAAGATACCCTCTTAAGGGAAAATGACAACCTTACCCGAGAACTAAGAACACTTGAAGCAAAGAAACACGACACAAGCCTCTCTTTCCAGCAACAGAGTCGACTAATGAGTGAAAGAACACATAAGAACAGGCAGAGGAGCATTAAGATGGAGTCAGATGTCCAGCGATTGGAGAGGCAGATCTTGGAAGAGAAAGATAAGATTCATCAACGAGACAGTACAATCCGTGAAATTCTGATGTACCTACAGAAAGAAGAACAGACAGAGACAAGGACCAAAGAAACCAATGTCTCGACCAAAATCACCATTTTGGATCCAGAAACTGGCAAAGACATGTCTCCTTATGATGCCTACCTTGGGGGCCTCATTGATCGTCAGCAATACCTACATCTGCAGGAGCTAGAATGTGACTGGGAAGAGATAACTTCCACGGGTCCTGCTGGAGAAACATCTGTCCTGCAGGATCGCAAGAGTGGAAAGCAGTACCCTGTCGAAGATGCTATTAAGGAAGGAAGACTAACAGAATATGATCTACAACAATACAAGCAAGGCAAGCTTCCTATCTCAGAGTTTGCCCTTCTTGTTGCAGGTGACAAAAACAAGCAACCCAAGTTCATCTCACTCACCCAAAAGCCAAATTCATCTGTGAAATCGCCATCCATAGCTCTTACTTCTGCAGCTGAAACACAGCCAATTGCTGGGATTATGGATACATATACAGACACCTGCTTTACAATCCGCAATGCTACTTTGCGCAAACTGATTGACCCTACCACTGCTCAAAGGCTGTTGGAGGCTCAAGCAGCAACAGGCGGGATCATTGACATCAGCAACAATGAGCGATACAAAGTTCACAAGGCGACACAAAGAGGCCTTATCGAGGACAGCCAAGTTCAACGGCTGCTTAATGCAGAGAAAGCTTTCACTGGAGTTGAAGATCCCGTGACCAAAGAGCGTTTGTCTGTGGGAGAAGCTGTTCAGAAGGGCTGGATGCCAAAAGATTCAGCAATTCGATACATGGAGGCGCAACACCTCACCGGGGGTCTGGTAGATCCTAACAATGGTCGCAGAGTGAACCTCTTAGATGCCATTGGATCCAAAATGATTGACAGTGCTGTCGTAAGGGATCTGGAAACCGATGAATTCTATGTAAGGGATATCATAGACCCTATCACAAAGGAGAAGATCAACTACAAGCAAGCTCTAGATCTCTGTAGGAACGTCCCAACGTCTGGCTTACCTATGCTACCAGCCTCCTCCAAAGAGTCAGGCTATATTGCAACATATAGCTCTTCAAGATATTTTCGTTTCTAGATTCACTTGCAGTCAACACAACAACTATCTGAGATCACTAGTTTAATCAAAGAGGATTGGCCCTCAAATAAGATTTAGCAGCCATGATGATGTTCTAGCTTGGGAAGCACTGTCAAAGCAGAATACGGACAAACGCTATTAGATTGTTTCTATCATTGTAAAATGAAAAAAGTGGTTGCATAGTGAAAAGTTTCAAAAATCTGTTAGATATCATACTAAAGCATTAAAAAAATGAAGGAAGCCATGAATGCAGTTTGCACCTTTGCTTGGTTTGGTGAGTTTGGGAGTGTGTTACTGTTGCTGTTGTTTAGTACATTAGCACAGTTAATTCAGGTGTTACTGCTGCTTCTGCTGTTAAAACTTGGTGGTTTGGTTTCCGCTGTGGCTTTTATTGTCTGCTAGCTTAGCTGAGACTCCTATTTTTTTATGAGGCCTCTAAATTCAGCTGTGACTGCTAACAGCTGAGTGCGCCATCTGAAATGCCAAGGTCTCAGAGAGTGCTGTTGACTGAAGGTGTGGTTAAGGTGGGGTTTTTTTCTTAGCACACAACTAATTTATGTTTACCATTTAGGGGTTGTTTTTTAGTTTGGTAATAAAATACATTATGGAATTTGCTGCTTAATCACAACATATATAACAACTCAGGAAAAGACTTATACTATAAAACCATTAGTCAGGATGATAGAACAATTCCTGCTGAGTTGCATTTTGTTTCACCAAAAGTCATAAATAACATGTATAGCACTATTTGTTGTTGTTTGTTCCCTTTTGACTTAATATAATGACCTGTACTGTCTAAATGCTGTTTATAGAGACTGCTCCTATGTTATTAGGGACACTGGGACATAATCTTTTGATTTTTACCAAAATTTGATTCTCTGTTCATTGTTCACCTAAAACTTGAAATTGTTTGATATTTTATGAAGAATCAGATATGATTAAAATTAACTTATGGTGGTTAAAAAGCATTTGACTTAAATCCATCCATCTATTGTCCAAGCTCACTTTTCCTTGCAGGGTCATGGGATGGTCATTGGGCCGGAGGCGGGGTACACCCTGGAAAGATTGTCAGTTTGTTATGTAAAATAAGATCTTTAACATATGCTGCAGAAATACTATAGATTTAGGCCATTAATTTTCAAATGAGATCACTTTCAGTGACAACTCTGACCATGAACAAAGTGAGAGACCTTGTGAAGATGATGGCTTTATTACTCCAAGGCTCAAAGGCTGTTGGATACTCTGCAGTTTCTCTCTTTGTCATTTAGATGTAAACTGTAGGCGATTAAAAAGACAATTCTGCTAATTTGGATGATTGCAGTTCAGAAAAAGCCTGTTAATCAGCCATCAATTGAAACCAGGTGTGCTGAAGCTGGGAACACCTCAGGCATGTAGGGCAGTGTCCCTTGAGGACCAGGATTGGGAAACACTGCTCTAGAGGATTAGCTGTCCAAGTTTTGTTAGATATTTCCTTTGTATTTGATGCTGTTGACCTAAAACAAATTGTTTATATCTTACCTTTCAGACAGAACCTTTTGTCTTCATGTCAACAAGAAGAAGTAACAAGTCGATTCCATTATTTCTTAATGCGGAGTCCCTCAGGGTTTGGTTTAAGGACCAGTCCTGCTGTACATGCTCCTTTTTGGTCAAGACATAAATACATTTAAAAATCACGCCCGTCATATTTATGCAGATGACATCCAGCAGTACTGTTCCTTTAAGGCCCTGGTTTTCAAATTGTGGTACAATTACCCCTAGTGGCTCTTTGGCTGTCTTTAATGGTATTCAGAAGAAACTTTGAGTAGCTATTTTAAAGTTCAATACAAAGAAATTAGCAACATCAGCCAAAACAATAAGCTCATATGTAAAAAATTAATCTTCCCAACCCTTGACATGACTATTTCAAAATACACAGTAATCACTAGTGGGATAAATTATAGCAGTATTTTACATTGCATCTCCTTCATTTTAGGGAACATTTTTTTGTCTGAATTTGGAGAATATTTTCTATTATTGTCACCAACTGGTATACTGATTTATCCTTTAAACAGTCATCCTCACAAGTTTCCGCAAAAGTTTCTGTTGGCTTTAGTTAGTTTTTACCAAATCCGGTCTGTGTTCCTTTTTAGCAGGTCCAGTTAATGCCTTCTTCTTCTGAAACTAGCTTGTAAATGTGAGCTTCAAGTCTTTTCAGCTTCAGGCATCATTACCTGCTTAGATGACCACACAAACAGACCACAATTTATAAAAAGCAGTGTCCACCATTCAGGAGGCTCGAAGCTAGGAAAAATTTGGCAGCTGCCTGGTCAACAGGAGCAAAAGGAAAAACCACAACTTGTTAATATAGAACCAAAGATTTTGAAGGCTGACAGACAATAATTCACAGCTATGGCTACCAGTAACAAGAACCAGTAATACAGCTATAGCTACCGGTAATAATTTACTAAACAATACCAGAGAAGCATAATCCAGAAAAAGACATCACCCATGATTTTAATGTTTCATTTTATTTAGCCAGGACATTATTTTTATTACAAATATGTATATACCTGATTTTGACAGTAGAAAATATATCTAGTTTATCATCCACATACCAAATAAGTGAATCTGCCACTTGTATATAAGCTTTGGTATAACATTTATTCACAAGCTATGAAGTATAAAGGTTATATCAAGCAGAAGGTTAGCACAAAAAGCTACTACAAAACATCATAAAACTTCAGAGACTGACAAAAATCCAACATCTAACAACATATGGACCCAATGCATCTTCTGGGGACATCATTTAACTTCAAAACACCTAGAACTAGATGCTGCATAGTGCTGAACTCAAACACTTGGTTTTATTCTCCCGAACTAACTGATAAAGCTAAGATGGGTACAAAAGTTACTGAACGACACTGTGGTCCTGCCAGCATTAAGACCTTTATCAGGTTACATCTTCTGGTTGTTTAACCTCCCCCTGTTTGCACTCCCTCTCAGTGAAGAAGCTCCTTTGCTCTGTGATAGCCTTCTGCAGAAGTGCAGTGTTTACACCGTCAACGCAGTTCAGCACACGGGCTCGAACCATCACACCAACCCCTGTAGATCAAACAGATGAAGGTAGGTGATGGAGGTGAACTTCTTCATGTCGTTTTTATAAGCACCCAAAATACTGAGGATGGTTAACCAAACAGAGATGATACAGAAGAGCAGTCATCCTGCAATCCCAAAGTTGTAGGTTTGATTCCAGTTTCCTCCTGTCACAAGTTAATGCGCCCCTGAGCAAAGCACTTAACCCCAAGCTGCCTATGGATCAGCGTATCAGTGTATGAATGTGAGTGCAATTGTGTGTAAAGTGATTTGACTGGTTGTTATGACTAGAAAAGTCCATTATCATCCCATCAGTGAATAAATTTTAATTGTGCCATCTATACATCTTTTACAATGTGTGCCAACAACTTTGTCTGCATCTGTCTGTCATAACCAGCCCCTCTGAGCATCAGAGAAGCTCTCTTACCAATATGTAAACTAAACTACAGTATAACAAGTAAAAACTCCAAGAGACATGACAGAGGGGTTTTTTACCTTCATAATTTTCTGTCTCACCCAGAACCAGGTATTGGGCTCCAATTATTGGGTTAAATGGCTCTACAAACTGGGTGTGGACAAACACATGGTGCTCTTTGGAAGCATGCTGGGCTGACAGGGTGACTCTGGATTCATCCGGCTGATAGCAAACAAGTCTGAAAAGGCAAGAATCTCAAGTTACAAATAAAACCAAAACATATAGATATGTTGGAAATTCGCCCTGCAGCCAACCGAGGTACACCCTGACCCAGGACAGGTCACCAGTCAATCATTCTGGGGGACAACAAAACCATAAACTGCTTGGGTCAGAACTGAGACCTAAATCCCGACCTTCCAAATGTCCGCACAGATTCTCCTTCCTTCACGGAGTCTACTTCCCAAGGAAAACGAAACACTGCAGCTGGGGGAAGCATCGACATCTTTATTAATTATAAAGAAGTTAACCTATCAGTGAGCTCTCAGAAAAGGCACTTCCGGGATGTATGTGACGTAACTTTCTTGTGCCCACCTCTCTGCGGCTGCGCAGTAACGACATTATCGAGCAGGTTACCGGAGTGCATCTACTTATTATTCAACACTTTTTAGCTAATTTTCCGTCCCTAAAGACTTGGTTTTCGCTCTGCTCATAGAGCCATGAATCCTGATATCACACGAGAGCGTCAAAATGCTTCGTTTGACGTCGAAAAACTTACGTACATTTTGGACGGAGGCCCGGAGAAGACCAAAAGAAGACGACAAATTGGTGAGCTTGAAATGTCGTTTTTACTGCTGCTCTTCTGTACATTTATCTAATTTGCTGTAACTAGAAGTTGCCACAGTAATTTGAACAGCTGTTACTGCAAAGCTTTCAAACATTTTTCTTAAACGCATCCGGAGTTTCAGCTCTGGGTCCCTTTTAAAGTATTATCTAGAAAGCTTTTTCCGACAGGTCCCATGTAAAGAGATGTTTATAATAATGATTTTTATGTTATTGTGATTGGGAATGTTTCAAAGGTAAATTCGGCGTTAGTTTTATCTACCAATTATCTTGTAAAATTAAGTCAGGCTGCAGCTACTAGAGGTAAAAATTATTATTACCAAAGGTTAAAAGATCTTTATTACTCAATAATTCAATTGTCCAGGTTTAACCACAAGCAAGATGTCAAGTCCACGTTTGAAGTTATGTTTTTCCTCCTTTGGATCCTGAGTGAATAAGCATTTTAAGCTAAATATCATGTATTACCAGAGTACTGCAACCTTTTACAACTATAAGAGCCATTTTTACCTTCAGTGTTTGGAGCCAGAAAAACTTCATGACTCTTTGAAACCAAATATCTTGTTTTCATAATACCTACTCTGGGGAATTTGTTTAGATTTTTAAATTAAAGAACATCCATTTTGATTTTATTTTTAAATTTAATACATTTTCTTCAGGGTGACATTAAATTTCTATGATCAACAAATGATGAAAAGCACATAGTTTGTGACCCATTCACAAGAAAAAAATGACTTCATAACAAAGTATGTTCCTTACAGTGTTAAAGTCGTTACTTTTGGAAATGTTGTGCATATCTTGTGTGAAGATGCCAAGGGAAAACTGCTAAAGCTGGCATTTTAAAGAACTGTTTAAAACATTGCTCAACTCTTTAGCATTTTGGGCCAGAGGTTAGGGACAAATGCTTCGACTCATATAAAAGGGTAACCTTTAGGGCTGCATGATTTATCGCAGATATCAGTGCGTGCAATATTTATGTCATAAAGGACTGTTTGGAGTGAAAAAAATATTGGGTAGCATATTCTAAGTGTTATGAACGTCAGTTTTACTTGTGAATGTAATATTTAACCAGTTGTACAGAGTCTGAGATGTTCACACCGGACACAGTTTATATTACCCAAATTGCTAAAGGTCACAGGAAGTACAGATAAGAAGGAAACAAATAGGCATACATTGCAACTGATATCGTCCTCACAATATTTACCAATATTATTGCCATCACATGATTTTCTAATATCATACAAGCCCTGGTAATCTTTTAAATCTTTAAGTTCCAGTTGGATCTAAAATGACTACCCCCATCCAAGAATCTGCTGCACAACTTTCTCTTGTATGCCTTTTATCTCTTAGAATAATAATAATTAAAAATCTGGTTAAATCAAAGCAGGAATCATCAGATTTCAAAGAAAATCTCAACTCTGATAAAATGTGTAAGAAGATTTAACTGCTTTTGTCTAAAACAGAAAAGCAACTGCTCCACATGCTGCTTTTAGAATGTAAAACCTGTCAGAAGATAGGTTAAATACCTAGAACATTTATTTAATGTTATTTTGTTTTTGATAGTTGTGTTTAACCAAATATTGGATTAAAAAACTGCTAATTAGACCAAATAATATATTTTTAGAGCTTATGCACATATTTTAATCCGTTTTTGCTGGTCATAGATTAATATAAATATAGCAAACTGATATTAGTTGGTTACCTACTGAGGCTATCTGCTGTTGTAGCCTTTCGTCTGCTTTTGGGGAATATTCTGCTTATAGTTTCCCAACTGTAACTTGCTTAACAGTTTTACTTTCAAAGGAATAAAAGGTGGCGCTTCTTTGGTTTCCACACCTTGATCATATGTACTTTTGAAGCTACATATTTCCAAACAGCAAAATTTGTCTTTGTTGCTAGCAAGGGGAGGTTTAGCCAGTAAGCCTGCAGAGCACAGCCAGCGGTGCAGAGGCAGTAATGCAGACTTTTGGTGGCTGACACTGATCTCTGGTTTTCTTTGAGGTCTGATCTGCCACGTTCTCTTTTGACTGATTAGGATTTATTTCCCCCTAAAGATTAAAACACAGAAAATAAAAGAAAAATGCATCAGGCCCTTGATTGATTTAGTAGTTTTAAATCCAATAGAAACAGTTTAGATTACAAATATATCCCCATTTATGCATGAAAGTATTTCATCTGATTTTGATCAATCTGATTTTAGTAAAAACAAAATAAAGTACATCATATTACTTACTTTCTTAATGAATGGAAAAAATAAAATTTATATTTTATTTTAAAGCATTTGACCTGCCTGCTACGGATCAAAGCAAAAAAGAGGAAAAATTGGCCATTTTCTGGTATTTGGCAGATTGAGTGGTTGATCCCTAATTCATGTCTTTTTGATTCTCGAACAAAGGAAGTTGACAGCTGGAGAAAAACACCAGGCAAATAAAATAAAAATAATTAACGAGAAGTATCGACCATTGTCTGCCGAGGCTTCTTAATATTGGCATCAGCTTTAGTAAACAACGATGTCATTCGACAGTTAGTTAAAATGTACATTCAAGCACAGTAAGATAACACTATTTCCTTATTTACTTAAGTTTATTGTTAACAAGTTATGTACAAAAGTAAAAAGGGTGCCTAGTGCACTATTAGTTTTGTATGAGCATGTTTTATTTAAAAAAAAAAAAAAAAAAAGATTTCCTTCTAATAATTTCCTCCTCTCAGCTATTGGTCATATAGTTTTATATTTTGTTTATCTTCTGTAGAGTCGCTGGTTTTTAGTGACCCAGATTTCAACGAGGAGGACCCAAACTTCCTGTCTCGCAGCGAACGCTATGACCAGGCCGTTCAAAAAAGTGCCCAGATGGTCCTGAAGCTCAGAGAGTTTGGCATCGCAGACCCAGAGGAGATCTATCACTACAAGAGGTACGCAGAGAGCGAGTACTGACGTAGGAAAAACGAGACACGAGCAAGAAAACGATTCTCACATGGAGTTAAATCTGCCGTGCAATCACTGTGCTAAAGTGACGCTATAATGTTCAATGTTAAAAAACTCAAGAAACAGTTTATACATGGATCTGTGGAAGGAAATGATTTTCAAATCAAGCAGACTAATTATTTTCCAGACAGGCTCACAGTATGTCATTAACTAACTACAGTGTGGAGCTGTTTTACCCTGACTGAACTTGATAACAGGCAAAGACCAGTTTCTCTGCCATCCAGCCCACCCAGCAGCAAATGAAATGACGTAGCTGCTAAAATCAGCAGGCTGCGTTGAGAAAGCAATTAGGATTCATCCTCTCTCCAAACGGGGCCCATTTTTGCAGGAAGTTTTCTCATGTTAGTCAGAAGGTCGGCTGCAGATGTCCAGTAGCTAGGACAAAACAATCAGTGGCTGCTTAAATCTGACACTGAAAGGAATGGACAGTTTAGAAAGAAGAAAAAAAAAAAAAAACGTCTATGGAGGCCTCTGTGGGTTTGAAATGAACGAAATCAGTCTGAGCAAAGTTCAGAAGAGATTATTAGTGTGTCAAAGGCTGTACCGGCTGCCAGCTTTTACTACTCTTACAGTCAAGGGTGGTGCAGTTTATACAATGGCTTGCTAAAGGATTCATACCTCTTCAACTTTTTCCACACAAGTCATGTTACAGCTACAAACTTTAATCTATTTTATTGGGATTTTATGAGCTAGACCAACACAAAGTGGTGCATAACTGTGAAAAAGAAAATATATGACGTAAATCTGCAAAGTGTGCCTTCACACTGGACGATGTTTCGCTGCAGTTACAGTTTCTAGTCTTTCGGGGTATATCTCTACCAGCTTTGCACATCAAGATTTTTTTTTTTTTTTTTTTTTTGCTAAATGGCTGAAGCTCACACAGACTGGATGAAGATTATCTGTAAACATCAGTTTTCAAGCATTGACACGTCTTTGACTGGGCCATTCTGCTGCATGAATATATACTTTGATCTAACCTGCTCCATTGCACCCCGTATGTTTAGGTTTGTTTACATGCTGCAAGATGAACCTCCAGCCCAGTCTTTAAGGGGCAGTATTATGTAAAATTGACTTTTTTGAGCTTTACAACATGTTATAATGTTATTCCCTCATCAAAAACAAACTGGAGTGTTGCCTTGATTCTTTCAAGCATGTTTGAGAAATCCTTTAATCTACCGTGGCAACCATTCAGCTGTGGAAAACGGCTGGGTGGACCTAGCTCTACCTTTGAGACGCTGCTCCTCCTCGGAGCTGCAGTTTCTAAGCTTCCGGGCTTCCACCTCACAGAGCACCCCTCCCCTGCGACTTCCCTACTTGCTCCTCCAGACTAGCCAGCAAACACCTGGTGGAACTGTGCATCTGCTGACTCATTGTACGAGCTACTTCTCAGTAAAATGCTGATTGAAAACGTTGTTAAAGGGTTAATGGAAGAGCGCTGTTGTGATGACTTCCTGAAGACAGTGTTTCAAAAAGAGCAGGACTTTCTTAAAGAGGCAGACGCCCGATAAGGCGTTAAAAGAAACTGGACTTCGTAATTTAAGTCATATTTGATATTTACAGCATTTTTATAACAACTGAAGATAACAAAGTTACTTGATTGTGCTATAAAATGATTCCATGTGCCTTGAAAACACATAATACTGCCCCTTTAAGTTTGTTGCAGCCTCTAATTGAATTGCCCCGTTTTTAGCTCCATCCATCTTCACTTCAACTCTGAGCTCCTTTTCTACCTTTGCTGAGGAAGAGCAACCCCACAGCCTACTGCTGCCACCACAGTGGGTGTGCTGTGTTACTTTTCAGCTATATGTAGCATCTTTATGTTGGCCAAAAACTTTATTTTTGGTCTCATCTAACTGGAGCACCTTCTTTTACATATTTGCAAACTGCAAATGCGGCTTCTTCTTACTGCTGTCTTTAACAACAGCTTTATTCCAGCCACTGTTTAATAAGGCAAGATTTGTGGAGTGTTAGACTATTAGTAGTCCTGTCAGCAGTTCTCTACCTTAGCTGTGGATCTCTGCAGCTCCTCCAGAGTTACCATGGGCCTCTTGGCTGCTTCTCTGATGAATGTTGTTGCTTGGTCTGTAGGAGAACTCTGTGAGATGCCCAGAGTTTGAAATACTGTTTTATAACCAAACTATGCTCTAAACCGCTCCACATCTTTCTGTTTGCTAACAAACCTCTGAGGACAGCTAAATTTATACTGTAAATAAACTATACATAGATTGACTCTCATACTCTGTATAAATTAGAAGGAGTTTGTGGTTGCAGTCCGACAATAGTGGAAAGGTTCATGAGAACCTTGGCAAGGCAGTGTGGAGTCTAATTTTATATAGAACTGCACAATATATCGCATTAATTTCATGATCAGAAAGGACTGATGAAACACAATGTCTGGTAGGATGTTATATTCCAAGAGATATACATTCACACAGCAGGCGAATGCGACCCATATACGACTTTTTCATGGCAGTCAGAACAGCGCAATTCCGATCTTTTCACCCAAAGTAATAGGATTTGTGCCACTTCCATACTATATTCCATAATTACCTTTACCTCCACCTCATGTTTAACTTAAAGCTGCATTATGTAACTTTCCACCACTCCTGACCTAAAACAACCAATCAGAGCCAGGAGGAGGGTCTTAGTGCTGTCAGTCACCCTCGCGTACACGCAGCTAAATGTGCTAATGGTGGAGAAACAATTCACCGTTTCAGGAAAACTGTTTATCCTCCGTCATCAGTGGCCATGCTAACTAGCATTAGCATTAGCAGCAGGCTATGTTGTGGTGAACCAGCTGTAGCGTAGCAGAGAGCAGGGGGAGTGTGTGAGCGTTGCGTACATGAGGGTGATTGACAGCGCTAAGACCCTCCTCCTGGCTCTGATTGGTTGTTTCTGACTGAGTGGTGTATTTCTGCAGTTAGTACTGGGAGCACTGGGAGAAGGCAGATGAGCTTGATATTTTCACACATTATCTGTCTGATATTATACTGTCACGTTGGGCTGCACCAATTAATCGATTATTGAAATAATAGTCAATTAATTTAGTAATTGATTAATCGTTAGCTGGACTATTCAGACTCTAAAAAAGGCCATTAGCTGAAAAAAAACAACACACCCAGAGCAGCAATTAAGCCAAAACTGTACAAAATATATTTAAATTTTGCATTAAAAAAAACCTTTGTCTGTAAATATGTTCCACCCAAAACTCCTCAAGTGGCAGTTTTAGCTTCAACTGGTTCAAATTCATGAAAGGAAAGCTATATTATTGCATTTTAAGCAATAAAATGTTTATTTTCCTATTTTTAAAAAGGAATTTTAATTATTTATTTGCCTCTGTTAATGTATTTCCAATATTGTGTAAAAGAATGTTCCCATTTTTTTTTATCCAATTAATCGATTAATCGTCAGAATAATCAATAGAATAATTGATTACTAAAATAGTCATTAGCAGCAGCCCTACCGTCACGACATAATTTTAACAAATATGTAATAAACATATTTTTCATAAAAGTTATATTCTGCAGCTTTAAGCTGTTGAAAAGCTAAAACTTGCAGAGAGTGGTTGGAATATTGTTTAATGGGTTAAAAAAAATTAAAATGTGAGTTAATTGTCATCTGTATCAACCTTGCAATTTTCAGTAACAGTATCAAAATCAAATATTTTTTCTAAAATCATGCCACTCTGCTTTCAGAGCATTTTATCAATCATTACCTCTGCTGGGCTTTGTTTTTAGTGTGCAACAGACCAGAACTGTAGTTGCACTCTGTCACAGAATATACACACTCTCTGGTTTTTACTTGTGTATATTTCCAGGTCAGGTATTGGTGGCACTTTCAGTGGGCTTTGCTGGTTTGACTGCACCCTATCTACCAGTAAACTGTAAACTCTACCAGTAAAAACTGTTCCTGGGGTTCAAAACAATTCTCGTTGGTGCCGCGACCTCCTACACTTAGCCTTCAGTGTAAATGAAAGTTGAATTGGTTATCATTGCGACGTCTTTTCTCTGTCAAGCAGAAATAATGTTGCAGATCAGTCACTTTTATCTTCACAAAGCTTGCTTAGTATCAGCAAATGTGTGTGTTGTCTGTTGATTGAGTGAAAGTAAATCTGAACTTCAACTCCCCCTTCATCCAGTATGGCTAGAGGCAACCAACACGAAGCGTTCGGGCTGCACTTTACCATGTTCATCCCAAGCCTGCGCAGACTGTGTGACCCTCAGCAGGCCAAGAAATGGCTGTCTCTGGCAGAGTCCTTCCAAGCTTTGGGCACATATGCCCAAACTGAGATGGGTCACGGTCAGTCCTGGATGTGGAAGCAAAGTCATTTACTTCATTGATTCATAAGGCCCTCAAAAAGGAATTGGTTTGTTTAAGGTTAAAGTCGGCAAAAACAACCATTTTTTAAAAATTTTTTATGTAGAATAGGTTGATACCAATGGGAGCGATGGAAAGTTCTTGTGCGTGTTTGACAAATCCGAATCATGTAGTCGAGTAGGGCATTTTGTGTGCTAATAAGAGTTCATATAATGGATGATTCTCTAACGAAATACATCTGAAATGCATCTGTTCCTGTTGTAGAGCTAACATGATTCTACGTATAGTGTACGATTAACGCTACTAAACTAACTTATTATAACATAACATTAGTTTTCCTCAAAGCCCGCTGCCATCTTCAGTTAGCACAACTTTCACTCTCGTTGCTCTCATTTCTGTATTATAATAATCCACCAGATGACGCTTGTGTGTGTTCTGATCAATCTCTCGTAATTGATTTCCATCTTTTACAAATCATGGAAAAATAGCACATAATTGATATTATTAATAATCTCAGCCTTTCTAGTCTGTCTTTGGATTGGCTGCTGAGGTCCATGGCAGCCAGAGATTGTGGGATTTAGAGAGTAAAAAGGTGGCATTGTGTGATCAGGGAGGCTAATGATGCTTCTGAATGTAGGCCAGAGCAGCCTCTGCCTGCTTCTATGGTAAGTCGAGAAGAAAAGGAGCTACTTCCACGTTTTGGACTGATGGTCTGGGGTTTTACTGATGTGTCGCTTTAGAGATTTATATGAGAAATGAAGGAGGGGAGTTTCAATAAATAACAGTCATATGCTTGAATCAACTATCCCAATATGCATGTTATGCTCACAAGCTGTTTTGTCTTTCTGTCTCTCTGTTACCTTCTTGTCCTGAACCATGCAACTCATTCACAACTCTCCTCTGGGGATAACAAATGTGATCCTTTTTCTCTGGTTCATCTGCTTAAACTCTCTATGGGATGGATTCCATCCCCCATACTTTTTCCACATCAACCCCTCCACCCCCTGCTTTTCTTTTCTGTTTGCCCCCCTCCCCCGTCTTGCACGGCCAAGTTGTGTGCACCCCGGCAGGCCATCGCCCTTGGACCTTCATTTGGCGATGTTCCTGCCCACGCTGCTCAACCAGGCCAGCCCGGCTCAAATGGACCGCTTCTTCATGCCCGCCTGGAACCTCGAGATCATCGGCACCTACGCTCAGACCGAGATTGGCCACGGTAAAATGAAAACAGACCCGTCCAAACCGGCAGGCTTGTTTGTCGCAGAGCAGTGTTTTGTTAAAGGGATGATTCTCAGTGGACCTGAGATGTAAAGATTTGCAGTAATGATTAGTTTTGATTGTGCGCAAAGTCTCCTTAATATTAGTTGGTGTTTAAATGTTTGGGTCTGGTCTGTCCTGCTTTTTTATTCAATTGAGAGGATGAGTTTTTCTAAATAAAAAGGCTTTTTTACAGTGTTGAACATTTCCCACTCACAAGGTGTTTACCAGTGTTTAATCCCATTAAAATAAATAAATAAAACTGTAAATTCTTTTAACAGTAGTGAGCAGAGGCCTGTCACGATAACAAATTTTGCCCGACAATAAATTGTCCCAGAAATTATTGCGATAAACAATAATATTGTTGTTTTGAGACAATTTTAAAGTCATATCCTGATAATGTTCGCTCTTTTGTAAAGAACACTTAACATTATCACTATTATTTAATTGTCCATTTTATTTCCAATCTTATTGTTTTATTAGTTACATTTTTTTCATTAATTTAAAAAAAAAAAAGTTTCTTAATTATTTATAGCTATTTAGTAATTTTTTTTTTTATTTATCTCCACTTTTTTATAATGCATTTTCCTCTGTTTTTTTTTTTTTTCCATATTCTGTGTTTAATAAGTATTTTTTTTTATGGTCACTTTTTTCACAATGTAGCTTTTTCTATATTCTGTATTTATTTTGCAATATTTTTTATCATCTTTTTTTTCATTATGTATTTTTTCTATTTTTTTCCATATTTGGTGTTTAATTAGTAATTTTTTAAGATATTTTAAATATCCAAAATAAAACACGACAACCAAAAACAGTAAATAAAATGGAAATAAAAACCACACATTATGAAGTCTCTGCAAACAAAATTGCCTTTCAAAAAATGTTAATGGTCAGAATTAAAATTATCAAGCTCATTTTAATTTATCATGCAATTAATTGCGACAGGCCTAAGGTAGCATTGCACTATCAGGCTGCTGAAGTTGCATCACTGTCTAGAAGTAGCTGAAAATGATCAGTTGTAATAACTTTTTATGCCAAGTTTGGAACCTAAGATTAATTTTTCCTGGATAGCTATTGGACAGTAAAATAAAGTCATTTATAACGTGTGAAACTGCCCTAGGTTTATGTTTCTAAAGCTGATGATCTTCTGTCCACAGCAACTAAAAACTGAAGCTAAATGTCTGCTTTTTCCTTAAATTTTATCCTTACGCCTCTAGAATAACAACTCGCTGTTAGCATGACCACTCGTCTGCGTCTGACGCCCCTTTTAGAGGAGCCGTCTTTTCCTGTCTTTCACCTCATGCCTTTTAAAGCATTGTTTAAGGGCCTGTGTTTGCCTGCAGACCAGCTCAGATGGCACGCTGCATCATGGCACTCATTTAATTGTCTCAATGCATGTTAGCAATATGTTGAGATCTGTCAAACACTACAAGATGCTTCACTCCTTTGTGTTGTAACTGAAAAACTGAATTGGCTTTTTGTATTGAAATAAGCTCTGATACATTTTTGGGGATAATTTAAACCCATGCGGCCTGAGCAGGTTGTTTTACTGTCATTGTTGTTGATTCATAACAAAATATCACTTTCTTTTTGTGTAGTTGTAAAATATATAATGCATTACTGTTGTTTTACCGCCTGTTCTCCACATATCCACTCCACCCATGTGCTCCGTGGGCTTTGATATGTTTTCTGGATGCAGGCACCCACCTCAGAGGGCTGGAAACCACAGCCACGTACGATCCAGCCACTCAGGAGTTTGTGTTGAACAGTCCCACCGTCAGCTCCATCAAGTGGTGGCCTGGAGGACGTAAGCACAGACAAACTCCTGTGTCCCAGCCACAAACGTGCAGGCTGGTAACATGCACCTCGGGGCTTTCAGGTGGATAGAGCAGAAATCATCCTCTCTCTGTCTCCCCTGTTCCAGTTGGGAAGACCTCGAATCATGCCATCGTTTTGGCCCAGCTTTACAGTCTGGGAAACTGCCACGGTCTGCATGCGTTCATCGTCCCCATCCGTGACATGTCCACTCATGAACCTCTGCCAGGTAAAGTATTTGTAGCAAATCCATGTCAGCTTGTTGGTATTTATCCTTCTCTTACGCTCTTTTCTGCTTTTCTGCCGTAGGTATTGTAGTTGGTGATATTGGCCCCAAGTTTGGCTTTAATGAAGTTGATAACGGGTTTCTGAAACTGGAGAATGTGAGGATTCCTCGAGAGAATATGATGATGAAGTATTCCAAGGTAATTTGTCTACTTAGGAACCTGATTGTCTTCCTGAAAAGATAACATATTTAGAGGTTAAAGCATTGTTGAGTGGGGTTGTGAAAATAATCGATATCTTGATATAATCGATGTTCGAAAAATTAATTGTGTAAAGATACTCATTTGCGTCACGATACAAACTGACCCATTTGTATTTGCTGAAATTGTCGCATCTCCTCTGACAGCAGCGCTGCAGTAACAGACACTCGGCCCCTCACCCTCCCCAGTGAGCTGCTGGAAGTTTTAAACTCTGAACAAATAATACGTGACCCTCTTTAGACACCAAGGCAAACACAAAACCGTTCTTCAGCGGTTCTGTACCGATGAGGCAGAGGGACAGGAAAAAAAGGAAATGTGGAAGTTGCCACATGCTAACTGTGCTAACGCTACAAGCTATGACACTGATGTTTGAGAGCAACCAAAACATGTCAGTGAAGGTCCTGGATCTGCTGCAGTAAAGTAGTAAATCTCCTGGACGACATAACGTTATCTGGATGAGTTGTACTACCAGACTGGGTCAGCAAGGGTATGATAGGACTCCAGCGTTTCTCACACAAGTCTTGGAAGACATAATGGATATATAATTTTCTCCATTTGGTAAATTTCCCAAACTTTTATAATATTATATGTGGGAGTAAAAATAGGTTTTGAATGAGCCAGAACCATGTTTGTATTGAAATAGAATTTATTTTAGGATAGAATCATCCTTTATTTGTCCCTCAGTGGTAAAATTTCTTTTTTGTCAATAGTAAAGTGACCGACAAATGGAAACACACCCTAAAGATAAGCAGTTATAATAAAATAACACAAGTGCACAACTGACTTAAAGGTACATACTTCCATAAAGGATACTAGAAGAGAATAGAAATCTCCTTTAATGTCCCACAGTTGGGAAGTTTAGATGTACCAGCAGCAACTTCAGGGTAAATGCAAGCATGCAGTCAAACTAAGGCAAAAATAAAATATACAACAGCATGAGAGGCTGTACAGTAAGGGGAAAATTTACAACACAAAATAATACTGAACACATATTAACATTATTTATCATTAAGACTTGGACTGAGTGTTATCTGCCCACTGTTTTACCAAACTGGGAAATAACATTTATTTTTTTTAATTGAGGGCTTAAATCTCCCCTACTTATTAGTTTTGGCATAATTAAGGAGGTTAAAATATTATCATATTGTGATAAATTGTATTTTGTGCTCTTAACTAGAAAGAGCTCTGTGCTTTTAACAAATGATGTCGCTGTATCGAGTGTCGAGTATTTTTCCTAGTGTTGACTTTGGAATCATACTGTTGAGATATATCCCTCAATATGCTGATTCCTGTCAGCCATAGTCCTGTAAACAGACTGTAATGTTGAGGATTCAGTAACGTGTGTAGAACTGAACGATCAGAGCGGGGCTGCGGTACTTATGAGGGATTCTGTCTCCACCAGGTGGAGCCGGATGGGACCTACGTGAAGCCACCCAGTTCCAAGCTGACCTATGGCACCATGGTGTTCGTCCGCTCAATGATTGTAGGCGAGTCAGCTCGGGCCCTTTCCAAGTCCTGCACCATCGCCATCCGCTACAGCGCGGTCCGTCACCAGTCTGAGATCCGGCCGGGGTCAGTCAACACAAACTGCCGCGCACAATGCATGTTAGCGGTTTCACAGAGTCACGCAGAAATCGCTTTGAGTGTATTTAACTTATAATTCACATAGGTTCTGCACTAACAATTATTTTAGTCATCGATTATTCTATCGATTAATCGGTTAAAAAATTGGCACATTCTGTAGATTTTTCATTTAATCACTTCAGCCGTTTTATGCAATATTAGAAATACATTAAAAGATGCAAATAAACAAACATTTAAATCCCTTTGTTGATAAGAAAATAAACATTTTATTGCCTGAAATGCAATAACGTAGCGTTCCTTTATTGAACACTTGATCATTTGTAGCAAAGGATGCGTCTGAAGTGAAAAAAAAACATCCCTTCAAACATCAACGTATGAAAAGCTGAGCCGTTTCTGCTTGATTTAACATCAACACAGTGTAGGGCTAATTTGTTGAATAGTTTTAGATTAACTGATTAATAATTGGATGGAAAAAGGCGCTTGATCAGAGATTTTTTTAACAGAATTTGAACCAGGTGAAGCTAAAACTATGCCACTTGAGGAGTTCTGAGTAGAACAAATTTACAGACAAAAGATTTTTTTTATCTTAAATGCAAAATGTATATATTTTTGTACAATTTTGGCTAAATTACTGCTCTGACTGTGTTGTTCTATCAGAAAATGGCCTTTTTGAGCCCTAAAATTTCTCTCTCTCTCTCTCACACACACACACACACACACACACACACACACACACACACACACACACACACACACAGCAACTGGGTTTCCAAGTTGAAAACCAAATGCGCTTGAAAATTTTCAGGGTTACGCTGCTGTCTGGAAAAGTCTGAAAAAGAAAGAAATGTGGTCTGATCATTTGGATGGAAAAAGATTTCAGTTTTTTTTTTTACTCATTTTTGACTAATTTGAACCATAACTGTGTTTCAGGCTGAACTGGATGTATGGTTCTTAGATTGGATCTTATGAAAATGCCAAATTATGCACAAAAATAAAAATGCTGCATTTGAAAGTTTTTACAAATGAAATGAAAGAACCAAAGTTCATAAATTGTGCTTTAAGTGATTTGCATTTATAGTATCATATGAAACACGAGTCATTATTTGGATAATAAACGAGTTAGACGTTTTTGAAATAAAGCCAATCTAAGTTTGTCCAGATGCCAACAAATCAGTGAAATATGACTCTGATAATAGAAAACCAATTTAAGCATTGTGTTTTCAGATTTGTGAAACCTGTAGACAAGACATCTACTGAAGCAGTTGAAGGAGAATATTTTATACTGTTGTAAAAACAACAAAAAATTAAAAACCTGTTGGTGTTTGTATAAAAATGCTAATAAGAGATTGGTGTTAGTGGTTATTAAATGCTCTACTTGCTTCACTAATGGCATAAAAAGTTGGTAAACCTGCAGATGTAATGTAATAAAATACTGCAGCAGAGTTAAACTCCATTTAACTAATTTTAATCAGACTCATGACCTCCTAAAAATGAACCTGAAAAAGTAAAAGTTGATTTAAATAAATGCAAGCATTAATCACTGCATCAATTAAAACAGAAAGATGGATTAGAGCTAAAATAGGGAATATTTTTTACTAAGAAATAGCAAACATTTAGACATTACTGATTAAACAAAAATATATGAAACAGTGATTGTACAGAAGTTACCAAGCTAAATAAACAATGCCAAATAATCTACAGAACATGCAAAATTACAATAATCTGATCAAAGCCTAAGGACTATCAGGAGATTATAGGCCTCTCAGAAGCCTAAAGGAAAGGGTTGTTAACAGCCTTCGGAACCACAAAGGAATTAGGCAACCCACAGCACCAGAAATCAAATCAGAAAGCCCAGCTTGGTCTGAGATTGTTTCACATCTCTGCAAACCAGCTGGATCTCTGCATGGGTGCAGCTCCGACCCGCTGACTCTCAGCTGGCCTGAACGGGAAATCTGGGCACAAACGGCTTTTTGAATCGGCCAGGAGGTCGTTATGATGCAGTCATCCTCTCCGTCCCGGAGCAGGTCCTTGGATGACTCTGTGGCTCCTGACTTTGGATCAGGCCGGGACAGGATTGCTAATATTTACAAATGGGAAGCTGGTCTAGATAACTTGCAAATGAGCGGAAGTTGAAGGAGTCTCTAGATTAGGTTTGAGAAAAAAACAAAACAGTCTTACTGGAACTTTACACGAAAGAGACAAAAGATGCAGAGCTGACAACCTGGACTCAACATCTCACCCCTTGACACTGATTAGTTTGGGTGACAAAAGCTTCCTGAAAACAATTTTCTCCCTCATCCAGGGTAACCTAGCCCGCTAGAAGACCAATCAGTGTAAAGTTACAACTAATTTAAATAATTTCAAAGCTTTCTGGGTTGCTAAATTAGCAGAATAAGATTGTTCATATTAAAAAAAAAAAAACATTAAAATATCTCAACAGATGCAGGGACAAAACCTTTTTGAACAGGTGGAAAATCAAATCCTTTTCATGTTTAAGTTTTTGGGAATGATCAGGAATTTGCTTTGGCAAAACTCGCAGTGATGTGAAGAAAAGGCCGTTAAATGGCTCAAAGTTTACATCTGAGCAAAACAGTCCTTTTAAATAAAACTTTGGGTTGAGTTTTAACAAAGTTATTATGACAAACTTGAAGAGTTGTTTGGCTTTAAATATGAATTATATTTTAAGAAATAAGCTGGTTTGTTAAAGCTCTTAAGACATCACCTGGAACACTTCTCAGTATGTTTTAATTCACCAAACCCCCATTTTTTGTTGTTGTTTTTTTTTTTTTTTTTTTAATTGTGATATGATCTGTTACCACGTCCTCCTGCAGAGGAATGTCTAACCTATCTGTTTCCAATCTGCAGAGAGCCAGAGCCTCAGGTCCTCGACTATCAGACGCAGCAGTACAAGCTCTTCCCTCTGCTGGCCATGGCTTATGCTTTCACGTTTGTTGGCCAGTATATGACAGAGATATACCACCGGATCTCTGAAGACATCAACCAGGGGGACTTCAGCCAGCTGCCCGAGGTACTGACCAGATACGCGTGTTGGAACTGATCTTGAAACTTGAGGCTTGTGTTAAAGGGGCGGTATTATGGAAAATTGACTTTTTTGAGTTTTACATCATGTTATAATGTTATTTCCTCATCAAAAACATACCTGGAGTGTTGCTTTGATTCTTTCATGCATGTTTGAGAAATCCTTGAATCTCCCGTGGCAACCATTCAGCTGTGCAAAACGCCTGGGTGGACCGAGCTCATCCTTCGAGACCCAGCTTCTCCCTGGAGCTGCAGTTTCTAAGCTTCTGAGCTTCCGCTTCACAGGGCAGCCCTCCCCCGCGACTTCCCCTCTCAGCTCCCGCAGACCAACCAGCAGCAATTAGCAAACACTTGGTGGAACTGCGCATCTGCTGAGCTCATTATACAAGCTCCTTCTCAGTGAAACGCTGATTAAAAACATTGTTAAAGGGTTAATAGAGGAGCGCTGTTGTGCTGACTTCCTGAAGGCGGAGTTTCAGAAAGAGCAGGACTTTCTTAAAGAGGCAGACGCCCAATTTCAAGGCATTAAATTACAAAGTCAAATTTCTTTTAAGTCATATTTGATATATACCTTCATTTTGCCCTCAGATTCTTTATTAATGCAGTACATTCAATGATGTGCTTACATTAAAATATATGTAATATAATATTCCCATAGTAAGAGCATTATTAATAGTATCTCTATTAGTATTAGCAACAATAATAATAATATTGATGCTAGTAATGTTATAACAACAACATAATATAATCAAGTTAATTTCTTGTATTTGGTTTAGACCATTTCTTTATGCCATAATTTGAATTGTTTTATGTTCTCTTTGACCTTGTTTTTTCCATCTGGTCTGCAGCTCCATGCCCTCTCTGCGGGGCTGAAGGCCTTCACCACCTGGGAAACCAACTCTGCTATTGAAGTGTGCCGCATGTCGTGCGGTGGCCACGGTTACTCTCGCAGCAGTGCCTTGCCCGATATTTATGTTGAGTTTACGCCAACCTGCACCTACGAGGGCGAGAACACAGTCATGATGCTGCAGACCGCAAGGTAACTGGTCACAATAAGAAATCGACAGCCATTAACCCCCCCAGCCTGTCTAGTTTTCCACCAGGCTGCTGTCTGAGCGCTCAGCATGCAAGACTGTGTGTCATCAGTCAGTTTTATAGCTCTGTTTTAACAGAAAAGGGGCGAGACACAGACCAGTTCAGGTGCAAACCAACCTACAACCACACAGCAGTTTACAGTGACACAAAAACTGCTGGAGACATGGCCTACTTCCGCCCTCAGTAAAAACAAACACGAGGATGTGCTTCACGATGGTGGTTGTTTTATATTCTTCGCTCCCTAAAGGTCAGCAGATCGGTTTCAGAAACCTGTCGGATGATATTCTTTCTTGTGTTTCCCTGTGAGGATCCGCGACCGGTTCCAGAAATGTCCCCACGCACAGGTAGCTCATAGCTGAACGAGGCTTTTACACAGAAAGAACAAAAGGTGCAGTGAATGGGAGGGAATGAAATGGGATACACAGTTTGCAGTGATATCTGTAAAGGAACAAATAACTTGAATAGTATGCCGTTGTCTTCATGTGGATGCTTGTCGCTTTAAACTCTATTGTGTGTTTCACCAAATAGCCATGGTGTTTGAATGTAATTCAGTATTTTTTATGATGTAAAGACATCAGCTCTACTACATGTCGACAACACCACCTCCATAAACCTGCTGAAAATCAGTGTTTGATGTTGCAACACTAAACCATCCCTCAAAACTCACACTTACAGTGTACAGATTCAGAGTTGCTACACTGATTAATACGCAATAGATAGATGCTGTTTTTTGTCCAAGTACGGTGGAGGATTAGTGCCACTGGAAAAAAAAAGTCAGAAATCTGAAAAAGATTGCCTAAAAGAAATCTGTCTTTAATCCCAGAAATCAGATTTTTTTTTTTTTTTTTTTTTTTTTTTAAGTCAGAAATCTGAAATTCAAGTTAGAATTCATCTTTTAATCTACAGTTTGAGAGATTAAGGTCAGATTTCTGTCTTTAATTTCATAATTTAGAGATTAAAGTAAGAATTCGGGGATTAAAGTCAGACTTCAGACATCAAAGTCAGAAGTCCAAAATTAAAGCCAGAAATCTGAGATTAAAGTCAGAATTCAGTCTTTAATCTCTGAATTCTGAATTTTCTGAAAAATAGAGATTAAAACCAAAAGTCTGACTTTAATTTCTAAGAAAAAGTCAGAAATCTGAAATCTGAATTTTTGGGAAAAAGTCAGTAATCTGAGATTAAAGCCACATTTCTGACTTTAATCTCTGAATTCTGATTTATTTATTTTTTTTATTTAAAAAAATAGTCAGAATTCAGAGATCTGAGATTAAAACCAGAAATCCAACTTTAATTTCTCTGAAAAAAAATCAGAGATCAGTTAGAATTTTCTTTCAGTGGTCCTAATCCTCTTCTGTAGCCCAAGATCCTGTTAAATACATATTTTCTTTTTGTCCAAACTTTTTTTTTTTTTTTTGTCTTGAAAATCTTGCTTCAGTAACTCCTGAATCTAATTTTGAGCTTGACAACCCTCATGTGCGAATATCTGCAAATATTTATGTGTGCAGATATCTGGTGAAGAGCTACCGGCAGGCTAAAGAAGGCCAGCAGCTGAGCGGCATCGTGTCGTACCTGAATGAGTCCCAGGACAGGAGGGTGCAGCCGCAGGCCGTGGCCGCCAGACCCCCCGTGGTGGACATCAACGACCTGAGCAGCCTGGTGGAGGTCTTCAAACAGCGAGCTGCCGTGTAAGTTACAACCTCAGCACTACACAAAACGAGTTGGGATCAGTGCAAGCCAAAATTTAGACATTTATATTTTCTCTTAGTGCGCAACACCAGGGTGCACCCACTTCCTGTTGACTGAACTTGCAAATAAGCAATAAAGTGTCATGGTTGGTGGTAGTGATGGTGGACCCAAATACAGATGCAGAGACGGCGAGTAGATTTTTGGTCATTTTAATTAAAAAAAAATTAACAACAAAAGACTTACAAAAACCACAGGAAATGCATAGAGCCAAAACAGGACAAAACGCAGGAATCCAAGAGCAGGGTTAAACGGGGAAGTAACGAGAGGAACCAGCGATTAATTAAGTGATTAATCAATTAATTGTTAACTGGAGTATATAGACTAAAAAAGGCAGTTTGCTGAAAAAACAACACACCTAGAGCAGTAATTAAGCCAAAAGTGTACAAAATATACATACATGTTGCATTTAAGATTTAAAAAAAAAAAAAAAACCTTTGTTTGTAAATATATTCTACCCAAAACTCCTCAAGTGGCAGATTTAGCTTCACCTGGTTCAAATTCTCTAAAGGAAAGCTATATTATTACATTTTAGGCAATAAAATGTTTATTTTCCTATTTAAATAAGGAATGTAATTATTTGTTTATTTGCTTATTGTATGTTTAACATTGTATAAAAAAGCCTAAGAGGTTAAACTAAAAATCTGCAGAATGTTCCAATTTAAAAAAAAAATCCGATTAATCAATTAATCGAATGATCAATAATTAAAATAGTCGTTAGTAGCAGCCCCAGAACCAGCGAGGAGTGACTGAGAAAGAGTTGTATAAATATTGAGGAGCTTAATTACTGAACAAGGAACAGATGGTTGATTAGAAACGGGTTGCAGGTGTAAGGAGAAAGAGACAGAAAGGGAGAGAGAAAGAAAACAGAGCAACTAGGAAAATAGTCTAACTGTCGCACAAAATACCTAAACACAAGGAATAAAAAAATATAATTGAGCTAGAATAAGAATAGAATAAGAAAGGACTGAACTAAAGTAAAACAGAAACAAAGCTGATCTAATCAAAGAACAAGAGACTAAGGAACACAGGACAACAATAATCAAAACCAGAATCAAAAGAATCAAACCCCAAAACAACCCAAGTACTGACATAAAGTTGTTAAAGGCAAAAGTAAAGGTTAACCTTTTTTTTTTTTTTTTTTTTTTTTTTTTCCCTGCATCCATGGAGGTGAGTTATATGATCCACATGAAAACCCACCCCTGTCCTGGATTTCATTATAACGTGTTTTTCAATAGATCTTTGTTTCCACCCAATAAGTAGCAATGGGATAAAAGTTGGTCATTTGTAATAGAATAACGTCTTTCCATGTGATGGTATTTAATTTGTCTCCATTAACGTCTGCTTCAGTCGGTTGTTCTCCGCCCTCACCCATAGTTCTGCCTCTATTGTTTTCTCTGAGTAAGATGAGATCCACTGTCGATTACATCACTGCATGCAGCCCACTTTAGTCATGTCTAAATCCATTTGTATCAGCTGTGGTGAGCACAAAGAGTCTCTCAGTCAGTCTGTCGGAGGCAGACGAAGTGTGATGCACCACTTCCAGAGATCAGACGAATGAAAGGCGACTAAACACATTTCATCTACTCCTCTGTTATTTTAGTTAGATTTTTAATAAGACTCAGTCATTTAAAACTGCTTGAATTTGACGTCGGAGAACATGTTAGAACCCTGGCTGTGTGTGGACACGTCGGTCGAGCTTGGAAGCAGCATTTTCTGTTGGGATTTTGTTCGACCAACACAGTAGTGCATAATTATGAAGTGGACAGAAAGGGATTCATAGCTTTCTGTATTTTATATAAATTAAATTCTGCAAAGTGTGGCCTGTGTTCAGCGTCCTGAGTCAATAACTATTTGTAAAACGGCCTTTTGGCCTGTTCTTCTTTGCAAAGTAGCTCAAGCTCATACAGATTGGATGGAGAGTTGGGTCTGGTCTTCATCTGGACCATTTCCACACATGAATTCAAACCACTCTGTTGTGGCAGGAAGATGAACTTCTGCACTCGTCTCAAGTCTTTTGCAGCTGCTAACAGGTTCTCTTCCTGGATTACCTTGTATTTAGCTCCACCCATCCTCCCCTTCTGCTTGAGCAGCTTTCCTGGTATAGCTTAAAGGGGCAGTATTATGTCAAATAGAATGTTTTGAGCTTTATGTCATGTTATAATGTTATTCCCACATCAAAAACATACCTGGAGTGTTGCATTGATTCTTTCATTCATGTCTGAGAAACCCTTTATTTTCCCATGGCAACCATTTAGCTGTGCAAAACGCCTGGGTGGATACAGCTCCAACTTCACGCTGCAGCTCCTCCTTGGAGCCGCAGTTTCTTAGCTTCTGCCTCACAGAGCACCCCTCCCCTGTGACTTCCCCACTCGGCTCTTTCAGACTAACCAGCAGCAATTAGCAAACACCTGGAGAAACTGCGCATCTCCTGAGCTCATTATACGAGCTACTTCTCAGAGAAACGCTGATAAAAACGTTGTTAAAGGGTTAATAGAGGTGCGATGTTGTGATGACTTCCTGAAGGTGGAGTTTCAGAAAGAGCAAGATTTTCTTAAAAAGACAGTGGCCCAATTTCAAGGCGTTAAATTACGAAGTCAAATTTCTTTTAAGTCATATTTGATATATACAACATTTTTTTAACAAGTGAAGGAAACAAAGTTACTTTATTGTGCTATAAAATGATTCTATGTGCCTGGAAAATACATATTACTGCCCCTTTAAAGAAATGACTGATCCAAGTTTTGGTTGGACTTCTTATAGATCTCTTTCAACAATAGCTTTCTTCAAATCACTCTTCCATAAAAGTCATATTTGTGGAGTGCATGACTAATACCTGATTTATGGATCTTTTCAGCTGCTCTAGAGTTACCAAGAGCCTCTTGGCTGCTTCATGATGCTGTTTGTTCTGTAATGTTCCTCAAAAAGCCTCTGAACCCCTTCACTGAACAGCTTCATTCATACCGAGATTAAATTATGCACAGATGGAGAGTAGTTATTCCTGACATGACAAAACGTGAAAAAGTAGTGCACGGCACTTTATCTCTTTGTAGTTTACTCGAATGACATGTTCACTAATGGGGGTTTGTGTTTATAGTCTAGTTGAGATGGCAGCAAAAAGCATCCAGCAGGAGCTGCAATGCAGGAAGTCACAGGAGGATGCCTGGAACAACAGTGCTATCGACCTGGTCAGAGCCTCAGATGTAAGTTCATTTCTGTCAGTTTGTGGTTAAATTACAGTGAATTCACCTTTAATTTGGAAACGCATTGATAAGCCGCTTTTACTGACATGTTTTCACATGTAATGAACCTTTTTTTTCCATATTTCTCATGTTAAATTTTGAACCAGTGTGTTGATTGTGGCGTCAACTCGTTGTTGTTGTTTTTCTATATCAAAGTGTCTGCTTCATTTATCCATCTGGATAGTCCTTAGTGTTTACTTTTTTCCCTACCGCTGTCTCTCTTCAGGCCCACTGTCACTATGTTGTGGTGAAAGTCTTCAACGACAAGCTGACAGGGGTTGGGGACACAGCCATACACTCTGTGCTGTCAACTCTGGCTCTGCTCTATGCCATGCATGGAATCACAAAGAACTCTGGAGACTTCCTGCAGGTAAGTCAAGTAGGGGTGCACCGATTGAAGTTTTCTGGCCCATCGCTAGGGGTGGGGAAAAAAAATATCGATTCGTCAATGCATTGCAATTAATTTATTTCCGATTCAATATCGATTCGGAAAACCCTGTGGATCAGTTAGATCTCCTGGCCAGCGGGTCCGCGCCATGCTCAGCAACACTTTCGACAGCTGTCCGGAACGTTTGAGATTTCATACTCGAGCGTACTGCTTCCCACGCACTTCCACACTTTCTGCCAAGACGGGCGATGAATAGCAGCAAGGTTGGGAAACTACTTGAGCACCTAGCGCCATTTCTTTGCCCCCGGGCACGCATTGCACACCTGGCAGGTTGGTGCTGCGCATCCCCGCGACCGCCTGGCTGCTCGGAGCAGCGTGCTATATCATATCACACAGACACTAGTCTCTTCTTCTTCTTCTTCTTCTTCTTCTTCTTGAGTTTATTGGCGGTTGGAAAACAGCTATTTATGTGCATTACCACCACCTACTGGTGATGAGTGTGGGTCAGAGTGGCAATATTGTTCTAATATGCTTAAAAAGCCTGACATGCCGATGCTGATTTTGTCACTAGTTGCTAAACATGGTGGCAGAGTCGCCAAGTTGGCAACAGTGGGGTGACTATTACTAACCGTTCACATGCAGACGTGACCTTGTGGCTGGGTCGGTCGGTCAGTGCTCTCTCGCGGCAGAGAAAAAGGGCACAGTGGCTGACTTCCAGACTTTTGCAGACGTAGATAAGATCGGTGTCTCATGTAGGTATCGACCAGTGGCCGATCTCTCAAATTTAAGGAAATCATGGACAGTTCTGTCTGCCGGCAGATTTATCAGTCCACACCTAAAGTTAAAGCTGCAGGATGTAACTTTTACAAAAATATGTTTTTTTTCTATATTTGTTAAAACTGTCACCATGTCGTGACAGTATGAGACAGATAATCTGTGAAAAGATCGAGCTCCTCCATTTCCTCCCTGAGCCACAAGGTATTAGCGCTGTCAGTCACCCTCGTGTACGCGCTGCTAAATGTGCTAATGGTGGAGAAACAACTTACCGTTCCAGGAAAACCATTTATCCGCTGTCATCGGTGGCCATGCTAACTAGCCTTAGCATTAGCGGCAGGCTTTGTTGTGGTGAACATACTGCAGCTTTAAGCTCTCCTATATGGAGACTACCTTGTGGAAACCTGTGATGTTTATTTGCCCTGTCTGCTGTTTGATCCTGTCTCAGAGTAATAGTTAATTTTGATCTGTTGACCTTTATGGTGGAAATCTAGAAAATTTATTTTATTGTGAGAATGAGTTGCTGGTCATCTTTTTAAACGGCCATTGTCCAATCTGTCCTGTGCACGTCAAACAGGACAGGTCCAGACTGTAACAAACAATTAGGCTGCAGAGAGGATCATAAGGGCTGACCTTTTCTCCATCCAGGACTTGTACAGGTCTGGAGTCAGGAAAAGGGCAGCTAACATCGCTGCAGAGCCCACACGTCCTGGACACAAAGTGTTTAGACTTCTACTTGCAGTTTGGCCGCTACAGAGCGCTGTTTGCAAAAACAGAGACAGCTTCATTCCCCAGGCTGTCTCTCTGATTAACGCTGAACAGTCAGATTGCCCGGATTACGCATATTTGCACTAATTCATCTTAGTATTCTTGTAATGTAAAAAAAAAATTTAAAAAATGTGTTTGGGGAAAAAAAAATACATGTTTGGGAAAAAAAACAAGCATAAAAAGAAAAAAAAACTTGTTTTGTGCACAAACTTGTTGAATGAAGTGATTTTAATTCTGGTAAACACTTTTTTCTTGCAGGCTGGACTGGTGAGCGTCCCCCAGGTGCTGCAGGTTTCAGTTCGTATCAAAGAGCTTCTGTCTCAGCTGCGACCCAATGTTGTGGCACTGGTAGATGCCTTTGACATCCACGACAAGAAGCTCAATTCGGTTCTGGGGCGTTACGACGGAAACGTTTACGAGAACATGTTCGAGTGGGCTCGTCGCTCACCTCTTAACGCCACAGAGGTACAAAACAGTCACAATACACTGTAATGTTTGTTTACAGGGCAGTGAAAACAATGCAGATTTAAATACTAAAGAGGACATACCTGGCACCACAGACTGAATTAAGTGGTCAAAGGCCAAAATAATATTAATAAGAAATACAACAAATAGTCTTTACAGTGCTGTGCAAAAGTATTCATACACATTTAAGTTTTCCAGATTTTGTCACACAAAAAAAGCAAAAGTCAATGTTTTCTTCCCGACAGACGAGGAACAGGATTTCTAGTGTTTTTTACAACAAAAACACATAAAGTGTGGTGTGCGTTTGTATTCAGCCTCCTTTTGTCTTGGATGCCTAAACCCCAATACTCCCTGTAACAGAGCACTGGTCAGTCCATTATCTGAAGTAGAGTATATCACAGCTGCAAGCCAACCAAGACATGTCCCCCTAAACTCACAGACCAAGTGAGGAGATGTTTTATTTAGAGGAGCAGCAAAGGGACTCATGGTGACTCTGCAGAGATCCACAGCTGAAAATGGGGAATATGTTGACAGAACAGCTGCTAGTCATGCATCCAAAGCTGGTCTTTATGTCAGACTCAGAAGAAGAAAATGATTTTTGAAAGAAAACCATAAAAAGTCCTGTTAACAGTTCACCCCCAAGCCATGTATCAGACACAGCACACATGCAGTAAAACGAGACCAATATTGAACTCTTGAACTCTTGTGTTTGAACAGCCCAGTCAAAGTCCAAATCTTAATCCAACTGAGAATTGGGGCAAGAGAAAGAGAAACTGATTTTGGTCGCCAGCCCAGAGTCGGTAGAAACTTACTTCCAAAACTTACAGATTAAAGCTGCAGTAAGTAACTTTTACAAAAATATGTTTTTTGTATATTTGTTAAAACTATCACCATGTTGTGACAGTTTGGTGTGAGACAGATACTCTGTGAAAAGATCGATCTCCTCCCTGAGCTGCTTTTGCCGTCTAAAGAAATGCACCGCTCCCGACCAAAACCAACCAATCAGAGCCAGGAGGAGGGTCTTAGTGCTGTCAGTCACTCTCATGTACGCGCTGCTAAATGTGCTAATGGTGGAGAAACAACTTACCGCTCCAGGAAAACCGTTTATCCACCATCATTGGTGGCCATGCTAACTAGCCTAGCCTCCGCTGGGGAGGGGGGATGAACAACCACAGGCGCAGTGATTGACAGCGCTAAGACCCACCTCCTGGCTCTGATTGGTTGTTTCTAGTTAGCACTGGGAGCACTGGGAGAAGGCAGAGGAGCTCAAGTTTTTTTTTTTTTTTTTTTTTTTTTTTCCACATATTATCTGTCTCGTACCATTCTGACAGTTTCAGCAAATACTTATAAAAGTTACATACTGCAGCTTTAAAGTAAAGACTCATCAGGAATGAATTCAAATGCAACACCACGCTCTTTAGATTTTTATTGATTAAACTCATGTTTCATTTTCCTTCCTTGGTAGCAAAGTGTAACTAAAGTCAAAATACACTGGAGGTTTTGGTTGTTATGTGATAAAATATAATGAAGGGCTTGTAACACTATAGCAAGGCAGTGTATAATTTTCCAGAGATGCTGATGCTTAATGCTGTTGAATATCACTTCTTCTTTCCATCTACTGGCATCAGCCGCCAGGCTGCAATAACAGCTGTTGACCTCAATCTAAGCTAAATTCACGTGCTGTTTCGAGGTGATGTAAAAGCTGCCCTCACTGTAAAATAAATATTCTTCTCTTCCCCTCAGAAAGATGGTAAAAAATGTGATAATCAAAAGTCAGACAAAAGAAACCAGTAACATTGAACTGGTTACCCGGATCGCAGGAAGAATATAGAAATAAAGATGGAAACTTTTTTTTTATTTTTTATTTTGTATGATTTGAATGTTTGTTCTTGAGATTCTTTCCTCTTTTCTTCAGGTCCACGAATCTTTCCAGAAGTACCTGAAGCCCCTGCGGTCCAAACTGTAAGCTGATAAATGGACCTCAATCAATGGCTGGGACCATTTTAGCTGCACAAATCTCCCTGGAGGAACCTGTGATATCAACCCCATGATGGATTTTACTGCTGATGAGCTGGGATTCACCATGATTCTAGCGCTCCATCCAGTTCAGGTTTTTTTCCTAGCTGTAGAGTTTAACTCAGCTAGGAAATGAGTAACATTGATTGAGGAATCGACCGAAAATCTCTTTGTTGGCAGAAACAGAAACGACACACATTTTTCTAAATAAACATAAATGATTAATATTTAAACTGAAGAATTAAAGATGGAACCCCCATAAATAGCTTCAAGAGTAAAGGAAAAGCAATCATATATTTACTGTTTTTTTTATTAAACCTCGGCTGATGTGATTTCCATTATAAATGCTTCGTGAAATTATCCTTTCTTTTTGCCACATGCCTACAGCCTTAAGTCTTTGAGCCAGAATATACGGAAGCTTTTTCCATTTAGCAACAGATTTTCATGAGAAATATTGCACAGTATCTATTTTTTTCCCAAAGATCTCGTGTGTTGTGAACATCATCCGATGAACGTCAGCTGGGAGAAGGAATCTCAGAGTTGATCCAAGCTTTCTTCCTCTTTGAACTTTGATCAGCTTGAATTATTTGTTGGCTCTACCACAACATTCGAGTTAATAAAAGCTCAGATCAGCGGACAAATAGCAGGCTCGCGTGTGGGATACTCGATTTTAAAAGCTCTGCTGCCCCTTTTTGCTTTTTTTATTTCAATGATGTATGATCATGTGTGTTTGAACATCACAGTTTGTGCATCGAGTTGCTTTTGATTGCACGTAAACTATGTCCTGTATAAAAACTGTCTTTTAGGAGAACCGTCATGAGCTCCAGGCAATGAGAGAGACTGAAGCCACATATTATGCGCAGTATGGAGTCTGTGCATTAGTATTATTCCTCCCTACCATGTGGGGTTGACATATGAGAGTTGCACCCTTGTCCACCTCTGGATAGCTTCGTTTTTAAAGCTGTTGCTTCTAACAGGGCACATTTCAGAACTTTACAGAAATGATTGTTAAAATATTTTGACTTGTAATTTGCTGTATTGTTTCTACTAAATCAAACCTGAATCGACAATACCTATTTGATGCCTACCTGGTTTTATATTAATTTCAAGGCAAACCGAATCAAAACTGTTTAAAGTTGCTTCAAGACTTAAATATTTTTGTACAATTTTAGGACTGCTTTGATAGTTTGTTCTCATACTGTAACCTATAAGCTTGATTTGTGTGTCAGTATGTGCCTGAGGAAATTTTCTTTTCATTGTCTAACAGAAAGAGGATGTTTTTTTTTTTTCCCCACAAGAGTTTCTGTATTTTCACAAGCTGTTAAACCTGTGATTTCAATGAAAAAGGCACAGTTATTATTATGTATTGACTAAACCTTTAATCTCACGCGCTTTGATTTTTGTCAGGATGTTTTTATCAAATGATTTTGTGTTGATCTAAAATGTAGTGTAATTTAAAAAAGAATGTAATAAAAGTAATGGTTTGTAATGTTTTTTCTGGTGCTGTGTGTAGCTTTTTGACGAAGCTTGATTTACACTGATAATATTGTTAGAATTTAATCAATAAAAATGGTGTAAAAATATGCACCTGTTTTATTTTGGCAGATTTTTATCAGTATTTCTTAGTAGAAATTAATTAGGTATGCATCGATTGCAGTTTTCAATTGCAATTTTGGCTGATACTGATTTTTAATTTTTTTTTTTTTTTTTTGCTAAATATCGGGACAAAGTTGGCCGTTGCAGATGTCAATGGAATTGGTGGATTATCTGCCGCCTGATCGATTGGTGCACCCCTCGTTGAAATGATGTAAATTTAAGGATAAAACATTAGTTTTTATGATGCTTTTACCCTGTTAAATCAAATTCAAAATGTTAAGTCAAATTCTACATAATAAAACAGAATACGAATATCCTTTTTTTTTTTTTTCTTTTGGTCCCTCAGTGGGAAAATTCAAGAGTACCAGCGGCAAGTTAAAGGTAAATGGAAGCATGCATATTCAAACTAAAAATATATAAAAACAGAAAAAAAAAGAATGAGAGACTGTGCAGCAAGGGAACATTATCAACAAAAGAAAATAATACTGTCCATTTAATGAAAATAGCATAATCAGATAAAAATAAATGAACACTCTGTAAAAGCAAAACATCTTACTAAGTATTTTTGGTGTAGTTTCTAGTGCAAATATCTGGAATACACTTGTAAGTTAGTTTTGTCTTATTTCAAGTAACTTTTCAACACGATATAGGAGCTTGTTTTCAGTAAATAATTCCTTAATGTTGATGGAAAAAGAACTAGTTTTAAGTGAAATAATCTGCCAGTGGAACAAGACATTTCAATTTATATGTGAAAAATGTCCTGCTTGGCAAACTATCTCTATAACTGGAACTTTTTCATCAAAATTAAGAAATTATTGACTTAAAACAAGCTCCTATATTGTGTTGAAAAGTTACGTGTAAGTTAGTTTTCTTATTTCAAGTATATTCAAGATATTTACACTAGAAACTAGTCCAAAATACTTGACGAAGGCAGAGGAGCTTGATTTTTTATTTATTTATTTTTTTTTTTTTCAAAATTTTTTTTTACTGTCACTATATAATAATTTTAACAAATATGTAAAAAACATTTTTCATAAAAGTTACACACTGCAGCTTTAATATATGAAACGATGAAATATCGCCCTGTTTTTTTTTTTTTTTTTTTTCATTCTTTGTTCTGTGCCCCCATGTGTGGAGGACTGAAACTGACATAATTAAAAATAAAAGCAGAAATGTATATAAATGTATAAGGAAAAAGAAAAAGAAAATATATACATTTCTTGACGAAAACGCATGTATAAGGAAAAAGGAAAAACCAAATATATACATTTCTTGACGAAAACGCATGTATATGGAAAAAGAAAAAACAAATATATACATTTCTTGACAAAAACAAATGTGTAAGAAAAAGGAACAACAAAATATATACATTTTTTGACGAAAACGCATGTGTAAGGAAAGGAAAAAAAAAAAATATATATATATATATATATATATATATATATATATATATATATATATATATATATATATATATATATATATATATATATATATATATCACCTTTTAGTTTTAATTATGTCAGCTTCGGTCCTCCATACCCACGAACCCGCCTGGTGAATTTGGTCTCGGACCGCCACTGGTTCTCTGTCCCAGCAGCAGGAACTGAACAGAGCCTGGCAGATGCACGGTGCATACTTGTGTAGGAGTAACTACGGCGGGTAGTTTCCACACGCAGCTCCGGGGTGTCGGAGGTGGTTGAATCTGGGCCCAGCCTGCAACTCTCCTCTGAAGGCAAGATAAAACATGGCTCCGCCCTCCACTGGCGGTTCGTCTCTGCTTTCTGGAGTTGCTGTAAAAAATAAGGATGTCGGAGGAGAGAGAAAGAGGGAAGTGAGTGACACACCACTTGTCACTATTTAACAGTATCGTAGTTTTTCGGACATTTACCACCTGCTCATGAATAAAAAGCCTGCTACTTTTTCTTGGAGGTGAGTAAAACATTTAAAAATGTTTGGTGTTTTAAGCGATTGACGGTTAACTCGCCGTGTTTTTTTAGAAGTGAGAGCAGGTAATGTTTTTTTTTTTTTTTTTTTTTTTTGGTGGGGGGAGGGGGGTAGAAGTGCTGAGTAAACGGGTTCATTGTGTGCCACCATTGTTTTAGCTCCTTTTAAAGTAGAAACCCAGATTTTGACGACAACGGCAACGTTAGGTTCCAACCGCCGCGTTGCCCCACCGCACTGAAACCGGCTGTCGACGTGCCTCAGCAAGCCCTTTGTTGCTCTGCCCGCCCGTCCAAATGCGAGCAAGTCCAGCTATTCATCTCTAAAGTTACTTCTGGGCGCCATGTCCGTCATATTCCTGCGCTGCCCACCGCACAGCCCCCCCATCTGTTCTCACGGATTGTAGGGGGTTATGTTTACAGACTCGACGCTAACTGAAACCGACACTTTCCAGCTGTTTTTCACTTTCCATCAGAAACCGACTCCAGCTGAATGGAGACACGAATTAACGTGATACAGTGACTCTTTGCTGGGAAGTTGTGGTGTAAAGTGGCTTTCTGTAACTTAGTAAATGCTAAAACGGTTACGTTTCAGCCTACAAGTAGATGAATGGTAACAGAGGGAAATAGCTGCTGTTGTTGGTGTAATTCCCCTCAACAGCACATAGCTGTCAAGTTGTGTAATTACGTAGCTGTTTTGCTGTTTTTTTTTTTAAAGCTACTACCCAGACTGGTCTGTAAAAGTCACTTTCTTTAGACATAGTGTGTCACTTATACAATGTCGTGTAATGGTAGAAATTTCAGCTTGTTTTGCTAGTTTTTTTTTTCAGTATTTGTTGAATAGTTCTACAAGAACAAGCCAGACACGCCCACTTGCCTCTCGTGACATCACATAAGGTCATTTCAGTACATTTGTTTATATTATTTGTCTTCAGTTCGGTTCAGAATAGGGCTGCATCGGTTAATCGAATTAATCGTGATTAATCAATTATTGAAATAACTGTCAGCTAATTTGGTAATTGATTGTACAGACTCTTAAAAAAGGCCATTTGCTGAAAAAAAAAAAAAAAAAAAAACCCAACACACCCAGAGCAGTAATTAAGCCAAAACTGTACAAAATATATTTAAATTTTGCATTTAAAAAAAACCTTTTGTCTGTAAATAGGTTCTACCCAAAACTCCTCAAGTGGCAGTTTTAGCTTCACCTGGTTCAAATTCGCTAAAGGAAAGCTATATTATTGCATTTTAGGCGATAAAATGTTTATTTTCCTATTTAAAAAAGGAATCTAATCATTTGTTTATTTGCCTCTTTTAATGTGTTTCTAATATTCTATAAAAATGCCTAAGAGGTCAAATTAAAAATCTGCAGAATGTTCCAGTTTTTTTAAATCTGATTATTTGATTAATTGTCAGAATAATCAATAGATTAATCAATTACAAAAATAGCTGTTAGTTGCTGCCTAGTTCAGAATTATTTCGTTACCATGTACTTAAACCTCAATAAGTAACACTGTTATATCTTAGTTCATCAGAAAATCTCTGTTTTTGGATATTTGTGCAGATTTTATTCTTTAGGACTTAAAATGTGAACGTATTTCTCTAAGGTTTATTCCTGTTAGAAGCTAGCTTGGTAAAAATCAGCCCCTTGTTCGACGCTTTGCTTCGTACAGGGGCGCTGGACCCTTAGCTATTGAGAAACGATTGCTTGCTGGAGACGTGGATTCTGCTGAAGATTTAAATTTTACCCCATAGCTAACATTTGGTTGTGAGATATGTGATGTGCCAGTTTGACGCTATGAACCTTAACAACAACCAACACCGCTGTGAAGAGAGAAGTGCCTTGCCGAACTAGATGGCTGTTAATTCAATATTTGGAAACGTGGTCAACACGGACTGAACAGCTTTGTTCACTTCCTCCGCTGCCATTGCTAAAACTATAGGAAATCCAGAAATCCAGCTCAGTGGGAGAAAGCCCAGACGGAACACTGAACGGAGATGAGAATCAAGTGGAGTTAGGTAGGAAGGTGATGGCCAGGCTAATCAGAAGCTAAAGATTTGAAACTTACTGTAATTGTGTTTCTCAATTAAAACTCCTCCTTCTGAAAAAAGATCTCATTATCATTTATAATGACAACAGAGTGCATCATAGGTCTGGGCGAAAAATTGATTTTACCGATTGATCGAGTTTTTGCATTTTGAAGATTTAACTTTTGGAAAAGATGAATGTTTTTTTTTTTTTCACTGATGCGCTCCTTGGGTTTCCGTAGTTCAGAGTGAAGTCAGCATGCCCAGGCTGCTATCTTGCTTGACAAGCGTATTTTACAGCTTCTGTTTATTTTGACTTTGAATTCAGGTCAGCTCTACGACGAAATAAGATGTTAGCCTCTACAACAGGATACATCACCAGATAGTATCTGTTAAGAATAACAACACCCTCCCAGTGATTCAGGAGTGCGTTGTTAAAAACATTAACTAACTACAATTTGTAGTGAGGTTAAATCTGTGTGCTGTTCTGTTTGTGTGCTACTTATTGGCCTGTTGCAATAAGCAATGAATCAATCGCATGATAAATTAAAAATTATCTTAATAATTTCCATTCTGAATATTAATATTTTTTGCAGGACAATTTTGTTTACAGAGACGACATGATCTATTATATTTATGGTTTTTATTTCCATTTTATTTCTATTTATTTTGGATATTTAAAATATGTTAAGTTACTATTCCAGAATATGTGAAAAATTAGGGAAAAAAAGCAATAAAAAAGATTACTAAATAAACATGAGGAAAAAATAATGAAATAAAGGCAAATAAAACATTAATATTAGAAATAAATTGGAAAATGAAATAGCGATGTTAAGTGTTCTTTACAATATTAAAGTTTATTGGTCTATGAGAAGGTGAACTTGCGAATATTATGCCATTATCAACATATTATTTGAAAACGGTCTAAAAACAACAAAATTATCGTTTATCGTGATAACTTCTGGGACAATTTATCTTTCAGTAAAATTTGTTATTGTGACAGGCTTAGTTACATATGCATATGCTTATTTAAAGCAGTTAAAAACAATACAGGTGCTTCTTTTTTTTTTCTCATGCTTTTCCTCCCACAGTGGCATCTGATTGTTTTATTGACATTTGTGGTGGAAAGTGGGTGGTATTGTCAAAACGATGGCTGCTGTTTCTGTTACCACACTACTGTGGTGGGTGTCTTATCATATTTTAATTTAGTAAGTATGTAGTAATTTTTGTCACCTTTTTAAGAGGTAAAAAAAAAATCTAAATTGCTTCAAAAGATCACAACAATTAAAATATAAATATCAACATTACTGTGCTCAGAAAAACAAATAAAAGCGACACAGAAACTGATTCTTGGCTAAATATGTCGGTTAACTGATCCAGAGAGTCTGTTTCTTGGCGATGGATTTGTCTACACAGTGTAAGAACATTAAGAAGCAGAAAAAGGTGTTGTGGAAACTGAGTTGTCAGTATGAATGTGACAAATGATGCTACAGCCACTCAGATCTTTGCAGATTCATGCATATGTTTTAAAAATGCACTGCAACATCAAGGGCAGATGTCTAAAAGAAGAACTAGCAGAACTTGAGGGCGTTCTCTTTCATTTTGTACTGCTGTGTGTCCATTTTCCCAGCTTCCGGTGTGAGAAATGCCATTAAAGTTGGTGAATAACTGCATTTCTGGTGTGAAACTGAGGCTCTCAAGTAGTTTGGGGCGTAGTCTTAAAGAGATATTAATCAGGACCCTCCCCACCCCGCTGGTGGTTATTTACACCACAACTACTGATGGACTTGCGTGCAGCCGTCGAGAAAGCTAAAGATGAGTTTCAACTAAATGTTGATTGATTTAAAAATAAAAAATAGCTCAGCCTGAGAAAAGCAGACTGCAACAGCCTGTTGCAAACCTTGAAAACAGTCGGCAAAGAAACAGCTGCAGTAAACACCTTAAAGCTTTAACTTTTAGTTTCACGTAACCATAACGCAGATCTGTATCTTTTAGGACCTTTTCATTTCTATAGTAGAACACAGCTACAGGAAAAACAGACCTCATGTGATACCTCTGCATTAGCATTTGATCCAAACATCTTAGAAAGTTGTACCTGTTTTTACATGCTGATTTGTACCATTGCAAGTCAGTTCACTGCTTTTAATATTTAGAATAGAACAGATTGAAAATTACTCTTTATTGTCCCTCAGTGAGGAATTTTGTTTCCCATTATCCCATCCCTATTCTGCAAGTGGATTTGTTGCATAAAGTTGAAACCAGAAGTGTACATACGCTCTGTATTCCTCACTGCTTGACTTTTTAGGGTGTCTTTACACTTGAAAGTCCGGTAGACTCGGTTTGACCGGGGACCAAAATTGCAACATTCGTTAAATTTTCAGGTGCAGCGGTTCGCTTTCACACTGCACTGAGTCAAACGAGCCAAACCCTTTGAAAAACCTGTTCCCCTCCCCCCTCGCCTGTGGTGGCGCTGCACCAAGAACCACTGAAGGAAACGACGTGAAAACCTCTGAAGAAGACACGAAGAAACTTCCTTCTTCACGAAATGCAAACAAAAATGGAGTGGCGTCAGATTTTAGTGGTTGTAGGATTTCAATTTTGTCATTGGTAAAAGACAAAGAGCCATTTCTCCCTCTAGCTCTAGACTTGCACGTTTGTTTTGGTTGTATTTACCCAGAATGCTTTGCGCTATAGTCCACTTCCTGCTTTTGGAGCGGTCTCTGGTCTGCTTGCCGTTCACATATGCATTCGAACCGCACCAGAGTTCACTTCAACTGAACCGAGTCCTTGAATTTTAGGCGGACCAGAGTTCGCTTTTTTGGTCCGCATTAGAGTTCGATTGCGCCTTCAGGCCCCTCCCCCCCAAACAAACCGGACTTTCCAGGAAAACAAACTAGTTTGGTTAAAGTGGACTAAACAGGGCTGGTGTGAATGCACCCTCAAAGACTAAACCTGTTGTAAATCAGGTATGTTATCAAAATTATTTCTGTTTGATAATTATCAGAATTACAAGAGTAATTTTTTAGATGCTTCTCTTTATTACTTTCAAATCTAAAGTTTTTCCTTATTTAGCAGTATTTAGTATTGCCTTTTATACTGAATGACTTGAGTCAAACACGTTGAGCATCGTTGCACAGTTTCCAGTCAATAGTTTGCTGGAACTTTGGCACCGTTTTTCTGACAAACTAGTGTAGCTGAATGAGGTTTGTTGGCTGCCTTGTTCACACACTTTTCCAGCTCTGCCATGATTTATTTTATGTGATTGAGATCAGGACTTTGTGGTTGCCTCTCCAAAACATACATTGTATTTTTCTTAGGCTAATTTGCAACTAATGTGGTAAAATGGTTAGAATTAGTGTCCATTCGAAAAACCCATTTACACCCAAGCCTTGACTTTCTACCCAATATCTTGAGATGAATTTGGTGAAGTGCACCAGTTCTCCTCTGCAGTAAAACATGATGCTGCCGCCGCCGTACTTCGTAATTGGGTTGGTGTTTCTCAGGCTTCAGAGTCCCCCCTCCCTCCATTTTCTCCAACTATGAGATATGTATCTTGGTGCATTTGCAAACTGTAATTTGGTTGTTTTTAAATGTTACTTCGGAGTAATGGCTTCTTCTTTACTGAGTGGCCTTTCAGCCATTCAGAAAGTAAGACCATTCAGAGTTATCAGGCTATTTATCACGTTTTTAAATATTTTAGTGGAAACTTAGGGAGTTTCACCAACAGATCTCCAATGTTGGAAATATTAATTACAATAGAGTAGGGCTGGGCGATAAATCAGTTTTGCCGAATTTTCTGTTTTTTGAAGATTTATTTTTTGGAAAATTTGGATTTTTTTTTTTTTTTTTTGACCAGTATAGTCCTTGGGTTTCCATAGTATAGGGTGACGTCATCCATCCAGGGCTTACCACCACGTTTGACGAGCATGTTTTACGGCTTCTGTTTATTTGGACTTTAAATTCAGGTCAACTCAGATTGAAATAAAAGCCAGTTTTTGAAAACATTTTCTGTCATTTGTAATCTCTTTTAAGGAAAAAAAATGGTTTAAAATCAGAGATCGGATTTGGGATGAAAAAAAAAACCAGAGAGCCCAGCCCTACAGTAGAGTTTATAACGAGTACCTAAACATTTTTGGCTGGTTTGGTTTGCTGGAGAAACAGAGTAAAGGATAGAGACTTTTTCTTTCATAGACGAGGCATAAAGTGTTATAATCTTCTGGCAGAGTTGAAAGTTATCACCTCCTACTGTTTCAGAACAATGCCTTCGCTTTTGTTTGTTTCTTTCGAATGAAAGTAGTACTAGCAGTCACTTCAGATCTGTGAAGAACTATAGTACATGTATTTGTATTTGACTGGACCACCCACGATACAAGTTGGGTTTTGAGAAAACAGGGCCTGAGTGAGAAAACAATACATCAGACGTCATATATTCTTAAAGCGCTTATTCTTGTTTTTTGTTTGTTTGTTTGTTTTTTTTTTCTTAGAGAAACTTTAATTTCATTATCGATTAATGCTTTGCACGATTACCAGTAGATGACAGGCTTGTTAATGAATTGCTTGCAAATGTTTCTGTAGCCATTGTGTTAATTAAAGAGTCTGTGTGCAGGCAGAAGGATAGCCAATCTGACACAAACAGGGAACTGGCCTCATCACTAAGAGCATTAGTTTTAGCAGCTCTGCAGCAAAATATCTCTACTATTACATGTTGGCTTTTTTTCCGTCTTACATCCATGCATCAAGGTGCAACATTTTGGCACTTTTTACTATTATTCAAGACTGACTGTCATTAAAAAAAAAGGGATTCATTGTGTAAGCACATAAAAAATGCATTTGCAGTCTGTATGGTTCAGTTTGCATAGTGTGTTCCCAGGTCCTCACCTTTCACAGAATGAACAGACTTCTGTACAGAGAGCGTGGTGTTTTTTAATTGCAGGAAATGCACAGTGGAGCTCATGCAGCCGTGTATTTTACGCTCGGGTAATTGCCAGTCCATCAGAGGCTCTTTGTAAATTCAAAATGCCTTCTGTGAAAACTGAGATAAGGCAACGTCATTTCATTTTTGCTGTGTTACTATGGTAAACTGTAGTGCAGTCAACGATTTACCCCAGTAACTCAGTTTAGAAAGTAAAACTCATATAGATTTATTAATCTATGTGAGTTCCTTTAAATCAAGGCTAAAACCCCTCCTGTTAGAGCTGCCTTTGATTCATAATAACTGGAACATTGATCAATATATCTGATGTATATTTGCTTGATGATTTAGATGATGGCATTTGACAAAATATGTTTATTGCTTGTTTCGTAATTCGTTACTGTATGATGTAAAGCACTTCGAATATCCTTGTTACTGAAATGTGCTATACTAATAGATCTGATTTTAGCAGTGACATTTTGTGACTTTGTTATAATGATTCAAATTATTAAGAAATAGATCACTCTGTGTTTAATGATAAAAGTTTTCCTTTTGGAACTACATTTCTGAAGTAATTAACTTTAGACTGATATTGTAATTTAATGAGCTGTGCCTGTATTGTTAGCTCTCCATGGTTGCAAACAAGGCATGGGGTTTTGACAGAAACTAAATGTTTTTTGTGGTTAGACCTGTTTTTAAAGAGGTGAATAAGAAGGGTCATGTGGTTGTTTAGAGCGCTGAACCTGTTTCACACTGCAAAAACACCAAATCTTAACAAGTATTTCTGGTCCAGTTTCTAGCACAAATATCTTGAATACACTTGAAATAAGACAAAACTAACTAACAAGTAACTTTTAAGCACAATATAGGAGCTTGTTTAAATCAATAATTCCTTAATATTAATGAAAAAGTTCTAGTTATGAGTGAAATAATCTGCCAGTGGAACAAGATATTTTAACTTATAATATGGGGAAAATATCTTGCTCCACTGGCAGATTATTTCACTCATAACTAGAACTTTTTCATCAATGTTAAGGAATTATTGACATAAAACAAGCTCCTATATTGTGCTTAAAAGTTACTTGTAAGTTAGTTTTGTCTTGTTTCACATGTATTCAAGATATTTGTGCTAGAAACTGGACCAGAAATACTTGGTGAGATTTTATTTTTGCTGTGTGACCTGAGACACTCTTTCAGAAAGCTATCTGAAACCTAAACATACTTAAAGGACAACCTTATTTAGAAAAATGGTTTTCTGTACAACTTAGTGTAAGCGTCCTAGAAAAAAAAATTATTATTATTATTATTTTTTTTTTTATTATTGCTTGGACTCCTAAAAAAAAAAAACAAAAAAAAAAAACAAAAAAAAAAACTTTCAGTGTATGTAACATGCAAATGTTTTCTCCAGTTATCCAAAGTGATATAAACAAACACTTGGCTCTTTATTGATCTGGAATCAAGGCGGTAGAGCAGGATGCATCTTTTCAGCATGCTACAGCAGCATTCAGCACACTTCATTTTGCTAATGGTAAATAATAAAATGTTATGTTGCGCTTAATAAGTTCACTGTCCACATGCATTATGTTCACTCCAGTCTGTTTCACCATTACCTCATCTTCAGACTCCACGACTCAGAAAATGTATTTTTCTATTAATAGCACCTTGTGTTAGCACCAGGCGTGTCATGCTTCTCTCTTGCTGCTTTGGAAGCACTTTCCCTGAGAGAGTCCGAATATTGGAGAACTGCTTTCGGTGGCCTCCGATTAACTCCTAAAGGCGCAGGGAGCTCTTTGTACGGACCGTTAGAAAAAGCCAATTTCCTTGTACTTTCTCTGCCAGTTCTTAGAGTACAGAATGTCTTTACTCGTGTTCTGTCTGGCGCTGCTGTTAGTATCTGACTGTGAGTGAGATCCACGGCTCCTCAGTTTGACAATGCAAGCTGGGCTAGCTAACAAGAATTTCTGCCATGAAAGTCTCAGATTAGCAGTTTGGGTGACACATTGCAACATATATGCATGGTGTGTGTGTGTGTCTCGTTACTGTGAGTACACACTGCAGTTATGCAGGTTGGATGTGAAGGACTGTAAGGAACTCTTGGCTTGGGAATGAGGCTGTTATAGTAGCATGCAGTGACGCATGTCTGGGCATGCACATTTTTGGAAAAAGGTGCAGCATTTCTCAGTGAGCTGGAATGATGTTTTCTCTCTCAAAATGTTGTTAGTGAACCTGAAATGTGATTGTGTGGAACACGGCGGTCCTTTTGTTTGAACTAGGAGACGGTTCTGCTTTAAATCTGCACAGAATACAACATTGGTGGAGCGGTCCACTTGTACCCAAGGAAAGTTGGTTTATAGATGATAAAATTTCACCCTTGAAATATTGTAGGGGAACAGTGGTGTCATTTAGAAAATTAAGCACAATATTCACTAATCTGCACTGCCTTTTTGTTTGTTTTGTGTTGAGCATTAAGTAGGAATCAGGTTACTCTTTGTTAGAACTTGCTGTTAAAGCCTTTGCTTTGGAGGTAGTGGTGACTAATGAATTACCTGAGTAGTTTTGCAGGTGAAGCTTTGAAGATGTGTCATAAAACTGTTGCATGTCCTGCGCAGTGGGATATCATAACTTGTCACAGGCTGGGGTAGTAATGGTATTTTAACCTTGGACAAAATGTGACAGTTTCATACCGTAACAGTTTTTGCACCAAAAATTTTAGCTAAAATGCAAAACATGAACTATTTGATTTTTAAGAGAGAAGCAAATATAGAAGCATATATGTAAAATAAACTCCTCTAAATATTATAGTTTAACTGCTTTTTGCACATGATATTGTTCAGTTTTATCATTTTGCCCTTAGTATGGCAACGCATAGATAATAAGGTGATATTCACTGTTTGATTGGTTGGCCCATCTTCTTAGGATGACTGCAACAAACGTGCTTCTCCTAGCTTACCAGCTGTAGTTTTAAAGGGGTGGTGACATCACTGTATAAATTATTTCATATAGTTGATATTGCGGCATATGTCAATTCTCCAAAGAATTTCAATAAAAACATAACGTCAACTTTTTCTAGGGGGATGTTTTGGTAGGCCTGATTTCCCTCCTCGTTTAAAGGGTCGGGTACGGTAATGATATGTGGCTCTAGCTAGCTGACTTCACTCTTATTGGCTACAACCATGTTTGGGAAACTCTTCAGTAAAGTGTGCTGAACATCGTTTCAAATTGAGGCTATAACTGCGTTGTACTTCCCCATAAATGAACTTCAGCCACTCTTCTCTAATTCTCTCATCCTTTGGGAGTAAATGGAAACTTCCAGCCGTTTTAGAGCTCCCTCGGACATAACGGCTCCGCTTTTTAGCAGCCATCCTCTTCTCAAGTGGAGTAGCCAGACATGCTAGCGCGACTTAGCCCTTAAATTAGCTGGTGTATCAGCTGGGGGGAGGGCCTTTTGCTTGATGGTATGCTCTAATTGGAGGATGTGAATTACGTAGAAAGATAACCTACAAAGAAAGACAAACTGTTCTCTGATTTGTCTGTTTTTGAGCAAAGAAACAAAGCTGACTGTCTATGAGCAGGGCTTTTGATACCAATTCTCGACATTCACACGGCCTCATCAGTGCAGAATAGATCATATTATACCTAAATATATATATATATATATATATATATATATATATATATATATATATATATATATATATATATATATATATATATATATGTGTGTGTATGTGTGTATATATATATATATATATATATATATATATATATATATATATAAAAATATATAGTTGATTTCAACTTCCCAATACAGAGGGGAGTGTAAAAATGTCATATTGTGCATTATTTTCCTGGGTATGGTTGTCAAAATAATAATGTTTTCAATATAATGGAAACTGAATTCCTCACAGATTCTCATTTGTGTCAAAATCCATACAGACTGAGCCATTTTCATCTCCCCAAGCTGGTACACAGCTTCACACAGCAGTGTGCAGACACAGACACTCTGCGCCTAACCCTACATTGCAGAGGCTCACCTGGACATTTATGGCTGTGAAACAAAACGATGAGTTGCTTCTGGAAGATTATAACTCCAGTAACATAGTATCTTTTTCTGTAGAAATGCCTTTAAGGCCCTCTTTAGTTGAGAAAAAAAAAAAAAGGCACAAGTGTTCTGATTAATTTTGTCAGTGAGGCATGTGGAAGGAGTGCTAGTTCGTACAACCCGGAGAAGCATCTTAAAGACTGATGCTCTGTTGTTTGAGAGCAGTTTACAAAGATAAGTAAAGCTCCTTTATCTGGAACGGTGAAGGAGAAAGCATGCTAGATGGCATAAAATAATGTTAACTTTTAAATACTCGCAAATTAACAACCATCCATTACTCCAAGTTGTAAAGGAAATGGTGGCTTATGTGGCTAATAATAAAACAACATAACATTAAAACAAAAACAAAAAACGGTGTACCAACACTGAAGCTGACAGTTAAAGCAGACTCTAGCCAGAAACCACAGCAACCATCCTAAAGAAAATATGATGCAACATTACCAAAAACATAGAATACGTTTTCATGGCCTGGATCCATGTTTACACTCTTAATATAATTTATGGATGTGTGTTCAAGTACTTAACACTTCTTCTAGTCAGTTACTAATAACTTAGTGTTATTGTTTGCATTTTTCTGCTCTTTATCAGACAGAACTCCATGCCTGCAAAAAAAGATGCGTCAGAAATGGTGTCAAGTTTTGGTATAGAGTTTGAAATTTCAGTATTGTGATAGTCATGCTGCAGAGTCAGCAACAGAGATTATAGTTGAAATAAAAGTTTCCTTTTAAGATTTTCTTGATTTTTATTGTTTATTGCTGCGATGCGCCATGTTTGAGCCTTTTGTTTTAGACTTGATTTGTCTGAAAAGTAGCACAGGCAGGCAGCACTGTTGCAACTCCTTCTCACTCAGTGCCTTCTGGTCTCTTGTACAACTTCAGTCACTGGCAGCTGCTGCTCACTGAAAATCAGTTTTCACTTTTTACATCCACCTTACTGTTCAGACTAGTTTGTGGAGCATAATCCTAGGATGCTGTTTCTGTGTTGAGAAAAAGGTTGTGATTGTCCCAGAAAGGTTGAGTGTTTGAGTCAAACGGTCATTTTCCTGCTCTGGCTTTGGTGCAATCTGGCTGCTGGCCTGTATGCTGCGCAGGGCTCTCTCACGCCGTCCCTGCTGGCCATCCGTTAACAGCTTGGGATCTCACTGAAAGCTCTGATTGTTAGACCAGAGGGGTTTTTATTGGGACAATTTGAATTTTTGAAAAAAGGATGAACAAAAAGACAAACAAATACTTGTATGCCACCAGATATTATTTGCATTTCTGACCACTGTGACTAAGGAGGAAATGGAGGAAAAGCAACTTGAAACCCTGTTTTCAGTCACATCTACTGTTAAATCCTTCAGGTTATTGGATAAAGATATTTGAATAGATAAATCCCCACAAAAAAAAAAAAAAAAAAAAAAAAAAAAAATTAATACAATTTCTATAATAATTATTATACCTCCATATTTTTTTATATTCTGCAAACTTCATACCAGGGCTGGGTGAAATGGCTTAAAAATAGAATCTCCGTTTTTTGTTTTTGTTTTTTTCCTCATCAGATCTGATTTCCGATTTTAAATTAATTTTTTTTCCCTTGCTTTCTTTTCTAAAAAAGAAATTACAAATGACAGAAAATATTTTCAAAAAGTAGCTTTTATTTCAATCACCCTTCTGTGAGTTATACAACGGAGTATTAGGGATAGGCTATGAGAATTGTTGTTTATTTACGAAAATACAGTCATAATATTAGCAGAATAAAGACGTAATTTTACTGGAAAAAAAGTCTTAAAATTACAAGAAAAAGGTCGTTTTTATGAGAAAAAAGCTCGAGAATTAATTTTTTGTTATTTTTTTTGTATTGGTTTTCATAAAATTACTACTTCGTTCTCCAAAAATTACGACATTATTCTGGTAACATTATGACTTTATTTTTGTAAAAAAAAAAAAAAAAATTAAATAAATAAATTGTTAGCCTGGCCCTAATACTCCATCATAGAGTTGACCTGAATTCAAAGTCCAAATAAATAGAAGCTGTAAAAAAAACGCTTGTCAAGTAAGATGGCCACCCTGGGAGGGCTGAAATCACTCTGAACAATGGAAATAAAGAGTGCATTGGTGAAAAAAAAAAATCCTGATTTTTCCAATAATTAAATCTTCAAAAACCAAAAAATTCAATCGTTTTATTGCCCAGCCCTACCTCATACCTTGCACCATATCAAAGCCTATATTTTCTGCTATATTTAGCTAAGATAAATTAATTGTAACCAGATTAATATTTGTGTGGGAAAACTTCTGAATACCATGACGTGTGTCATGATTGATAAATCATTGATTATTTATTGTAGGAGCCTTAAAGGGACACTTCTGTGAAGTTATTCTAAATATGTCATCTTTCTTTGAGTTTGTAGAAAACTAAAAGTCTCAGAGTGGTGGAAGGCTGCTCAGTCGGATAGATCCCATTTTAGACCACAATATCAATTTGAAACAACTCTAACTGAAAATGTTCACGTCTGTGGGATACAGTACAATGCTTTATTAGCGGCATTAATCATCTACTCTGTCACCACAGACCAGGGTAAAGCTAATTGCTGTTTTCTCAGCCGAGGAACCGCTCAGTCCCGATCAAACTCTTAGGTTCTGTGACAGGCTGTGATTTCTGCAAAGGAATCAAAGTCTCAGAAATGGTATGTGCTCACCCACAGCACCAACCAGCTTTGGCGTAGTAACAGGGGAGTTTGGCAGAAAATTGCAACCAACCTGAAAGACCCAGATCTTATTTTTTCACCACAGGACAAATGTAAATGAACAGCAATAAAATGAACACGAAGTTTTGATGAGTTTGCACAAAGATAAGCAGGTCAAAAACTTTTTTTTTTTTTTCCAGTCACATTTTGATCCACATGGTGAGAACACTCACCCGTACCAGATACTGAAATTGGCTGACCTAGCTAATGGCTATGTTAGGGCTGTTGTAGATGATTATTTTAGTAATCAAGTAATCTATCGATTATTCTGACGATTAATCAAATAAAAAAATTGTCCCGTTCTGTAGTAGCTACTTAAGCTAGTAAAATAAATATATGAATGAGAAACAGCTCATAGGCGGAAGTGAGAGCGTTGTGCAACACAAATAATCATCCCACTGGAACACAGTACGCTAGATAAACATAATTTAATGAAGGCTTAAGGCAGATAATTTGCCTCGAGTAATTTTAATGATTAAGGTACTCAAATCATTTGATGAATCATTACAGCCCTCTTTGCCAGTAATTTTATTTACCTTTTGATTCGTACGAAGAGAATGTCTGAGCGCACGAGGAGAAACTATGTGTGCAAGAAACATAAAATCTGAGCACGAAAACAAAGATTTAAGAGAAAACAGAGAATATTTGAAAGAGAACAGAAATATTGAGTGCAACATTACAAGTTCTGAGAGCAAAAAGATGAAACTCTATTGATTTTTGGCAGCTAAATATCCCCCATAACTGTGTAGTAATACCAAACACACTGACTCTTAACATTCTTATCATGTCAAATGCAACTCTTTCCAAACTTTTAAGGTTGCCTCATACATTCCAGAGTGAACTCTTAGCTAAGGATTGTTGCTCAAACTTGCACAGAGTCTTACACAGAGCTGTATGTTTGAGGAAGGTGATGACTAACAAGACAGGTCCTTGATGGCAATCAGTAAATGAAAGCAAAGACTGAAGAAGGCAGAGAAGAATGTACAGAGAACCAGGAATTGTTCAATAAGTCAAGATGCAATGTTAATGTTGACAGAGTGCATCAGAACGGTAGAGTCAATATGAGATCAAGTACAGATTGTGAATGCATTACTTAGCTTCTGGTAAATGTGGCCTCTTTTTTAGAAGTTTTAACACTCATCCCACACCTAGATTCCCAAAGCAATGACCGCTAATGCAAGGTGTGAAAAACACTTGACACTTCTGAGGGTTGCTGCACATCATCTAGCATCCTCAGTTTTGATTATTTGATGATTAGACCAGCATGGAAAGCATTGATGTATTTGTCTGATAAATTTGCCTAACATATGATAATGTCAGGCTGAGCTCTGCGGCCAGTTTCCTTCTGCCTTCTTCTTTGTGTAATCAGGAAGTCAACATGCATGTATACGTTGTAGCTAAAGAAAAAAGGACAGTATACTTTAGCTACCTGACCAGATATAATGTTGTGATTTTTCTGATTAATATTTTTCACAATTAATCAACCCTACCTTTCGCTCCCATATCAAAATGTGAACATTTTTTGCTTCTATTAAGCTCAAACCTCAGTGCTGACATCAGTATAATGTTGGAGTATTTCTAGTAGCCATATTGGTGTAGCAGGAACTGTCTTCATCTCAGCATTGTCAAAACAAAGGAAGTATTGGTGGACATCGGAAGATCTTTTGTTCCCCATGCAGTTAGACTTTTTAATACTCTCTGATACCATATCTGCAGCGTGGTATTTTATGTTTTTTAGTTTTGTGATTCGGGCTGAAACAATTAATTGTGATGAACTGATTATTGAAATAATCATTGACTAATTTAGTGATCGATTAATCGATAAAAAAAAAAAAAATAAAATAAAAAAAAAAAATATATATATATATATATATATATATATATATATATATATATATATATATATATATATATATATATATATATCTCAGTTCCTTTTTTAAATAAGAAAATAAACATTTTATTGCCTAAAATGCAATAACATAGGATTCCTTTAGTGGATGCTTTATCATTTGTAGCAAAGGATGCATCTGCAGCTTATTTTATATATATATATATATATATATATATATATATATATATATATATATATATATATATATATGCAAAAATATTTTTGCACATATTTTTGCTTATTGGCACATCAAAAAGTGCCAATAAGCATATATTTCAGTTCCTTTTTTAAATAAGAAAAAAGGAACTTTTATATATATATATATAAAAAAAAAAAAAATTCCCTTCTCACCCTCCACGGGTGGTCTTTCTCAACCTCTGAGCTCGGGTCCTCTACCAGAGGCCTGGGAGCTTGAGGGTTCTGCGTAGTATCTTGGCTGTGCCGAGAACTGCGCATTTCTGGACTGAGATGTCTGACGTTGTTCCTGGGATCTGTTTTAGCCACTGCTCCAGTTTGGGGTTGACTGCCACAAGGGCCCCGATGACCACAGGCACCACTGTGGTCTTCACCTTCCAGGCCTTCTCCAGTTCCTCTCTGAGGCCCTGGTATTTCTCCAGTTTCTCGTGTTCCTTTTTCCTGATGTTGCAATCGCTTGGTATTGCTACATCCACCACAACGGCTTTCCTCTGTTGTTTATCCACCACCACGATGTCCGGTTGGTTCGCCATTACCATTTTGTCTGTCTGGATCTGGAAGTCCCACAGGATCTTAGCTCGGTCATTCTCCACCACCTTTGGGGGTGTGCCCCACTTAGATCTCGGGGCTTCCAGTCCATATCCTGCACAGATGTTTCTGTACACTATGCCCGCCACTTGGTTATGACGTTCCATGTACTCTTTCCCTGCCAGCATCTTGCACCCTGCTGTTATGTGTTGGACTGTCTCAGGGGCCTCCTTGCACAATCTGCACCTTGGATCTTGTCTGGTGTGGTAGATCTGAGCCTCTATCGCTCTGGTGTTTAGGGCCTGTTCCTGTGCAGCCAGGATGAGTGCCTCTGTGCTGTCCTTGAGTCCAGCTTTTTCCAGCCATTGGTAGGATTTCCTGATATCAGCCACTTCAGTTATTTGTCGGTGGTACATCCCATGTAGGGGCTTATCCTCCCATGATGGTTCCTCCAGCACCTCATCCTCTGGTCCCCATTGTTTGAGACATTCGCTGAGCACATCGTCGGTTGAGGCTTTGACCTTGATGTATTTATGGATCTTGGATGTTTCATCCTGGACAGTGGCTCTCACACTCACTAGTCCTCTGCCTCCATCCTTACGGCTCGCGTATAGTCTCAGGATGCTGGATTTAGGGTGGAACCCTCCATGCATGGTTAGTAGTTTCCGAGTTTTAACATCCAGGGTCTTTATCTCTTCCTTTGGCCAGCTTATTATTCCTGCAGGGTATCTGATTACTGGCAAGGCATAGCTGTTTATCGCACGGATCTTGTTCTTGCCGTTGAGCTGGCTTCTCAGGACTTGCCTTACTCGTTGGAGGTATTTGGCCGTGGCTCCTTTCCTTGTGACCTCATCGAGGCTGCCATTTGCTTGTGGTATTCCCAGGTACTTGTAACTGTCCTCAATGTCTGCTATTGTTCCCTCTGGGAGTGAGACCCCTTCTGTGTGGATGACCTTCCCTCTCTGTGTAACCATCCGACCACACTTCTCTAGTCCGAATGACATCCCAATGTCAGTGCTGTAGATCCTGGTGGTGTGGATCAGTGAGTCGATGTCTCGTTTGCTCTTAGCGTACAGCTTGATGTCATCCATGTAGAGGAGGTGACTGATGGTGGCTCCGTTCTTGAGTCGGTATCCGTAGCCAGTCTTGTTGATGACTTGGCTGAGGGGGTTCAGACCTATGCAGAACAGCAGTGGGGACAGAGCGTCTCCTTGGTATATGCCACATTTGATGGACACTTGTGCAATTGGCTTGTAGTTGGCTTCAAGGGTGGTTTTCCACATCCCCATCGAGGCTGCAATGAAGGCTCTTAGAGTCCTGTTGATGTTGTACATCTCTAAGCATTCAATGATCCAAGTGTGTGGCATTGAGTCATAGGCTTTCTTGTAATCAATCCAAGCCGTGCACAGGTTGGTGTGTCGGGTTTTGCAGTCTCGGGCGACTGTTTGGTCTACCAGGAGTTGGTGTTTGGCTCCTCTGGTATTTATGCCGATGCCCTTCTGTGCTGTACTCATGTATTTATCCATGTGCCCACTTATCTTAGCTGCTATGATGCCTGACATGAGCTTCCATGTTGTAGAGAGACAGGTTATTGGCCGATAGTTGGATGGGACCGAACCCTTTGAGGGATCCTTCTGGATCAGGATTGTGCGCCCTTCAGTTAACCATTCAGGGTGAGTCCCACTTTGTAGCAGCTGGTTCATTTGAGCTGCCAGTCGCTCATGGAGGGCAGTGAGTTTCTTTAGCCAGTAGGCATGGATCATGTCAGGACCTGGTGCTGTCCAGTTTCTCATACCTGAGACTCTTTCTTGGACATCTGCCACTGTGATAGTTACTGGGGCTTGCTCAGGGAGGTTGCTGTGGTCATCTCGTAGAGAGATTAGCCACTGTGCATTGCTGTTGTGGGTCGCCTCCCTTTCCCATATGCCTTTCCAGTACTGTTGGGTCTCCAGCCTTGGTGGGTCTGCTCTGTTGTTATTACCCTGCCATTGAGAGTACACTTTAGCTGGTTGGGTGGAGAAGAGCCGGTTAATCCTCCTGGCTTCATTTTCTCTCGTGTACCTCTTTAGGCGACTGGCCAAGGCTTGGAGCCTTTGTTTGGCAGTTTCGAGCGTTTTAGGTATGGGCATCTGGCTGTACCGCTTGGGTACCGGTCTTTTGATTGCACCTCTTTGGATCTCTGACAATTGGCTCACTTCCCTCCTTGTTACCTTGATTTTAGCCTCTAACCGTCTTTTCCATGGTGGGTATTGAATCTCATGGTTGCTCCTATAGCCGAGCATCTCAAGGATCACTGATGCTGAGTTGTACACCAGCTCATTGGTTTCCGTTATGGTGTTGGTAGGGATCGTTCTCAATGCTGCATTCACATCTTCAATGAGACTTTCTGATGGTACTTCACTCAGCCGTTGTAATTGGCATCGGGATTGCCTGGTGTTCATTCGGGCCACGATCCTACCTCTCAGGTCAGTTGCTGCCTCGTTCAGCTGTGATGGTTCGTTCATTATTGGGGCTGCATACCCAATCTGCGGGTGGGGAGTTGAAGCTAACTCCCCTCTGACCTGGCGTCCTGGCTCCCCCTTGCCGTAGCATTTGTGTTTTACCTCGTCTATCTCAAGTTGTGACAGCATTTGCCGTTTGCGGATGTTGGAACACTGAGCTACTAGTTGTTTGGCAGTTAGTGTTGAATGGGGATGTCGACGTAACCATTCCTCCCGCATTCTTTGCATGTAACCCCTCTGACTAGGGTTACTTGAGTAGTAGCATTCCAACAGATCCAAGTTTTCACCTCTCGCCCAATTCCGTCTTGTTCCAGTAACCCATTTTTCGTGAAGGTGCCCTGGTTCCCCAGCACCTGACGCAGACCTTGTTTGGCCGGGCGACGTCTGAGCTGGCATGGCGTGTATTCCTTTGTCACTCATCATGAGGTAGGCAGTAGCACGAAGGATCTTGCCTAAGGACCCACACTGGATATCTCAACCAAGCGACCCGGCCTGGATTCGAACCCCGGTCTCCCGGGTGAAGGTCGGGTGACTTACCCATTGAGCTACCCAGCCGCTCTATCTATCTATCTATCTATCTATCTATATATATATATATATATATATATATATATATATATATATATATATATATATATATATATATATATATATATATATAGATATAGATATATAGATATATAGATAGAGCGGCTGGGTAGCGACTGGCAGCTCAAATGAACCAGCTGCTACAAAGTGGGACTCACCCTGAATGGTTAACTGAAGGGCGCACAATCCTGATCCAGAAGGATCCCTCAAAGGGTTCGATCCCATCCAACTATCGGCCAATAACCTGTCTCTCTACAACATGGAAGCTCATGTCAGGCATCATAGCAGCTAAGATAAGTGGGCACATGGATAAATACATGAGTACAGCACAGAAGGGCATCGGCATAAATACCAGAGGAGCCAAACACCAACTCCTGGTAGACCAAACAGTCGCCCGAGACTGCAAAACCCGACACACCAACCTGTGCACGGCTTGGATTGATTACAAGAAAGCCTATGACTCAATGCCACACACTTGGATCATTGAATGCTTAGAGATGTACAACATCAACAGGACTCTAAGAGCCTTCATTGCAGCCTCGATGGGGATGTGGAAAACCACCCTTGAAGCCAACTACAAGCCAATTGCACAAGTGTCCATCAAATGTGGCATATACCAAGGAGACGCTCTGTCCCCACTGCTGTTCTGCATAGGTCTGAACCCCCTCAGCCAAGTCATCAACAAGACTGGCTACGGATACCGACTCAAGAACGGAGCCACCATCAGTCACCTCCTCTACATGGATGACATCAAGCTGTACGCTAAGAGCAAACGAGACATCGACTCACTGATCCACACCACCAGGATCTACAGCACTGACATTGGGATGTCATTCGGACTAGAGAAGTGTGGTCGGATGGTTACACAGAGAGGGAAGGTCATCCACACAGAAGGGGTCTCACTCCCAGAGGGAACAATAGCAGACATTGAGGACAGTTACAAGTACCTGGGAATACCACAAGCAAATGGCTGCCTCGATGAGGTCACAAGGAAAGGAGCCACGGCCAAATACCTCCAACGAGTAAGGCAAGTCCTAAGAAGCCAGCTCAACGGCAAGAACAAGATCCGTGCGATAAACAGCTATGCCTTGCCAGTAATCAGATACCCTGCAGGAATAATAAGCTGGCCAAAGGAAGAGATAAAGACCCTGGATGTTAAAACTCGGAAACTACTAACCATGCATGGAGGGTTCCACCCTAAATCCAGCATCCTGAGACTATACGCGAGCCGTAAGGATGGAGGCAGAGGACTAGTGAGTGTGAGAGCCACTGTCCAGGATGAAACATCCAAGATCCATAAATACATCAAGGTCAAAGCCTCAACCGACGATGTGCTCAGCGAATGTCTCAAACAATGGGGACCAGAGGATGAGGTGCTGGAGGAACCATCATGGGAGGATAAGCCCCTACATGGGATGTACCACCGACAAATAACTGAAGTGGCTGATATCAGGAAATCCTACCAATGGCTGGAAAAAGCTGGACTGAAGGACAGCACAGAGGCACTCATCCTGGCTGCACAGGAACAGGCCCTAAACACCAGAGCGATAGAGGCTCAGATCTACCACACCAGACAAGATCCAAGGTGTAGATTGTTCAAGGAGGCCCCTGAGACAGTCCAACACATAACAGCAGGGTGCAAGATGCTGGCAGGGAAAGCGTACATGGAACGTCATAACCAAGTGGCGGGCATAGTGTACAGAAACATCTGTGCAGGATATGGACTGGAAGCCCCGAGATCAAAGTGGGGCACACCCCCTAAGGTGGTGGAGAATGACCGAGCTAAGATCCTGTGGGACTTCCAGATCCAGACAGACAAAATGGTAATGGCGAACCAACCGGACATCGTGGTGGTGGATAAACAACAGAGGAAAGCCGTTGTGGTGGATGTAGCAATACCAAGCGATTGCAACATCAGGAAAAAGGAACACGAGAAACTGGAGAAATACCAGGGCCTCAGAGAGGAACTGGAGAAGGCCTGGAAGGTGAAGACCACAGTGGTGCCTGTGGTCATCGGGGCAGTCACCCCCAAACTGGAGCAGTGGCTAAAACAGATCCCAGGAACAACATCAGACATCTCAGTCCAGAAATGCGCAGTTCTCGGCACAGCCAAGATACTACGCAGAACCCTCAAGCTCCCAGGCCTCTGGTAGAGGACCCGAGCTCAGAGGTTGAGAAAGACCACCCATGGAGGGTGAGAAGGGAATTTTTTTTTTTTTTTTATATATATATATATAAAGCTGCAGATGCATCCATTGCTACAAATGATAACGCATTCACTAAAGGAATCCTATGTTATTGCATTTTAGGCAATAAAATGTTTATTTTCTTATTTAAAAAAGGAACTGAAATATATGCTTATTGGCACGTTTTAATGTATTTCTAATATTGTGTAAAAAAGGCTTAAGTGGTCAAATGAAAAATCTGCAGAATGTGCTGCCAGTGTCTTTTATCCAGTTAATAGTTAGAATAATTGATTACTAAAATAATTGATAGTTGCAGCCCTACTTGTGATTTTTTTTTTTTTTTTTTTTTTTTTTTTTTTTTTTTTTTTAATTACTATTTTTTTATTATCTATTGCATGTTTGTAGATGCATATGTGGATGGTGCCACTGGATACGTGAAATATCCTTTTTGGGATTAAGAAAGTGTTTGTCTGAGACATTTTTGCACATATGCAACGTTGCTCTTATAGCAGATTCTCTGTTTCAGAGAGGACAGACTACCCATTAGTACACTGGCCAAGTTCAGACTCTGCAGAGAAGTTTGTACTGTGAACTTTGTGACTTTGTGGGGAACTTGATGAAGCAGTTAATCTCAGGGTCACTTCCTCATTTAGAAATGGAGACACAAACCACATCAGCAGCTGACTATGTTGCTCAAAAAGTCAAGTTTATTTGTATAGCACATTTCAGCAGCAAGGCAGTTCAAAGTGCTTCACATTGTAAAAACATCAGTCAAGTATACAGTAAAATCATCGAGCAAATACACATGAAAATCATGTGAAAAGAGATAGATATCATGCATATCAATGCATCAAAATCATAGGGATCATCAAGCAAATATCATCAAAAAAAGAAGAAAACTGGCTTAAAATAATCATCATCTGGTGTGACTGCTGTTTCCGTTTCTTCAAACCTTTTGGCAGATGTTTTTACCTGGCATTGTTTGCAACATTAGGACAGAGTCAGTCTGATGAAGCTTTATGTCGTAAACCAGGTCAGCATTTTTAATGAGTCCCAGTCGGGGTAATCGTGAAACTCCGAATAATCGGCAGCAAGGAAGAGACGCCCCGAGAGGTCGAGTGTTGAGATGAACTGGCCTTTTTTCAGCTTGATTAACCCTGGCTGAGGACTGGCTGGTTGGAAGCTCAAAAATCCAATCCTTTTTTCCAGTAATTGAAGGCACCATTGGTAGACACTGTGAGGCCGCACTGAAAACCACGCTCTTTGGTTTGCTGCTTTTACTGTGGTAGGAAGTCACAGGGTTCAGCAGTTTCAGTATCAGTTGGTGTTCAGTGAAGTCAGTGGAAGCACACAGATGCAGAAAGCTGTTTTAAAAGAAACCGTTTTATATGACATCTCTGTGGTTTATTATCTTGTAGGCCTTTTGTTATCAAAAAGGGACTCACAAGTACTTATGTCTACTGTTAAAAAAAAAAACCCTCAAAAAACTGGAGACTTAGTCAAAAATCTTCCGGAGACAGCAAAGCACAAAAAAGAAGCTTTAATTCAGACAAAAACAAAGTTACAGGCAGAAACACCATTTTATGGGCCAAAGTAGTGAAGTGGAACGTTCTGGCGGGCCAGAGAAACTTTACTTTTTTAAATAAAAATGCAAAAAATAATTTAATTTTTATTTTTTATTAATTTTTTTTAACTCTTACATGCTCAACAATAAACTCAGCTTGAAATATTTTAATGGCAGAAACAGAGCGGTCCTGTCTTCTGTTTTATAAAATGGGTCTGCCGTTCATGTCGGATTTTTAAAATAAGGGTTTCACATTTTGCCTCATTAGATGGGCAGTATTATGTGTTTTCCAGGCACATAGAATCATTTTATAGCACAATCAAGTAACTATGTTACCTTCAGTTATTACAAAATGGTGTATATGTCAAAAATGAATGTATATAAACCTCTGTTTATATACTTTCTAAGTGGTACCTCCTTTCGTTTGTGCCTCTCCTACTGCCATTTAGCTGAACATTTACAGTACGTATACATAAAGTAAACACAGATTTCATCATCAAAGCAAGCGTGTCACAGTAAGCACAGATTTTTAAACATGCACACTGCATTTGGGTAATAACCTGGGAAACAACCTCTGCACAGGATTGGGCTGAAATAGGTATTGTCAGGTCAAAGCTTTATAGAGTGTTTTGTCTTGCAGACCTTATCTAAAAACAGTCCACTCCTGTTCTTTCCCTCATTTCTCTTCTTGGTGGAAATACGATACGCTGTGAACTACATTCGGGGGATTTAGTGACAAATTGATCACAAAGCTTCAGGCTGAGGAATCAAGGTAAATGTTGAACAAATGGTTCTGACTGTCGATAATGAATATTCATAACAGTCTGCCTTCTGATACTTTAATGCATCCTCTTTTGTCCTCAGCTTTTGTTCACGGGAACAGCTCTAGACATTGTAGTAACCGTACAAATGACATAAATAATAAAAATTTGTGAGCTCAGATCGACTAGAACTGGTTTCTCTGCCAAGTAAAGTCCTGAAATGGAAAGGAGGACAAAAGCCTGAACTTGGCAGTCACAATGCCACGATTCAGAGAGGCTTGCTGGTTTTCCTCCACATAGAAAGCAGCAAGAGCGTGCTCCTTACTGCTTTGAAGGCAGATAGTGTTCATTCTTGTGTATTCCCCTGGTTCAGATGTGTGAAGAATCCTAAAAATACACAGTGAGTGGAAGAGAGTTCTTGTCTCTACAAAAAGCTCTTGTCAATATCTCCATTTCTGTTTGGTTTAGGCGTCTTAGTAATATCCATAGAAAACCAGACAGTGGTTATGCTCCTAGATTTTATAATAACGATAATTTGGACGCTTCACACCTCTGGCTAAATCATCACTCGTCTTTCTAGAGGCGTTATAGAGGATTATGCTGGCTTGAGGATCGGATGGGAATGCACACGATCACAGTGGCACACTTCCACGGTCAGGCCTGCCCTCCCCAGCGGGGAGACACTGAGACCTGGTTGCACGCAGTCATGGGGCCATGTGAAATCACCGCCAAGAGAAGGATGAATCAGCACCCACACTGTTTAAAACCGAAGCACGGATGTGTTTAGAGGAGAGACTCTGGTTTCTTTTGTATATTCAACCAGAAATGCTAAAAGTTTGAACTTTTTCAAAAAGGTGTTTTCTTTGTGGCCATTGTCTGGTATAATCATAGTCTCATGAATGCTGAAAAATCGGTCAGTTCTTCTTTATAGGGTTAGAGGTTTCATAAAAAAAAGATTATTTATTAAGAATGAAAAACATTAAAAGGCCAGTATTATGTATTTTCCAGGCACATAGAATCATTTTATTGCACAATAAGTGACGATGTTACCTTCCGTTGTTGCAAAAATGCTGTATACACCAAATATGACTTAAAAGAAACTTGACTTTGCAATTTAACGCCTTGAAATTGGGCCTCTGTCTCTTTAAGAAAGTCCTGCTCTTTCTGAAACTCCAGCTTCAGGAAGTCACCTCAACAGCGCTCCTCTATGAACCCTTTGACAATGTTTTTACCAGCATCTCACTGAGAAGTAGCTTGTACAACGAGCTCAGCAGATGCGCAGTTCCAACAGGTGTTTGCTAATTTCTGTTGGCTAGTCTGAAGGAGCTGAATGGGGAAGTCACAGGGGAGGGGTGCTCTGTGAGGCAGAAGCTCTGAAGCTTAGAAACTGCAGCTCCGAGGAGGAGCTGCAGCTCGAAGGTGACGCTGTATCTACCCAGACGTTCTGTACAGCTGAACGGCTGTCACGGGAGATTAAAGGATTTCTAAAACATGCATGGAAGAATCAAGGCAACACTTCAGGTATGTTTTTGAATGAGGGAATAACATTAAACATGCTGTAAAGCTCAAAAAAGTCGTTTTTACATAATACTGCCCCTTTAGCAGTTCAGTAAAAACTGAGTTGGTAATTAGCTATAATTGAATCAAGAATTTACTTTGTAATCACTCCAGTTGCTATTGACTGGGGGAAAAAAAACAAACAAACAAAAAAAAAACACACAACATCAATATGATACATAAAAGCTAAAGCCGTGAGAAATGTTCAGGATTTAAGATGATGAAACACTTCTGATCTCTGGACTTTACAGAAAGGGCTCACGACCTAATTTAGAATTGTGAAATCTGAACATGTGGCCGGAAATGCAAAGAAAATCGTCAACCACCCTGACCACATCCTTTTAGGAGAATTTCTGCTGTTGCCTTCAGGCCTGACGCTATATTGTGTCCAAGTCCAGAACGAATCGCTACTCTTTTATTCCCTCTATTATTAGGCTGTTGAATACGGACAATGCTTAAAGGATTTTTTTTGTTATTTTTTTGTGTGTTTATCCTTTTGTTGCACTCCTGCTGTGTTTTTGTTCAACTAAGTAATGATTTTGGTCAGTGGATGCCTGCTGGAGGAGAATGTATGGACTGGTAGTCCCACTGGGATTAGTTCAGTTGTCTGAATCTAAAGATGAACTGGGATTGAAAATCTGGGTGAACAGAAGATGAATTCAGAGCTTTGGGAGCATCAGTTTCTCACCCGGTACCACCACGATTATGAAACCAAACATACAGTGAGCCTGCAAACCTCAAAAATTACTCCAGTCAACAGTTGATTTCTTGGTACATCGCTAGTTTTTTGTCAGCCTCGGGCTGGACGATACGGCTGAAAAGCGTACAACGATATAAGCATTTCATATCAGTCGATATCGATGACTATTTATACGTTTTTTTTTTTGTTTGTTTGTTTTAAATATCGGAAATACTGGCAAACTTGTGATGTGACGGTCGTCTTTTATCCACAGCTTTCACTCCACGCCGTTGTTTATTTTTAAGCAGTTATGAGGCGCGGCGGCGAAACCTTAAACTGCTGCTGCTTCCTTACTCAACAAGTTGTTGCTAGGCAACCAGAGGGCGAGTGATTTAGTTGATGCCACCAACCTCGCTTAGCTGGCCGTGAGAGGCTGAGCGGCTAAAGTCTTTCCTCTGCCTACATCCCCCAGAATGCTGTGCGGTTCTGGATCAGAGTTCAGTGAATAATCTACATATTGAATATTCTGTCAGACGTATTATCTATTGATATTGTTCACCTGTCTATCCCGATATATATTATTATTGATTTATTGTCCAGCCCTACGTCAGCCCGCTGTATTTCTCCTTTTAAGCCTTATTTCAGGCCCATGTTTGTACTTCTCTCCATAGTTAGCCCATTTAAGCTAAATGTTAAGAGGTTAAAATGTCACTCTGGACTATAAGAAAGAATGTTTACAACTAAAAGGCTTACATCACAGCATCACTTTTCATACAAATCTCAGAAAAGAAGCGTGCTGTGATATCAGGCCTGTTCACACATGAACTCATCATTTAAACAGTTGAACACAGTTAAACACAAAGTCACAGCTCCTGAAACTGCAGCTAAAAAAAGAGGTGTAGAGAAAGTATAAGCTAAAAAACTTAATGACATTTCCTGACATAAATGGGACTTTTATTACTTTGGTAAATGGATATTAAATATGACCTTTTTCATTATCAAACTGTAAAAATATACAAAAGGATGTGAAAGTGAACCTGTCACGATAACAAATTTTGCTGGACGATAAATTGTCCCAGAAGTTATTGCGATAAACAATAATGTTGTTGTTTTGAGACCATTTTCAAGTAATATAATAATAGTAACGGCATAATAATGCAAGTACACCCTCCTCAAAGATCAATGAACTTTAACTTCTAACAAACACTTAACAGTGGAACTGGAGGACATTTTAAATATCCAAAATAAATGAACAAAGCAACAAATAAAATAGTTACTGAAGTCTCTATAAATAAAAGTATTTATTATTAATTTATTTATTATAAATTTTCAGTCATATTTAAATTACTTACAACATCATGCTTGGATGGAGATATATATACAAAATCAATATTTAACACCTTGGAGGAGCTTGTCAACGAATAAGCAATTTCCCCTTGGGGATCAATAAAGTATATTCTGTTCTGGACCTGAATGTGGCCGTCCTGAGTTGGAAACCCGTCTCGGTTCCTTTCCCTCCTTCTCTCTGCCCTCTTCCTGTCAGATTACTGTCAAATAAAGGCCACTAGTGCCAGAAAATTTTAGGGAAAAAAAAACCCAAACTGTGATGTACGTTTAGATAAAACCAAGGTAGTGTGTCGCTGACGCATTGCAACGGTGAATTATCCTTCCACCGAAGCACAACCAGTTTATGGTTAACATTTCTAAACTGCTTTTAAACTTTTAAAGCCTTCCAGAATATGAAAACCTGGAAAACTGATTTGTTTGGTTTGAGCCAATAAAACATTTTCTTAAACGTTTTTTGAAAACGTTCATTTTTACGTTTTAAGCTTACAAAGTTAAGCACAGCGATTAATCGTGATTAATCTCAGGGCTAGGGTGTGATTAATCTGACTGACAGCACTCGTAAAAACACAATTTCAGAGAAATTACCAGTTTTGTTCAGATAACGATTTTAATTCTGTTTTTAAATCCAACATTTTGTTACATTGATTTCTCTTTAGAAGATAAAACGTACATGTGTGGTGGTTCTGTTTATTCTCTAAATATGCTGAAAGAATCTTCAGCCTCCCTCCCGTCTGTTATTTTTTTGCTCCATCGCCCCAGGAGAACACACTCCACATTAAAGGAGTGTAAATTTTCCTTTGTGGATCCTCGCAGCAGCATATCTAGTGTCTGTATTGATAAATTGTGCACAGCAGCAGTCTCTTTGCCACTCCAGCGCTCTGTCCATTAGCCAAATTCCTTCTATTTCATTGTCTAAGTGGGTGGGCCCCCCCCCCCCGCCCCAAACACAGGGTGGATTTCCCGTAACTTCCTCTCAGCCGAAAGAGGACTCAATCAGCTCTGCTTAAACCTTAAATTATTTAACACATATAAAAAACAAAAAATGAAATAATGGCTGCCAGAATTGAAATGTGCACGCCTGCCAGTGTAAAACGAACGTTGAAAAGCCGTTTTTGAGTCACGGGTCGTAGTAAATGTCAGGGGCGTGTAGCCGTTCCTCAGCTCTGTAATGGCAGCCAGGCTATTTGAGCGGGGGTCGGATTTATGTGCTGCCGTCGTTCCCCCTGTTGCATGCAGACATGCATTGATTTCAGAAACCACAACTCCGAAGGCCGTCTGGACCACAGTGGGCTTTTCAGCAAGGCTCGGGATGGAATATTTTTATGTGTTACCATGACGATGCAGTCTGAGCTCCAGGAATAGCCTGGCTGCTGCTTCGTGTGTTGGGTGTGCTCGGTCAAGTTTGTTTTGGTTCTGCTCTAGAGGCAGCAAAGCGGTTCGTCTCAGGCCATTAGATCCCTCAAACAGCTGATGCTGACTAAGGGATTTTTTTTTTTTTTGGTTTGGGACTTTTCCTACAGTAGGATTTTATTTCACAGTTCTGTAAATTTTGATGTTTCCTGTCAAAACCTTTTGCTTTCTATTTCTGTTTTCTTCTCACCTTTGACAGGACATTTAATTTAGGGATGCGCCGATTGCAAATTATTATTATTTTTTTTGTGGATCACCGCCCTTTAAAAAGCCTGACCTGCCAGTTCCGATTTTGACTGATACCGATTTTTATTTATTTTTTAATTAACCGACACTGTCAGGTGTTATAAGGTCACAATGCACCTTCAATGTCCCAATCTTATTTTATTGGAAATGATTGAACAATACCCATGAACATAACAACCTTGTTTTAGCTGCACATGAGGTAGTGCTCTGAGATGTAAGTGAAAAGTTTAGACACCCAAGATTAAGGAAATCAAGACCAGTTGATCAGTGCATCCCGAATTAAATTTCTTTTCCTTTAGTTATGTGTACGTCTACTTTTAAAGGGGCAGTATTATGTAAAATTGACTCTTTTTTTTTTTAGCTTAACATCATGCTATAATGTTATTCCCTCATCAAAAACATGCCTGGAGAGTTGCTTTGATTCTTTCGTGCATGTTTGAGAAATCCTCTAGGCCTTGTTTACATTTTTGTTGCGATCCAGCCGCTCGTTAACACGACACCAGTGACCGGAGTCCCTCACACCGGCTCTTTTTGAAACCAGGTCTCAGAGTGAAACTTTTCTGTAACACCACTTCGCAGAGGTGTGAAGTACGCTGCAGGTGTGAAAGCGCACATGCGCAGAACGAATGGCTGCAGGGATTAATCTATGCATGTCGAGGTGGATAACAACATAATCAATCGCTGACGTTACTGTTCTGTGTTTTGCGACTTAACCTGTTTAATACAGTTTCCGATCAGGAATAAATGTGTTACATGAGCCCTTCGTTCATGGGAGACGGGTTACTGTTTACTATTTAAGGTGGAAGCTAAGGTTCAAAGGTGCATGTGCTATGCTAAAATACCAGTAGTTTCCTGGCAGTGGTTTCGTGTAAACGTAGCCTTAATCTCCGGTGGCAGCCATTCAGCTGTGCAAAATGCCTGGGTGGATACAGCTCCACCTTCGAGACCCAGCTCCTCCTCGGAGCTGCAGTTTCCAAGCAAACCTTACAGAGCAGCCCTCCCCCGCGACTTCCCCACTCCGCTCCTACAGACTAGCCAGCAGTAGTTGGCAAACAGCCGGTGAAACTGCGCATCTGCTGAGCTCATTATACGAGCTACTTCTCAGTGAAACACTGATAAAAACATTGTTAAAGGGTGAATAGAGGAGCGCTGTTGTGATGACTTCCAAATGGTGGAGTTTCAGAAAGAGCAGGACTTTCTTAAAGAGACACAGGCCCAATTTCAAAGTGTTAAATTATGTAGTCAAATTTCTTTTAAGTCATATTTAATATATACAGCATTTTTGTAACAACTGAATGTAATGTAGTTACTTGATGTGGTATAAAATGATTCTATGTGGCTGGAAAACACATAATACTGCCTCTTTAAAGCTGATTATTTATACTTTTAGCAGAGATTCATCAGTCAATTAGCTGGTAGATTTTTGAATTGCATAAAAGCTAAGAACTCAATCAACAGCACTTACTCTGATATGCTTGGTTTGTCTTTGCTTTGATTAAAAAGTCAGATATAGATTTGGGACAAAAGCTGTGTTGCATAAATGGGGCTAATCTGGTATATTAATATTTCTGCTGAAAACTGTTCAAAACTACTTTTTCAATGTTTTTATTTATTTATTTATTTATTTTAATGCTATTGTCTTTAGAAATAAAATTAAAATCGCTTAAGACTGAAATTAGCACGACAGTCTCCAAAGAAAACTGGGAGATAAAGCCTGATTGGTCGCTAATGCCAAGGGTCTCCACTGTATCATGCTTGCCGAACAATAAGCTTCGACGACCGGATCCTCATTACAGGCAGTAAATAAGATGACTGTAAGCCTGTTAACTGTCAGGTTCTGCTTCTTTTGGACTCTTGCAGTTGTTATTTTTTTAGTGTTGAATTCTTATTTTCACTCATCCAAGTTCATTTCTTGTTTGTCCAGATCTTGTGTTGAGTATTTCAGATTATGTTTGTTTTCCTGTGTTGTTGTTTTGATTAGCTCAGTCTTGTTTTTGTTTTTACTTTGATTCAATCTTGGTTATTCCAGGTATCGCCTTGTGTCCTGTCATCCTGTGTTTCTTATGTTTATTAGGTCGGCCATGTTTCTGTTCATCTTTAGCAGTCTTTAGTTATCCCCTGTTTCTGTTATTCTTTTTCTTTGCCCCCTTGTTTACTCTCCCTCGCCCCCTGCTGCCATTCTCTCTCCTCAGTCTCCGTCTTGCTCATTCTCCACACCTGCAAACGTTTAATCAGCCCCAGCCATTGTTCCTGCATTCACTCCTTCCCGTTATCTCCCCGTTATGCTACCTGATTCCTTGCCTGAATTCTTCCCTGTTGTGCTCCTTGTTTTGCTCCATGGATTCATGTTTTGTTTTGGCTTCCTGTGTCCTCGTAAGTTTTGTTATGTATTATTAAACCATCCTTTTTAAAACTTTTTTTACCTCACTGTTAGAGCAGGGTATTGTCGCTTGAAAATAAAATCTCTGATTTTTTTTTTTCTCCACACCATAACCAATTTACAATTTTAATTGATTTTTTTTTTCTCACTTTATTTTCTAAAAAAGAAATTACAAATGACAGACAGTATTTTCAAAAAGTGGCTTTTATTTCACTCATCCCTTCTGTGAGTTGTACAACAGAGTATAAAGGCCAGACTACAAGAACTTTTTGTTTAATTATGAGAATATAGTCATGATATTAGCAGAATAAAGATGCAATTTTACCAGAAGAACATCTTAAAATTACGAGAAAAAAGTCGTTTTAATGAGAAAAAAGCTTGGATAGTTAATTTATTTTTCATGTAGGAGTTCTCATAAAATTACTACTTCATTCTTCTAATAATACATCTTTATTCTGGTAATATTAAGACTTTATTCTTGCATTATTTCGACTGTATTCTTGACTTTATGTTTATAAAAAAAAAAAAAAAAAAAAAAAAAAAAAAAAAAAAAAAATATGTTAGCCTGGCCCTAATACTTTGTGATAGAGTTGACCTGAATTCAAAATCCAAATAAATAGAAGTTGTAAAAAACGCTTGTCAAACAAGATGGCGGCCTTGGCAGTGCTGACATCACTCTGAACTATGGAAACACAAGGAGCACTTTGGTGGAAAAAAAAAAATCCTGATTTTTGAAACATTAAATCTTCAAAAACCAAAAATTCGACTAATCAATAAATTCGATTTATCGCCCAGCCGTACTCACTGTCATAATTTACCCTTTGATGTACTAGTTATGAGAGCTAGAATATACAATAACCTTAAAGTGAACAAGCTATGAGACATTGAGACTGTTTTTGATAACATACATTCACATGGAGCTTCTTTCATGGTTTTTGGCGCATTTTTAGCTAGAACTTGCTAGAAGTTGTTATATCTTACAGTAAAAAATGTTAACCTTCTTTACTGTTTTTCTGTTTGCAGCACTTTGACAGCATGGACTCTCCGGGAGGGGGGGAGCCTCCTCCAAACGGACAACAAGGAGACAGTCGTCTAAAGAGCAAGAAGCCTCCCAGCCTTATGATAGCCATTCCTCCAGCCAGCGACACCATGTCTAGTGATCCTGCCAGACAAGTAGGTCGACCTCATTTTATGATGCATTTCACTGTTTGGAAGAAAAAAAACCAAACCATCCATCCAGGCATGGAGGGTCTCTCCATGCCTGGATTATTCACCACCATTTAGCAGATTGGGATGCAGAAAGACTTCTGCACCTCCATCCATTACAGTTTTTACTAAATGTGGCCCACGATGTTTGGAGATTTTTGATTAATCTAGACTATAAATAAAAAATAACTTAGTTTTGAAGTTCAGCACACCTATATGGAGCTTTGAATGAAACTAGTCTTATAGTTGTGATTTGACTTGCCTCAACTGGTTCGCATGTTTGTTCAGTGGAAGCCAAGTTTGAAACGTGAATTCATTATACTCTCGCTTTAATCTATAATGTTTTGTTACGGTTGGTGAGACTCAACGTATTTAAAGGAAATACTGTTTTCTCAGAGGAAATTCTCTATAAATACCATAAATGTTATGCTGTTTGCTTAGTTGGGCTAATCCAGCAGTTTAAACCCCGGAAATCCCTCCAGAGACAGAACCCTTCACATCGACTCCCCCAATTAACCTGCATCCATGTGCCTGAATGATGGGAGAAAGTGAGAGTACCAAGAGAAACCCATCCACCCTAGATCGACACAGAAAAGAAATTTGAATCATAGATCTTGCGCTAGCCATTTCTTCCACTTGTAGTCTAGTATATGTATGATATAGTTAAAAAAAAAAAAAAAAAGAACAAAAGGAGCTTTCGAGAAGACCAAACTGTAGAAACAATTTCATTGTAATGTCATCTAAAGCAAACCAGAGACACAAATCTGATTTTGAGAAATAAATCTGTTCCTGCATTCCGTAGAAAAATCCTTCATTAGTAAAACCTTTAAGGATTGTTCAAGATTTTCAAAGATTTTGGTCCAAATTAAGAAATGAAATGTTCCCAAGTCGGGTAATCAGCCGATCTATCAGTTCTTAAGCATGAACTGAAGCTCAGTGCAAAGGACTAAAAACCGCTTAAGGTAAGAAATGCCAAAGGGGTTAAATGTTCAGCATTCTTAAAATCCTTGTGATAGAAGTGTATAACAAATACAAAACATCTCTTACTCAGCATCGGCTGAGTTTACGTCAGTAATACGATGTTGTGAGCGTAATCGCTTTGTTGCTCCAGGCCCAGAATAACAAAGCCAGGCTTGGGCTGTGATTTACTGAACTGTTGGTTGTCAGTGCAGGTACAATAAGATCCCCTTGGTGGGTAAGATTTGACAGATGGTTCAAAACATCCCACGGTAGAAAAACATCGGTTAAAAGAGTGACTAAGTTAAAGTAATGAAAAGGCAGGACAAGCAGAAGTCCAGCAACCCTCACCCCAAACACAGACGGCACACAGGAGCTAAAACAGAGAAAAATCTCCCTTCATGACAAACAAAGCAAAGCAACCTCTGTTTGTTATTTTTATCTTCCCAAATGACCGTATCCTTTAAATGCCAGGTCACCCTCTGAGCTCGTGATGCAGCTTTGAAACAGGCTGGTCCGGCAGACCAGAAAGGAAACGGACTACAGCTGCACATTTTATGCTTCTTCCACCTTCATTTGAGTTGTGCTCAGGCAAAGGGACATACTTTAAAGCTGTCTGCGAGTTAATGAGCACAAAACGGTTCGTTTTCCCCTTTGGGCCCCACGCACAACACACAATCAATGGCTTTCAGCGACAGAAAATAGTCCGTGGATCAGGATTCAATCGAGGAGGCTGCAGTTTAACTACTTCCTAAAGTAGTGCAATTAAGATGTAAATGTAGTGTGAACTCATGCATGTGTTTAGGCCTCGTACTGTTTACACCACCACCCACTCCACCCCCAACGCTCACGAGCTTGTCGATAGCAAATGATTTGTTGCGTTGCTTCTGCTGCAGTTCATACTCTACCAACGACAGGGCTTATATAGAAATGAATGATGCCCTAGCAAAGCTGATCTAAAATGATCACCAGCGAAGCCAGAGACGTAATAATCCATTTTATTTATGGTTTCGCTCGTGTGGGTTTTATTTCTGTTTGATTTATTGTTCTCGGTTGTCGTGTTTTATGTTGGATTTTAAAATAATTGATAAACAAATTATTTTAAAATCTTAAAAACTTACTAAATAAATAACTAAAGATTATGGAAAAAATAGAATAAAATACATAATGGAAAAAAAGTGATGGTAAATAAAAAAAAAGTAAATACAAAAAAATTAGAATAAATAAATAATGAAACAAATGCAAGTAATAAAACCATAAGATTGGAAATAAAGTGGAAAATTAAGTAATAGTGATGATATTGTGTTGTTTACAAAGTTAAAGTTGGTGTTTGAGAGGGTGAACTTGCATTATTATGCCATTATTACTATTATGTTACCTGAAAATGGCCTCAAAACAACAATATCATCGTTTATTGCAATAATTTTCGTCGACAATTTATCATCCATCCAAAATTTGTTATTGTGACAGGCCTAGCCATAAATACACACAAAGAAACACAATTTAATCATTCGATGTGAGCTGATGAAAATTCACTCACTTCAGGATGGCAGATGCTTGAAACCAGAAGGAAACATGGCTTCACCCTCCTTTCTGATTCAATTTGATAATGATTAGCTTATCTTTTTGGGGCACTCTGAGCATTGAGAGTTTATCCCCAGATGGTCAATTAATCCTAAAATGTTGGAAAAATGCTTGACCCAGTCCTGCCCCAGTTGAACACGAATTCCACACCCTGTAATCCCAGTAAACACAACATTCAGAATGGAAATGCCTAACAAATGACAAGTATCAGTGCTTGATATTTTTCAAAATTCACTTCATTTTCTGTCACTGAAACTAGCTTAGCGCCTGTTTTTCTTTTAATATGTCAGGATACACGACTCGATGGGAAACCGTAGCTTCGGTTTGGCACAAGTTTGCTTCCTTTTAGAACATGGATCTAAAACCTCACAGAATATTTGCCTCATCAAATATGGAGTTGTGGGATTGTGTTAGTTATTGTATTAGGGGCCTATAAGCATTCATTTTGTTTTATTCTGTTTATTTTGTTACCTTATGTAGTTGCATATATATCCATCTCTCAATGTAATCTTACAGTTTTCCCTTATATTAACTATTTTGCCAGTAGTGTTCTATGTTTTTGTGTGTCTTCTTCTATTTACCCTTTCATACTACAGTTTTTCACCATAACTTTAATACTTTGGATAAACTTTAACCTTAATACCCACAATTGATGGATATTCCTCCCTCCATTAACGCAGGATTTTTGCCAGTTTACTCTTCTGCAGCATTCATACAACAACGCAAAGATGGAAAGATATCAGCAATAAACCCCTGGAGAACCAGTTATTGTTGCCAATCAATCTGGGAAATATTTTAATACAACTGTATTTTTGAAATCCACCATTTTGTAGCAGGGAATATTAGTCAGGTAGAAAACATTTACTGTGATTGTTAATCTTCCCAGAAGTGGATAATTGAGCAATTTGCTGACAATGTTAGACTGTGTAACGCTCACGGAAACTACGAGAAAACCCTACGACTCCATTTTAGACTCCTTAGGCCAGGGGTCTTCAAATCCAGTCTTCGAGGGCTGGTGTCAGGCAACTTTTAGATGTTTCTCTGCTTCAACACACCCGAGTCAAATAATCAGGTCATTATCAGGACTGTGGAGAACTTGACTGCATACTGAGGAGTAGGGCTGCACCGATTTAATCGAGATTAATCGATTATTGAAATAACGATCAACTAATTTAGTAATCGATTAGTCGTTAACTGGAGTATTCAAACTCTAAAAAAGGCCATTTGCTAAAAAAACAACACATCCAGAGCAGTAATTAAGCCAAAACTGTACAAAATATATAAACATTTTGCATTTAAGATGAAAAAAAACCTTTGTAAATATGTTCTACCTTAAGCTCCTCAAGTGGCAGTTTTAGCTTAACCTGGTTCAAATTCACTAAAGGAAAGCTATATTATTGCATTTTAGGCAATAAAATGTTTATTTTTCTATTTAAGAAAAAATGAATCTAGTTATTTGTTTATTTGCCTCTTGTATTGAATTTCTAATATTATGTAAAAAAGCCTAAAAGGTTAAATTAAAAATCTGCAGAATGTTCCAAAATCTTTTATCCGATTAATCGATAGAATAATCGATTACTAAAATAGTTGTTAGTAGCAGCCCTGCTGGGGAGTAATTCAGCCATTTGTTGGATCAGGGACACATCTAAAATTTGCAGGACACCGGCCCTCGAGGCCCAGATCTGAAGATCCCTGCTGTAGGCCTTCGGTAGCATTTTTTTTAGAGGCAGGACAATTTGAAAAAAAAAGACTCAAGAAAGATGACTTGTTTGGAAAGGTTGCCTGAAAAAAACCTCTTCTCACATAGAGCAATATGCCAGCCTAGGTTAGATTTGCAAAGTTGCCTCTGTATGATGCTGCTGCCAAACATGGAGGCTGAGGGCTGATGATTTGGACTCGTTTTGCAGTCACCCTCTGGATACTCAGGTTCCTGCCGTCAAATGTGAGGCCGTCTATTTGACAGGGCCAAGCTCGATCAAAACTTGGTCATCACTGATCACACTGATCCCAAGTAGAGCATCGACTCTTCAACCGAGGTCACGTAAATGCATCAAGATGTTGCAAGAGTTCAACTGAAGCTCAGACCTGAACTTGGTTTAGCTCCTGAAACATGAGGCGTGCTTTTTACACACAGCTTTTTCATATTTTAGCTTCATTTTGTTCGTTGAATAATGACGAGGTGAAGTTTCTCATCTGGTTTTGAAAAAAATTAAGATTTTCACTTTCCATTATGCTTTGATGCGTCAAACGTTTGACTTGAGAGACGGCGTAATAACCTGTGATGACCTGTCATTTACTCGTTTCTGCTTTGCTTTGGTCAGCCTCAACGGCCGTCGCTGAAAAAGAGCGTGAGCAGCCGGGGTCCTGGTTCTAGATCCGACAGCTTCGCTGGAGGCGAAGATGGCGAATTCTCAGCCAGACACAGAAGGTCGAAGTTTGCCAGACAGACGTCCCTTTCACAAAGCATCCGAAAGTAAGCTGGTGCTGCTGCTGCTGTTCAGGGAACCCTCAGTTGATTAAAGAAGCTTTCAGGGAGCTAAAAAAAAAAAACATGGAGGCAGGTGAAAAGCTGGGTGTTTTAATGTTCTCACAGATTTTTGCAGAACAAAATGGCTCCCTTGCATTTTAAAGATTGTTTAATCCACTGCAAGGTCTTGCAATATTACAAGGTTTTACAATATCATGGAGGCATGGGCTGGTAAGAGATCATCACCTTGTTCAAGCATACCAGCTTCACGGTATCTACACTTTAAAACTAAAAAAGTGTATAATTTGACCTAATTGGTTTTATTTAACACAGAAAAGCAGCAGTTTTTCCTACTGCTGATCATTTCACCTACAGACCCATTCGATAATTTAGAATATTGGTGAAATTTCATTTATTTCAGGAACCTCATCACTAAGTGAAACACATTATACAGATTAATTACACAGACTGATGTTTTCAAGCCTTTATTTCTGTCAGCTATGACGATTTTCTGCCAACAGTGATATAAGTTGTTAAAAGAATCTTAAAATCTATCTGATATGAAACAGGAAGCCTGTGTGAAGAGGCCAATATTGGCGTCTTCACACAGGCTTCCTGGGTTGGCCCCTTCTTATCTTCAGGAGCTTTTGAAACTACACTCTGTGTCCAGAACATTGAGATCAAATAATCAGTTGCTATTAAATGTCCCTCGGACTCGACTTAGGTCTGATACCGTAACTTTTCTGTTATGTTTTACTTTTCTTTTCTTCACTTTATATTATATAATTTTATATTTATTTTATGTTTATATTATGATTGATTGATATTTTGTGTGTTCTTGAACAGCACTTTAGTGCAGTTTGAACCTGTTTTTAAAAGTGTTATAAAATTGAACTTGACATTGACATCTCTTCGATCAGTTGATATCAGCTTGATTTACTTGTGTTCTTTACCAGGAGTTTTTGCTTTGGTTCTCGGATCAAAATTGTTTAAAATGTTAAATATTCAGATTCAACATATTAGAATAAGAGCTATAACGAGGCTCAATGTCAAATTAAATGCACCTTTTGAGAATAACAACCCGTAACCAGGTATTAAACATACTTTTCAACTAAACCCACATTTCTGTATTAAAATGTTTTTTTTTTTTTTTTTATTGGTTTTATGTAATAATCTGATCTTAAATGTTTTCATTCGCTGTTGGCAGAAAATCGTCATAGCTGACAGAAATAAAGGCTTGAAAACATCAGTCTGTGTAATTAATCTGTGTAATGTGTTTCACTTAGTGATGACTGATTCTCTGAAAACTGAAATATGTCCCACCAGCAAAATTAGGCAACAGACATGTAATAAATGTTATATTGTTTACACTGTTTTTTCATCTTGTCAGTCACATAATTTAAACAGAATCTTTAGACCATTTGAATAGAAAAATTGGTTTCTGAATTAAAAATCGTTTGTGAATTGAATCGTGACCCTAAAAATTGGAATCGAATCGCTACACACTGAAAGATTTGCATCTCTAATATGCTACCTGTTCTTTGAGTTTCTGTATTTATTGCACCTGTTGTCTCCCTCCTCTCCTCTGATCTTCAGAAATGCTGCTGAGTGGTTCGGTGTTGGTGAAGACTGTGAAACGAAGCAGCAGTTATGGCACAGGAAGAGCCTGCGCCACTGCAGCCAGCGCTACGGCAAGCTAAAGGCCCAGTATAGGGAACCAGAGACGGCATCCACCATGGACCAGAATCCAGACTCACCAGCCACTAGCAAGCTGCCGAGGGTAGGCTACTAGCGTCGCCGTGTGACTCTGCTTACTCTCCATCGTTTTGGATATCTGAAGCTGAGTACATACCTCAGTGTCAGGATTCATGGCTTCGCAAAACTCAAATGAGATGTGTTTTTACGCAACTCCTGTCCGAATAATGCTACTTCTTTATGAGAATGCAATGAAGCTGGTGTTGCAGTGCAGAAAAAAGCTTCTTTTGGGTTCAAACCGATCTCTATATTTTTCAAATTAGATTGTGGACCCCCTGGCACGAGGCAGAGCTTTCCGTTACCCAGACGAGATGGACAGTTTACCCAAAACGCCCCACACAGTTCACGGGGGTCCCTTCACGCCAGGGGTCACCTCACTGAGCTCCTTCACCAGCCAGCGCTCGGGCTACTACCGCCTCCCCAGACGGAAGAGGGAGTCCGTCGCCCGCATGAGCATCCGAGCCGCATCCAACCTGCTGAGGGTGAGCTGGGCGCCAGGAAAAAAAGCTGTGAACAATCATCCGTCTTTTATCTTTGTTTCCTTTGTTCTTGCTTTCTCCCTCTGCCTGGCCCAAGCCTGTCACAGTAAATCAATTAATCGTGTGAGCTCGATCATTTTCACTTGCATGCTTGTTTTCCTCCTAGCAAGCAAGAGAAGCGCTAGTGGAGTTACTCAAATGGAGAGTTTTTATTGTTAGTTTGCACTTTTTGTTTTGTAGAAGTCCTAACTGACAGTATTTTTCTCAGACTGAGCCTAATGAATATTTTTTTTAAAGGTGCAGTTTTGTTTACAGAAACTTCATAATACATTTTATTTATTATTTAAGTTATTTATTTTGGATATTTAAAATATCTTCCAGTTCCAGTGTTAGGTGTTCTTTAGAAATTAAAGTTTATTGATCTTTGAGAGGGTGAACTTGCATTGTTATGCCATTATCAGTGTATTACTTGAAAATGGTCTAAGAACAACAATATGATCATTTATCGCAGTAATTTCTGGGACAATTTATTGTCCAGCAAAACTTGTGACCGTGACAGGCCTCCTCTGTTATAATAAACCAAGCCAGCATGCTATGTATTAGCTGATTTGTTTAGTGGTGCTTTTTCTTTAGGGTCGTAGTGGGTTGGCAGATCCACACGCTGCTCGCGGCTTCCCCAGGAGGAGCTTCATCCAGGCCGGATGGATGGACGAGGACACCGTGGATTCAGCAGACACATCGGCATCACTTTTCTTCAGCAAGGTCAGCAGCTACTGTTTCTGATCCCGTCATCAGTTTCTACAGCTGGAGTCACCTTCATCACTTCTCATTTTATCTTTCCCCACCCTGCGATCTTGGCTGTGCAGGTTGATGCCCACGACGAGATGTACTCCATGGCTGATGACGTGTTTGAATCTCCCCCCATGTCGGCCTCTCCTGCGTCCGGCAAGCTGCTGGAGCAGAAGTTCCCCAGCCTGTGAGTAATTGTGAAGGGATCAGACAGGTGTTCACTCAGTCACTTCATTGTGCTCAGAATTAGAGATTAGCACAGAGATGAACACAAATCTCAGTATTAGGGCTGAAACGAGTAATTGTGATGAAATGATTATTGAAATAATCATCAACTAGTTTAGTAACTGCTTGATCGTTAACTGGAGTATATAGACTCTTAGAAAGACCATTTGCTGAAAGAACAACACAGTCAGAGCAGTAATTAAGCCAAAACTGTACAAAAATATACATTTTGCATTTAAGATTAAAAAAAAAAAAAAAAAAAAACTTTGTAAATATGTTCTACCTAAAACTCCTCAAGTAGCAGTTTTAGCTTCAGCTGATTCAAATTCTGAAAAAAAAAGAAAAATATCCTATTAAGCACCCTTTGCTATCCAATTAAAAAAAAAAAAAAAAAACAGTCAACAGATTGACTCTACACTGCATTGATGTTAAGGCTGAGTATTTTTTTTAGTTGCAAATGCGTCCTTTGTCACAAATGATCAAGCGTGCTCGAAGAGAATCCTATGTTGTTGCATTTTAAGCAATAAAATGTTTTTTGTTATTTAAAAGGGAATGGAAATTTGTATAAGCTTAAGTGGCTAAATGAAAAATCTGCAGAAAGTTCCAATTTATTTTATGCAATTAATTGATAACAGCTGCAGCATGTAACTTTTATAAAAAAATGTTTTTTGCATAATTGTTAAAACTGTCACCATATCGTGGCAGAATGTTGAGACAGATAATCTGTGAAAAGATCGAGCTCCTCCACCTCCTCCCTGAGCCTCTTTTGTGTCAAAAGAAATGCACTGCTCCCATCCGAAATCAACCAATCAGAGCCAGGAGGAGGGGCTTAGTGCTGTCAGTCACCCTTGTGTACACGCTGCTAAATGTGCTAATGGTGGAGAAACAACTCACCGTTCCAGGAAAACTGTTTATCTGCCATCATCGGCGGCCATGCTAACTAGCCTTAGCACTCACTACAGTCTCTGCTCGCTGCAGCACAGCAGGGCGAGAGGAGGGGGATGAGCAGCGCCACTCAGACGGTGATTGACAGCGCTAAGACCCGCCTCCTGGCTCTGATTAATTGTTTCTAGATAGCACTGGGAGCACTGGGAGAAGGCAGAGGAGCTCGATTTCCCTCCCCTTTAACTTTAACTGCAGTATGTAACCGCTAGTTGTTAACCGAGTTCTTCAATCTGCCGTTGCATGTTTCCACCCTTACGTTTTCTCTGTCTGTCTGCAGCAAGGACGTGTCTCAGTCCCTGAAGACCCCCACCGGCGTGCCCGAAAAGGCCCTTCCCCATCGTGGCCGTCGCATCGCTTCCCAAGTGAAGCATTTTGCCTTTGACAAAAAGAAGCGCGACTACGGTATGGGCGTGGTGGGCAAATGGTTGAACCGAAACTACCGACGCAGCCTTAGCAGCAACGTCCAGAAGCAGCTGGACGACTTCCACAGCCACAGGTCGGAGACAAGACAGAGTTATTGCATGCTCAGATTATTTACATACTAGAATCAGCTCACTAGCAGAGACTTGGACAGTCTTGCTCGCGATGCTAGTAAAGATGAGTAATTAGCCTTGGAACAAATTCGTTTTTAGTTTTTCAGCACAATCTCACACTGAAAAGGTAGAAAAATCTGACCTTTTAAACCATTTATTTAGCAAAATCACTAGAGGCACAGTTATTATTACTTAAGTTACATTTCACAGGGTTGGAGCGCACAGGGAGCGGGATCTTTGACTGCTCCTCTTTGAACAGTCACTCCTCTCAGAGAAGACCCAGAATCTGATGCTCTCCTCTCTTCAGCTCATTTTGCAGGGTTTCAGTTTTGGAAGAAGGTTGATTTTTCTGTCTGGTACATCATTTCTAAATTGTTTTGGCCTTTTGTTTGTTTGCTGAAAGGCCCAGTGACGACACATTTTCAGTTTACACACCCTTATTGAAAATCTTTTATTTTAAAAATGTCATAGCATTCACTGTAACAAACTTTCTAGGCTATTTTGGGAGAAAGTCAAGCCCACAACATGACAGATTCTTCACTATACCTTTCAGTAGGTAGTAGATGGTTTTCCATTAAGCCCTTCAGTGTTTTCTTGTAAACCCACTTGGACTGTTTGTTGTCAAAAAGCTCCATCTTAGTCACATATGGCCAAAGCCCACAGTTCTTGCATGCCTATAAATGCAAGAACTGTCTAATATTTCTCGTGACTTGCTGAAGTTCTGTAACATGGAGTTTTGGAGATTTATTTTACCTTCCTCAACATCTTGTTCACTGGGAGTGGTTGCAAAATAACAATAAGTCCTTGTGTCACATCATATTTATACCCCGAAGAAACAGAAAGTCATGGATTAATAAGTTCCTAGAAGCCCTGAGGTACTTAAATTAAATGTGTTTCATTTATTTTAAAGGAATTAATAGAGCTCCAGTAACTGTGCAGCTGGGGATTGTGTTAAAACAGTTTCCTAATAATTTAGGATTTGTTTCTCCTCTAAATAAATGTACTTAAAGGTTGGATTTTTAAATGTTTTTCAGTGAGAACTACAATGAAATCTTTATTTTAGGGTTTTTTTTTCATATCTTTCAACTAATTTATCTACATTTTTAGAGCGTCGAGAGTGTAACCTAACTTGGTGAAATCGGCATTTAATGTGCTAAAACAGTGGCTTGAAACCTTCAGGGAGATTAAATAACATTAGTTCTTTGTCCAGTTTGTTAGAATTGTGGCATTAAATGTAGTTTCCACCTGTAATGTGGTATTTAACCTGCCTGAAACTACGCTTTACCCAGTTTTCATCTCTTTCTGTTGCTGAAAGTGATTTTCTGTTATGTTCTTCCAGGCCCTACTTTACCTACTGGATAACATTTGTCCACGTTCTAATCACACTGCTGGCCTGCTGCACATATGGTTTTGCCCCCGTGGGGTTTTCACAGCACTCCAAAACTGAACTGGTGAGTGGATTTTCTTTCCCCAAAACCTCCGGGAGTAAGTTGTACCTCAAAACATTATTCAGCACAACTGAAGTGTTTCTTTTCCTTTTGCTCAAGTTTGATGATAATCTGTGCTGCTGGTTAATTGTGCCACTCTGTCGCCCTCTATAGGTGCTGAAGAACAAAGGCATTTATGAAAGTGTAAAGTTTATCCAGCAGGAGAACTTCTGGATCGGCCCGAGCTCAGTGAGTCTGCTGCTTTCCGTGGTTTTCACCCAACACCCAGGATGCTTTTGATATTTGCCTGGAGGCCTGAAACCTGAGCAATCCTCTGCTAAAACAAGCTTCCAGCAGAGAGAAACATAGCGTGATGCAGTCTCTACTGTATGAGATATTTTTGTTCTGCTGCAGGGTTCCACCATGTTTACATGATTACTTACTGCCGTTTCTGACTGTTTTCCTTCACAAGCAAAGAGTAGAATGTTTACTACCAACAACAGTATAGTTTTATTCCACAGGGTTTGTATTAAATCTAATGTAATACTAAAAACTAATGAAAACAGACTAAACTGGTGATGTTTGTAAACATAAATTTGTTCAAAGATACAGTAGCTAGGGATGGGTTTTTTCCCCCTTAGGCTACGTTCACACAGCAGGCAAATGCGACCCAAATCCGCTCTTTTTTTTTTTTTCTTTTTTTTTTTTAATGGCCACATGCGACTGATTTTTCACGGAAGTCTGAACGGCCCGATTCCGATCTTTTCATCCAAAATAAAAATCAGATTTTTGCCACTTGCGTATGTGGTACTAAAGTGGATACATATCTGATCGTTTTCAAAAGCGTCTGCCGTCCGAACGGCCATGTCGTATTTTATCCGACTTTTATGTCATTGATGTGAAACACGCATCACAATTCTGCACCAGAAAAAGCCAGAGTCGGTAAATCCGGATGTAAACAACGGCTGAAAATTATAATTATAAACTCATGAAAGACGTCTGTGTCACTGAAGCGCATCACATCACAATCCCACCACTCCTGGCTCCAACCATACATCCAAACAGACTTCTCTGCAGTCAGTCCTCCAGAAAAGGCTGCTGCTATTAGTTGTGAGGGTTTTTTATTCGCTTCCTTCATGTTGTTATGATCTTGTGACGATACTGTGGGCTGCCATTGTTGAATAACTTTAAAATCGCTCCATAAACGGCTCCATCCATTATTACTTCTGTAAGCGGTGAGCTGGTGTGTGACGTCTATGTGCTTCTTCTGCACATGCGGGTCGCTTTGGGGTCATAAACCGTTCACACAGAGGTCTGATTGCAGTCGCATTTAATTAGCAGTATGAACGACCACGCAAAAAAAAAAAAATCATATTTCAGCCAAAAATCGGAATTCAGTGTCTAGATCTGCGATGTGAACATAGCCTTAGAACAACTCATTGATTTGTTTCATTTGTTGAATTTTACAATGTTTTCCTTTATCTTCCAGGAGGATCTAATCCACCTTGGGGCCAAGTTCTCACCCTGCATGCGACAGGACAAGCAGATAGTCCAAATGATCCAGAAAGACAGAGATCTGGAAAAAGAATCTGGCTGTTGCATTCAGAACGACAACTCTGGATGTGTGCAGACCCTCAGGTCCGACTGCTCGGTATGTGTTCAAGAGTTTCCCCAAAGACCCTCACAGTTTCACTGTTTTGCTCTTTCTTGCTGGGTTTGCTGTAAGGAGAAACATTGATCTATCTTTACGTTTTCCAGAGTATGGTAGAGTAGGTAGGTGCTGCATCTAAGGAAATTTATTTTATTTCAGTTGATCAATTACTTGCAGGTTATAGTTTTTTTTTAACAGCGCTGTAAGGCACTCTGTATTATATATAGAGTACCTTTATAATCACAGCTTTTATACCAACATACTTTATTGTATTTTACTGGAATTTTATGTAAAAGATCAATGCAAAGTGGTTAGTCCTGGGATTTAGGTCTAGACATCGATTGGCTCGTTCCAACACATGAATATCTAAACCAATCCATTGCATGTCTTACTCTATACTTAAGAATATTGTCCTGCTGGAAGGTGAACCTCTGCCTCAGTTTCAAGGCTTTCGCAGCCCCTAACAGGTTATTTTCAGACATTGCTCCGTATCAGGATGATCTGCGCTGTTGTTTTGTAGCCATACGCAGCGCTGGGGAGTCTCCCCACTCCGTCCGCCTCTGTCGTTGTGTCCTTGGGCAAGACCCACCTTGCCTGCTGGTGGCATTGATCTGGTGGCATCGATTATATGTCAGCCTTACTTCTGTCAGGGCATTGTGGCTACTGTGTAGCTCACCACCATCAGTGTGTGAATGAATGTAGTGTGAAGTCATCTCGATAAAGCGCTATACAAGAGTGGGCCATTTACCATTGATCAGAGCTCCATAAGAGGTTCAAAAATGGTTGTTCATTGTTTTGCAACTGTAAAATCAACTTTTTTGAGCCTTATATCATGTTATAATCTTATTCCCTCATCAAAAACATACCTGGAGTGTCGCTTTGATTGTTTTATGGATGTTTGAGGAATCCTTGAATCTCCCCGGACAGCCACTCAGGGTGCCTAAACACCTGCTCTCACAAAGTGCCGCCTATTTCCACAAAGTTCCTCCTTGGAGCTGCAGTCTCCAGCCGAGCTTCCACCTCACAGAGCACCCCTCCCCCACTCAGCTCCTCTAGACTAGCGGCAGCAGCAATTAGCAAACACCTGGTCGAACTGCGCATCTTCTGAGCTCGTCATACGAACTACTTCTCAGTCCAACGCTCCTAAGAACGGTTGTAAGCAGCTTAATGAAGAAACCTTGTGGTGATGATGTGCTGAAGGCGGAGTGTCGGAAAGAGCAGGAGCTTCTTAAAAGAGGCAGAGACCAAATTTCAAGGCATCAAATTGCAAAGTTAAATTTCTTTTAAGTTATATTTGGTACATGCAGCATTTTTATAACAACTGAAGGCAACATAGTTATTTGATTGTGGCATTTTATAGCACTTTCTCTCTGACCTGCTGTGTTCCTTGGTCTTAATGATGCTGTTTGTTCTCTGATGTTCTTTAACAAACCTCCGAGGCCTTCACCAAAAAGCTGCATTTATACTGAGAATAAATAAAACACATTTGGAGTCTTATTTACTAATTATGATACCTTTGAAAGCAATTAGTTGCTCTTATTTTTCTTTTTCTTTTTTTGGAGTATAAGTGTTACATTATCTGAATCCAAATGCAATCTTTTTAGCTTTTAATTTGTCCAAAAAATTAAAAGCAAGCTTCCACTTCTTGATTAAGCACCTCTTTGTTTTGCTTTGTCATGTTAAGATTCCTATCAATTACACCGAAGTTAGTGGTTGTGACTAAATGTGAAAACGAGTTCAGTTACATTTGCTCTCTACAAAGTGTGTATAATTTCTTGCAGAGTTTTATCCTGTGAAGTGTTGAAAGCTTATTAACTGCTAAATGTTTAAATAATTTCATGCAGGAGACACTGGCCACCTTTAAGAAGTGGAGTAATGAAACTACGGACATCGTCAGGTCTTCTGGCTCAGTCTGTCATCAGGATCCCAGGTGAGGACACGAAGTGTTTTCAGTATCACTGATGCACATTACACAGAAACGCTAAATGCTGACAGTATAGTGAAGTTAGCTGTATTAAGGGGTTGACTGAAAATCTCATTACCTCCTGTTGTCTCGCTGTATGAAGAGTGTGTGAAGAGCCAGCCTCATTAGCGCCTCATACGTGGCCGGACGACATCACCCGGTGGCCGGTAAGCAAATACACTACTAGTTATGAATTAACTAATTAATTTTTTTCTTAAGTGCTTCAGAGGAAACTTTAAAACAATTTCTCTTATTTCTAATCATGTCCTTCGGCAGATCTGCACACATCCTAAGAAGTTCAACAGCACAGGCTACAGACACATGGACTGTACCATTAAAGGGCGACCCTGCTGCATAGGCACTAAGGGCAGGTGGGAATGATTTTCAGAAATCCCTTTGAGTTTTTAATCATCTACTTGCTCAACTGTGTTATATGTTAGTAGGTTTTAAGTTTGGCTATAAATAATTATTATAATCATATACAACAATTAATGATAAAACTAGTAATTTAGATCAAAAATTACTAAGTCGGGGTAGGGCTGGACAGTAAATAAAATATATATATATATCGTGATTAATATCAGTTGATAATACGTCTGACAGAATATTCAATATATAGATTATTCACTGAACTCTGATCCAGAACCGCACAGCATTCTGGGGGATGTAGGCAGAGGAAGACTTTAGCCGCTCAGCCTCTCACGGCGAGCTAAGCTAAACTAAGCTAAGCTAAGCTAGGTTGGTGGCATCAACTAAATCACTGCCCTCTGGTTGCCTAGCAACAACTTGTTGAGTAAGGAAGCAGCAGCAGTTTAAGGTTTCGCTGCTGCGCCTCATAACTGCTTAAAAATAAACAACGGCGTGGAGTGAAAACTGTGGATAAAAGAGGAAAGGTCACTCCACCGGTTTAGATGTATTTCAGATATTTAAAACAAAATCTAATCAATAATTATCAGTATCGACTGATATGAAATGCTTATATCGTGATATGCTTTTCAGCCATATGGTCCAGCCCCAGGTCGGGGCAACACTCATAGAAAGAGAAAAAAATAAAATTATTTATATATATATATATATATATATATATATATATATATATATATATATATATATATATATATATATATATATATGTATGTATATATATATATATATATATATATATATATATATATATATATATATATATATATATATATATATATACCCAAAAGAGTTCGGTCTCCATTATTATTTATCATATCTGCTTGATGAGGCCTTGGTTTTAAAAATAATAATAGGTGAAGGCATCTTTTCAGCTGGCATCATTTCATAATTAGGCATAATTTCAGTTGTTCAGCATCTGAACAGCAATATGTTACAAGAGTTTATTAACAAAATGAGTTCAACTTCACAGTTAAAACATTTTTTTTCATTCAGCTAGTATTACACACAACTAATCTACTGAGAAAAAGATAAATGGATGAAACTAAAACTACTCGTAAAAACAGCTAAAAATAGAACCAGTAAAATTATGCAATAATGTCACAGTTCAGTATGAAACTGTAAATACAAATATATATACTGCTGATGTCCAAATCCAGCTGCTTGCAGCATTCAGACCGTCCGAAACACTGCGCAGCGTATGAGATGCAACAACACACTGGAACTGTTAGGACGTATTAAATAAGTACAATATTCTGAGTTGGGAAAATACGATCGTCTATTCAGATATTATACTTTCATACAAAGTGCTTCATGGAGTGGCCCCACCACCTTTAAAAGACTTTATTCAGTTACAATCAAATATAACCACAAGAGAAGCTAGTTGGGGGGGGGGATATTGTGAAATATCATTCAGGAAAAGCTCCTTTGGTCAGTTTTCGGAAATTCTTTAAACAGTGGCTTTTAAGTAATCAAAACTGCATTCATGTTTTAAATTAACATCTTTGAACTGAATGTTTTGATGTTTGCTTTTATGAGTCTGACTTGCATTTTATAATTGCTAACTTGCATTACTATTAACTATTTCTTGTAAATTATATGTTATGTATGTTTGTCCATATGTGTGTCAATTGGCTTTTTTTTATTTTTTCACCACCAACCTGCCAGGGGGCTACAGATGAAAATTAGCCCTTGTGGCTAAAACTGGCATATTTACATGGTTGTTTTAATGTAGTCATGTTGATTAATATGCTGTCCCTTATGAAATGAATTCAAATTCAGTTCAATAGCTGTGCTTTTATGAACAAGCGGTTCAAATACATCCTGTACTCTGGATTTTCTAAAGGCTAAAACAACTCCAAAGTTGTTCAATCTGACATGTCGCAGAGTTTTATAAAAATCTTTTACAACATTGACAAGTGGTTTTATTGTTGGACCATCCATCTGTCCATCCACTCACCAACTTTACCTGCTTATCCTTTATTAATAAAAACATCAAAGCAAATCTTCGGTCAGTTCTATAGTGGCCACTTTTTATTTGTTTCTCTTGATTGAAGCGAACTGAAAACGTACCAAATCGTGCTTTTTGTGCACCGTTACCACCCTTACCATTTTGTCTGTCCCTGCTGTAGATGTGAGATCACAACCAGAGACTACTGCACTTTCATGCATGGTTACTTCCATGAGGAGGCCACGCTCTGCTCACAGGTAGCGTGTGTTTGCGTTAGGCCTGTGTCTCTGTGCGTCTGTTAGCGTTATAGTGCGTTTCTGATTGCTGTGTTCTGACGCAGGTCCACTGTCTGGCTCATGTCTGCGGTTTGCTGCCCTTCCTGAATCCAGACGTTCCTGATCAGTTCTACCGACTGTGGCTGTCCCTCTTCCTCCATGCTGGGTGAGAACAGAACCAACCACCAACAGTCGCTCACAAAATAAAACGTTTTGTTTGTTTTCTGGAAGTTAAAAGATCCTTTTATAGCTATTCACGTTAGAATGAGTTGTTTCACCGTGGCCTATACTAACTAAATATTGTATGTTTTACACACACGATGAGGCTTTTGAGACATTTCCTGTAAATAATCACTGTATTTAAAGTATTATGTCTAACTTTTATGAAAAATGTTTTTTTACATATTTGGTAAAATTATCATTATGTCGTGACAGTATAAGCTCTTCAGCCTTCTCCCAGTGCTCCCATTACTAACTGCAGAAATCCACCACTCAGTCAAAAACAACTAATCAGAGCCAGGAGGAGGGTCTTAGCTCACACACCAACACCCCCCCCCCCCCCCCCCCCCCGCTCTCTGCTACGCTAGAGCTGGTTCACCACAACATAGCCTGCTGCTAATGCTAAGGCTAGTTAGCATGGCTACCGATGACGGAGGATAAACAGTTTTCCAGGAACAGTGAGTTGTTTCTTCACCATTAGCACATTTAGCAGCACAAACATGAGGGTGATTGACAGCACTAAGCCCCTCCTCCTGGCTCTGATTGGTTTGTTTTAGATCAGGAGTGGTGCATTTCTTTAGACAGCGATAGTAGCTCAGGGAGGAGGAGGAGCTCGATCTTTTCACAGATTATCTGTGTCACACCAAACTGTCAAGACATGGTGACAGTTTTAACAAACGTGCAAAAAACATATTTTTGTAAAAGTTACACACTTTCAGCTTTAAATATTGAGGATATTTTTGGATTCTGACCAAATAAAGTGGTGAGCAGTTCACTCACATGAGCACCATAATACTCAGAGCACAAGGGAAATCCCTCACGTTTACCCCTTTTAATATGGGCGAACAAATAGAGCAAAAGAGCTTAGTGATTAGAGTGATTTGAGCGACTACAGCACACTTTCTTCCTAACAGATTCCTCCCTCCCTGTGTGTGTTTTAAGGCTCTTTCACTGTGTGGTGTCAGTGGTGTTCCAGATGACCATCCTGAGAGACCTGGAGAAACTGGCAGGCTGGGCCCGCATCTCCATCATTTACATCTTCAGCGGCATCACCGGAAACCTAGCCTCTGCCTTATTTCTACCCTACAGAGCTGAGGTGAGCGCTTTGTGTGCATATATGTGTACAAACGTTACACACAACCTAATAGTAAAAATGCATTGCAGTGCTGTGAAAAAGTATTTGTCTCAATATAGATTACTGCTGTTTTTTTTTTTTTTTTTTTTTTGTCACACTTTGTTTAAGATCATCAAACACATTTTATTATGAGACAAGATAACCAGAGTTAAAAAATAAATAAATAAATAAATAAAAAAATAAAAGGTCTTTCTGATTCTTATTTAATTTATCAAACTAAAACAGCTTTCCAGACCACCGAAATGACTTACTGCCTGGTTTGAAATCAAGCAGCAAGTATTAATTTAAATAGTACCTCAATTTGTCAGCTGCTTTTTGAGTAGTTAATTAGCCAGCCTGTAGTTGGAGTTTTAATATGCCGTCCTTACTTTTCTAACTGCAGTTTTAAAACCGCTTGACCATAATGGGAGTGAAGGCTGGTGCTCCAGTTTCACACCCTGACCATCCAGGTTTTGTTTTTGTCTTGTTTTTTTGCAATAGAAAGTATTTCGGAGTAGCTAAATTTGTCAGTCATGTAAGATTATGAAAGTTGTAGCAGTAATCTTTTAGGCAATTTAGGAGAAGCAATGAGTTTCTCAGTGCACCATTACAACTGAAGAAAACTCCTCCACTTCCTCTTGGATCTCATTAAAATTATGTTAAGCTGTAGAAACTGAGTCATGTAAAGTTATGAGGCACAGTGGCGAAACCTTAAACTGCTGATGTGCAAGTTGCTCAACAAGTTGTTGCTAGGCAACCAAAGAGAGTGAGTTAGCTGATGCCACCAACTTAGCTTAGCTGGCAGTGAGAGGTTAAACGGCTAACGCCTTCCCTCTGCCTACATCCCCCAGAATGCTGTGTGGTTCTGGATCAGAGTTCAGTGAAATTTTTGAACATTCCATCAGATGTATTTTACATTGATATTGATCACTATTGCGATATATAGTCTTACTGATTTATTGCCCAGCCCTACGGCTGGACGATTCGACTGATAAGCGTATCACGATACCGATAATTATTGATTACTTTTTTTGTTTTAAATATCTGAAATACAGCCAAACTGATGACGTGATCTTTCCTCTTTTATCCACAGTTTTCACTCCATGCCGCTGTTTATTTTTCAGCAGTTATGAAGGCGAAACCTTGAACTGCTGCTGCACCAGTTACTCAGCAAGTTGTTGCTAGGCAACCAAAGAGTTAGTTGTTGCCACCAACCTAGCTTAGCGGGCAGTGAGAAGTTGAGCGGCTAAAGCCTTTCCTCTGCCTACATCCCCCAGAATGCTGTGCTCTGGATCAGAGTTCAGTGAATATTATATATATTGAATATTTAATTTTCTATCAGACGTACTATCTATTGATATTGATCATGATATATATTATTGATTTATTACCCAGCCCTATCAAAAGGTGAGCTCTGCCATGTTAGCTTAGGCATGTGATAACTTGGATCCACCGATCACTATGAAGCTACATCACTTATTTGGGAGATTTTCCCCTTTCAGAGTGTGTGGTCAGGTGAGCTGATGGAAAGCAGAAGCTGTCCTCTTAGTGCACAAGATTAAAGTGCGAGAGAAAGTGGTCACAGAGTCAGCTGTAGCCACGTTTCTGGATACTTAAATATTTTCTCATTTATAATACCAGTTTTTGTACCATAAGTTGGGGGGGAAAATAAAATGATGATAAACTTGGCATGTAGAGAAAATAAGTCTTGATTACCAGATTTTTACCCACATGTGAGGCTGAAAAGCCCACTTTTCTTATTAGGAGATTAGCCTAATGCCTTTGTGTGGTTTAACAAAGGCCACTGCCACAGTGCCTGGTAAATGGGATTACTTTTTTTGGTTTAAATAAATGCAATTGTAGCATAGTTCAGCCTCGTCTGGTGTTCCCCCAGCTCCGCACGTGTCTTTGAAGAAAATAATCCAGACACTTTTCCTCTCTCTTGGTGTATAATTATAGTGTTAAACTTAAATATTGCTTAAACTAAAGACAAAACATTTTATTGATGTCATTGTTGCTTCTGTAACATATCAGAAGAGTGGCGGCGTGTGACGTACCGTGACACAAGAGCTAGAAACCGCAGCATCCAGCTCTCCTCATCCCTGACCATCCCACAGGTCTTTAAATACCAGGAATAACCTGAGGAAGCACATGCAACGCATGACACATGCCGGTCAATCCACTTAAAGAGGTGCTTTAAGTGGATTATACTGTAAGCGTTAAGTCATGGAGCCCTCGTAACTTAGGGAAAAATAACCCAAACAGCAACACTTAAGTTGGAATGAGAGTGATGCTCTCTTAAGATAGCTCCTAATTACACTTTAAATAAAATTTAGATTTGTCAAGGTTTGGAACCTAAAGCAGATTATAATTCCCCCATCCTCGTTTTAAACTACAGAATGGAAGTGCTGATGCCATTAATCTGTATTTTGATTAACACAGTAACAAGTGCGTCGTGGCTCTTAGTGGGAGACGGCAACAGATGCCTAGTGAATGTCTTTGGTTGCAGAGCCAAAGAAGAGGAAGTTGCCTCTAGACAGGATATGTGCAGAAATGCAAGAGAGGATGCTCCTGACATGTTTTAAGTTCAAAGGTTGAACTCCAGTCTTGCTTCTCAAGCATCTTTGACAGGCGGCATAGTGTATTACAAGTATTAGCAGTAATATTATTATAGTGTTTGCAGTACTTTCATCATTTAATGTATGAAATCATGAGGATCCCTTTGATTCCTACACCTGCTTTCTTGCTCTTAATCATTTAATGGTGAATTTTTCAACATTAAAGGGGCAGTATTTTGTGTTTTCCAGCCACATAGTTACTTTATTATGCTATAAAATGATTCTATGTTACCTTCAGTTATTCCAAAAATGCTGTATATATCAAATATGACCTAATAGAAATTTGACTTTGTAATTTAACACCTTAAAACTGGGCCTCTGTTAAGAAAGTCCTGCTCTTTCTGAAACTCTGCCTTCAGGATGTCATCACAACAGCGCGCCTCTATTAACTCTTTTACAATGTTTTTACCAGCGTTTCACTGAGAAGGAGCTCGTACAATGAGCTCAGCAGATGCGGAGTTCCACCACGTTTGCTAATTGCTGCTGGCTAGTCTGGAGGAGCTGAGTGAGGAAGTCACAGGGGAGGGGTGTTCAGTGAGGTGGAATCTTAGAAACTGCAGCTCTGAGGAGGAGCTGCAGCTCGAAGGTGGCGCTGTATCCACCCAAACATTCTGTACAGCTGAATGGCTGCTACAGGAGATTAAAGGATTTCTCAAACATGCATGAAAGAATCAAGGCAACACTTCAGGTATGTTTTTGATGAGGGAATAACATTATAACATGATGGAAAGCTCAAAAAAGCTAATTTTACTTAATGCTGCCTCTTTAAACTACAGTAAAAAAGACAGAAGAAATAAGTTAAGTATTTTTTTCACCCACTCAGTTATCTACTTATATTATGTTTTCATAATGCAATAACCAAGTTATTTTATGTGCATGATTGTCTTTGCTAATTCAGAACATAATTCCTTGACTTCAACTGGAAAAAGCGATCAAAGCTGTTTTATTTTTGTCTGAATAACTGATGCCGATCTTTTAGACACATTTCATTCCTAGAGTTTATTAATAACATGGTGATAAAATTTAAAACATGAAAGTATGCATTTAAAAAAATGGCACATAATATTGGACCTAATCCTTCTATTGTTTACCGTAACAAGTCCTTATTCAGTCAGTGTTCCAGTTTGATTTGTATTGAAAACATGTTGAGCAACACTGTGTGGAAACAGTCGCCCGGAAGTGGAGATTATAGTCGTCACTGGCTTGAAGGAATTAGAATAAGGAAGATGTTCTGTTCATCTGGTTGGTTACAGTTATTCTCTGCACCGCCTCAACTCAGCTCCAGCAACAGTATTCATCCTCGAAGTGACAACCAGTGAAAGTCTCGTCAACAATCTGAGAGTCGAGGCTGGTCAACAAAGCCATAACAAGAAAGCAGCTGCTGATCTAACCATCGGTACTTTTGAGCCCAGCTGCATCTTTTACTTAGGCTGAAGTTTTCATAGGAACTCTGAAACCTAGAGAAATAGTCCAATATAATGGTAAATGTTTAGCTTTTTTTTTTTTTAACCACGTTAAAAGAACCAGCAAGTTTATTTTGACTGCAGTCTTTTTTTTTTTTTCCTCTTTCTCTCTGAGTAACTTCACATCAACTCTTGGGGTGTTTTCAAACCTGATAGTCCAATAGACTCGGTCCGATTTGGGACCAAAATTACAACATTCACGACATTTTCAGTTGGTGGGGTTCGTTTTCATACTGTGTCAAACGCACCAAAACCTTTGAAAAACCTGTTTACCCACTCACCTGTGGTGGTGCTGCACCAAGAACCATTGAAGGAAATGACGCAGAAACCTCTGAGAAAGACAGCGAGCGCAACTTCCTTCTTCACAAAATGTAAACAAAAATGGGGTGGCGTCAGATTTTAGCGGTTGTAGGATTTCTCTTTTGTCTTTGGCAAAAGACCACAAGCTATTTCTCCCTCTGGCGATAGACTCTCACGTTTGTTTTGGTTGTATTTACCCCGCTTGTATTTAGTCCACTTCCTGCTTTTGGAGCAGTCTCTGGTCTGCTTGGTGTTCACATATGCATTCAAACCACGTGAGAATTCACTTCAACCAAACCGAGACCGAGGTTTTTAGGTGGATCAGAGTTTGCTTTTTTTGGTCCGCATCAGAGTTCGATTGCACATGCACACCTCCCCAAAAGAACCGGATTTTCTAGGAAAACGAACTTGAGTTTGATAAAAGTGGACTAAACAGGGCTGGTGTGAAGGCACCCTTAGTAGAATACCTGGTTACATGTGGGGACTGTTAACAAAACAGGTACATTTATGAGTCCATGCCTCCAGGAAGCAACTGTGTCTCTCTCAATAGCCGAGGGTCTTGACCCCCTGTATGAAGCGAAGCCTAGAACAAGGGGCTGGTTTTTACCAGGCTAGAAGATGACATGCTTCAAGCACAGGAAGGATTTGGATAGATGGAAGTCTGGATAGAGCTAATGAAATGAACACATTCTTCAACAGGTTCAGTTCAAGAACAAACAGACATCCCCCCCCCCCTTAACCCACAGCTTTCCTGTCACACCTCAGATGTTTTATTGTCCACCTCAGTCATGGACTCTTATTTTAAGCAGCCTTTAGGCACTTATGTTTACCAGCTCAACATCCCATGAAGTCTTAATAATGGAACCTGTGTGAAGATAAACTCTAACCAACATTAGTTGTGTTGCTCAGTGGAGCCCTCCATGTTCTGTACCACACTTCACACATTCACCAACTTGGCTTTTTGTCTGCCTTAGAGGAATAACAGTAATAGGTCAACTATAACCTCCTATTCTGCCTTAATCATTTCACAAGATAACATTAAGGCAAGAAAACATAATTTCCTCCCAAGCATAAAAACATTTTATGAAGTGATTATTGTTAGTTTAAAAAATAAAACCCTGAAAACTTTGCCAAAACGTAACTTTAAAGCAATAGGTTAGCTGTCATTCTGACAAATTATCTAAAGTGAGTCCATTCCAGCCATTGACTGTCAGAATGACCTTTGCCCGCTGTGAGTGGATCATGTATTTTCTTGTGTCTGGGATGTGTGGGTGGAGTGCCATGTTCTTATTTTGGTTGTTGGTGTTTAATGCGTTCACAGATCACCCATCTGATTAGCCAGCTGACCAGGCCAAGGCTCCAAACTCAGCACTGACGTCACTTTAATCTGCTCACCTTTCCTGCCTGACCCATACTGCAGCTCTATCCCACAACTATATCTATAACTAAGTCACAAACTGCTAATCCTGCACGGCTACTGTAGCCATTCACTTGCAAAGTGAAGCAGGATCAATAATGTATTCAAAATGTATTAATTTCATAAATAAGTCTCAATCTAAAAACCTGTCTAAAGTGGCTGAAGTGGGCAAAAGAGCAGAGTCTTTGTAATTAAAAGGTCAAAATGAATTGTCTGTTGCCACATCCAGCCAGGATCTGAAAAGCAGTTTCTGTTTTAATGCTGCAGCTACTTTTCATTAAAAAATAAAAATAAATGATGATTATTATTATTATTATTTTTTTTTTTAAATCATAAAGCTGTTACCAGACAGCAACAACTCTTCGCCAGGGTCAAGTTGAAGTGGATGAGAAAAGTTTGGGCAGGGCTTGCATAATTCAAGAAAACTGCTTCTAATACTGCGCAATAAATGTCAGAAGCGACGAAAATACGGTGTTTATTCTGGTCTTTGAATGTCGTCATGTGTCACTTAACGCCATCACGACCTGGAAGACGTTTAGGAGGTAGTCTTACAATGGGATAAAAAAACAGCGTTTAGAAGGGATTTTTGCCATATTTTGCGGCATCCTAAGTCATAAACCAGCGTTTTTTGGTATTACTTTTTAGCCAGACGTATGGTAAAAGTGGTGATTTGTGGCACACATGACCTTCCATATACATTAACATCTCATGCTTGTTCAGTACATGCCCTGGCACGCGCTTAGCTCTGTGCTCGCTTGCAACTTGACAAAGTTTATGCCCACAGACAGGTCATTTTCGTCCAATCAGAGTTTTCCTGATTACCATTAGGTAATATTTATTTTAATTTACTTTACTTTTAAATGCGACCAGCATTGTTTTAAGATCCACTGCCTGATTACTTCATTAGGATTTAACTGAAGTACACAAAATTGATATTTACTTTAATTGCATTTGGGGTTTTTTGCGTTTTTATTAACCCTTTTTTAAGACTCAATAGTTGGTGTTTAAGTAATAATGCTAATACTAATGTAAAACAAAGAGGAAATGATTGAGTTCATATTCTAAGATGTCTTTAGTGTCTCATATAAGAGATTACCAGATTAGTTTTGGTTAGCACAATTCATGTGGAATACTGTTAATAGTAGTCTCCTTATATATTCCCTAGAGAATCCTGACCCTTACCTTAACTTGGAGACTTCCTAAAGGCGGCCAACATTTCCAAATCCAGCAAGTACCACCAGAAACGGAGGCAGAAAGATTAAAAAGACAAAATAGAAGACTTTGCTTTACTATGTTGAGCCTTCCTGGTATCTACTAGTCGAATCTGGGTCAATTCACTCCTTCCCAAGTTTGATGAAACTTTCCCCAAGGTGGGTACGAATTGACATCCAGTGGCAGATGGCTGCTTTTGTGGGACAAAAACCAAAGCTGCTTGGTCTTCTTCCCTCAGTAATAGCATGACACTCGCCTGGCCGTTGCCCTCTTGCGCTATTCCGCTTCACTTGAATCTCACTTACAGCTTAGTCTGGGCTTTCTCCCATTGACTTGGATTCCTCCGGTAGAATTTCAACCGGGCCAATCAGCGAACAGAAGGAGACGTTGTGAATGGTGATGTCCATTTTCTCCGCTGTTTTAGAATTGTAGTCTGCCTATAGATTGGCAATGGCAGCGGTGGAAGTGAATGAAGCCGTTCAGTCCGTGTTGGCCACGCTTCCAAATATTGATCAGGAAGTCAAGTGATTCTTAAATTTGTCTCGCAAACCCTGCAGCACTCATTTAGCCATCTCGTTTGGCTTAGTATTTCTCTCTTCTTAGTAGGGGAAGGCTTTTTACAGCACACGTAATTTCCAGTAAGCTTCTTAGCGTAGCTTCCTTGAAGGTTGAGCAGGCGCACTACATACATGACGCCCAAATGTTAGCAATTGGGTAAAATCGTATCCAATCATTTAAAACCTCCACAGAGTCCACGCCTCCAGGAAGCAATCGTTTCTCAATAGCCGAGAGCCCAGACCCTCTGTACGAAGCAAAGCGCAGAACAAGGGCTGGTTTTTACCAGGCTAGTATGACACCAGAGTGGTGTTACTGCAACTTGGTACTGCCTCAGTATGATGTGTTCTTTAATCAGAAAAAGAAAAAACATATGTTTTAGTTTTCACCAAGCCAGTCACCAGTTAAGGCCTGTTAAGCTGAAACTCAGTGATTCTTGTCAAACGTATATCTCCATTAACTGAACTTTTCCTTTAATCTTCACCCCCTCCAGGTGGGTCCAGCAGGGTCCCAGTTTGGACTCCTTGCTTGCCTCTTCGTCGAGCTTTTCCAAGGTTGGCAGATCCTGGAAAAGCCATGGAAGGCATTCCTCAAACTCCTGGGCATTGTGTTTTTCCTCTTCCTGTGTGGCCTTCTGCCGTGGATCGACAACATCGCCCACATCTTCGGTTTCATAGGGGGCCTGCTGCTCTCCTTCGCCTTCCTGCCCTACATCACGTTTGGAACCTTCGACAAATACCGCAAGCGGATCCTCATCGTTGTGTCGTTGCTTGCCTACGTTGGGCTCTTCTCCTCCCTCATGGTTTGGTTTTATGTTTACCCCATTAACCTCCACTGGCTGGAGCATCTCACCTGCCTCCCCTTCACAAGCAAGTTTTGTGAAAAGTATGATATAGACCACAACATTAATGACGTGGAACACTAATCTTCAGGTCTACTCTCTGCATTCGAGATAGTTTGCTTCCAGGTCATCTGTTTTTAGGAATTTGACAATCAGTTTTTTATCTTGTGAATAAAACCAGAAGCTTCCCCTCTCACCAGTCTACTGACACTCTCTCCTACAACTCTTCCAACCGTTCCAGTCCAGAGGCAGGTCTGGCATGACCCGGGTTTTTCATTCGTTCATGAGCAAGCAACTCACCAGAATTAAAGAACAAGAACATAGTTTGATAGAGAGTCAGGTCAAAAGAGAAGGTGGGATCAGCTCTGCCCTTCAGCTGCCATTCCTTTAAGTCTACAGGCAATAATCACCTTGGCGAGGCTAAGCACCGACCGTTGTTTAGAGGAATATTAAATGCATCAGATGCTTCCTATGAGTAATTCCTCTTTGCAGTATTGGGTTTCGACACTACAGAAGGTTCTGTTGGTCCTTTATAAAGTAAGAAATGTGTAAAGTGGGATTTTGTTTTGATTTTTGCCCATTGTATGGATGCTAAGAATGGTTAATGCTTCCGTGACATCCAAGGGAAAAGAGCTATTTCACTTTTTTTGATCAGCTATGGTAAAAAAAAACTCAAACTCCCAGCAAACTTGTACGTTATGCTGTGCTGCATACATTTTGTTTTTTTACCTTTAGTGAGGGATCTTTATACCCTGTGTTGCATTTGCTCCAAAACTGTCAAAAAGGGTAAATTTACTGCTTTTCACCACTTAGACCAACTTGGATGAGGTGCTGTGCTCTGCAAAAGTATTCACACCCCTTGAAATGTACTACATTTTGCTGTGTTACAGCCACAAATGTGTATTTTAATATGATTCTATGTAGTAGACCAACACAAAGTAGCACATAATTCTGAACAAAGGGGAAAATATGAGGTTTTAGTAATTTTACAAACATCTAGGGGAGCGTGGCATGCAGTTGTTTTTAAGTACTTTTAGTCTGAGCCCCCTGAATAAAATACATTGCAGCCATTTGTCTGCAGAGTTCATTTAAATAATACAGAATATGTCTGTGTGTAATGTATTATTGGTATAAATACAGATTTGAACCAGCGAAGACCAAGAAACACAGCAGACAGGTCAGGGATAAAGTTTACCCTGAAAACAGCATCCCCAAATGGAAGCAAGGTGGTGGCAATGTCATACTGTGGGGATACGTCACTTGAGAGGCTGCTCACAATTAATGGGAAGGTGGATATTGAAAGAAAATCTTTTAGAGGCTGCAGAAACATGAGCTCAACAATACAACGACCCTAAACCTACAGCCAGAACTGCAGTGGAAGGGTTTAGATCAAAGTATACTCGTGTTAAAATGGCCCAGTCAAAGTCCAGAGCAAGCAAGAGTCTGTGACAAAAGAGGAAAATTGATGTTCAAAGACACTTCGCATCCAATCTGACTGCAGTAGAACTATTCTGAAAAGAAGAAAAATTCAGTCTCTAGAATAACAGCTAATACAGAAACATCCCAAAGGGTTTGTAGCTGTAGATGCAGCAAAAGGCGTTTCTACAAACTCCTGGGTTTGAGGGGCGGCCTACTGACCTAAACCATTCTTCACATTTTTACATTCACAAAAGGTTCTTTCCATTTCACAATTATCCTCTGCTTAGAGGTGCTCTATCACGTAAAAATCCCCCCCCAACCCTCCCACAACAAACTCTGAAACACTTCCAGTCGTACGAGTACTTTTGCAAGGCTTAAAAACCACATCAAAACTGGTCAAATCGTTTCTGTATTCTCCGGTGTGGAAAACAGAAACGTCCAGATTCTGAAAAAACTGAAATAGCCCCCCCCCCCCACTGCTGAATTTAAAAAAGTTCGCACATCGAATATAGGCTTTGCTAACAGTACACTCCATAAATTGCTCTAAATATGCAGCTGGAATAGTTGGAGTGAAATATCAGTCGTCCACTCTGAAACCACTTGCTGCCTTAAACCAACAGCGATGCCTCACTCTACCTTTGGATCCTTCTGTGGATGAACTTTAAGGCAAACATATCTGTGGCCCTCCCCTACCAAAGTGACTTCACATGCTGCTTTTTATGCTGCCACAAACATTTTGTCCCTCAAAATGTGTATCTGTACCACTCCTTGTGATCATATTTATTTTAGGATTAAACTCTACAAAGCTTTTTTTTTTTTTTTTTTTTTTTTTTTGTCTAATCCAAGTTTTAGATGGTATCTTTTTTTTAACCACTGAGGTAAGATGATTGGTCCATTTCCCCCTCTTTGTTTCCATCCCAGCTTCTTTCCTCGATTCATGTCCGTGTTGCTGTTTTGACGGGTCCCTGACAATGTGAGCATAGTAGGTGTAAGAACCCAGACAAGTGAAACATTTCTAACAGGATCTGACTGTTTTTTTTTTAAGTATTCGGCTATGTGTTGGCCCGCAGCTCCTTGAAAAGCCGCAGTTATGTGAGGAGGATTATGTGGGTTTAGTAAGATTACACTGGTTAGTGAGACTGGCTCACCAATCATCTGGTATTTATGAGAAAACAAGTTTTTGTTTAGGAAACCTCCTTACTGTGCCTTTTGATATTTGAGCATGTCAACCGTGATGACTGCAAGCTGCAACTCAACCGCTGTGTTTATGTCAGGACCAAATCATTTATAATGTTGTTTTTCTATTTATTTGAGGGGGAAAAAGGGAATGTTGCTATTAAACCTAAGGTGATGGCCTTGATACTGTTCTGTTTTGCTTCACTTTTGATAAATCTATTCGAAAAAAATGTTAATTTTAAAGAAGCCATGTTAAAATAAACACTTAAATATACTTGTCTTTAAGGTTTTTTTTTTTTTCCCCTCATAGCTTTTTCATTATCAATTTCTCAGTTAAAATTTCAATATAATCCAAACCTTCAAAGCATTTACTAACAAAAAAAAAAAAAAAAAAAAAAAAAATCACCTTTTGTGGAGGTTTTTCCAGGACTGCTTCACCCAGGATACTTCGATTTAGATTCAGATTTTACTATTTAAAGCCACATTGCTGTGAAAAGTATTCCTCCTTTACAGATGTTTTCTGATTTTGAAGTTTTGCCAAATCTACGTTTTAGATGACCAAACTAATTTGAATATGTGGCAGAGGTTCTCTAAGCCAAATGCAGCTTTCAAATGATCATTTATTAAGGAAAAAACTATGCAGTTGTTGGAAATCTGAGGTAAGTTTCAATCGCCGCACCTACGCCTGATTATGGTAGACCTGTAGAATCAAGACATTATGTAAACACAACCTGTCTGACAACAGAGGGCAACAGCGACATATCCAGGAGGTCTCCTTTTTGATAAAGCTTACACTTAAACTGGCTGAGGTTAGCCAGAGCTTTCTCTATACTTATGCTGCCATAGGTTTCGGCTACTGGAGGACAAACTGTCCAATTTTTCTCACCATCTTCGTCTACTACTCTTCCTCCAATTTGCATTATTTGTTGCTTTTTCAACTGTTTGTTTTCTCTGTTATTTTCTCTCCACAGAAGCTACACCTGGTCAGGCGCTCTGTTTGGCTGCGACTCCTTCCTGGAGGAGGGCTTCAGCTGAGATAATGCTGCCATCAACTAATCGTTCTATTGACTTTTTACTTTCATGAACATCGAAAATAATCCTACATCAGTTCATCTGTTTTTCTTGTGCGTTCTGCTCCGTCTTCTCAAACCCCAGTCGGTCGTGGCAGATGGCTGCTTGTACTGAGCCTGGTTGTGGTTCTGCTGGAGGTTTCTTCCTGTTATAGGGGAGTTTTTCCTCTCCACTGTCGCTACAAGCATGCTTGGTATGAGGGATTGCTGTAAAGTCAACGACACAAGTGATTGTCTATGGTCACTAAGTGCTCGTCCAGGAGGAGTGAAAGCTGCAAGTTAATGACTCGATGCAATCTGCTGGGTTTCCTTAGGTAGAAACTTTTTTAAACTACTTTGAATAATTAATTGAGTTCAATGTCTTTGTTTGATAACTAGGACCTGGAATGTATGTGTGATAGAACTGAAATTATTTTTCTGTAAAGTGCCTCGAGACATTTGTTGTGAATTAGCGCTATATATAAATAAAACTGAATTGAACTGAACATTAAGTAGGCTAAAATATTAAAAACAAAAACCTTACCTTGTCCTAATCTAAAATTCAAGGGCAGATTAGAAACGAATCCATTAGCCTGAAAGGGTTACAAAGCCATTTCTAAGGCTTTGGGACTCCAGTGAACCAGTAGCTGCATTTCCATTACAAAGTTGCGCAAATCTCTGTCGATTTCCTGCTAATGTCGAAAAAATACAATTTCATAATTGTAGTGTTTCCATTAAATAAGAAACGAAATGAAAATCACACATAAATAAGCTTGTTCACGCGTTAAGTCATTAAAAACATGCTGCGCCGTGATCCCCCAACTACTTCCTGCCATCTTCGTGGTTTTGCGCCAGTGGCCACATCCGGTTGTTGATCATGTGACTCGTGTGACGCGAAAAAAGTGTTTCCGTTGCAGTTTTGCGAAATAAAGCAGTTGCTGGGGTTCAGTCACGTGATCTGGATGCGGCAGGCAGGAAGTGATTTGCTTCGGTTCAAAACAGCGAAATGGATGACAGCGAGTACGCTAATTCCTTAAATCTGCTGGGACAGATGACATTTTGCGAAAAAATACGCGTAAATTTAGGATATGACCCGTATAGTCTTAATTAAAAATAATTTAAAAAAGCCTTGTCAAATAATTGGGAGAATTAACCCGGCATGGAGGCGACTGCCATAAATTATCCGGTGCCGCAGACCTCGTATTATATACAGGCAGGTAGATGGAAGCCTTCAAAAGCCTCGAAGCCTACAGTTATTTAATTTCAGGTTGGGTCAACTATGCAGGATCCAAATAAGTTTTAAATGGCTGTCGCATTGTTTCTGCCCGGGTGAGTAGTGAGTTGTGCTATTTTAAGTAATTAACCTATGATTGTAATGCTAATGCTAACAGCGAGTTAACACCTATTATTTCTATGTGCTTGAATCTACTTGTAAATAATTTATTTAGTTTCTGTAAACCCAAATTCGTGCTGGAGTTGTATGTATATGTCGAGTCATACTGCATTTCTCCAATGTAGGTCAACCATTCGCAGAGAGCTACAGAAACCCCATTAAAACAATGCTTGTCTGTCCAAGTAATACTCCGAGAAAATATCTGAAAATACGATTTAATAAACGATACCTGTTAGAAGGTGGTCGCGGCAAACTCTTGCATTGCCCATTTCTGCACCTCCTGTTTTTAGCGGTAGATTGATGATCCACTTCTGTGGTCTTTTTTCCTGCAGGTTTTTAAAAATTAACTCCCCTGTGACACACTACTTTCAGAACACGAGAATCGCTCGTCTTTTTCCAGATTAGAGCGGTTGCGACAACCGTACACGGCACATAAATTAGCATTTTGACCCTGAATCAACAGAAAGAAACGGGGTTGTGTACAACTGCATTTACTTCCTGCCATTTCGTGACGTCGACACTACGTCATCTGAAACGCAGCAATTTCGATGCGGCCGAAAAACCACCTCGTCCTAGCACCAAAACTTTTCCTCGAAAAATTAGTTTTTTTTGTTGTTGTTGTTGTTGTTGTTTTGTTTTTGTTTTGTTTTGTTTTTTTTTTTCGAAAATGGCGTGTTTCCATTAAGTGAATTTATTTTTCGTTATTTCGATTTGCCCAAATTAATGGAAACGCAGCTACTGAGAGCCGTTATCCATCAAGGGAGAAATCATGGAACAGTGGTGAACCTTCCTATGAGGGGCCGTCCACCCTATCGAAATTACTCCCGAGAGGGCAATGGCGCCATATCCAGGACGTCACTAAAGAGCTCAGAACATCTGAAGCTCTGCAGGCCTCATTTGTCGAAGTTCAGGCTCAAAATGGCGTCCAAACTGAGGCCAAAGCCACTGCTTAGCAAAAAGAACACAAAGACCTAAGTCACATTTTCCAAAAAATAGAATACACTAAACTCCCTTTGTATACAGGGACCACAGCCACCTGTGGATAGCTAAAATCCAAGAATACCTGAGACCCCCTCTAAAAATGCTTATAACTGCCTATTTTAATTGTTCAAACACCAGATATACCTTAATATGGATTTCAGGAAAAGATCATTGCTACAGTCAAACACGGTGGTGGCAGTGTGATGGTCTGGGACTACGTCAGGACCTGAGTGGCTTACTGTAACTGATGTAACAAGGAATTCTGCTTTCCGATAGAAAATACTGAAGAACTGGCTGTCGGTTTAAGACCTTAACCTCAAGCTATGCAAGTTTGTAAATGTGGAGAAAAAAAAAATGAAGTGTTGGTACTGTACAGGTAGAGATGCTGACTTCAGCAAAAAAAATGTGTTGGTAATTGTTTATATTGATTGATTGTTTATGTTTTCTCAGGAAAAAGTCATATATAAGCCATTCCACACAGGTGAAGAAATTCAGAAACGTCAGAAAATAAAACCTTTTATACTTTAAAAAATAAAATTGTACAATAAAAACATTCAACCTCTGAGGGTTTAGGAGGCAAACTGGATGACGTTCGACAAGGAAAAAACACAATTTCCTTACATTTCTCTGTTCTGTGGATTTTATAGTTCTTGTTTGTCAAGATCTGTTTTTATACATACTGTTCACACCTGGTGGGTAAACAGATTGACAGGATTTCCACTAACAGGAACATAGAGATGTTAAAGAAAAGCAATAGACAAGCAGTTCAATAATAGCACACTGATTGCTGACTGCTAATATCACTCCTTCATAATTCATCATACAAGCTAACTTCATTACTTTGGCAACGTATTCGTACAGTTACTGTACCGGTATTACATTTTACTGCTCCTCTGTTACAGATTTGTAAAACACCTTAAAATAAATCCATACAGCGGAAGGATCTCATTGTGAAAAGCTTAGAAAAATCTAACCTTTGAGTTGATTTATTTTGTGGGAAAAGGAAATATGTTAACATGGTTTTAACATAACTCCGCGGTGGGTGGTTTCACAATTTTCACAAAGTCAAATTTCTGGGTGTTATACTGGATGATAAATTTTTGCTGGAAACCACAGATCTGCCAAGCAAAATCAAAACTACCCAAAAGTGTTGCTGTTTTGAGGAGAATAAGATTTCTTCTGGACTACAAATCACTGTTTTTTTTTTTGTTTGTTTTGTTTTGTTTTTTTTGTTTTGTTTTTTGCGTACAATGGCTGTAAGATCGTTTATGTATTGCCCCAAACTTGCACACAATAACTCAAATATCATACAATGAGAGTATTATATAAAATAATCAGAATACCACATAAAGTGGGATGTTGGGAACATACAAATCCATTATTTTTTTAAAATCAAATGTACTGAAATTCTGGGACCTTGTAAAATTCAGAACTGTACAATTTGTGTTTAAAGTAAGAAACCGTCATCTTCCACGCAATATTCAAAAATGTTGATTGATTTAAGAGGAGAAGGAAACTTTTAAAAAATGATGTATTAGAACAACCAAAAAGAGTTTTTGTATGTCCCTCTGGAGTCAAGAGGGCCACATAAAAAGCCACGGCGGGCCGGATTTGTCCCCCGAGCCTTGAGTTTGATACGTGATCGAGAGAAATTGTGCAAAGGGGAGTGATGATAGATCTCTTTCTGCGTGCTGGTCCTCTTCTACTGGCAAGGGATGGTTGTACAAAGTAATACCTACAGGGGTGCCAATAACTGTGTCACTTTATTCAAAAACAATTATTTCCTAACAAGGATTGTTTTCCTCACAGAATAAATGTTTAAATTAAAAATTTTATTTATTTATTTTTTTTCCTCTTCTTTCGGTGAGATTATGTCGCAACAATAAATGGGGTGTTTCTTTTAAGGCTTCTTCCACATCTTTACGAGTGTCAATAAATTTGTTCTCATCTGTAACCTCTTAAAGTAGATCTAAAGACCCAAATTCAGCATTTATGTTTTAGTTGCCAAAGTCCGAACCATAACAGACTATTTCAAACAAGCAGTGCATGAAAGACAAAAGGCAGCTGGCAGGTTGTTAAATGTCCAGCATTTCTTAAAAACCAATGTTTTTAGTTCTTCAAAGATATTTGAAGCTACTGCTCAGATTTTTTGCTTTAATGACAATTTCTCTCTCTTCAGGACAGATCCTGAAGGTTTTCAGTCACAAACGACGTGTCCAACAGTTGCTGAAAGCTGGAGGGCGGCTCTTTAGCCAAATCCCTGCGCCACTCACATGCACACAACAAATCTGCCTCCCTTCTTGTCTCCACTCCACGAGTCTTATGGCACGACAACGCATCCTGGTGTCGGAAACTGCCCCTTCCTTCAGCATCCACTGTTGCGCCGCATGAAGGCGTGGCCCCTGACTGGGTAGAACATCTCGATGAAGTTGAGGGGTCCCACGGTGATCTCAGCAGGGCCCGTCGCCTTGAATCCTGACTTCTGGTAGAAGGGAACCAGAAAGTCCTCGCACATCAGGACGGCGCGTCGCACGTAGGGCAGACAGCAGAGGTACTGCAGGTAGCGCCACATCAGAATAGAGCCTTTCCCCTGCTGCCTGAAGGTCCGGTGGACAGCGAGGACGTGGATGTGGACTGTGGTTCCATGAGGCTTATGGAGTGTCAATGCATCCTGGACAACAGGGAGCAACAGAGAAAGCTGCAGGATTATGTAAATCAGAGAGAGGCAGCCAAGAACCCAACCCAAACAACTTCTCCTTGCTTCACTCCAAGCTGCCCAACCTGAGCTACCCTTCCAGTCAGTTCTAGATCTGCCTGCTTTGGTTACGACTGAAGAAAATCGAAACATCTGTCGCTCTGTCTCCCGTCTTTTTCTTTGTAGCAATCATCGCAGGTATACAGATCACTCGGGTTTGAAAGAGTCCACCCATTTAAGCATAACATCCAATATTGTACATCTCATTACTTAATTCTCTGCAAAGACACAAAACCTTACCAAGTGTTTCTGGTCTAGTTTCTAGCGCAGATATCTTAAATACACTAGAAATAAGACAATACTAACTTACAAGTAACCTTTCAGCAGATATAGGAGTCAATAATTGCTTAATATTGATGAAAAAGTTCTAGTTATAAGTAACCTGCCAGTGGAACAAGATATTTTAACTTATAATATGGGGAAAATATCTTGCTCCACTGGCAGATTATTTCACTTATAACTAGAACTTTGCATCAATATTAAAGAATTATTGACTTAAAACAAGCTCCTATGTCGTGCTGAAAAGTTAATTTTAAGTTAGTTTTGTTTTATTTCAAGTGTATTCAAGATATTTGCACTGGAAACTAGACCAAAAACACTGTACTTGGTAAGATTTTGTGTTTTTGCAGTGTTGTTAATTCAGGTAACAGGATGACCAAGCTATGAAATCTGTGTTTTCAATATTCCAGAGAGCACCATAAAATCCAGAGTTAATCAAATCTAAGTTTGAATTTAAAGCCATCAGAGCCCACAGGTTTTAGTTCGAAATGGACTAATTACTTCTGGTAGCTTTTTGCTTCTGTAATAGTATTCAGTCTAAAAGTAAGGAAAATTAAACATTTTGTGTAACAGCTTAAGCTCATGAATGAGTCAAGCTTAAGATTTAGCCTGAAAGAGGCAACTATAACTTTAATATTTCTGGAACTTTTTGGAACAATCTCAGCTGGAATTTTATTTAAAACTCTTTCAGTCTGTTTCTCTCCAGAAATAGTTGAGTTATTTACGATTAGGGCTGAAATGATTAATCGGATTTAATCGCGATGAATCGATTATTGAGATAATCGTCAGCTAATATAATAAATCGATAAATCGATTGGAGTACACAGACTCGATTAATCGTTAACTGGAGTATACAAACCCAAAACAAGGCCATTTGCTGAAGGAACAACATACTCTGAGCAGTAATTAAGCCAAAACTACAAAAAAAAATTATCTTTTGCATTCAAGATTCAAAAAAAGCTTTTTTGACTGAAATATGTTTTACTCAGAACGTATCCAGTGTCATAGTTTTAGCTTCACCAGGTTAAAACAAATTCTTAAAAAAAAACAAAAAACAAAAACAACCAAAAACCTTCCTATAGAGCACCTCTTGCTATTCAAGGGCTGAGTTTTTCACATGTTGATGTTATAAGTTTTTTTTGTTTTGTTTTGGTTTTTTTTGCTGCATTTGCATCCTTTGCTATAAATTATCATTAAAGGAATGCTGTTATTGCATTTTAGGCAATAAAATTTTAAATTTTCGTATTTAAAAAAAGGAATTGCATTTTTTGCTCATTTACATCTGTTTATGCATTTATAATATTACATAAAAAGCATAAATGAAAAATCTGCGTAATGTGCCAGTTTTTTTTTTATCCGATTATCAGAATAAGCTATAGAATAATCGATTACTAAAATAATCATTACTTGCAGCCCTAACTATGATTATCATCGCCTGATAAAATCACCCTTCTCCCTAATATGCACCTAAATCTCCTCCCGTAAGCGGTTACGCGTTTTCCAGCTAAGGTAGGCCTCTCTCGGTGCGCCGTGCTCTGTCTCACCATGGTGAGCCTCTCCTGGTCCCACAGAGAGCCGATGATGAACGCCACCAGGCGTCCCTCCTCGAACCACCCGAGAGAGAGCTCGGGGCACAGCGTGAGGAAGTGACGCACCTCGTCGAGGTGGAGAGGGCACTCTCCGGACACCGAGATGAAGGCTGTTAGTGGAACAGAAGGAAGAAGTCAGCACAGTTGAATAGAATATTGTATGAGAAGTTCAGATTTTTAACAAAAAAACCAAACAAAAAACGTTAGCTCAGTTCTAGCTCTGGTGTGCCGTTCCTTGGCAACCACTGCCGCGGGGTTAAGGAGCTTAGCTTGCTAGCAAGTTTGACTTTAGCATTAGCGCTGTGGCTAAACGAGCTGAAGCTGGAGATAAAGTTGAAGGCTTGCTCCAATATAGAAACTTTCAATCACAAATCTACACTGCAAGAACACAAACGCTTACCAAGTGTTTTTGGTCTCGTTTCTAGTGCAAATATCTGAAAATACACTTGAAATAAGACAAAACTAACTTACAAGTAACTTTTCTGCACGATATAGGAGCTTGTTTAAAGTCAATAATTCCTTAATATTGATGAAAAAGTTCTAGTTATAAGTGAAATATTTGTTGAAATATATCCCCCCTTGCTTTCTGCTACGCTGCAGCTAGCAAGACTGTTGTCAATACTCAGGCTAGTTAGCATGACCATCAATGACTACGGATAGAATAGATACTTTACCCTCAAGGGGAAATTGCTTATTCGTTGACAATCTACTCCATCCAAGGTGTTAAATATTAATAATACAAATCTAACCATAAGCATATATATATATATATATATATATATATATATATATATATATATATATATATATATATATATATATATATATATATATGTTTAAAATATGTTAATCTGTAAATTGAGTCCAGAGAAAAATTTGATTTAAGTCACTCAGAGTTGGGCATTGTAAAGTCTGATGGCTGAAGGCAGAAATTATTTCCTGTGGCGCTCTGTGGTGCATTTTGGTATAATGAGTCTCTGGCTGAAGGTGCTCCTGTAGCCGGCCAGCACGTCATGAAGTGGATGAGACTCGTCCAAGATGACCTGCACCTTGGACAGGATCCTTCTCTCTGACACCACTGTCAGAGAGTCCAGCTTCACTCCAACAACGTCGCTGGCCTTGCGGATCAGTCTGTTCAGTCTTATGGCGTCCTACGCCCTCAGCCTACTGCCCAGCAAGATCCGGCATATGTTGAAGGACCTCAGCCGCCTCCAAAAGTAGAGGCGACTTTGGATAAACAGTTTTCCTGGAACGGTAAGTTGTTTCTCCACCATTAGCACATTGAGCTGTGCGTACACGAGGATGATTGACAGCACGAAGACCCTCCTCCTGGCTCTGATTGGTTGTTTTAGGTCGGGAGCGGTGCAGAGTTACATACTGCAGCTTTAACTTTTACAAACTTCGCTCTACAAACTGTACAAGGGTCCTTCTATGGAACACACACAAACGTTTGAAGTGAACAAGTGTTTTGTCCTTTACAGTAAGTGGAGTAATTTTTAATGTTTTTGTTACTCTTATTAAAAGCTCACAAAAATAACCAAATTAAACAAAACAACAAACAAACAAAAACAGACACAGAATGTGAACTTTGATTTAAATCATTTAAATAATAATGCTGAAGGTTGTTGTGTATCTATGCTACATAAGAGTCCAAAAACAGTTATGGAATAAAGAATTTTATCAGTTTTGTGACTTTAGACTGGGGCATGCTTCAAAATCATAACTTAAAGGTATTTTTTGACAGAGCCTCCTGTAAAAATGTGGTGTATGTTTTTTTTTTTTTGTTTTTTTGTCACATATTGAATAAATCAGAATATGCCTTCTGATTAGGCTCATTTGTCAGATTAAAAATATCTTTGTAAAATAGCAACCTTGGTATTAAACATACTTTGCACTAAGCCCATGTTTCTATATTAAAAATGTTTTGGTCTGATGTAATTTATTCAGAAGTGATGTCTTGATTCACTGTAAGCAGAAAATCAGCATAATTAGCAGAAATAAAGTCTTGAAAGCATCAGTCTGTGTGTCATTAATTAATCTATATAATGTGTTTCACTTAGTGAATTGAGTTACTGAAATAAATTAGCTTATCAATAATAATGAGTGGAAAAAAGTGACTGAGAAGTAACAACCCCATTTCTCGTTATGAAAGGCTCAGTCACAAAATATTGGTGTCAACTTTTGAGCAGCTTTGTAATTTTACAAATGAGGCCCCCTTATATTAGGCTATAATACTAAAAGCGCTGCTAAAGCTGCGGTATGTAACTTTTACAAAAATATGTTTTTTGCGTATTTGTTAAAACAGTCTTTGTTATGAGACAGATAATCTGTGAAAAGATCGAGCTGGTCCACCTCCTCCCTGAGCTACTATTGCTATCTAAAGAAATGCTCCGCTCCCGACCTAAAACAACCAATCAGCGCCAGGAGGAGGGTCTTAGTGCTGTCAGTCACCCTTGTTTACGCGCTGCTAAATGTGCTGATGGTGAAGAAACAATTCGCCGTTCCAGGAAAACTGTTTATCCGCCGTCATCGGTGGCCATGCTAACTAGCATTAGCAGCAGGCTATGTTGTGGTGAACCAGCTGTAGCGTAGCAGAGAGCAGGGGAGAGTGTGTGAGCGGTGCGTACATGAGGGTGATTGACAGCGCTAAGACCCTCCCCCTGGCTCTGATTGGTTGTTTCTGACTGAGTGGCGTATTTCTGCAGTTAGTACTGGGAGAAGGCAGAGGACAATTTTCACAGATTATCTGTCTTATACTGTCACGACATAATGATAATATCAATAAATATATAAAAATAATAAAAAAAAATCTTAAAAACATACTGCAGCTTTATTTCCTTCATTTTAATTCTCATGCAAATAATATTTAAGATTATCTCACAAAATGATCACTGGTTGAAATTTGTTTTATATCCAAAGGGGATTAACTGGTATCCGTTTCAGTTTTTTATATTTCTTTCTTAAAATAAAAAAAAAATAAAATAAAATAAAAAAAAAAAAAAATACTGAAACCTTTTTATTTTTGTAATATTTGCAAAAATTTAAAGCCTATATATTTTGTAGGACTTTCCCACCATAAATACATTTTTGCAAGAGTTAAACGTGTTACAACCAACCGCGGTCCACTCAGTTACTAATATTTAATACCTCCTAACAATCCCTTTTTTGACAGTTAAAACTGCTTTGAGTTGGAGGGTGCGTAATTGTGATGACTGATTTAGACTCTCCAGGTAAGAAGCCCGTTTACCTTCTCTCTCTATCTCGAACACGCTGATGGCATCCTCCGGGCTGAGGGAGCGGAACTCGCTGGCCGGCAGCGTGTGGCGGCGGCCCTGCGGCACCGGGGAGCGCACATGGTGCAGCGGCTTCATGAACGGCAGTGCGCTCAGCGCGGACATCCTTCCGGTTCTGTTTGTCTCCAAAAGCAATCGGATTAAAGACGCTGATACTGATGCCACCTCTAGCTGTTTGATTCGCGTCCACCCGTGATCATCAGCCTCGCAGACAGTCGCCTCCACGCGCTGCGGGACCCGTGCGTCAAGGCTGAAGCTGGAAGCGGCGCGCCGGGAGGGTTTATAGCGGCGCGCAGGGGCGGCTGTCTCTAATCCCGGGGAGAGCTGGAAGCCCAAAGCCTCCTTTCCCGGCCAGGAGGTTGAACAGTAAACATAATTACCCTGGGTCAACGGGGGTGTTCGTGTGTTTACAATGATCCTTGTCATGCGTCAGATTTAGATTCCTGGATCATGTGTTGGAGTATCTAATTGATCTTTTTTTAATTTTTTTTTTTTTTATCCATTAAAGATTACAGCAGGACAGCAGATATGAATATTAATCCTTCGGAATGATAAACTGGATTTTTTTTTTTTCCCAGTCAATTTCGTGATCCAAAAAGCTCTGATGTGTCGTTGCTGGTCTGGCCTAATTGGGGGCTCTGCAGGACTTAAGGACATGAGCTTATTTTTCTGTAGGAGACTTTGAGTCAGCTGAATGTTGCTCCTTTAAGCACTGTTTGTGTTGCTTTCCCCGCTTTATTTTCCAGTTCTGTAAGAAGATTACAGGGTGTGTAGGAACTTGTTTGTCACCTCATCAGCATTAAAGGCACTGATCTTTCTGGACAAACATTATTTATGTAAGATGTGGCAAATCCAGAACATAACAGTGTGGGCCACTGACTGACCGGTTCATTAAAATGACTTATGCAGAAGGGATTGCCAAAGAAATGTAGTTGGTATTATTATGCAAGCAAAGAACTAAAATAATAATATCTTTACTTTAGTTACTGAAAATGTCTGTAACAGAGGAAGTTCCAGAGTTTTCTCTCAAAGTCATTTTGTTTTCAATAATGATCAGCAGTTTTTTGATCATATAATAGAGAGCACATGGCTGGCTCTCTATTATTACTTCTTTTTTTTAAAGTTAATATAGCAGACACTACTGTCTCACTGTCCCCCTTGAAGGATAACTATATTCTACTGAACACCTATTGTAATATCTTGCTCCAAACAATGAAACTTTTAGCCTTTTATGATGTAGAGTCTGTTTTATAGCTACATTTTGAATATTTTGTTCCACAAGGCAAACTTAGCCTTTTAAATTGTTACTGAATAATTTGTGAAATGTTAAAGTAGTCTCAAAAACAAAAGCAGAAATGAGCTTTTGGTATTATTATTGTTGACAATGGCATTTTTTTTGTCCACTACATGATGAATGTGAGGAATCTTATTTAGCCTCAAAAATCTTTGACATAACTCTGGATAATTCTGACGCAAGAGGCTGCTAAGCTTAATAGGTGAACAATTGCTGTGGAAAATCATGTATTGGACAATTAGGCACTTAGTCACTGGCCCTCTCTCACAAAGACACGGTTTTGTCATTTTTCTTTAATTATGTGATAATTATGTGATTTTAGCTTCCAGTTTTATTGCATGGGTATCCTTTAGTTATTGGTGTTCATCTAGACAACAGACTGGACTGGAGACTCAACAGTGAAGCGTCTACAAGAAGGGACAGAACAGACTGTATTTCTTGAGGAAGCTAAGATCCTTCAAGGTTTGCAGCAAGATGCTGCAGATCTTCTATAAGTCTGTTGTTGAGAGCATCATCTCCTCTGCCATCATCTGTTGGGGCAGCAGCATCAGAGCCAGAGACCTAAAAAGGCTCAATAACCTGATAAAGAAGGCTGGTTCTGTTCTGGGGACGACTGTGGAACCTCTGGAGTTGATGATGCAAAGAAGGATTTTGCATAAAATTAAGAAAATTATGGACAATCCTGACTATCCTCTTCATGAGGATGTTATTGGAAAACAGAGTCTCTTCAGTCAGAGGCTTCTTCAGATGGGCTGTAAAACGGACCGCTACAGGAGACCTTTCTTGCCCACAGCCATCACAATCTATAGTAACTCCTTAATTAAATGAGTTACATCAACATTTAATTTCCCTTTGGGATAAATAAAGTATTTTTGAATTTTAATTATTTAAAAAGTTATTGATACATACAAATAACAATGGATTAATTTATTTTGTATGTATTTATATTAGAACTATAAATAATAATTTACTCCTTACGACAATGTGCCAGTTTTTGCGAGCTCTAAGTTTCTGCATATCTCAGCGATTTAGAAAAATAAGGCACACCTTTCAGCCTCAAATTTGTGTTTAAGGGCACCTCCTGGTGGTGGTAAAGGGTACTGCGTGATGACGCTCCTAACAGCTACATATCACGTATCACTCCGTCGCGACGTAAACACGTGCACCTCACCGCTTCCAGTTTCAGCCCTTTCACTCCGCCGTCATCCTCGCGCTACTTACATCACTCCTTGACAACAGCAGCGATGGCGGAGCCCGTAGCACCGGATGCGGCGGCGGCGGCAGCAGCAACGGACGAAACACACACGGCTGCATCCCCGACACCCGGCCTTTCTCCCGCGCCAAGCCCGGGATCGGAACCTCCATCCATGGCTCTGTCTCCCACGGCAGACGGCTCCCAGCGGCTGCTGTTCTCCCACGACCTGGTCTCCGGACGGTATCGCGGCTCGGTCCGGTATGGCATCGTTCGGATGATTCACGGGGAGGAGGATTTTAACTCAGATTCGGACCTCGACGATGGCGGAGGGAGAGGCGGCGGCGGTGGTGGTGGGGGCGGCGGCGCTGGAGGAGGAGGACGAGTCCCGTGTGGTTCGGATACAGAAAGTGCCGCGGACACCCCGAGTCGGCCTCTCGGTCGGGGATTTGTCCGCGTGCAGTGGTACCCCGAAGGAGCCAAGCAGGACATCAGAGAGACAAAGGTACCACCAGCAGCAGCTTTTGTTTTAACTGCTTACTCTGACAACGGGTGGCTATTCCAGCCTGACTCTGATGCTACTCAGCACTAACCTGTCTGCTCCTGTGTTTTTGGTGGGAATAAATCCGCACAGCAGTCAGTCAGGGCTAAGGTTCCCCCTAATCTGCCTGAAACTACAAACCTAGCTCGCTAATTGGCTAGCATCTAAGCATAAAAGCTAGCTAGCAGGCTAGCTGCCTGTCTCTCAGCTGGTCCTGGTCCAGGCTAAACAGGGCTGTTCAGTTTCACTGCTTCCTTCCAGCTAGACTAGATGTATTCACTAAGCAAGTCGACTGTGTGCAGGTGTCCAGCTGGTAAAACTACACCTACTGATTAGCTCATCCTTGCTCTGGGGTTCATCAGCTGGGTGTGACCGGGCTATGTAGCGACAGATGAGCAGTTACAGATAAAATGCAACCCCATGTTACTGAATGGACTGACAGTCCTGGACCAACTTCACACAGAGACAGAGCCATTAGTGTTGACATGAAACCTTGCTTGTGAGCGACGGACTGCTGACAGAATATGACTGTTTACATATCTGTAGATCCCTGATCAAGGGCTCTGAGTAAATCTGAAGAATAACACACCAGTCTGTGAATCTGCTCACTTGTGTCCTGGTTTAGGTTGGAGGTGGGCAGAATAGCCAAAAATTGTACTTCTAGTAAGAGTAGCACTACTTAAGCATATATTTTTTTTACTCCAGTAAAAGTAAAACGTAGCCATGGAGGAGATTACTCAAGAGTAAAAAGTATTTTGTAAACAGGCTTCTTAAGTACTGAGGAATTGATCATAACATCTGATTTAATATTTTAAATTGATGTAAATAGTAGGCCTTCCACGATAACCAATTTTGCTGGACAATAAATTGTCCCAGAAATTATTGCGATAAACGATAATATTTTTGTTTCGATATCATTTTCAAGTAATATATTGGAAATGGCATAATAATGCAAAGACCAATAAACTTTATTTTGTAAAGAACACTGAACATTATCACTAATATTTAATTGTTCATTTTATTTCCAATCTCATTGTATTTTTAGTTGCCATTAATGATTTATATTTTATTTTTTCATTTATCATCACTTCTTTTAATTGGCTTTTTTCCCTATTTTTTCATATTTTGTTTATTTAGTACATTTTTTTTACTGTCACATTTTTTAATTGTTTCTAAAAAATATATTTTTTCCATATTTTGTATTTATTTAGTAATTTTTTTAACTGGTTTTAATGTCCAAAATAAAACACGACAATCAAAACTAAACACAACCGAAGCCATAAATAAAATGGATTATGATGTAAACAAAATTACCTTTCAAAAAGTATTAATCATTAGAATTGAAATTATTGAGCCAATTATAATTTATCATTTGATTAATTGCTTATTGCAACAGGCCTAGTAATTAGACAGACAAGCCATATAAAGTTATGTGCAAATTCTAATGTTTTAAAGACTAAAATAAAATAAATAATACAAATGAATAACATAATTACAAAATTCCAAATAAATAAATGTTAGAACAGGGTAAAGTACTTCCAGTGACAATATATAATGGTTTTTTTTTTTTTTGTATCTTCTTGACCTCCAAATGGAACAGCAGGCGCAACAGATATAAAAAACCATGAAAACAGCAAAGCTTTTGTACAAACATGAAGTCTCACTTTAACATGCAGGTTTCTGTCTGTGTATTGGTGCATTTTTAGTTAAAACGTGTTTGTTCTTCACTCAGTGAAGTTATTCACAGTGGGTAAAGTATCCAGAAATTTTACACAGTAAGAGTTGTGATACTTCATTACAACATTAATCAAGTAAAAGTATGGTGCAGTAAAACTACTCCTAAAAGTCCCTTTTTTCCAAAAAGTCACTCAAGTAGATGTCGCTAGTTACTGACCCACTTCTGGTTCTGTCTCACTGTTGGCTTCTAGCTAGACCGGTTCTAGTCATTGTTCTGATTGTGATGCCTGTGCAGGTCTGGCGTCCAATAATTGACAAGTAGTGTCATGACTGAAAATAAGTGCTTATGAAAGCCTCTGTTTAGTTCCTAATAGACATGTTTTAGGTTTCAGGTTGTCCTTGTTGTTAATTAAGAAATGGGGAAGCACCTGCTTTAGTCTGTGTGCAAAAGCTCGGACGTCTGTCCACCATTTAAAGGCAATAATGATAAAAGTCAGTGGGTTCATAGAAAAACGAGTGTGGAAAGCTGAGCAACCTAATTGCTTTTTCTGGATGGGACCAGGAGAATCCTATTTAAGCTCTCAGTGCTGCTTTGCCCTGTTGTGGTGTTTTATTTATAACTGAATGAGTAAAGTTCTGGTCGGTCATTCAGTCTGTCACAACAAAGGTTTACCAGTGTTACTCCAACAATAACATTTGAACACCATATGTCCTGGAAAGGCTGTCGTTAAAGCCTTTTCTGTGCAGTTGCGAGCATTGAAGTATGTAGGATTCATCTTTACTTTTTACACGGTGACTTTTTGTTTGCTTTTACCTCAAAGTCTCAAAAGGTTCTGGAACACTTGTGGCTTTAAACAAATTTTGTTTAGCTCAGGGGTGTCCAAACTTTTTGCAACGTGGGCCACAACTGAACTTAAAAGCAAAAAATTGTATCTGTTTTGTTTTGAAAAATACAAAAACAATGATATTGTGAAAGAAAACTAAATACACAAAATTCTAATTAAAGGTGATAGCCTGATGTCTATACAGAAAGCATCTGTAAATCATTTTAGATGTATTCTAGGCTACAAGAACATGATACGAGCTCTTCTTTTTTTTTGGTTTTAAAAACCTCTCTTATTTAGCCTTGTTTAATAAATAGGTGGACCCAATCCCACCTTGGAGTAAACATTACTGGATGTTTGCGGTGCTGTGTACTACTAAATTAAAATGAAAGCAAATATGTGGTTATTAAAAGATGAATAGTTTGTGTTGTTTGAGTTTTCTTTTTAAAGATTATTATAATTTGTCTGCATCCTTTTTTATCAGTGAAAATTTCCCTTTAATTTGTTTTCACCATCAACAGTCTGGTGAAATAAATCTGTGCCATTCTTGAATTGTGGACAAGGGCCACGCAGAACCATTTCAAGGGCTGCAAATGGCCACCCAGGCCACGCTTTGGACATCCCTGATTTAGCTGGACCGGGGGAAAAAATGTCTTTTTGGATTGTAAAGGTTCCAGACCCCTGTTCTAAAACCTAAAACTACACATAAATCTTTAATTCAACTTGAAAGCATAAGCAGTTCATACTGTAGGTGTTCATAAAACAACAACAAAAAAAGAGTCTGTAGGTTTTACAGCTCCAGAGAAATTTTATTTATTAAGAATAAGGGCAAAATGCCTCTTTGAATTGTAAAGTTTGCTGATCCCTGGTTTAGGCTGAACATTAATAAACATCAGATCCTGAATCTATCATTGCAGTCTAATGGGCTGCCATTGTGAATTTGGTCTTCCAGGACTTATTATGAAGTTATGAAAAACTCTAGAACCACTTTTAAACGAGGGAAACCAGCACTCCAGAGCCATAACCACAGATTCTCTCCATGCTGGGATCTATAGATAAAGCTAGTATTACAACAACGCGCCTCTACGGAGGCGTAAAGTGTGTCGTACATGTTTGAGAAAGTGTGTGTGACGTTATTTTGAGTCGTGCAGTCGTGCACAGTTTTGCGTTGGATAGTCTGGCTTAATTTGAAGCTCTACAATTGGATGAGCTGATCTGGGTATGAAGGCTGTCAGATCTCGCCCAGCACCTCTAATATGTGACTGTAAGTACGCCATTAAAATAACAAGGTATTACGAAACATTTTCAGCACTTTATTTATATAAGAAACAGTGTTTATGGTTTCATTTGCGTTTTAGTTCATCACTAATCTTTTATTTTTGCTTCTGTAACTTTAAAACTTGAGCGAAATCGCTTTCTGTTGTCGTCTTTTGTTGCAAATTCTGTGGGTGTGGCAACTGAAGCCATCATTAAATAGACATGGTGTGTAAATAAGGATTGTTTCCAGCAAATAACACCTGACTGCGAGTATGCTGGGACTGATCGGTGTGCGCACAGCTACGATCACTTCTGCAGCTAAATCTTCAACGGCACATTCAGTTATGTGAGATGAGTTGGTGTATTTAGAAATTAGGACACCTGAAGGGAGCACTAACTTAATAATGTTATAAAATGAGTTACCGTTATTGTGCTGGATGATCTTTCCCAGCACTGGGGTAAAGAAAAGCTTTCCACAGAGAGATCTGTTTTGCTTATTTTGTTTTTTTTTTTTTCCCCCCTGCAGAATAGAGATAACTTTAACAGAGCAAATCTGTTATTTCTTATGCTTACCTCAGGCTGCAGAGTGACTTCATTAATCTTTCATTATACCTTACCTATATGAGCTAACCGAATGCTGAAGAAGGGTTATCAAAATACACGATTTTAATCGATTTTTTTTTTTTTCTCACTTTCTTTTCTAAAAATGAAATTACAAGTGACAGAAAATGTTTTTAAAAGTGGGTTTTGTTTCAATCATCCTTTCTTTGAGTTGTACGACGCAGTATTATGGCCAGGCTGCAAGAAGTTTTGTTTAATTACAAGAATATAGTCGTAATATTAGTAGAAAAAAGACGCCATTTTATCAGAAGAATATCTTAAACGAATGAGAAAAAAGTTGTTTTAATGAGAAAAAAGCTTGAATAATTATTTTGTTGTTTTTTGTGTTGAAGTTTTCATAAAATTACTACTTCATTCTTCTGATATTACGACTTAATTCTGGAGATATTAAGACTTTATTTCGACTTTATTGTCATATGACTGTATTCTTGTAGCATTATGACTTTATTTTTGTAAAAAAAAAAAAAAAAAAAAAAAAAACGTAGCCTGGCCCTAATACTCCGTCATAGAGTTGACCTGAATTCAAAGTCCAAATAAAAAGCTGCAAAACACGCTTTTTAAAATCGATTTTTCGCCCAGCTCTAATTAGTAGATCATGTGTGTTGTCAATTTAAGACGCACAGAAAGTGAAGGGTGTGTTTGCGTGTTTCATGGTGGTGTTTCCTGAGTCAGAGCCTTATGTGGGGGCTCTGTTAGCTGTTTGTTGATGCTATTAAAAAAGTTGTCTGCCATTTTTTTTTTTTTTTTTTTTGGTTTTGCAGAGGGAGTTTATGGTGATATTATAATACCCTACTGTGTTTTGAACGTCATTTATTTATTACTTTAATATTTTAACATTGTCTCCTTTTCACATCTGTAAATTCGTTGTTTTGTTTTCCGACTTGGTGCCATAAAGGATGGAAATAGCACAAGTATAACTTACCTGGAAGGATAGGCTTGACTTACAGCAGCAGCCTACAAATGGGAGGGTATCTGCAGCTCACGGCACATTTCCCTCCATCCTTTAAAATCTTAATAAATTTCCCCGGGCGAAGCAATGAGCTTTAGATCTGTGTTTCAGCGCAGGTGTGATTCAGGACATCAGAGCTGTTTGCTGCACTTCTTTCACTTTCATTGTTGATTTGATCACAAGTCATTAAAGTGCACGGCTGACGTATTTGATTACACTGAAGGCTTCCAGGCTGTTGCACTGAGGGTCTGAATAAACCATTAGTCCCTGATACTGGACCCTGTGTTGTAATTTGTAGCGCTTCACCAAGTGACACCACTGGATGTCGCTTTAAATCAAACAAATTTCAGCCTTACTTGTGCTGGTCAGAAAATCAAAAAAAAAAAAAAAAAAAAAAAAAAACCAACACCAACAATCTTCAGTGTGGAAGTTGTTACAGCAGGAAGAGGCTGCTACAACAGAGTGTGAGACTTTGGGTGTTCCCGGTCAGTTTTTTCGTACCTCACTTTTCCAAAAAGCATCGATCTTCCACAGGACGTTATCACGTGTCCAACCCAGCAATGGTTTTTAGTTGAATCCACAAAGGGCAAATTGATCCTGAAGGTAATCTAATTGCTAATAATAGATACTGAGGTCTTCAAAACTCTTAAACCTAAACTCTATAATCCTTTTTTCCCCTAATTTTAGCTCGGTAAAGCCTCCCTCATACTGTACTTAGTGTGGGATATAATTATGATGTAATGTTAGGGGTTGTTGTTTTCATATTCACTGACTCTTGTTTCATGGTTTCTTAAAGGGTCAGACTAAAATTCATTTAACAACTTTTAAGTCATATAATGATAATGTTTGTTCTCTCAAAGAAGATTTTTGTAAAGAACACTTAACATTATCACTATTATTTAATTTTCCATTTTATTTCCAATCTTATTGTTTTATGAGTTACCTTTATTTTGTTATTTTTCAAATTTTTGTATTTATTTAGTATTTTTTTTAATTTATTGTCACTTTTTTAAATTGTATATATTTTTTATTATTTTTCTAATTTTTGTATTCATTTAGTAATTTTTTTAAAATTTACTGTCACTTTTTAAAATTGTATATATTTTTTTCTATTTTTTTCAGATTCTGTATTTATTTAGTATTTTTTAAAAATAAAACAGGACAACCTAAATCAATACATAAAATGTAAATAAAAACCACACACAGGCGAAACCATAAATAAATGGATTATGAAGTCTCTGTAAGCAAAATTGCCCTTCAGAAATGATTATCAAAATGGAAATTATCATGCTCATTTTAATTTATCATGTGATTAATTGATTTATTGCTTATTGTGGCAGGCTTAGTTGTCACTGCAGAATCCTAATGTACAATATGGTTATTGCAAAGGAATGCTCAGTATTTGATAGGCAATTGTGTGTTAGGTTCTGTGCGTTTATACTGTACATGCCAGAATAGAGTTTGGCCAGTAACATGGACTCTTGACCCCAAAGCCCAAACCTCACAGGTTTTCATAAGGGGTGTGACAAAAAATCGATGTGCATAAGAATCGAGATTCAAATTTACTACGATTCAGAATTGATACAAAAAAATAAAACTAAACTTCTTACTGTAGACCTCCAGTTTGTAACTGCGCCAGGCGTGCTGACGTCACCATTCAGCCGGTACTGGAAAGGACCAAAAATGATACATATTCAACCGGCCCCATCTTCATTGAAGGCAAATATTTGGACTCGTTTTTTTTTTTTTTTTTTTTTTTTTTTTTACCGAATTCAAGGGAAGACAGATCTTGACATCAGCTTCAAAGTGTGCAAGTGTGTGTAGCTGTGCGGAGCAAAGCGACAGCGGAGCCAAGGTACGCCATACTGAGAGAACCACTCTCTCTCAGTGATTACTTCATAAAAGCAAAAACAGAGGAGTGGAAAAGACACTTTATTGTCTCTATTTGTGATTCTGCCTTGCAAAGCATACTGGAGAAGATAATGCAGACTCTTTGGACACCTATAGATTGAAGCAGAAATCATTGTAAATAATCATTTTGAATTGAAAATTGATTTTGAATCGAATTGTGGCCCCAAAAATCAGAATCAACTCGAATCTTGGGATAGTAAAAGACTCCCACCCCTAGTTTTTATGACTGAGATGCGAAAGCTCAAAAACAGGATGATTTGGAAAGAAAGAGCAGAGTGAGGAAAATGTGGCTCAATCGCAGTCATTGCAATATATTCTTTGCAATATTCAACAACAATTTCATAAATGGATGTTTTTTAATACCTTGTTGCTCTGTTAGAGACATGCATACAACTTTGTTATAACACCTCTACCATTTTATTGTCACTGATTTTGGGACAAGATGGTTGGTGCGGGTTCCTCACATGTGAAGCGAATGTAGGATCAGTACTTTGGTTGCTCTGCTCGTGTACATGGTGCTGCAATCTTGTCTTGTGAGTCCAGGTGAGTTGAGACCAAAGCAGAATATCTTCTGTGGAAGCTGCAGGTTTTCTATGGGTGGAGCAAGTGGAGGGAGGAGGCCGGTATGGTAATGAAGATAACAAGGAAGGTCACAGTGGGTGCTGTCTTTGCAGACAGAAATGGGTTGAAGGTTGAGGAATATGAGTGGCACAAATGGGGTGGGAGGAAACTACCTGAAAAGCAGGTTCAGTATTGAAGGTAAATGCCACCAACATCTTAAAACTGTTTGGAGAAATATAATGTACTAGAATAAAAATAAAAAGTCCTGACTGAATCAGCCAGGCTGTGTTTGGTACCAGATGGCTGTTATGGTAATGTGCAGTCTTTTGCTTTATGAAATGGTATCATCCCACCTTCTGTTCTCTGAATCATTTAAAATTCTCATCAGCTTTTGCTTCTTTGTCTTTCATCAAATCCTGGACTTGCTCCTGTTTTATTATTTTCTGTTACAACGTTCTCAAGTTCTAACTGATCTGTTTGGTTTCTGACCGGCTCGTTTCTGTTTTCATGTTTCTGTAACCCAAGAGGTCCAGCCTGCGTTCAGGGGCCAGTTGATTGGTCAGATAATGTCAGAGACTGAGGAAGGTGCTTATTTTGTGTTTGGAGTACGTCCAAGATGGAAACATCCTGGGGAACGGATGGGGTGTGTCAGGTACAACAAGAGCAGGAAAAGTCTAGCAAGCTTGAGGGGGGAGAGGGGTATTATGCTAAATTGACACTTTTTGAGCTTTATATCATGTTATAATGTTATTCCCTCAAAAGAAAAACATGCATCATGTTTGAAAAATCGTTGAATTTCTCCTAAATGCTTTGCTCCTCGGAGCTGCAGTCCCCAAGCCGAGCTTCTGCCTCAGAGCACCCCTCCCCTGCGCCAGCCCCACTCAGCTCCTCCAGACCAGCGGCAGCAGCAATTAGCAAACACCTGGTGGAGCCGCACGTCTGCTGAGCTCATCATACGAACTACTTCTAAGTCCAACGCTCCGAGAACGGTTGTAAAAGGCATCATGGAGGAGCATTGTGATGACGTACTGAAGAGGTAGTGTCGGAAGGAGTAGGAGCTTCTTCAAGAGGCCAACTTCAAAGCATCAAATTTCTATTAAGTCATGTTTGATACGTACAGGCTTTTTATAACAACTGAAGGTTGTTATAAGTAAATAGTTACTTGATTGCGCTATAAAATGCTACTGTATGCCTGGAAAATACATACTACTCCCCTTTAAAGCTCAAATATGCTTTAGCTTAGGTCCTTTTGCAAGCCAGTTCTGTCTGCATCATGAATGGTGTTGACTTCTGTACTGTCCACACTCAGTTCAGTTCTCTTTTTAAACCATCGATGTTGTTGCAGATGAAATCTGTTTCTGTTTAACAACAAGTTGCAGAAGAAGAGGATGGAGGACGTGCAGCTGTGCTGTTTCATCCTATTTTGCTTTTAGGCATTTTTTTTTTTTTTAAGTTTTACATAACAATTTGCAATAAATATTCATTCTCTGGGCATGTTCAACTATAAATGCTGTGTTGTGAAAAAGTATAAGCGATAAAATGACAGCACACGGCCACCTTGTGAAAGGGTCTCTGCAATCTTTTCTGTGGCTGGTGACCTGTGTTGGTCACCACAACAAACTAGGTATTATTTGGTTAGATGGTGGTCTAAAATTGCCCAGTGTAATTAATACTTATTTTTGTGTAATAAAACCCACCATTTCTACAACACGGAAAAGGCATTGTGTCATAAAAGCTTTTGGTTGGCTTGGTTTAGGTTCATTTGGGTCAAGATTTCCCCAAAAACTGTCCGATACCAGTTGAGTAATTTATTTATTTGCTGATACAGAATTACAATCTGATGCTTGCATTTTTTTAATCCGTATATTTTTACTCTACATAAGTCAGCTATACGTCAGCAATATTAGTAATGTTTAAGTAGCTTCACAGAAGACTGAGGTGCTTGAAATAACCGACAATCTTCCTTTTGAAACCTGCAGTTTCTATGATGCACTGTGGGAAGAGTCCCCTATGCCGAACTAGGTGAAATATGAAGATTAAAGGGGATCTATTATGCAAAATTAACATTTTTCACATTTTTATGCTTCCATTTGGGTCTCAACTGCTTCTGAAAACAGCCCAAGTGCTTAAAAAACCCTACCTAGCTGTTTTTTGGCAGTAAGTTTGTTTTTTGGTGTCTGGAAAACAAACCGTTTTAAAAACCTCCCGATTGTTACGTCACAACCATCGGGCACTGCACTGTTACCTAGCAACCCCAGCCGAGCCCAGCCCCTCGCCTAGCAACACAAGTGGAGCTTAAGCAAGTTTGATCAGCTGGTTTTACCACTGTGTGCGCTGTACAACGGCTGCTGGAAAAGACAAGTGTTTTGTTGTTGACTTAGCATCCGGAAACAATTTGCTGCATTGTTGTTGGTTGCCTAGGAAGGTCTGCTTCTGCTTTTGGGTCTGATTCAGGATCCAAGATGCACAATTGTGTAATTGCACATCTGTTTGCAGCCATTTCCATGTGTGAGTGTAAAGGTTGAGTTGGGGAGCATGGCTTATTTGGATTTAAAGTGACAAGAGGCCCTAAAACAGCTCATTCTTAAAGGAGCTCAAAATAAGTAGAACTGACCAGACTGAAATCTCATTGTCTAAGAATGATTTTGTACAAAAAATGTAATGAATATGTTTTGTACAGCCCAAAGACCTACCCTAACCTGCTCAAGGAAGCATAATAGGTCACTTTTAAGCAGCCCGTGCTTGTCTTTCCTCTATCATCCATTCCTATTTTGTATTTTTTTTTTTTTGCCTTATCTTGTTTTCTGGTTGTTTCTCAGAGTTTCCCCTTAATTGCTTGGTATTTCTTTTTCTGCAGTCTTGGGTCCAAAAAATTGCTGAGTGTGTAGCGCAGCTTGTTCTGGAATGATTAAGAATCTATACAGTGTGCCATGAGGCCAAACAGTGACTCTAGGCAGTCCTCCAAAATGTCTGTATCAGATATCATATACCAAACGTGATAGTGTACTTTTAAAAAAAATTTTTTTTTTATTTAAATCAAGCTCTGGTACGATTGTGTCCTATTGAGAGGGAAGGACCTATCATGGCTGCCGCAGCTACAGAGGTAATGAAAACTAATAATGTCCAACACACAGATGGGCTGCGGTCATGCAGGCTGAATTTGGTCACCTGTTCTGTAATAATTTTTGCCTTGTCATCTGGAAACTTCTCTCCTCTCTTGAGAGTTTCCTGTAAAGTTTGTTGCTTTAACTCACTCACTTTCAAAGCTAGCTGGGTGAACTGGTTGTGTTCGGGTGAGTCCCTCTTTCACTGGTGTCTGGAAAAATACCAGAATGATCAAGTTTGTAAGTGGCAACTGAACTGCTTTCATTTTCTATTTGAAAATGGTTCCAAACCACAGACACATTAGCAACTCTAGTTAGCATATTCCATCACATTTTACAGGAATTGTGCAGCTGATATAAGACCATAGAGTGTTGGGAGGTAACATATTCAGGAGATTTAGTGCATTTAACTTTTATGATCCCATCTTTCAAAAACATACTAAGAGATTGAAACATTTTATCTGTTTTGCTCATGATATGAATATTTTTTCTTATTCAAAAGCCTGATCTGCTTTGATTTTGCACTAGATTTTGATTTGGATTCTCTTGGTTCTCTTAATGTGTATTGTACATCAATAGACATTGTGCCTCTTTTTTTTTTTTTTTTTTTTTTTTTTTTTTTTACCCCTTTCACTGAAGTCTGCAGGTGTTTCAGGTTGAATGACAGACGGTGTAATCTGAGACATGAGGCTGCTGCCAGGGCCCGCCTCACAACGTTCTGGAACTAAAAAGCCTGGTTTTGGGTTTTAAACAGGTGCCAGGAAGATTCATGAACACAAGCAGCTGTACGTACAACTTCAGTGGGGAACACAGAAGTGTTTTGTTGTCTCTCACTGACTCTCTGTAGGTGATAGTTGGGTTGCATCCATTTGTTAATACTGCTATGCCTTCGTGAAATCATACAGCGGTACGATGAATTACTGTCGGTCTTGAAAGGCTTTGGGTTTTGTCTCATCACTGCAGATAATCTGGGGCATTTTAAGGGTTTCTAGTGAAACCTAACCCAGCCTTACCGCAAGAAGCAGTTATTAGAGATGCACCAGTTATACCAGTTATTAGAGATTTGTGGCTTTTTTTTTCTGTTCTCTTGTTTTTGTAAAATGTTGGCTTGCGATTTTTAAAATAATTTTTGCCTTAAGACTTATAGAGCGAGATGAGAACAGCATTGAATGGCCTCTACACCATGAATTGTCATTAATTATTTATGTTAGGAGCAGAGGCAACATCAAGCTGTGCATGAGAGAGCAGTTGTTAAAACAGGATTTTACTTTTGATAAGGAAAAAAGCCCTAAAACCATCACAAATTTTCCAATCTTAAACTTTTTTGAGCATCGTACTCTAGCATGGTTAGCATTATTGAAATAACAATCTCTTTCTACATCTTGTCAAAATTAGATCCTTACCTGAGCTTTGAGTTTTCTAAAACAGTTCCAATCCAAATTCAGTTCAATTCAAAAAGAACTTTATTAATCCCAAAGGGAAATGAAATTAAAGCTGCAGTATGTAACTGGTACAAAAAGATGACTTTTGCATGTTTGTTAAGACTGTCACCATGTCATGACAGTTTTTTGTTATGAGACAGATAATCTGTGAAAAGATCAAGCTAATCCATCTCCTCCTTGAGCTACTATTGCCGTCTAAAGAAATGTACCTCTCCCGACCTAAAACAACCAATCAGAGCCAGGAGGAGGGGCTTAGTGCTGTCAATCACCCTCATGTAAGTGCTACTAAATGCGCTAATGGTGGAAAAACAACTTACCATTTCAGGAAAACTGTTTACATGCTGTCATCGGTGGCCATGCTAACTAGCATTAGCAGCAGGCTATGTTGTTATGATCCAGCTGTAGCGTAGCAGAGAGCATGGGGGAGAGTGTGTGAGCGGCGCGTACATGAGGGTGATTGACAGCGCTAAGACCCTCCTCCTGGCTCTGATTGGTTGTTTCTGACTGAGTGGTTTATTTCTGCAGTTAGTACTGGGAGCACTGGGAGAAGACAGAGGAGCTTGATTTTTTTTTTTTTTTTTTTCATAGATTATCTGTCTTATACTGTCATAATATAATGATAATTTTAACAAATATGTAAAAATCATATTTTTCATAAAAGTTACATACTGCAGCTTAAACTCAAACCATCCAAGTTTTTTCAGATAGTTGTTGCAGATGGTGATGGCATGATGGGCAGGAAGGGTTTCCTGTAGTGGTCAGTATTACAGTGGAGGTGAATAAGCCTCTGACTGAAGGCAGATAGTCTCATGAAGGGGATGCTCAGGGTCGTCCGTTATGTTCTTCATTTTATGTAGAACCTCATTTTGTCCAGTCAGCTGCAGACGTCCTAGAGCAGCGCCCAGAACAGAACCAGCCTCTCGTCCAGTCTGTTGTCCAAGTGAACACTGAGGTATTTATACTCCTCCACCAGGTCTACTTCTTATCCCATGATTATAAATAGTATTTGACCTATTCCTGTTTCTCCTGTGGTTTTTAAATGGCTTTTGACATCTTTGTGCTTCCTTTGACTTGATTTTAAACACCTCACTGATACTTGAAATGGTTACCTTTGAGTTGTCTTTACTGAGGAAGTCGTCACTCAGTAAGAACTTTTCTGAGATGCGCTCAAAAAATGAGTTTCCAATTGGCTTGTTTCAAGTTAGAGTTGATCAGGTCGAAAATCTTCCATTTACAGTGAGGAAGTAGAAGCAGGTTTCCTCTGATGATCATTTTTTAAGATGAGCCTTCCAGGCCCTCTAAAATATCCAGTCAGGTATGTACCAGCTTTTTCTTTCAGGGTCCTTCCCACCTCCTTTAACTGGAGCAGCAGTCTTCTTTTTAGTAGGCTGCGATCTTTCCCCCTAAAGGTCCAGTTTGTTGATTTACTTCTGCTTTGCTTTTCTATTTCTCTCATCTTCCTGGATAACACGCTCCAACATTTTTCCATCTTGCACCGTTTTCTTCCACTCAGCCTCTGACTGACAGCAGCTGGTCTGTTGTGAAAGGATGCAGGAGAAATATTAATAGCAACTTGTTATAGTTTTAACAGATTTGTTAGACCCAACTTACAAAACCTCATTAAAAACCTTAGTTTCCTAATGTTGGTACTAGATAGGTAGATAGGACTGGGCGATATGGCTTGCAAATAAAATCTCCAATTTTTCTTTTTTTCTTTTTTTTTTTTTCTTTTTTTTTTCATACCAGATCCGATTTCCAATTTTGATCATTTTGTTAATTTTTTTTTTTTGCTCACTTTTTTCTAAAAAAAAAAAGAAAAAAAAAGTGGCTTTTATTTCAATCATCCTTTGCATGAGTTGTATTAGGGCCAGGCTATGAGAATTTTTGTGCAATTACGAGAATATAGACATAATATTAGCAGAAAAAAGATGCAGCTTTACCAGAAAAATGTCTTAAAATTACGATAAAGTTGTTTTAATGAGAAAAAAGCTTAGTTATCAGGATCAGATGTGAGCAGCTCAATTCGTGTACATGTTGGAAATAGACAGTTGTTTGCACGATCATTTCAAAGTCCTGCTGCTGATAATAATTTTATGCTGATGTGTTAAAGGATTTATTATCTGTAAAACTGATACCAAAGTAACAACTTCACAAAATGCTCAACATCCTTCATTTTAATTTTTTTTATTTTTCACGTTGGAGTTCTCATAAAATTACAACTTTTATTTTGGTAATATTTTGACTTTATTCTCAAAATAAAAAAAAAAAAAAAAAAAAAAAAAAAAAAAAAAAAAAAAATCCTAGCCTGGCCCTAGTGTTATGTTATGTAGTTGACCTGAACTCAAAGACCAAATAAATAGGTTTAAAACACACTTGTCAAACAAGATGGTAGGCCTTGGGCGGACTGACCTCACTCTGAACTATGGAAACCCAAGGAGTGCATTCGTTGAAAAAAAAAAAAATCCAAATTTTCCAAAATGAAATCTTCAACAACAATAAATTCGATTAATCGATAAAATCGTTTTATCGCCCAGCCCTAGTACTAAAGCGAGTGATTTGTTGTGTAAACATGGAGGAATGGCTGTGAATAAAACGGGACTCTATTTACTGCATGCCCCTCCTAAACAGTTGGGGTCGCTACAGAGAAAACGAAACTGCTCAGCCATAGAAGAAGTCACACCACCTCCATGAACTTTTTAAACTGCTCTCATCAGGCAAACGGTACCACAACATGAGAAGCAGAACCACCAGACTGCTACACAGTTTAAATGCTGACCTGATGTTAAGATTGAACACTTCATATAATTGCACTCATTCCATGTGTTTTTTTACAAGTTGAATCGTTTTGTTTATAGAGTAACGCTGAGAGTCTAGCTGGGTAATATTAGCTGGCTGGACTGTTGACATGCATGCAGGACTGACCTCCTGGCGTTCCCTTAATAACAGCGATGGGTGGCGCTCCTTTTAGTGTCACACCAGGACTTTCCAACCAGCCCACTTTCTGTCTTGTGAACATGACCCAAGTGTGTCTGTAGTGCGCTGAAACAGCTAAGGGAGCGGTGAGTGCAGAGCAGTTCTGCAGCTCATTTCATCTGGAGAAAACTCATTCCTCTTTTACTTTATCAAAGGAACTTTGAACTGTATGAAACCATTGTGGAAAATCACTTATGTTGTTTAAAAACGGTGACTTTGAATCTATTTTTTTGTACCTTGATGGGTAACCAGCTCATGCCTACCCCGGTTTTGAAGCACGATTGCAGACGAGTGTGCAGAGGGTATACTGATGTATGCACTTGAGTGCAAAAGTTGTGCTTTGAGTTTTCCCCTAAAGTTAATCAAAGGTAAATTCTCCTGAATTGTTATCTGCCAGACATGCAGGACCAACATAAACAAACCGAGGGTCTGACCTTCCTGAAAGCGTCAAACATTTACAAACATCTATATTCTAGATCGCTGGTTGTGGCGTTGGATTGCAAAAGACTGCAGTGCAACGTGGAGGAAAAACAAAACTCTTCTTTTGACTTTTTTTGCACCGATTTTATCCTCCTGCTGTCTTCTCTCTCATTACACACATGCGCTGCGCCCTCAGGCTGCTGTAGTCTTGTCCTTGTCATCAGACTCCGAGTCGGGATGACGCAGGGTTTGTTGGAGGTGAGGAAGTTGTTGAGAAGATGAAGACGTGACCCACAGGAGATGAAAGCCATCTTCTTTGAGTCACCTTGTTGTTTTGGATTCAGCACTTTTATAATGTGGAATCATTTGTGTGAAATACAAACCTGTGAATTTCATGTTTTATCGATATTCATCTCTTTCTTTACAGCTGTTGCTTAAAATAATACGGTTTAATGGTGCAGCATGTTGACTGGTGTCAAACATAACAGTAAAAAGAAATAATAAATAATAAGCTTTTTGATCAATGTAGATGTATAGTCATGGCTTCACTCAGTAATGATTGGGGGGGGTGCGATTCTGTGTAATCAGATCTTTCATGTTTGTCTGACATACATGGTGTATGTAGCTGTGCAGAAAGATGAATCCATGTCTTGTTGAGGTAGAAAAGTACTCATTAAGAGGGGTATGAGTACTTTTCCAGCTTAAGGCGATGGCACGATCGGCTTTGACCCAGAATCTTTTGATCAATGCAGCAAGCCGGGTCAAACTTGGCAGGAAGCGCGTCCGGCTGATAAGACATTCTGATTATCTGTACATATAACAGAATGAGAAACGTGTTCAGAGCAGCGTCCGGTCAACCTTAATTGACAGCGTAATGTGTCAGTAGGGTATCTGTTCGGGACAGGAACCAGTTATGTCATCTTATGGACCAACCGGCGTCGTGATCTTGGTGACACGCCATTGTATTGTATAAATCATGTTTCATCAGATCCCATCATCAGAGAAGACTCAGCTGGCTCACATCTTCCTGACATTAACGAATGCGCAAAGTTTTCCATAACTTGGTCCATAAAAGCCAGCTTGCCCAGTCTTCCCATCTGTAACTAGATCCTCCTGCTACACCTCCAGTCAGGCTGGAAAGTTTCCAGTGCTTCATGCAAGGCCAGAAGTATATATTTATCTACCTGACGGAGCTAAATGCTTGTGTTGAACATCTTATTTTGTGCACTGCAACTGAGAGAGGGCAGGTGGTTAGTCATTGTTTGTATTAAACTGTATTGTTATCTGTGTTTTAAAGAGGAGAGAGTTTGAATGAAAGGCTGTGTTCACAGAGCAGGTCTTGATTCTCGATTCTAATTTGTTGCTGAAATTCGATGTTTTGTGTGTGTGTGTGGTCGTTCATACTACTGAATGATGCGACCGCAATCAGACTTCCAGAGGTTTATGAACCCAAAGCGACCACACGCGCAGAAGAAGAACGTTTACGTCACACAGCAACGCTCTGTTTACGGAAGTAATGATGGATGGGGCCATCTGTGGATCTTTTTTTTTTATTTTTTATTTTTTAAAGTTGTTGAGCATTGGGAGCCGACAGTGTCGTCACAAGATCTACATGCTTGTATAAACTTCTATGATTCGGTGAGACCAACATAAGCCTGCTGTTGGCACAGCTCTATCCACTTTATGGAGAATATCTCTCCTCTCAGTCAGTCTTTCTGTCATCTTCCCTGCTTAAGACGCTCTTAGGCTACGTTCACACACCAGGTCCTGATGCTCAATTTCGATTTTTTTTTTTTTTTTTTTTTTTTTTTTTTTTTTTCTTGCACAGTCATTCATGCTGCTACAAATCGATGCCGCCGTCTGTGGTTTGATTTTAAAGTTTATTCAGTAACGGGAGCCGACAGTATCGTCACAAGATCATTACAAGACGAAGGAAGCTAATAAAAAGAAAACACGACGAATAGAAATGGCGTTTTGTGGATTGGCTACGTATCCGATTTAATACCACATATAGAAGAGACACAAATTGAATTTTTGTTTTGGGTGTAAAGATCAGAATTAGGCCGTTCAGACTTCCACAAAAAAGTCAGATATGGGTCGCATATGGGCCAAAAAAAAGAGACGCATGTTCACAAGTCATTTCAAGGTTCGTGAAATTCTTTACCTGGGTTACGATGTGATTCCTTTAGACATTTTAAACCTACTTCATGTTGTCAAACAGGTTCTATGTAAGTGAGTTCATTTTTCTACAGGTTATGGAGTAATTATGCATGGGTGGGGCCAGTGAAATTAAACAAAAACTTGATGTAATTTAACTAGAAGGGAAGGGACCATTTCCCAAATAACTAATGTTTTTTAAAAGTTTTTTTGTAGAAATTTGGAAGGGTCGTATTTTTTCATAGCACTGTCTATATAATGTATTCCTGGCCCAGTTTTCACTGTTGCAGAGCATAGTATGATCATTGACTGTAATCATATTACAGATTTAGTCACCCAACACCACTGTGATGTTTGATCCATCCAAAGCTTTTATTACACCCATCAAACATGGAGCTTCTCTCTGGTTCCTCAGTTCAGTAACGTGCAGCGCTATGAAAACCACAAGATGCAAACATGTTTACATCTTAGAAATGTGTAAATTAATCTCCTTAAGGCTCTGAAAAATGGCTTCAGCATCATCAAACCTTCTGTTATTTGACAGAAGGAGCAAATTCTCTTTGTCAATGAATTTCATCTGCCCTTCACATAAATAAAGTACGGTTACGGTTTACGATGCACCCCATAATTAGCGATGGGAATTGATCAGAATTTTTCGATACCGATTCCAGTATTGATCTCACTTAGCGAGTTGATTCTCTTATCGATTCTCACTGAGTTAGGAAATAAACTCTTTACAACATGGTGCATATTTTGAATTATTCGATTCAAACCAAATTAAAGCTGGCTTAAAAACATAAGAATCTCTCCATCAAATTAACATTTTAATATGAAATGCAACTTTCTGCAGGTCAACAGTTTTGTGCAGACAAATCTGCATGTTTGCCTTTTCAGGAAGGATCTTTCAAGACTGAAAGGTTGTTTTCAAAATGTGCTTTTAATCTGACAAACGAGCCTCATCAGAACCCATGTTCTAATTTATTGCACATGACTGTAAATGTTATTATGAGATGGATATTATTCATACAGCGTGGCGCTAACATTAATTCATTAACCTGGACGTGGAGGACTTTAACGTTACCTGGGACATTCATGGCAGGAGGAGCTGTATTGGAAGCTCCGCCCCCTGAAGAGTCACAGCTGTCGCTAAGCAACGTGTCAAACACTTTACCTTCGTACAAATCAGGTGCATGCTGCGTGGTCACCTGTTTGAGGATTTTAGAGGTATTTCATCCTTTTATTGTGATTAAAGCTCTGCACATGTTGCAGGCAGCCCCAGTATCGTCTGTTTGTGAAATGTAACCACACTGTGGAGCGCTTCTGCTGCGATGCCATCTTGGATATTTTCTAAATCAAAATACGGAGCGTGTACAATACGTCATCATGCAAATGCGCCACACATTACTGGAACCGTCGAGTGGAATCGTTAAACAGGCAGGTTAACGATTCCAAGGACTCGAACTACTGAGAACCGGTTCTCGATTCCCATCCCTAGTCATAATATGTATTGGGTGTCTTTGTCCGTGGTTTTCTAATGTGTAAGGATTGAGTAAGGTACTTTCACTTGGTGTCATTGTTTCTTGTTTTTGTTAGCAAATATATGATCGTCATATCATTGTGTGTAATATTAATATCACAAAGGACTGTTTGGGGTCCAGAGGGACGTGTAGTCCTTTGGCATGTCGGCCACAAAGTTTAGTTTCAGTCTCTTCTGGCCAGAATACATGACTTGGGGAAACATTGAAATGGGACTTCTTTTGGTGTTCCTTTAAGAATCTTCTTTCCACTAAGCACCAGATTTGTGGGGTATACTGTCAGGTTGTCTTACCTGAGTTAAAACTCCTTTGTTAACCTGCAGCCTTCTTATAGGGGCCATGTTTTCCTGTCAGTCCACTGGCTGTATCTACTCATGGAGATCTCTAAAACATAAATTCTTTACTATTCTGTTACCTTTTCATTTTTATTTTTTTTTTATTATTATTTACATTCTTTTTCAATACTAAAATGAAAGACGCAGGTTTTACAAAGTCAATTTTTCTGCTGTTACCTCTCATAGCCTACCTTAATGTAACGTACACCCTTTATGACCACAGTGTAGCCGTCCTTGATGGCTGCTTCCAGCGGGATCATACACAGTCCTCTCCAACTGGGTTCTTGAACATGACGATGAGTTCACTGCACTCCAGTGGCCTTTACAGTCATCAGATCCCAATCAAACCTTTGGGATGTGGTTCGCCAGCAGATTCGCATCATGGGTGTGCCACTGTCAAATCCTCAGCAGCTGTGTGATGGTGTCATGGTATTACAGACCAAAATCTCTGAGGGATGTTTCTGACACCTTGATAAATCTGACGTGTAGAATCAAGGCAGTTCTGAGGTAAAAAGAGGGTCTAACCCGATACTAGAACAGGGTGTATATTAAAGTGACACATTCATAATTGGGGCCAATGATAATTTATACCTGCCTCACCAGTATGGGGAGGCATTTATCGTATTGTTTATCATTTATCATGAAAATTTCTTAAAAGATATTTGATTTATCATTGTCTCAATAAATTTCAATTAGTTATGTTAAAACACACACACACAAAACTAACATTATCGGAAATGTTATTTTTACCATTTTCCACACCGTTTGTTCCACAAGAGCATCAATAATTATCAGTAAATTTGAAAATTTGATTAAATGTAGTTACTGTGTGCAGTTTAGTGATAAGAGGCGTCCTGAAGAAGCCGCCGTTGTTCAAGAGCAGTGTTTGTTTGTGGCACTGTGATTGCTGTGCCTTGCATTCATAGCCATACAGTTACCTAAAAAAGACGTAATAAATCGTTTTTCATCGTAATTTTTATCGTTAACACAGTAGTATCAAAAAATATGGTGATAAAATTCGAAGTCCGATTCGCCCACCCCTACCCACCAGATGATGTATTCTAACAGTCAACGGTTTGTGCTTTGAGAGGCCAGCTTCTCTACTGCGGTGTATTATTTTTGTGAAATCCTATGTTGTATAATTGAGTTCTGACTTCCAGTAACAATCCGATTTTGTTTAACAGATCTTCCTCTGCCATGTTAAGCGGGATAAATCGAAGCCTTCTGGTAAACTCCTTCTTGTTCGGCCTGTTAGAGCCGCTATAGAGTGGCGTAAGCACCTCGTGTTTACTGTAAATCTCACAACATGCCACTCCCTCGTCACAAGTTCACCTTTAGACAATTGTCTTTAATCCTTTCTTCTAATGCTGTTTTCTTTTCCCCACATTTTGCTCCACTCTCCATCTCCATCTACCCTCATCTTCCTCTTCCATCTCTTCCTCGGTCTATGCTGTCTGTTACGTTTCCCTTTTACCCTGCTTCCTTAATTATTACCTTCCCCACTCAGCCCTTCTCCCTAACCCCCCGCCCTCCTCCCTCTCGGTCCATATTCAGCACCTTCCTCACCTCTCAGCGTTCCAGCGGGCCAGTGATGAAGCCCGCTGATGTAATGTGGTGCTGACTGGCCAGTTGTCCAGTTTCTTCGATAATGGATCCTCCTCCCACTGCTCAGACCACACCAGCATGCATACAGGGAAATGATAGATTCTGCAATGACTTGCCCTCATTCCTGTTTCTCTCCGTCCTTCACCATCTCATCCTCCCTTTTTTCCTCTGCAGTATTGGTCCTGCCCATTTGGGAGACTGTGCACTCTCTGTCTACCCAGTCGTACCCCCTCCCAAACCTCTCTTACTGTCACTACCATCTACAGCGCTTGCTGCACTCTTGTCTATTTCTGGCTCTTGCTTTTCTTGTTTCTTCCCTCTCCATGTCCCTCCTGGGATCTGTCTTGATCTCCTACTTGTTGGACAGGCAGCTGCCTCCTCTTTACCTTGTTCTCTGCTGGTCTTCATTTTCTTCCCGTCAGATTCCTCTGACCCCTCCCTTGCACCATGTCGCCATCTTCTCTTTCCATCTTCGTTATTGTCTTTCTTGACTTTATCTTATTGCAAGTCAGGTGCCTGTTTGTGTTAATTTTTTCCTCCTCTTATTAATAATTATCTAGTCGTAATAATTAACTAAATAGAAATAATTTTCGAATCCTCTTTTTTTATATTTTCTCTTCTTATATATATTTTATCATTCTCTTTTCTAATGCGTAGAGCTCTTGTCTTTAAGAAGTTGGTGCATTTTTTTCCTATTTTTGCTGTCAGTTTTTCTGTTGGTTCATATTACACAATCAGGAGATTGCTCCGTAATAGACAGTCTGTGCCATTAGTCCTCTCGCCATTTCCCTCTGGACTTTCTGGATAAAAGGCCTTTTGCCTGCTCTCTCTTTAATAGAGCTTTGCATCCTTCCTGTGTGGTCCAATCAATAGGCTTCAGTCAGACTGCAGGAGGCTGAGAGGCATTCCTCCGAGATTTCTGATCCACATTTATGGCCACATAAACACAGAAATAATTTGCCTTTGATTGGAATTGGTGATAAAGCAGCAAGGGGATTACCTGATGTTTGTTCTATGATAAATAACCATAAACTCTTTTCACAAAAACATTCAGTCAAGGCTTGAGGTTTATCCACTCCTATTAGCTGCATCAGGACCAGAGGTAGACGGAAAGCAGAGTTTGTGAGTAAATGTGAAGTGGGGAGAGGGTAATGTGTAGCTAGACTTCAACAAGTGTTGCTCATATTTTCCTGCTTCACTGATGCCTGCTTCATTGCAGTGGGCTTGGTCTTTTTTTAGGCCGGTTGTAAACAATTATTTGAGTAATCGAGTAATCTATTGATTATTCTGGCAATTAATCGAGTAATTGAAAAAACATATATATATATATATATATATATATATATATATATATATATATATATATATATATATATATATATATATATCCCGTTCTGTAGTAGCTACTTAAGCTAGTAAAAGAAATATATGAAAGAGAAAATGCTAGTAAAAAAACAATTCAGTTCCTTTTTTTAAATACGAAAACATTTTATTGCTTAAAACTGCAGTATATAACTTTTACAAAAATATGTTGGGTTTTTTTTTCTTATTTATTAAAACTGTTAACCATGTCGTGACAGTTTGTTATGAGACAGATAATCCGTGAAAAGATGGAGCTCCTGTTGCCGTCAAAAGAAATGCTCCGCTCCCGACCTAAAACAACCAATCAGAGCCAGGAGGAGGGTCTTCGTGCTGTCAATCACCCTCGTGTACGCTCTGCTAAATGTGCTAATGGTGAAGAAATAACTTACTGTTTCAGGAAAACTGTTTATCTGCCGTCATCGGTGACCATGCTAACTAGCCTTAGCATTAGCATCAGGCTATGTTGTGGTGAACCAGCTCTAGCGTAGCAGAGAGCAGGGGGGAGTGTGTGAGCGGCGGGTACATGAAGGTGATTGACAGCACTAAGACCCTCCTCCTGGCTCTAACTTGCTTCTGACTGAGTGGTGTATTTCTGCAGATAGTACTGGGAGCACTGGAAGAAGGCAGAGGAACTTGATATTTTTCATAGATTATCTGTCTTGAATTATACTTGACATAATGATCATTATACCAAATATCTAAAACGTATTTCAAACCTAATTTAAACATTACTTTTAATCACAAGTTTGAAGTATAAAAAACTTTAAGTGAAAAAACAGAGAAATAAAACATTTCACATTAACTTTTAGAAAAAACTTTTAAAAAAGCAAACTTAAATTGTGGCATTAGTAAACACTGCCTTTTCTATTATACTTCACTTTCAGTCCCAACCTTGAAATATAAAAGAAACTTTTTTTTAATAAAATAGATATTTCTAATCTGACGCTATTCATTACTCTTCTTTATCAGCAAGTACATGCAATGTTAGCCAAAATATGTTTCCTTGTACTTGTGTAACATGCCAGATTCTGTTCTAACAATCACAGATAAGTTTTTTTTTTTTTTTTTTTTTTTTTTTTTTTTTTTGCAAAGGAAGCAAAAAGTCACTTGTTAGCAGCCACAAACGAGCTCAGTGCATGTAGTCGATGTTTCCTGCTGAGGTGTTCGAGGACGTGCAGTACACGCACTGAGCTGTGTTACCTTTTCTATTTAGTTTAAAGCGATCCCACACTTTTGACACTTGTCTCTTTCTTGGCAGCGCTTCTTTCGGTCTCCCTCCATATCTGCTAATCGCATGTAGCAATCGTCAAGTGAGAGCGTTGCACAACACAAATAATCACCCGGCTGGAACATAGTGTGCTAAATTGTAAAACATAATTTAACACAGCCTCAAGGCAGCTCATTTTCCTTGAGGAATTTTAAAAATCACGGTCCTTGAATCATGCAATGAATCATTACAGCACTAGTCCGTTTGTCTGTTATTGACCAAAGCTGAAAGAGGACACTTCTTTGAGGCCTTATTGGATTGTAGGGAATCGTAAAGACTGTGCTGCTCCTGATTCCCGTTTAGTCTATCAGCCCGTCTCTCTCCTGCTATCTTCTGAGTCAGCATTTTCCAGCACACAGAATAGTGCAACCAGGGGAAATAAACTGTCCAAACACATGAATGCGAACATATTTTAAGCATATCTGCCACCCAGCATGACCCAATTTGTTCCCAGTTGTTAATGGAGCTGAATCAATGGGCTGTTATAGCAGGAAAACCTGATCTGAGACATAGTACATCTATAATTAGTGACAATCACACCAACTGTTGAGTTTTGGTCTGATCAAACCAGCTTTGACAACCCTGAAGTTCAGTGTCTTTATTTATTTTTCACAGTAAAGAAGTAAAAGTTTAACGACAGACAATAACAATACATTCTCTCTGTGGTCAGTCCACTTATAATGATTAACAGCCCACATATGGATTGTGAATATACCATCTGCAAATCAACTGTAGAAGGGGAAAATGAAAATAATTGACATTTTATTAGAATTGCACAGTAATATTCAGCGTTTGTATGCTGTGTGGCGGTTAGCCTCACCTCCTCACAGTATAAAGCTCACACTTCCAATCCAAGCTGACTTCCCCCAGCAGTCCCCCCAAAAACTTTGAGCTGAAGTGCATCTGGATGTTAGGTTAATGGATCCAAATTGAATCTGTATGGTTCTGTCTTATGTGGTTCTGTGGTCGCCCTGTGATGAACTGGCAACCTGCCCGCTGTGTACCCCACCTCCTGCCTGTTTGCTGCTGGAAAAGGTTCCAGCTCGGTGAACAATGCAATGCAGGTGCAGAATATAAGGGATGAATTTTTAGTAGTTGGTGTTTTATTGTTAAAAAATGGCTTTTAGTTTTAGTTCAGTACTGCTCAGGGCTTGGCAGTTCTGTCCAAAGAGATCCGGACTCTCAGAAATTTCATGTTTTCCAAAAATAAAAACAGTAAGCAAATTAAAGCTGCAGTGTGTAACTTTCATGAAAAATCTGTTTTTTACGAATTGTTAAAATTATCATCATGTCATGACAATATAAGACAGATAACCTGAGAAAAAAATCAAGCCCTCTGCCTTCCCCCAGTGCTCCCAGTACTACCTGCAGAAATACACCACTCAGTCAGAAGAAAGTTAGAGCCAGGAGGAGGGTCTTAGCGCTGTCAATCACCCTCATGTAGGCGCCGCTCACACACTCCCCCCTGCTCTCTGCTACGCTACAGCTGGTTCACCACAACATAGCCTGCCGCTAATGCTAATGCTAGTTAGCATGGCCACCAATGACAGCAGATAAACAGTTTTCCTGGAACAGTAAGTCGTTTCTCCACCATTAGTACATTTAGCAGTGTGTACGCGAGGTTCATTGACAGCACTAAGACCCTCCTCCTGACTCTGATTGGTTGCTTTGGTCAGGAGCGGTGCATTTCTTTAGACGGCAAAAGTAGCTCCAGGATGGGGTGGAGGAGCTCGATCTTTTCACAGATTATCTGTCTCATATTATGCTGTCACGACATGGTGACAGTTTTAACACATGCAAAAAATATTTTTGTGAAAGTTATATACTGCAGCTTTAATAAAAGAAACAAAATTTTTTTTTTTTTTTTTTTTTTTTTTTACAGCAGCTTTGCTAAGTTAACTGGCTCCTCTCATTTCGGTCTGCATATGGTGCAATTCTTTGTTTTATATGTTTTATATGTTGCATCCCAGTCTGTGAGTGGGAACATGATTAGTGGACCGAGCTGATTTTGACGTATGTGGCTGCAGATCTGGATCTGGTGGTCACAAGCTAAGAACCTTGCAGTAATCGACTGCTGGTACTTGAAACTGACATGCCAAGTATGAATCAAGGTTGAGAATGTAGATTTGACTTTTACTGAGCTCTGCTTTTTACATCATGAGACGTCTCTCTCCTACTGGCCTTGTTGTGAGCACCAGTTACCTTTCTTCATTCATCACAAACTCAGTTTCTAAAAGTGACAGCAAGCCAGTTGTTCCTGACTGCAGTGTAAGAACCATTGTGTAATGTTGCTCCTTTAAAACAATTACAAAATTTGGATGTGCTGATCCGATCTAAAATGGCAAATAGGAACCCGAATCAAGATGTTTTTAAATGTTTGCTGTTTGAGTCACTTTCTCCCTTTACACCTCCACCATTTTTACCTTTGACATCAGATGATTTAATTCAAAATTAACTTTTTTGAGCTTTATATCATGTTATAATGTCATTCCCTCATCAAACACATACCTGGACTGTTGCTTTGAGTTATTCATACATGTTTGAGAAATCTTAGAATCTCCTAAGGCAGCCATTCGGGGGTGCCTTAACGCTTGCTCACACAATGCTCCACCTATTGACCCAAAGCTCCTCCTTTGAGCTTCAGCAGACTAGCGGCAGCAGCAATTAGCAAACACCTGGTGGAACTGCTGAGCTCCTTAGAATGGTTGTTGTGATGACGTGCAGAAGGGGGAGTATCAGAAATGGTAGGGGGGCTCTTAAAGAGACAGTCAATTTCAAGGTGTCAGATAAGGCTATGATGCGAAGTCAAATTACTTTTTAAATTGTTTTTGATACAGTATTTTCATGTCAACTGAAGGGAACATAGTTATTTGACTCTGGTATAAAATGGCTCTAAATGCCTGGAAAATACATAATAACCCCCCTTTTAAAGTAATAATTTTCTATAATATATTCAAAGTACTGTGAGGAAATGTACATTTCTGACTGTAATAAAAGATAACGACCAGCAAATGGGCATTTAGTGTTATCTTGGTTTGATAAGGTGTTATAATCATTCATATTTTGTAAGTCAACTGGGCAGTGCAATACAAAGTTGTTTTTTTTTTAGATAATAAACAATTGAATTGAATAATACTAGGGAATTTGGCATTTTTATTGGGGTGCAGAATAAAGTTTCTTCATATGCATCACAATGCAGACATGCATAGATCTGAATTAGCAAATATTAAGACTCAGAGCAGGAGATGTGTGTGTCTGTGTGTGCTGTAGCTTTCCTAATGTTGCAGCAACATATTGATCCGGCACAAACTCTGGTCAGGACAAAATATCTGTCCTGGAGGAACAGATAGCAGAGACTGCAGTATCAGATTGGGTCTCTATCAGCAGATGACTAATCTTAAATGACCTGGATCAGTATCAGGGACAAATTATTAAAATATCCTAAGTGGGACATTCCTAGTAGAAAAATACACTGAGAATGGTTCAATGTGTGTGGAGTGCAATGCATCTTGGATCCTTAAAAATACTGACTTGCTCTGTGTTGCTTTTTGCTTTCATGGCTCAGATTTCTTCACGTCGTGAAGATGAGAGTGAATGACAAGTGAGCCACGAGTGGAAAACCGTCTGAGCCAACAGGCGTGGTCTCAAGCTGCAGTTTGCTGCAGTCTTTCTCCTTCCTCATTGTGCTGCACCTGAACAACGACTTGTGTAAATTAGGCTGGAGAGTCAAAGCAAATCCTGCTCTCAACTGATTCTGGTAATCGATCCGGGTCCTTCTACATCATTAGCTTGGATGGAGAAGCAGTTGTGCAAGTCTTCATCTCAAAGACAAAAGCACAACTGCTTTTACATATCAGACTTCACCACATCCTGACTGCCTACCTTCTTCCTCATCGAGGGCCAGCTCAAACAGTTGTTTTGTTATCATTATACAGTAGGGCTGCACCGATTAATTGAATTAATCGATTATTGAAATAATCTTCAACTAATTTAGTAATCGATTAATCGTTAACTGGAGTATACTGACTGTAAAAAAGACCATTTGCTGAAAAAACAACACACCCAGGCATTAATTAAGCCAAAACTGTACAAAATATATTTACATTTTGCATTTAAGATGAAAAAAAACCCTTTGTCTGTAAATATGTTCCACCCAAAACTCCTCAAGTGGCAGTTTTAGCTTCACCTGGTTCAAATTCACAAAAGGAAAGCTATATTATTGCATTGTAGGCAATAAAATGTTTATTTTCCTATTTAAAAAATTAATTTAATTATTTGTTTATTTGCCTCTTTTAAAGCATTTCTAATATTGTATAAAAAAGTATAAGAGGTTAAATTAAAAATCTGCAGAATGGTCCAATTTTGGACAGCCAAACTGTTTGTCCTTCTGGTTTCCCAGTGCTGCATCGTTTGGTGCCTCTCATCCAGTTCTTACCCCAGTTACTAAAAACTGTGACATTGTGTGCGTGCCATCTTTCTGACAAGATTGAGATAGATTTTGACAATGGTTTGATGATTTCTTAACTTTTATTTGATACGTTTTTTACATACTCAAGAAAAATAGTAATGTTAAACATGAGACTTTCCACCTAAATAATTTAGTTTTATCTTTTAAGTTTAGTAGTCTAGCGTGACATGAGTCGCCCTAACGGTGTTTTCACACCTGATAGTGCGGTAGACTCGGTTCGATTGGGGAATCGCAAAATTGCAACGTTTGTCACATTTTCAGCAGGTGCGGGTCGCTTTCACACTGCAGAGTCAATCAAACCAAACCCTTTGAAAACTTGCCTCCCACCCCCCTCCCTCACCTGTGGTGGCGCTGCACCAAGAACCACTGAAGGAAACAACATGAAAACCTCTGAACAAGACACTGAGCGCAACTTCCTTTTTCATGAAATGTAAACAAAAATGGAGTGGCGTTAAATTTTAGCAATAGTAGGATTTCTCTTTTGTCTTTGGCAACAGACCACGAGCAAAGACACGCGTGTCACTGGACGATCTGTTCCGGAAGCACGATCCGTACCATCAGCTAATTAGCGCATGCGCTAAAAGAAGAACTTTTTGTATTTCATTGTAATTGTAAAAGCATATGATTTAAAGAGAAAAACCTGAAATAAAGATAAAAACTGTTTAACCGCATTTTGCTGGACTGCTTGTGAAAAATACATAAATAAATTAAAGTAAATGTGCCCATATACATCAATCAAATGTGAGAAAAGATAAATTAGTGTTTCACATGAACACATGGGCTATAGTGTTGTACAGTCCAATAACAACTTTAGTTAATTTCATAAAAGATGTGATTATTTTTATTTAAAAAAAAAAAAGTCTTTTTTTTTTTTTTTTGGTCCGTGATGAGTCCACCAGAGGGCGCATTGACATGTAAATACCTTACAGTCCCGTGGGTCCAATACACAATTTTCGACTGAATTATAATCTTTGAACTAAATTATGACAATTATTATTCATCAAGAGAATTATAACATTATATATATCTCTATTATATAACATAATAGATCATCTTATAACAAGTAGTATTTTAATTAATATAAATAAATATGTTACACATTGTTGATGTACATTTTAAGACTGATCTGGAAGTATTTCTTCACCGCAAATTAGCGGAACAGTACAGATCAGGCTTCCGAACTGATTGTGCAGTGACAACGTGTTTTTTTTTTTTTTGTTTGTTTGTTTTTTTTTTTTTGGTTGTATTTACCCAGAATGCCTTGCACTATAGTCCACTTCCTGCTTTTTGGTCTGCCACGACCCGACCTCGGATAAGCGGAGGAAAATGGATGGATGGATATCGGTCCAAATTTTCATATCTGTGCATCTCTATTACAAAGACCCTTCAAGATGCCATCCCTTACCAAATCAGAGGCACTTCTGATCGACCTGTCAGATTTAGTTGCGTCGTATGCTTGTTTTGTGAAAAGGTGTGCAAAATTACAGTTTTCCCCCATCCACCATGAATTCATTTATAAAGGAACATGTAATTTTTTGACTCTTGCCTTTAGTCATTTTAGTGTTGATCCTAAATAAATCTTATTTCTTACGAATATCCAGAAATCTCCTTGGTTTTTTTTTTACGTGTGATAAAGATGACTTAAAGAAGAGGGAAACGATTCCTCCTTCATAATGATTGAGATTATAAGACTGACTGATATATGATCGTATGTGAAACTGATTGGTTTCTAACCTTGAAACTTTGAGATAATCCAAGCACAACTAATACAGTTTCTTTATAAAATGTGAATGGAGTGAACAAGAGTAGGGTGTAAACATTAGTTTAGAGACAGCCTGAAGTGACAGCTTTTAGGTCTTTGGTTACTTTCAACTGACTCTTTCTCTCTTTAGTAACGGTTTGATAGGACAGTGCTGTTGTGCACATTGTCCAAAGGCCAAATTTTTTTGCTCTATCAGGCTGTTCTTGACTTTCAGAGAGAGGCTAAATGCAGCTGATTTCAACACTGCCCATCTGAAGGTGAGGAACCGTGTTACTATAGTAGCGCACTGCAGCATGATGCATTGAAAGAATATTAATGAAGAAGAGCTCCAAGTGTTGGTGCTTCTCTCAGCTAAAAGGTTTAGACAGGCTTGCAGGCGAGTCGGTGTGTGTGTGTGCGCTCAGGCGTCAAGCAGTGGAGACCTGAGAGGAAGGTCGTCTGTTGTTCAACAGATTACAAGGGAACATGGCGACTGATCGATTGGATCCTCTCCACACACACACACACACACACACACACACAGTCTTCTGCTCTCAGAAGTCAGGTTACAATGACAAATCAGAGTTACTGCCAAGAACCCAGGCGTGTGTTTGTTTGCAGGTGTTTACAGTTTTGTGCTTTGACTGAGTATCCTCCATCTACGGTGGTGGTGGTGGTGGGGGGTTTACAGAAGTGTTAGCATTTCTAAGGAGTTCTAAGGTCACCTTAACCCATATAACCTGAGCGCTCCCGGTACCGGAAGCAGCAGCACTTCCGCCAGTGAATCTAAACACATGCTATACAAGAACCTATACATGCATATTGCAGATCCACGGATCGCCGAAAGGCTCATCTAAATGACAGGAACATTTTCCACCTAAACAAGACCCAGTTCCAACACTAAGCACCTAAATGAATAAAATGTGTGGAAAAACGCACAGCAATGACAGTTCAGCACAGTCCTACCCACACAAGAGACCTTGTAAATTAAAGCCCAAACTCTGCTCTTTCCAACGGTATCACACCTCTACATGCAAAACAGTCGAAGAGGAGAAGAAATAACGTCTATCTCATGAAGCCAAACACACACATGTAGTCTTACCTTTGCTGATTTATGATAACGATATGTGTTGGAGTAAATGTTTCCACTCAGCTGCTGTGATCTACTGTCCCTGTGTCACATTGATGTGATTCCTGAGTATGTGGAGCCTTTAGGCGTACTTCAATCCGTGGACGTTCGCCGGACACATCCGCGCAAAGGGCAACTGTTGCGACCGCGCACGTGTACTCTGTGTCGCACGGTAATCTGCTCTGCGAGAAACTATGTTCACATCGAACTTCAAATTTCAAAGGAAGAGGTTTTTTTTTTTTTTTTTTTTTGCCCATTTTCATTTTGCTTTGCATTCATTCAATGTGTAGCTTGATGTTGCTTTGTTGTAAGTCTAATTTAATTTAGTGTAACAGTTTCTTTTGCTGACATGCTTTTCGCTGTCTTTTTTTTAACCTTTTTTCAAGGTGCCAATACCCTAGACCCATCCCTATCACTGAACCATTTCTAAACAATTTTACACCTCAGATGTTAAAAAAAAAAAAACATTTCTACTAGTGCAGTGATGTTGTTTTCATATTCACCGCTTCTGTTATTTAGAGCTAAACATTATTTTAAATGTTTTTATATTTTTCAAAAATATCTGTAATCTACTTGCCTCTTTTGAAAATATTAGTGATTATTTAATAAATTACTACATTTTATTCTCCAGTTATTGATTCATCATGAAGTAGTATCGTCTCACAATTGGTCAATTTAGTTGTAACTGATTCCTTGTTTCGTCATTTTTCATCGTGTTTCTCTGGTTCTTTTCAGCCGTCTGCCTTTGTGCTTACCTAATATTATGATCGCAATTCCTCAGTCTGGTGAAAAGCAGCCTTCAGTTTTTATGCACCGCTAATCTGGAACAGAAAAACTCCCAGAAAACGGCAAAACAGCCGAAACACTAAATTCCTTTAAATCAAGGCTGAAAACCCACCTGTTTAGAGCTGCCTTTGATTAACAGTCTGAACCATAAATCTCCAAACAAATCCGGGTGAGATAAGCTTGGTTTTTAAAGGCTGGAAGTTTGAGTGTAAATCAGTTAAATAAAGTGAATCATTGATCAATGTTTTTGCCGATGATTTTGATGATTCTCATGTGTATTTGCTCGATAATGTTGATTATTTTGATGATTTTCTGTGTACTTGATTGATGTTTTTATGACGTGAAGCACTTTGAACTGCCTTGCTGCTGAAATGTGCTACACAAATAGACTTGACTTGGTGAAATTCATGAAAAGCAGCTTCATCCTCCCTTGGAATATTTAACATTCAGCTGCTCCTCTTGATCACATTCTCTTCCTCTGCTTCCCTCTCATCTGTGGTTGGTTGTTGATGGCAGCAGAGCATCTGGTCCTAAAGCTTGAAAAGCAGATTGAAGGGCTTCTCTCACAGGTAGAGAGGAAGATTTAATGCCACATTGCCTTTTTGTTTATTCATTTATTTCAGATGAACTTTGTTCTGTGTCTGCCGCAGTGTTACATAGTGACCCAATTTACTTGAATATTATACTCATCGTGCTCTCTGAATGAGCTGAGGTGATAATTTCTTGGCTGTCTCAGTTCACAGAAACTTGGATGGATGGATTTAGATGTCAAATCGCTGTTTTGGTGGGTGATCTTCCACAGACCAACCAAACGGTGTCTGTTGTCTGGGATATTTCTGTTAGCCAGCTGTTGTATTTCACCCTAACTTTCTCTAAAACAACAAAAACATTGGTCCTTACAGAAGACCAAGTGTCTCATTGGATATTGTGATGCATGAAAGGCTTAATGGAGCAAATGGATTTATGACACCACGGACTATATGCGAGTCAGTTCGAGGTGCAGCGATTATCAAGAGTTTCTGAATGAGCTTAACATGTTTATAGTGAAATAAAATATGAATTTCTTTAAAACAGGCCAAAGTTACAGAGCTCTGTCTTCAGGGCATCAATGAAATTGTTCAAATAGTCAAATCAACGAAATAAACTAAAAATATTTACATCTCTCATGAACTCCTTTACCAGACTAATTCATGCTCAACAACTTTTTTTCCCCCATCTGAAAATGTAATTCGCACTACATTACAAGACACTCATTGTTTTCACAAGAAAATCTTTCAAAATGTGTCAGCTTTAGTATCTGAAAGGAAAAAGCTGCTGCTATTGTGGTGTGAAATCTTTCATTGGCATAATTATGCAGAAGCCTTTCTGTCATGATCGGTGGTGGTTGTATGGAGAGACGAGGCGGCGTCACTGAGGAAGAGACCAGCTGGTGCTACACAGCGCTATGATTAAACAGGATTTCACTGATTCAAAACAAAGGCAACATGATTACAGAGTTGACGATTTAAACAGTCTGTAGTGTCTTTTATTAGTGATTAGCTAATATAACACATTACCGTGATTAGTGCAGTTGGCACTACTAACAATCCCTGTGTTGTTGTTGAGTATAGTCTCTTTCCTTAACTGGAAGTTAAGAGTGCGTATGGATTGTTTTCTTTCAGTTCTATAATGTGAACTCAGGACTCCCCTGATTTGTTAGGGGAGTCAGTTTTACTGTCTTGCCTTTGCTCAGAGTGAGGTAAAGATGCATCACTAACCTGTTTATTTAGTGGCCTCAGTTCTTAAATGGATTATTAGCTGCTTAACAGAGCAGTTAGTTTACAAAATCAGAGGCAAAAACCTACATGACAGAGCACTAAAACCAGCAAATTAGAGCACATCACCCCAGTTCTAAAGTCCTTCCACTGGCTCCCTGTAGCTCAGAGAATAGACTTTAAAATACTTCTGTTAGTTTATAAATCACTGAACGGCTTAGCACCAAAATACATTAAAGATCTGTTGTCGTATCAACCTTCAAGACCACTCAGGTCTTCTGGTTCTGGTCTGCTCTGCATCCCCAGAACCAGAACCAAACATGGAGAAGCAGCATTCAGTTTTTATGCTCCATAAATCTGGAACAAACGTCCAGAAAACTGCAAAACAGCCAAAACACTGAGTTTCTTTAAATCAAGGCTAAAAGGCCACCTATTTAGAGCTGCCTTTGATTAATAATAACTGGAGCACTGATGAGTAAATTTAGTGTATATTTGATGATAATATTTTTGAATTATATTTGCTTGATAATTTTTATGATTTTTGTGTATTTTCTTGATGTGTTATGATGTAAAGCACTTTGAATTACCTTGCTGCTGAAAAGTGCCATACAAATAAACTTCAGTAAACTAATGCAAACTTTTTTACTGACATAGGTTGAAAAAAGCCAAAAACTAAGTATGAATTAACAATGTTTTATAAACAATCATAAAACAATCACAAACTATGGCTAAAAGCTTGTTTTCTGAAAATTGCATAAATAAAAACTTGTGATAATAAAATCAAGCGTACATAAGTATTTACAGCCTCTGCTATGAATGTCGAGGTTGCATGCTGTTTCTACTGATCATCCTTGAGATGTTTCCACAGCTTAACTGGAGTCCACCTGTGGAAAATTCAGTAGATTGGACAGGATATTGAAAGACACACAAATATTCTCCCACAGGTGACCATGGTGACCATGCATGTCAGAAAGTAAACCAAGCATGGCGTCGAAGAGACAGGATTCTCTGAAGGCACAAATCTGGGGAAGGGCACCAAATGAAAAATGTCTGCAGGCCCTAATGTGCAAGGAGGCCTCCATCATCTTTAAATGGAAGTAAATAGTAGGACACCCAGAGCTGCCAGTCTAAGCTGAGCGTTTGGGGAAGAAGGGCCTTAGTCAGGAATTTCTTCAGGACCTCCAGCGTTGTTTCCTGGAGAGAGGAGAACCTTTCAGAATAACAACCATCTCTGCAGTAATCCGTCAATCAGGCCTTAATGTTAGAGTCACCAGACGCAAGCCAGTGCGTAGTAAAAAACGCACCACTATGAATACTTTCCAGATGCGCTATATTTGTGGATGACCTCTGACTTCATCTGGTGAAGCAAGTCTAAGCTATTCTGCTGAGGCCCGGATATTAATGCTTTAAGCTTGAAATCCTGTGTTTCTGTTTCAGACTCTTATTTTGAAAGAAGGGAAGTAGTTCTAGAGCTCCATGTTGTGTTGACCAGGAGGACCAGAGTTGGACCCATGCACTCTGGAAATGAAGGGGGAGCTATTTCCTATGCAAGCTGTGGTATCTCGTGTATTTTTTTTTTTTTTTTTGAAATTTTTATTCATTTGGGTCATTGTTAAAACATTATAATTATGAAACAATATATTTCTAACTAAACTATCAGTTTATTTTTCTTTTATTTCTCATTGACTCCTCTCCTTTGAACACAAGAGTTTGCGAACATTGTTCAACAAAATTAAGAAACAATATATTTACAGCTGTCGTAGGTTGTTGGTTTTACTTTTTAATTTTTTTAAAAAAAAAATTAAAGCTCCAGACAACTTTACCGTTTGCTGAGAAGTGTGGAACCACTGCGACTTGTTGTAAAAGTATGATAAATAACACTGTGCTGCACAAATCTAAATGTTGTGGAGTAGATCAATTGAGCCAAAGCAAAGGGGAAAACTGTAAACATACATAATATTTAAATTATATGAGATACCGCAGCTAGTATAAGAAATGGCGCCCCCTTCAGTTCCGGAGTGCTATGGTGCCAGTTCCAAATATGCAGCCGGGTATTCTTGGTGTTGACAGCTTTGACTGGTAAAGAATAAACATCCCACCACTTGAAATGCTTATCTGGTTGAAAAAAAACTGAAATAAACCAACAGAGTGACAGATAAACGATTTATAAAGAGAATAACACAACCGGCTAGCTGCTAAGCATGCTAAAGGTACCCTCTGCTTCAGTGCTTCCAATTGGCACTAACATAAAAGGCTTTTATTTTTGAATCTTAACTGGATTTAATCAATTTTTTTTCATAATCTAACATACTTGGATTGATAAAACCTGAGCTGGTTAATTCTACACTGAACAGAGACTATTCAAGTGACTGTTTGAGATTTATGATTTTGTTTGCTAAAAGTAAAATTTTCAATATTTCTTTTTAACCTAAGACTAGAACATTCTACACTAATTGCAGATTCCTTAAAAAAACAGTTTGTGATTTGTAAAATATTTTCCAAAATATTTTGCGAAAATCTTGTGGGTCCAACATCATGTATGATGAAGGTTTACACGGTCTCCCGCTAAGAACTTAGTTGTTGTTTCATGGTTAACCAATCAGTCTCTTTAGTTGCATTAAATTAAATTAATAAAACTGTGAGATGCAAGTTGAATAACTGTTAAATGTTTTCACTTCTCTGGTTGTTGGGTCATTGAAATATGTTTCCTGCAGGAAAGTCCTTTAGCCGCTGTCAGCGCTCACCAAATCTTTGAGCGTGCATGTTGCAGACGGGTCCTCCTGTCATCATCCAGGTGTAAAAATAGATATATTTATGCAGAAACTACAGAGAATTCTTCCCCACTGCTAATTGGAGATCTGCAGGGTTATTATGTAGTTTTTATGGGAAAGTACTAATCCAGTTTTACTCTGGAGACTCTGCAGTTTCTTTCTTGAAGCTCAAGTCCCCCAGCTTTGCTAACCATCCTCCTTTTTTGTCTTTGTTCTCTCTTTCCTAGCTGAAACTTGAAGACCGATCTATTGTCATTAGAGACATCGTACGACGGAACAATTCTGCTGTAAGTGAAATCCTTTTTTTTTTTTTTTTTTTTTCCAACCTTTTTTCTGCACTGCTTCCGTTCTTTCACTTTTGCACTTTTTTCCAGTTGGCTCCTTCTATTTGTCAGTCATAACACAGTTCAGAGCTGTGCTCCATTTGCTGCATCAGATATTACTGGAATATTTTTGGAACAAGCCACTTCCAGAAGAGCAGAGAGAGGCTTTTTGTTTTACTGACATTCAAAAACTCGGCTGGAACATAAAAAGCTGCATTAAGCTTTAAAACGGCCTTTTAGTTCAAAAGTCCAACATAAGTAGGTAGGTGCTTTAAGATGTCATTAACTTACACTCAGTCCAAACTTTAAAGCTTTTACATCTGTTAAAAAATTATTGCATTTAATAATCTAGAAATTCAACGGGTATCACATTACATACAAGTTTAATAACAAGTTTTGTTATTGCTTAACAAAACGTATAAAATACAGACGCGTAATGTGAAAAACAAAGGTTGTCATTGGTGATTAAGTAGGATTTAAAACGATAAGTTTTAGACAGATGAAAGTAGTCAGTTGTACTAAAACAGTTGGAATGTATAAAGTGAGTCCGGCTATGAAGGTTTGCTGCATTTGAAGGTGAAGCAGTGATCGTAGATAAGCAACTGTTGGAAAGGATCAGAAAACATTTTCCACAAAATAGAGTCCATTATTCTCAGATCAGATATTGTTTACAAAGAAAGAAAGACATTTAGGACATTATCTATTCTTCCCCACTCCTTGGGTTTCCATAGTCCAGGGTGATGTCAGCGCGCCCAAGGCCGCCATCTTGTTTGACGAGCGCGTTTTACAGCTTCTGTTCATCAGGTCAACGCTACGATGGATTATTAGGGACACGCTAACATGTTTTATTTTTTTAAATTATGAGAATAAAGTCATAATATCACAAGAATACGGTTGTATGACAAAGTCGAAATCATGCAAGAATAATGTTTTAGTAATACCAGAATAAAGTCGTAATGTTAGGAAAATGAAGTAGTAATTTTATGAGAACGCCGACACGAAAAATAACAAAACATTAAAATGAGGAATGTTGAGCATCTTGTGAAGTTATACTTTGGTATTGGTTTTACAGATATGGAAAGACTTCATCTTTTAACACATCAGCTTCAAATAATTATCAGTAGCAGCACTTTGAAACGATCGTGCCAACAACTGTGTCTGTTTCGAAGAAAGAACCACACAGACTGAGGTGGTCAAGTCAGATCTTGATAACTCCATAGATGCTTTTTTTCTCATTGAAACAATTTTTTCTTTGCGATTTTAAGATGTTCTTCTGGTAAAATTGCATTTTTATTCTGCTGATATTATGACTATATTCTCATAATTAAATAAGTAAAAAATGTTTGTAGTGTGACTTCCATCATGCAACTTACAAAAGGGATAATGAAAGCCGCTTTTTGAAACTACTTTGTCATTTGTAATGTCTTTTTTAGAAAAGAAAGCGAGAAAAAAATTGATTAAAATCAGATCTGGTATGAAAAAAATTTGAGATTTTATTTTTTAAGCCATATCGCCCAGCCCTTGCTGCAACTTAGATGCTATATAGACCTCAGCCAGCATGGTAATGTTAAAAGCTTGAGCTGCTGTGGCTTCTATTGAGAGTTTGATACTAATAATCATCCTAACTATAAAATAATTTAGCAAGATGGCTTAGTTTTGCAATAGTGCATCTTAAAAAAGCCCATAGAATCATAGGCATTAATTCGTAGACCCCTCGTTGACTGGGTTGGCCCGCTGATGTGATGTAACTGTGTGTCCACCATATTGGAGGAGGCAAAGCTGCGCTGTGAACTAATACAAATAGGATTTTAAAGCACATTTTAATAGTGAATTTTATGTTAATGCCCCCATCTTATTTAATTCTCTCTCTCTCACTCGCGCCCGCGCGCGCACACACACACACACACACACACACACACACACACACACACACACACACAAACACACAAAAGTTAATGGGAAACAGGTACCAAAAACAATCTATTAAAGCTTCTTAGTTTAGTACAATAACTTTATTGATCCCACACATCAGTAATTCACGTTTCATCAGCTGTAAAGTAGTGCAAAAAACAGTGTATATCACACTTGAAAAATATATGAATTAATTAATGTGGATTAACGCCCCCTCCACACACATTTATTTTTTGGGGGCATTTTGGAGGCAACAAAAATAATTTTAAACACCACACATACACACAGGATATGTACACTATACACATTTTTCTGTTTAAGTAAGACCACTAAAATCTTTTAAAAATAATGGTTTTGCACTTTTCCCCCTATTGTTGCCACTCTGTAATTGTACTATTTTTAGTTTGGCAATGTGGTGCAGTCTCTACGACTTCCCATTCTTAGCACTATCTTTTGGAAACCTATACATAAGTACGACAGATAGCCAAACACACAGCGAAAACTATTATAAAAAATGTTTATTGTAATTTCATTAAAAAAAAAACAAACAAACAAAAAAAAAAAAACTTTATAGTCTAAAAGCGAGTTTGACCAATCTAATTCATTAATTTTATCTTCTGAAAAAGGGATAAGTTGGTAACAATGTCGTTACGGACTTTTAACAGTTCCTTTCCGACTATGGATATGTTAACTGAGTTGTTATAATAAATTAATTCTGCGCGGGAATCCATGGTATTTTCCATAACATTGTTACGTTGTTAAGTTACGATCCTTAAACACTGTTATAATGTTGAAAATTATGCAGACTATGGCTGAAATACTATCAAGAGACTTGTTAAGACTTACCTGTGAAAGGTAATTCCAATCGATTTGGTTTGGAAACCTGAACGGTTCGAACAATTCATCTCCGATTCCTGACTCCACAAAGATGGCGGCGGCAAAGATGGCGGCGACGTTCAGCGTCCTATGGGGCGTCTACGTATTAATGTCTACGCGTAAAATACCAAACAGCCGCCAGGCACAGTGGGGAAGGGGGGCTTTTGCTCTTTTGTGTCACTGAGAAGAACATAAACTTCTCTTTGTACAAAAGTGTTTCAAAGTCAAACGTGAACTTAGCCGTTTGGCAACCAAAGCTTGTTGTGAGCCCAACTGTAGCAGCTCATCTTCAGCAGAGTAGTCGGAACAAGGAAGAAATCAGTGTTTCTTGTTTTCCGCTGAGCGGGTCGGTGCGGTTCGGTTGGCGGGATTAAACCCAAACGCCTCACTTGGCGCCATACTAGTTCAACGACACACGTGATGCACTCATATGTCTTGTGCTTGTCTCAAGCCGTTTACTGTCCCCCAATTATGCCTGTCGCAATAAGCAATTATTCAATTAATCGCGTGATAAATTAAAAGGAGCTCGATCATTTCCATTCTGATGATTAATATTTTTTTCAGGGCAATTATATTGACAGAGACTTCATAATCCATTTTATTTATGGTTTCAGTTGTGTGTGGGTTTTATTTCCATTTTATGTTGTTTTTGGTAGTCGTGTTTTATTTTGGATATTTAAAATATCTTTACAAATTACTAAATAAGCACAGAATATGGACAAAATCGGAAAAATACATAATAAAAAAAGGGATGGTAAATAAAAAAAAACACTAAATACAAAAGATGGGAAAAAATAATGAAATAAAGGCAACTAATTAAACAATCAGATTGGAAATTAAACGGAAAATTAAATAATAGTGATAATATTAAATGTTCTTTACAAAGTTGAAGTTTACTGGTCTTTGAGAGGACGAACTTACATTGTTATGCCATTATTAATATTTTAAGTGAAAATGGTCTCAAAACAGCAGTATTATTATTTATCGCAATAATTTCTCAGACAATTTGTCATCCAAAAAAAATTGTTATTGCAACAGGCCTACCCCCCATGGATAGACTTTGCTGTGAGTTTTATTAATCTAATTTGTAGAGCTGTATGGACCAGCTGAATTATTTTGTCCCCTCTTAGGTACATCAATATACTATAATAGGATCGTGTTTCTGTGTTCTGTTTCAGGACAACCAGTGTGGCATTGTGACCAACATCGACATTGAGTGTGCTGTGAAGTTTGTGGGAACAAATTGTGTACTTTACCCAGTAAACAGCAAAGACCTGCAGCACATCTGGGTAAGAGTAGTCACTTTACTCTGCAGCTCCATCATCTTTATGCTTATCTGTGCTTTGTTATTGTAATCCTTCTGTCCTCTTAATAACTGTTCAGTTAAATGTAGCTTTATAAAACCAGGTGAAAAAAAAAAAAAAAAAAAGCTGTATGCATGAAGGTAGTTTTGGTAGTAAAACCTTGCATTTATGTGCATCAAATAATATCCTCAACGTGCATTAAGAAAGATAACTGAGTATTTAGTTCTTACTAAATTTAGTCACTGTAAAAGGAGCAAAGTGGAGCTTGTAGAAGATGCAGCCTGTAAGCTTCCTCTGTGCCTTCTCCTGGCCATATCTAAAGAAATGTTGTGAGAAGATGTAAAACTGACTGCTTCGTGTTTCTGTCAGTCTTTTATGTACGGCGACTACATCGCTTATGACTTCTGGCTGGGCAAAGTCTACGACCTGACCAATCACATCATCCTCAAGCTTTCTAATGGAGCCAGGTAGACTGTCTGTGGATGCATGAGTGTGACATTAGTGTGTAGTACGACCATGTGTCTGTCTCTCAGAACGTGCGAGCAAATTAAGTCGGATTCACGAGTGCCACATCAGTTAAGCATCAGCCGATCATCCCTTCTCTCTGCTTCCCTCCAGATGCTCCATGAGCGTGGAAGACGGCGCCAAGCTTTACGATGTCTGTCCACATGTCAGTGACTCGGTATGTAGCTGTGAGCTTTTCTGTCACCTTTATTTACTTCTTATGATTGTGTCTCTCAGTGGCTAATTCACAGTAAAGACAATGATGCACAAAGATGCGTACTTGCGATGTTTTGAACGTTGCTGTTGTCTCCTGACCTTCATTAAGACATGGATTCAGCGTCTCCTGAAGTAAAGAATTTTCTAAAAGGAGTTTTAAAGCAACATTTATACAGTCAGTTCTTTTAAGCAGCTCTTACTGTGATTGCCACTTAAAGAGTCTTTTTCCTATGTTCGTGGCTGTTGGAGCCAAAGTAGAAAACAAGAAGTGTGTCATGTCTTTAGATGCATTTTCTGAGCAATGTTTGTAATTCATCATTTACCTGCGTACTGGAAGTTATTTTGGCCATGAAATGAATAAGTAGTTTGAGATAACCTGTCTGAAAACCGCTGTGGTTAAAAGGAGCTGCTTGCACATTTCTGCTCTTGAAGAAGCTAAGATTCACGAGTTTGAAAGTAATTTTTTTTTCTTTTTAATTCAGCTTAGTTTTGTTTTGTAATTTTTTTTCTAAATTGTTATCAATGTATAGCTGAAGGCAGACATACAGTCAGCTTTTTACTCTCATTGTCTGGCATTAAATCCGGCAAAGCTTTTTCTGTTTTTGATCGGTTAGGCCTGCAAAAACTATGTCTATTCTTAAGATAGTTTACATTTTTCAAATTCAGATAAAATATACTATCCTCCTTTTTAGCAAATTATGAAAATCCAAATGATATGATTGGGTTGTAATCTTCTTATACATATCAAAACATTTCAGTCGAATGGATGTATTTTAAGGCAACTTCTCAAACACACTGCTCCCTTGTCTGATATGAAAAAGTCAAAGGAAATCAGCCAAGGTATCAGAAAGAGAATTGTGGATCTCCACAAGTCTGGGTTATCCTTGGGTATAATTTCTAGATGTCTGAAGGTGAAATGTTTTGGTGTGAAATCTGTGAATCAACTACAGAACAAAAACTAAAGACCTTGTGAAGATGCTAGATGGCGTAAGAGTGACCATATCCACAGTAAACTGAGTCCTGTACCAACATGGTCTGAAAGGCCGCTCGGCAAGGAAGAAGCCATTACTCCAAGAAAACAAATAAAAAGTCAGATTACAGTTTTCAAATGCATTCAAAGACACAAAGACCTTAATTTGTGGAGACATGTCCTGTGGTCTGATGGACTAAAATTATAGTGTTTGACCACAGTAACCATCAATAAATTTATTGGGAAAAGGGTGGAAGCCTGCAATCCTGACACCATCCTTAGTGTGAAATATGGAGGTGGAAGCATCATGTTGGTAGCCTCAACTATTGGGAGAAGCTTGCAAAAGGAAACCCAAAACATCAGACCAAAGTCAGATACTTAAAAAGACAGTTTTACCAAATAATGAGGAAATGTATATAAACTTTTGAATTTATAGAAAATTAAAGACAATTTTCTAAAAATGAAAAAGTCTTAACTGATATAAAACAGGAAAAGTTGAGTCTAATTTAATGTCAGATAGTGAGGGAATGTGCCGTTTTGCCTCTTTATGTGATCTATGTAAACTTATGGTTTCAGCTGTTTATACATTGGCTTCCAAATGATTAATTCCCATTTAATTTTAATATTTTGTCATGTTACAACCACAAACGTCAAAATACTCTATTGGATGATGGAACAACACAATGAAGCATTTAATTTTGAAGTAAAAAGGACAATTTAAAACCTTACCATGCATTTGTATTTAGCCCTTTACCCTGATGCACCTACATAAAATCCATTGCTCTATTCAAGTTCAATGGAAATTTACGCTGTTTTGGAAGGTACTGTTTTCTTTTAGTACCATTGAAAAAGTTTGAGGAAAAAAAAACCCTGCTTTCCCCGAGTTAAGGATTAATTGTATTTCCATCTTAAAATGAAGATGTTTTAGTTTTTTTGTTACACATTTCCTGAAAATGTAGATAAATTGAATAATGCTGTTTTGTAAGCCTAATTGAATTTACTGTAACCTGTTGAATATTAGAGATTTGTTCACAGACTATTGCTGTGCTGTTTCTTTTTCAGGGTTTGTTCTTCGATGAGGCATACGGCTTCTACCCAGGCCAGGTCCTGATTGGACCAGCTAAGGTCTTCTCTAATGTACAGTGGCTGTCAGGGGTCAAACCTGTCCTAAGCAGGAAATGCAAGTTCAGGGTGGTGGTGGAAGAGGTAAGAGGGTACCCAGAAAAAAAAACAAATAAACAAATATCTTCAAGTTACTATGTTTTAAATACATTTCTTTGAGCTGTAGTTGTGCGTGTTTGGTTGTTTTTAAATCTTGGATTCTTGGGCTTCACTGCAGGTAAAAGTGGTGGAGCTGAAAGTGACGTGGATCACCAAGAGCTACTCTCCTAAAGGCTCTGACAGCGTGTATCCACCTCCCTCCACCATCACGCAGGAAAATCTTCACAGGTCAGTCATTCCTTCACTTCAGATAGCATCTGTGTCCACCCCCTCACAGATGGGGTGTGACATCTGGGGGTTTGGATGCTTGACACTTTCTGTTGTACCTAGCATCCTGTCAGATTTTATCAGATAACATTTTAAAGCTGCAGTGTGTAACTTTTTTTTTTTTTAATGAAAAATATGTTTTTTACATATTTGTTGAAATAATCATTATGTCGTGACAATGTGGTATAAGACAATCTGTGAAAAAATCAAGCTCCTCTGCCTTCTCCCAGTCCTCCCAGTAATAACTGCAGAAATACACCACTCAGTCAGAAACAACCAATCAGAGCCAGGAAGAGGGTCTTAGCGCTGTCAATCACCCTCATGTACGCGCCGCTCACACGCTCCCCCTGCTCTCTGCTACGGTACAGCTGGTTCACCACAACATAGCCTGCTGCTAATGCTAATGCTAGTTAACATAGCCACTGATGACGGCGGATAAACAGTTTTCCTGGAACGGTGAGTTGTTTCTTCACCATCAGCACATTTAGCAACGCGTATACGAGGGTGACTGACAGCACTAAGCCCCTCCTCCTGGCTCTGATTGGTTGTTTCAGGTCGGGAGCGGAGCATTTCTTTAGATAGCAATAGTAGCTGAGGGAGGAGGTGGAGGAGCTCAATCTTTTCACAGATTATCTGTCTCACACCAAACTGTCACGACATGGTGACAGTTTTTACAAACATGTAAAAAAACATATTTTTGTAAAAGTTACACACTGCAGCTTTAAGGAGTTGTGTGCAGTATGTGTCATTGTGTCGTATTTGAGCAAAGCCATCTCCTGACTGGTTGCAGGGTGAGGCGCCTGGGCTACTATGACCACACCCAAAGGGAGCTGGGAGAAAGGGCCTTGTACATCATCCCTGCCAAAGGCAGTGCCACATGCATGACCTGTGATGGACCCGAAGGGGCCCATTTTCTACCAGAGGACCCAATTGCCAGAAAGGTGTAGTTAAGTTTTTACTTGTGTGTTTTATCTGTGTTGATATGGGTGTAAATGTAGTCTAAAAGCATGTCATGCATTATAAATCCCCATCTTTTACAACTGGGTGTTGTCAAATAATAAATGAACTCTGACTGAGTGGATGTACATCATATAGTCTGGCACAGTTAACAGATAAACATGATACAGTTGTTGTTTTCAGAATGTTTATAAACTTCTGTGAATATATTTCAATATTAAGATGTATGTGTGATAATTAACCCATTTGAAATGCAAAAATACATTTGTGTTAAAAGAAAAAGTAATTTCTGAATTATTCAAACAGTAAATGCTTTTATTATGAAGACACAGAAGTGGTTTTATAATGATGTAGCTTATGTTTTATTTAGTTTAGAGGCTGTTGTAGGATTTTCCAGATTATCAGAAAGTGTTAAACTTGTGTCCACGTCTCTGTTACTGTGCTCACCCTGACAGTTACAGCAGATTACAGGACTTTTTTGGGCCAGGTTTCAATTTTCACTGTATTTTTCTGCTGCAGCTGAAAAGGGTTTTCAAAAAGGAGTCTGGAAGGAAGACGGAGCATGGTGACTTGCAAGGTATCCAGCAGCTCTGATGAGAAAACCGTCAAACACGCACGTACAGATGAGTCAAATAAAGCCCTTACTTATTGAATCGTAAGAGCACCTCTGCTTTCCAACAGGTGAGCACAAATCAGAACAGACAGACTCGTCTCATCTCAACAACGGCCCAGTGATACCGGGGCAGAACCCTGTGGACCCCAAGACCACCAACGACAACACGGCCGAACATGGGGAGCAGGATGCAGATGACGAAGGTGCAGAGGATACTGATGATACCAGGTTTGTTTACCTTCATTTGGTGGTTCTTGGGGGATTTTAAATGGTCAATTTAAAGGTGGGATTCAAGCTTGAAATTATTTGAGAACATATAGTTGAAACCAGAAGTTCACATACACCGAATAAAGAGACACACGCACCTTTTTTCTTACTGTCTGGTGTTAAATCAGACCAAACTTCTCTTGTTTTAGGTCAGCTAGAATTGCCAAAAACTATTTCTTTTTGCTAAATGATGTAATAATGAGCGAATCTGTCAGAGATTTTTCAATGAATCTCTTGAAAATCGGAATGATTACTGATCTCTTTAAACAGGGAAAGCCCAGATGATGATGTCATGGCTTTGAAACCGTCTGACAGGTTAACCCACACATTTGAGTTAACTGGAGGCTCACCTGTGGATGTATTTAAGGTCACACCTCGAACTCACTGCTTTCTGGTTTGACTCGATGGGAAAGTCGACAGAAATCAGTCGAGATGTCAGAAGAGAACTGTGGAGCTGCACCGGTCTGTTTTCATCCTTGCGAACAATTTCAAGATGCTTAAAGGTGTCGGGTTCATCTGTTCAAACAATTTTTGTTGTCTGAAGTGCTAAGCCCCTCCCAACTAACTCCCCACTCTGATAGGTCAACACCCAATCAGCTCTCCATTCAGAGGGGACTGAGATTCCTAACCGTGCCGAGTCAGACTGAGCAGCCATGCAGTTAACTTCTCCCTCTATTTTGCAACTTGCTCTTGACTATGAACCAGGTATTATTGAGCGACTCGCCCTATGGAGAACTTGTGGGTGGATCTGAAAAGGTGTCTGGGAACGAGGCACCATACAAACCTGACCCAGTTCTGCCAGTTCTGTCAGGAGGAATGGGCCAGAACTCCTGCAAACTATTATGAGAAGCTTGTGGAAGGAAACCCAAAACATTTGGCCCAAGTCATACAGTTCAAAGGCAACTCTACCAAATACTGAGGAAATGTATGTAAACGTCTGATTTTGAAGACTTTAATAAATGAATCTCTGACATGTTCTTTCTCTCATTATTGTGGTGATTATAACTGACCTAAAACAAGAGAAGTTTGGTCTGATTTAACTTCAGACTTTGAGGAAAAAAATGTGTGTGTGTGTCTTTTTATTCGGTGTATGTAAACTTCTGGTTGGCTGGTTTTGTTTTAGGGAGTTATTTACCAAAAATATCTGAGTCCATTGCAAGAAAACTGGAATTATACTAGCCTAGAAATGTGAAGAAAATAAAAACTGGGAGTAGCGTTGATTCTTGTGAATTTTTATTTTTTGCAAACTTAGTAATTTTACTTTTTCATCCATGTCCAAATTGTTCAATTTACAGTAGATGAAAAATAGCTTCACCCAGTGGAAACCATTAAAACGGGACAGTTTTAAGGGATTTCAACTGCAATGAATTGAAATAAAGAAGTTATCAGTTTGCTAACATAATTTATTCAAAAAATACATTTTGAATAGGGATCAAAGACCAAAGAGACACAGATTGGAATATTTAGTTTAAAAGGCATATAAAAGGAATGAAGAAAAACTTTAAGATACATCGAGTTGCCAAAAAACAAGCCACAGCTTGGTTAAACTTTAACCAAAATTTTTTCCTACTAATTTTATACTAAATCAACCAACATTATGTGACTGTAACGCACTCCACAGTTACATTGAAGATATAAAAATCTGATGTTATGTTTAAAAGCATTTCTTGATTTCAGGAGTCACTATCTGCTTGAACACACAAATCCTAAAAATTATTTTTTTTATTTTGTGACTTGAAAACGTCTCATTCAATAATCTGTGCAAAAATACAGGGAAAAAATATTTTAGTTTAGAGGAAAGCCACGTAGCTAGTGTGGGTGTCCAAGACAAAAGCCCGGCCTGTGACAGATAGGAGTGCTAATCCTGTCAACTCAGAGAGGTAATTTTTAACCTAAATCATTGAATCTGAAGCAAATTGGAAACTTAAGGGCTCGTTTAATCCCTCGTTAGCTGCAGATTTTCTGTTCGTTTTCAGAAATTTGAATGAGCGTCTTGGCAAGAATTTCAGATTTCTTTACAATGAGCCCTCTCCATTTCTGTTTTATGAATTTAATCGTGTAATTAAACATTTAGCTTGAATATTCTACCACATTTTACCTTCTATTATTAGTTTTCTAGCGTTTTTAAAATAATTTATAAGCTGAAGATCGTCACTTAATGAACTGACGTTGCCTGTGTGTCTACGACCCGGATGCAGCTCTCTCACGTCTTCAGCCAGCTCCACCGCCTCGTCCCAGAGCGGCGGCCTGGGAACCAACCGCAAGAAGAGCATCCCTCTCTCCATCCGCAACCTGAAGAGGAAGCACAAAAAGAAGAGGACCAAGTTCTCCCGCGAGTTTAAGCGTGGAGATCGGTGGGTTGCCATGGATTTTTATCCCCTATCTTTTTTATCTCCTGTAAGCACTTCTGTGTGACTTTGGCTCATCTCATCAGGCCGCTGTTGTGATCCCATCCATGCTGAAATGGGCAGTTTTTCTGCGTTCTGTTTGTTGTTCTGCCTGTTCTAGAGATCAGGTATTTTTAGTTGGACTAAAATGTCTGTTGAGTGGTTCACATTTCATCGTCACATAAACAGGAAGGATCAACGTTACAAACAGCAGAATCACATTGATTTCTTCCGTGCTTGTTATGAAATGAGATTATTTCGGTCCCAACATGAAGATAGCGTTCTTATTGATGAACCTGTGATGGTAATTGTAGACTTCGTCCAGACGTGCTGAAAAATCCAATGACTAGAATGTACTTTCATTAGTACTGCAGCATAAAACGCTTTACAAATACTTTCCCCACCGTTTGCCAAGCATGTCTGATGAAATGAGAAGATGGAAACATTTCTAAAGCAAAGGTTTCTGTGCGCTTTATTCCGTCAGGGTGGCAGTGGAAGTTGTATCGACGAAGACCACAGCTGATGTGATGTGGAAGGACGGGCGGGTGGAGAGGGGGATCAGGTCGAATGACCTCATCCCCATCCAGCACCTGGACAGCCATGAGTTTTGCCCTGGAGATTTTGTGGTTGACAAACGACGTGAGTCACATTTAGTGTCTGCAAAATTTTTATTTTTTTATTCCATTTTATTGCTTTGTGCATTTATGGACCACAGTGATGGTTCTCCTTTAGGTTACTTTGTTCCTGCTGTGTGTTGATCAGTAGCTGAAATGATGTCAAACTTGTCTGAAATACTTTGATACCAAAGTATATCTTTAGGCAACCTCAACATTATCCATCCATCGTCTACACCCGTTTATCTTTGCAGGGTCAGGGGGGGCAGCGATCACTGGGTGCACCCATGACAGGTCACCAGTCCATCACAGGGCAACATAGAGACACTCAGGACAAACAGCCAGGCACACACTGATACCTAAGGGTAATTTCTTGAGACTAATTAACATAACAGTTGTGTTTTTGGACTCTGGTGGAAACCCGAAGTAGCTGGAGATAATAAGACTCCAGATTCAAACCCAAGACCTCCTTGCTGCAAGGCAACAATGGTACAGACTACAGCTCAGGTTATAACAAGTAATAAGGTTAGTTACCATAACTGCGCAGATGATACACAGCTCTATATTACGATGTCACCAGGTGACTCCAAATCTGTCCAAGCACTGAACAGATGCTTAGAACAAATCAATGCGTGGAGGTGCCAAAACTTCCTCCAGCTGAACAGAAATAAAACTGAAATCATTGTCTTTGGACCTAAAGAGGAACGATCAAGAGTCAGTGCACAGTTTCAGTTATTAGAAACTAGTGATCAGGCCTGAAATCTGGGAGTAGTGATGGATCCAGACCTGAACCTTCAGAGACACATCAAAATAGTTACGAAGTCTGTCTTCTATCACCTGAAGAACATTTCCAGGATTAAAGGACTAATGTCTCAACAAGATCTAGAAAAACGGATCCATACATTTATCTTTAGTCGCACTGATTACTGCAACAGTGTCTTCACAAGTCTGCCAAAAAAAATCAATCATGCAGCTGCAGCTGATCCAGAACGCTGCTGCTCATGTTCTCACTAAAACCAGGAAAATGGAGCACATCACCCCAGTTCTAAAGTCCTTACACTGGCTCCCTGTAGCTCAGAGAATAGACTTTAAATACTTCTGTTAGTTTATGACTCACTGAACGGCTTAGCACCAAAATACATAAAACACCTGTTGTCATTGTATCATCCTTCCAGACCACTCAGGTCTTCTGGTTCTAGTCTGCTCTGCATCCCCAGAACCAAACATGGAGAAGCAGCTTTCAGTTTTATGCACCACTAATCTGGAACAAACTCCCAGAAAACTTCAAAACAGCCGAAACACTAAATTCCTTTAAATCAAGGCTAAAAACCCACCTGTTCAGAGCTGCCTTTGATCAGTAATCTGGTCCATAAATCTGCAAACAAACACGGGTGAGATAAGCTTGGTTTTCCAAAGGGTGGAAGTTTGAGTGTAAATCAGTAAATATAGTAAGTGAATCACTGATCATTGTTTTTGCTGATGATTTTGATGATTTTCGTGTGTATTTGCTAGATAACTTTGATGATTTTGCTGTATACTTGATTGATGTTTTTATGATGTAAAGCGCTTTGAACTGCCTTGCTGCTGAAATGTACAAATAAACTTAACTTGACAGACGGCGCCACTGTGCAGCCATATCACAGTATTTAAAAGAAACGTTCTAACTTGATGTGATTGAGGCTACCGCTGATGAGCTGCTAATAAACCCTGGCTTGCTAATTAACTAGCTCGCTTTTTGGGTCTATCATTGGTAAGTGTAAATTATCACCAGATGGAGGGACGACATTCGTCTTCGCCTCTGGCTCTCTTCTGTTGCCAACCCATACGATGCTATGTGCATTCTGGGCAAAAAAAAGTTTGGCACTTTTATATAACATGTGATTTTTGTACATTTCTGTTGTGATACAAGTCTTAAATTTTATTTATAGTGGTCTTAAAAAGTCTTACATTTGAGTTGGTGAAACCTGCAGAAACCCTGCTATTGCGTGGGAATGCAAAGCCTTTGCAAGGTAGCACAAAAGATTAAATTTCCCCCATGTCCCCGAGGGGACTCCATAGATATGACACCATCCTGCTGCATGGATTACCTTTCTTTATGTCACAGTTCATGAAAGTTTTTTTTTTTTTTTTTTTTTACTTTGTTCCTTATTTATTTATTGTTGTTTCTGTGTTATTGTTCTTTGCTCTGGATTTTTGAACTGGCTCTGTGTGTATGGATGCCGCCTTCAGCCCAAGCCCTGCAGGATCCAGGGGTGTACGGTGTGATCCAGTCTGGCGACCACAAGGGCAGAACATGTGTTGTCAGGTGGATCAAGCTGAACTCCACAGGTGATGACGTAGAGGTAAGTCAGAGATAACGTCACTGTTAGAGAAAGAAAAAAAATCTCCTAGAAACACACAGATGAATGTTTTTTTTTTTTTTTTTTTTTTTCTCTTATATTAGGTTATTGGTGTGGAAGAGGATGTCAGTGTGTATGACATCGCAGATCATCCGGATTTCCATTTCCGCACGGCGGACATCGTCATCAGGATATGGAACTCTGAGAACGGACAGAACGACTGTGAGAATGAGGTAAAACCGGTTTCTCAAAGACGTAGTTGGCATCTTCCAGCTGTTCGCTCTTCAGCTCTTGTTCAGACAGTGAGCCTAATGTCAGTGTTATTAACTGACTGTCATCTTTGCTAACACGTTTAATGCTGGATCTCTCAACGGAAGCTGTTGTTAATGCAGGTTCTGTTCAGGTGCATCTCAGTAATTTAGAATGTCGTCATCAGAGCCTGAAATTCACTGTTTCAAGCTTGGGGGGATTCCCCCCTTACATGTTTCACATGAGGGGGGGTTTATGAAGTTTGCGGGGGAATTGCCGTATTTTTCGGACTATAAATCGCAGTTTGTTTTTTTTTTTTTTCATAGTTTGGCTAGTCCTGCGTCTTATAGTCCAGAGCGACTTATATATGGGTTTTTCCTCTTCATGACGCTTTTTTTCACTGATGCGTTAAATGTTAATTCATACTGACAGACATAAACCAAGGATTAAACATGACCGTCTGCAGTCATAAGGAAAGCTGAACACGGGCTGAAAACTAGATGGCCAGAGCTGGGGGAATGACTCTGCAGGTGTGTCTGCTCCGCTGCGCACTTTTCAGGTGTTGGGTCGATCAGAAACACTTTCCCCTGCATCTCCGCGCCGCCCACGCAGCACCGTGCTTGTTTAGCGCTCATAACCAGCGCGTCGTGCTCGCGCCGCAAGGGAACTGCTGACGCCATGGAAGCAAAAGGCGTCTGAACAGCTGCGGAGCCGTTCCTGACCATCCTGATTTAGCACGGGCATCGGTGCGCCAGAAACTGCCAGCAGTTTCTGTATGTTTGTTAAAAAGCAGGCAACTGAACACAACGCGTCACCGGAACCTTCATGTTTGACAGTTTCTAAATAAATGCGATTTATAATCTGGTGCGACGTATAATCCGGAAAATATGGTACATATGAGCTTGACCGCCAGCTCTACAGTCCAATACGCAGCTTTAATTTGTTGTCTTTTTTTTTTTTTTAATCTTCTTAGTTGTCGTTTTAGCTGCTCTCTCTTGTCCATTTACCCATTTGGTTTCCTTTGCTTCATCTCTTCCACGTAACAACTCAGGGCTTAAAGGTAGAACATATTTGTAAACATGGGAAACTATTCAGGAAGAAATTTTACTCGTTGTGAGATTAACTATAGATCTTGTCACATCCTCACTTTTAGTTGAAGTCACTGTTAATCTTCTTCTGAATTGGTTATCTTAGATGCATCTCTGACTCTACTCTTTTGATTCCATGTTATACTTTTTTGTTTGTTTGTTTTTTTTTTTTTTTTTTTTTCCCCTTGTTTTCATTCTTGTCAGCTGCATATTCCTCAATATTAACAACTTTGTTGAAATAAAATTCCTAAATAGTGAAACTGCTCACATGACCTCTGTCTTTGCTGAGCTGGCATCTAAGGTATTTGCATTGCTGTAAATTTATTTATTTAAAATATTATTTTTATTTTAATTATTTAAAAATGTATTTAAAAAATGGCAGTAAATAAAAATACAGATGAAAACAAAGAATACAGGACATGAAAAAAATGAAGAAGGAAAAAAAGCAATGTGACAATAAATAAAAACATTGTTATAAGTAAATAGAGAATGTGGAAAAATGAGAAAAGAATAACTGGAAAAAGTAAACTAATAAAACAATAAGATTGGAAATAAAGAGGGAGATTAAATAATTGTGATAGTGTTAAATTAATAATGTTGAAAATGATACATATTACTTTATGTCACACTGGATAATCATATGAGTTTGAAATGCTCTTATTTTTTTTTTTTTTTGATGTGATATTTACCACATCAATTACTTTATCCAGTCATTATTTATTTATTTATTTATTTTTAATTTTTATAGTCATTGCCAAATTTGGCAGGATCAGTCCTCCATACATTCATCTTAACACCGTCTCTGCGTGTCTTCAGCAGCTTTAACCTTCACATCCCTGTGAATCTGTGCACGAATGGATGAATAACTGGATGTAACGTTGGAGTCCTCGCCACATTCAGGTCATTTATCATCTCTCGCTGAATCTGTATCACCTTTTGTTTTCACCGCGACTGAATGACAAACAGCTGAGCCGCGAAGCGAAGTTGATATTTCGTAGCATCGGCTAGTTTTTACAAAAGGAGCTGCTGGTTTCACCACTGTTGTTTAATCCACGGACATATTCTGAGCCGGTTGTAGGAACTGAGCCTCTGGCGTTGTTGTTTATGGGTCGCAGCTCCGCGCCTTCAGCTGATAAGTTTACGTTTTAAGGAGCGCTCCATGTTTTCATCACCTAACAGTTAAAATCGTTGAATATACTGGGACAGAGGAGGGAGCTCATACTTTAAAGAGAGGAGCAAAGAGCGCTAGAAGCGCTCTTCGTTTTAGTTCGTGGCTCCGATGCATGCGGGAATTTCCCGCATTATAAAATCCAGATTTTCAGGAACTGATTTTATATTGCACAACACCCGCAATTGTGAATTTCAGGCCCTGGTGTACGCCATAATCACCAAAATTAACAGAAATAAAGGCATGAAATATATCATTGTGTCTAAGGGATCTAGAAAATGTTTTGGGTTGAATTACTGAAACTTTTGGATATGAGATAAACCTGTAGTAGGAGCAACGCTGCAGATCCTTCCAGTGTGAAATTGTTGACAGTTCTCTCTGTAAATGTTGCAGACGTCAGTCGGCCAGGTGTCCCGGGTGGATGTGAGCAGTAAAGTGGAGGTCGTGTGGGCCGACAACTCCAAAACCATCGTCCTGCCACAAGTAAATGTTCATGTTTTAAAACCTGATTTACTCTTTCAGTAAAATGTAGGAGCTTTTACTTACAGCAACGTTTCTCTGACAGCACCTCTACAACGTGGAGTCTGAGATTGAGGAGACCGACTACGACTCTGTGGAGGAGACGAGCAGCGTCCTGTCCACAGAGGAGTGGGAGGACGAGAGCGACAGCTGGGAGACGGACAACGGCGTCACCACTGAGGACGACAGCCACGCCAACAACTCCAATGCCACCTACACGGTGACTCCTACCCCCACCCCCACCGGGTCCACAGTGTTCATCATCCCACCACAGGAGGGTGGGACGGCAGATGTGACGAGTCCCACCAAAGGAGCCCCTGGGGAGGAGGGAGAGGCGTCTGTGGCCGTGGCCAGTCCTACGTCTGGAGGAGGTGGGGAGCAGCAGAAAACTGCCTGCACTGTATCTGCTGCTGGATAAAATAATAACATCTTTGTTTTAGCTGCTGATCTGTGGAGAATGTTTAGGTATAGTCCGCTGTGCCTCGCAAATTATCCATACCCCCAGTTTTTCAGATTTTGTCTCATTAAAGCCACACTCCTTTGTATATTCTGACACAGCCGTTGCTAATTTTGAGACAGTTTGTTTTATTGTTTTTGTTTTTGCTTCCTGTGGAGCGTGTTCCACCAAACTGGTTCCACTCCTTAAAGTGTAACTAACCCTGCTGTGAAAGTGGGTGGAGCCAAGATAGTCTGAGGGGCGTGGTCAAGTGCAACTTTTCAGACACTATAGCAACTTTTTTTTTTTTTTTTCAAAACAGCGACTAGCGACAAATTTAGCGACTTTTTCCTGTTATTGGGGTCTTTTATGGCGATGACATGTGAAAGCACCAATCGCTCTGCAGCTCCGCTCTGTCCTGAGCGAGAAGTTAGTATCGCCGTGAGTCCCTCCCGTTTCCGAAGCACTGCATTCAGTCCGACATCCTGCAGAGAGGAGACACGTTCCACTCCGTGTCCACATTGCAAATGAATCACACACGTGCAAAGCTGAGAAACGCCATCGATCAAGTCTCGCGGATCCAACTCCTGACTCGCCACGGGGACGTGTGTTTGAGAGAGGTGGTTTTATTCCCGAACATGGGGCTATGTGATGTGGACATCAGCCAAGCTGCAGTAGGAAAATTTGACTGCATTATCCACCATTCAACCCAAAGAGGGCAGTATTGAGATGGTTTCAGGCAAAATATTGAAAAATTAAACAGATTTATATGAAAATGTCACAATTTGCACAGAAACACTTAAGATGGCACCCTTAGAGCTGCAGCATGTAACTTTAACAAAAATATGTTTTTTGTATACTTGTTAAAACTGTCACCATGTCGTGACAGTTTAATATGAGACAGATAATCTATGAAAAGATCGAGCTGGTCCTCCTCCTCCCTGAGCTACTATTGCTATCTAAAGAAATGCTCCGCTCCCGACCTAAAACAACCAATCAGAGCCAGGAGGAGGGTCTTAGTGCTGTCAGTCACCCTCGTGTACGCGCTGCTAAATGTGCTAATGGTGGAGAAACAATTCACCGTTCCAGGAAAACTGTTTATCCGCCGTCAATGGTGGCCATGCTAACTAGCATTAGCATTAGCGGCAGGCTACGTTGTTATAATCCAGCTGCAGCGTAGCAGAGATCAAGGGGGAGTGTGTGAGCAACAAGTAGATGAGGGTGACTGACAGCGTTAAGACCCTCCTCCTGGCTCTGATTGGTTGTTTCTGACTGAGTGGTGGATTTCTACAGTTAGTACTGGGAGCACTGGGAGAAGGCAGAGGAACTTGTTTTTGTTTGTTTGTTTTTCACAGATTATCTGTCTCATACCACACTGTCACAAAACGATGTTAGTATCAACAAATATATAGAAAAATATTTTTTTATAAAAGTTACATACTGCAGCTTTAAGGACCCATTTATACGGTTTATCTTTAAAAAAAAGTTGATTTGTGGTTTAGTCACTCTTGAACATGCTAGTGCTATATGCTAGTGCTAACTAAACACCATCGCTTTCCCGGCCTCAGTTTGCTGTTGGGTCAGAGGATTCAACCACTTTCGCTAGCCGCTAGGGGCGGGCTCAAGAGTTACGGTAGCCAATCAAAACGTTGCGATGGGCGTGTTTTAAACTTCTGGGGTTTAACTTTGTTTTTGATCACTCAAACATTACACACAAAATAATAACATAGTAAATCAAAGAGACGTTTATAATCATTTTATGACATGGTTCCAACTCAAACTGGGTAGTTTACAGAACCAATTAAGAACTCTGTTAAGAACTGGAACCTCTTTGGTGGAAAAGCCGTGTCTAGATGGGGCTTACACTGCTTTAACCTGCAGACTGTGTCGCTTTTTTTTTGTTTTGTTTTGTTTTTTTGTGTGTGTTTGTTTTTTTTCTAACAAATTCTTCCTAACGCCGCCCGTGTAGTAACGACTCCAGGAGGAACAGTAAACGGAGCGGAGAAGCCCAACAAGGACGGTGCCTCTCGAGGCTTCAGAGAGCTGAAAGAAGCCCTGAAGATTCTGGAGAGCTTAAAGAACATGACCGTGGAGCAGCTGTGGACAGGCGGCTCGCCCACCTCCCCGACCTCGGCCGAGCCGGCTTCCACCGCCAACGTCGCGAGTTCGCTGTCGCCAGCAGCGCCTGAAAAACCCACCAAGGAGAAACGCTTCCTGGACGACATCAAAAAGCTGCATGAGAACCTGAGGAAGACGCTGGACAACGTGGCCATCGTGGAGGAGGAGAAGATGGAGGCGGTGGTGGAGGCGGTTGGGAGCGGAGGCGCGGGAACGGAGGTAAACGTCACCATCGTCGTAGGTGACAGCGGTGTGATCTCATCCACTGTTTGAAGGTGGTTTCAGCTTCTGCTGCTTCTCAGGCTGAGAAAACTGGAGAAGAAAAGCCCCAGCAGGAGCCCCAGACACCGGTGGGGGGGCAGGAGTGGCCCAGTGAGATTCTCAGTGACACACCAGTGCTTTGCCAACAGAGCGGAGGGAAGCCCGGAGTGACATTTACCAGTGCCAAGGGAGAGGTGTTCTCAGTGCTGGAGTGGGCACCGGGTGAGAGATCCACACACTAACCCATTACTCCTCTGTCAAAGAGCTACAAGTACCAGATAAAGTCCCATTAAAAGTATTCATACCCTTCTCACATTTTGCACAATGCAGCTACAGTGTAATTAAATGGGAATTGATGTGATGGACAAAAACTCCAGACCAGTGCTGCAGAAATCTGTGCCCATATTCTCAAAGACTAAAAGTATCTTAGAATATCTCAAATGCTGAGATTTTTCTTACAATTTTACCTCGGTGAGATAAAAGTTATTCAGAAAGCATCCTTGGGTCTTAAGAGAGCTCCTAACGTGACAAAATGTTAGGAGTAGTGACGAGGACTTTGTGAGTCTAAGGTTAAGTTCACACAGCAGGCAAATGCGACATATATCCGACTTTCTCACAGCAGTCTAAACGGTCCAATTATGGTCTTTTCACCCCCAAAAATATCCGATCTGTGCCACTTCCATATGTGACACTAAATCGGATACGTATCCAATAGTTTTCAAAGCGTCTGCGGTCGGAACGGTCATGTCACATTTTATCCGACTTCTGCATCATTGGCTTGAGACGTGCAGCGTAATTCTGCACCACAAGAAGACAGATGTGTTAAATCCTGATGTAAACAATGGCGGAAAATTATAATTATGAACTTATGAAAGAGGTCCGTGTCAGTGAAGCGCATCACATCACAACCCCACCACTCCTGGTTCCGACTACGCGTCCAGACTTCTCTACAGAAGTTGCTCTCAGTGCTCCACAAAACGCCATTTCTATTCGTCGTGTTTTCTTTTTATTAGCTTCCTTCGTCTTGTAATGATCTTGTGACGATACTGTCGGCTCCCGTTACTGAATAAACTTTAAAATCGAACAACAGACGGCGGCATCCATTTTTACTTCCATAAACCGTGCGCTGCTGTGTGACGTCAACGTTCTTCTTCTGCGCTTGCAGGTCGCTTTGAGGTCTTAAACCGTTCACACCGAAGTCTGATTTAAGTAGCAGCATGAATGACTGCGCAAGAAAAAAAAAAACCAAAAACCCGGGTTTTAGGAAAAAATCGAAATTGAGCATCAGGACCTGGTGTGTGAACGTAGCCTAAGAGCGTCTTAAGCAGGGAAGATGACAGAAAGACTGACTGAGAGGAGAGATATTCTCCATAAAGTGGATAGAGCTGTGCCAACAGCAGGCTTATGTTGGTCTCACCGAATCATAGAAGTTTATACAAGCATGTAGATCTTGTGACGACACTGTCGGCTCCCAATGCTCAACAACTTTAAAAAAAAAAAAAAAAAAAAAGATCCACAGATGGCCCCATCCATCATTACTTCCGTAAACAGAGCGTTGCTGTGTGACGTAAACGTTCTTCTTCTGCGTGTGTGGTCGCTTTGGGTTCATAAACCTCTGGAAGTCTGATTGCGGTCGCATCATTCAGTAGTATGAACGACCACACACACACAAAACATCGAATTTCAGCAACAAATTAGAATCGAGAATCAAGACCTGCTCTGTGAACACAGCCTTTCATTCAAACTCTCTCCTCTTTAAAACACAGATAACAATACAGTTTAATACAAACAATGACTAACCACCTGCCCTCTCTCAGTTGCAGTGCACAAAATAAGATGTTCAACACAAGCATTTAGCTCCGTCAGGTAGATAAATATATACTTCTGGCCTTGCATGAAGCACTGGAAACTTTCCAGCCTGACTGGAGGTGTAGCAGGAGGATCTAGTTACAGATGGGAAGACTGGGCAAGCTGGCTTTTATGGACCAAGTTATGGAAAACTTTGCGCATTCGTTAATGTCAGAAAGATGTGAGCCAGCCACTTTATTCTCCATAAAGTGAATAGAGCTGTGCCAACAGCAGGCTCTGCTCCTCTGTCCTGTTTGGTTTTCCCCATTTTATGTTGGTCGTTTCACCAAATCATGCAAGTTTATACAAGCAGGCATTCACAGCTTTAATCTTAATTGCCCTCGCTCAGCAGCTGAATGAATCACTCTTAAGCTGGGACTCCTTGGCAGGAATGTTTAGGCTAAGACAAACATGTAAGGGGGCTAGTAAACATTTGGAAGATGTTGCTCTGCTCAGATGAGACCACTTTGAACTTCTTGGAGACTCCAGGAAGACTTGACGGAGCAGACGTTCTCCTCCTAACCGGACAATGACCCTAAACATTCAACCGGAGCTACAGTCCAATGGTTTCGATCAGAGCATTGTCGTGTTGGAAAGGTCCAGTCAAAGGCTGGTCTAACCTGACTGAGCTTCAGCTATTTAGCTGAGAAGACCCCAAAAGACTTGGATCTATACTTGGAGTGGTTCTACAAAATATTAACTCAGAGGCGCTGACATGCCGCACTTTTCAGATTTAAAAAAAATAAATAAATAAAAAATTTTAATATGTGAAACCCCATGTATCGTTTTTCTTTTCACTTCACAATGCTCTGTCATGACCCACCACATCAAATTCTAGTGAGATGCATTAAAGATGGTTGGGTTAGAAGTTTAAAGGGTGTGAATACTTTTACAAGGCATCTGTAACAGGGGACGCAGTTATTTCACCACACGTACGTCGTGGCTTCATGACCCTGTCCGCCCAAACAAGCTCATCTTTTCTAGGGCTGCAGCTGACGGTTATTTTAGTTTTCGACTGTTCTGGTGATGAGTTGATTTATCGGATAAAAAGAATAGTCATGTTCTACAGATTTGATCATTTAATCTCTTAAGCCTTTTTAATACAATATTAGAAAAACATTAAAAGATACAAATAATTCAAATCTTTTTTTAAAATAAGAAAACAAACAGCCTAAAATGTAATAATATAGCTTTTCCTTAGTGAATTTGAACCAGGTGAAGCTAAAACTGACACTTGAGGAGTTCTGGGTGGAACATATTTACAAACAAAGGATTTTTTTTTTTTTTTTTTTTAATCTTAAATGTAAATATATTTAGTAAGTTTTGGCTTGTGTTTTCAGCAAACTGCCTTTTTTTTTTTTTAGCCTGTATTCTCCAGTTAACGATTAATCGATCATTAAATTAGATGCCGATTATTTCAATAATCTATTCCTCACTGTTAATCCACAGACACTCATTCGTTTAAGAAAATGGAGTTTCAGCCAGCGGAGGCAAAGAAGTTTTTCAGCACTGTGAGGAAAGAAATGGCTCTGCTGGCCACATCGCTGCCAGATGGGATCATGGTGAAAACATTTGAGGACCGCATGGTGAGTTTTATTGCATTCGCTACTCGGCACACGTGCTTCCAGGTTCAGAAGAGGTGCGCCGACCCGGTCCTCCGATCTGAACATCTGCAAGTTCACTTTAAGGCATTAAAATATTTAACGTTTAGTCGCCTTGAAGGTATTTCAAAATGTCTTCATTCCTGCTGTGGCCCAGGACCTGTTCTCAGCGCTGATCAAAGGGCCCACTCGGACCCCCTACGAAGACGGGCTCTTCCTGTTCGACATCCAGCTGCCCAACATCTACCCGGCTGTTCCACCGCTGTTTCGCTACCTGTCCCAGTGCAGCGGCCGCCTCAATCCCAACCTGTACGACAACGGCAAGGTCTGCGTCAGCCTGCTGGGCACCTGGATCGGCAAGGTGAGCGCTGGCGCGTCAGGCGCTCGGTTTGACGGGTCGAAGCTGCTCTCGACGCCTGACTGTTCCGGTTCTGCTGTGATTTACAGGGAACTGAGAGATGGACCAGCAAGTCGAGCCTGCTGCAGGTCCTCATCTCCATTCAAGGTCGGTTTGACTGTGTTTTTTCCCCTCTTTGCTGAAGGAGCAGTGAGTCCTTCAGCTGAAAATATCTGCCTCGCAAACACAAAATCCTTTCAGGGAAGCTTTTCATTTAATTTATTTCTCCTGACTGTCTTACATGGCGTAGAGCCCAAATCTAACAGGTAAAAGCCCACATCCTTCTGTGGCAGTAGTGGTTCTAGACCAGATTTATTGGGGGCGGGGGCAGCGTTTCTTCATGGGGGCACGCAGCAAAAGAATGAAGCTAAAGAAACAGGGCAGCATTTTATCGTTTAATATACTGAGTTAAGCCAAAGAGCCATTTGTGGCTCAGGAGCTGCAGGTTGCAGAAAGCTGTGATCCTTTCTCAGTACGGCTGAAGCTGAAAGTGACGTTTATTTGTATGACACATTTCAGCAGCAAGGCACCGCAAACTGCTTCACATCATAAAAACATCAATGAAGTATGCAGCAAAAACATCAAAGTCATCGAGCAAATATACTTCAAAAATACTGATCAATGATCCACTTACTTTATGTAACTGATTTACACTCAAACCTCCCAAATTAAGACACATTCAACACAATCGTCTCCACCTTTTTCTCTCTTTGTTTTATATACTGAGGAGTCTGGAGGAGGAGGAGGCTCCCCTGAGGCCTTACAGAGGCACGTCTGCCTGCTGGCTTTCTCCTTTAAGGTGTAGAAATCGCTAAAACCAGCCGCAGAAGCCTCACCTTGTTCTGCTAATTTAACCTCCCTGTACCCTTAAAGGGCAACACCTTCATTTTTAGTTCTCTGTGAGCCGGCTCTGGAACATTTTCCCCATATTATAAGGTAAAATATCTCGTCCCCCTGGCGGATTATTTCACTCATTGCTAGAACTTTATTCATCAATATTAAGGAATTATTGACTTAAAATGTGCTCCTGTATCTGCTGAAAAGTTACTTTTAAGTTAGTTTTGTCTTATTTCAAGTGTATTCAAGATATTTGCACCGGAAAGTGGACCAGTAATACTTGGTGGGATGTTTTTTCAGAAGCCAGAGGTCCACCAGCAGCTCCACCTTCGCCCAGATTTCTCAGTAACTCCCTGTGTTTCAGTGAGATGACGAGCTCGTCTGTCTGCAGGTCTCATCCTGGTCAACGAGCCGTACTACAACGAGGCCGGCTTCGACAGCGACCGCGGCCTGCAGGAGGGCTACGAGAACAGCCGCTGCTACAACGAGATGGCCCTGATCAAGATGGTGCAGTCCATGACGCAGCTCCTGCAGAACCCCGTGGAGGTCTTCAAGCAGGAGATCCAGGAGCACTTTGTTTCCAGCGGCTGGCGGCTCGTGCACCGCCTGGAGGCGTGGCTGGAGCTGAACGAGGCTGCCGAGCGAGGCCACGCGGCGCACCCCTCCTCCAGGAGCCACCACTCCAAGGATGAGCAGTTGCCCCCGGGTTTGGGGCTGGTCGCGGTGGCCCACAGCAGCCCCAGCAAGCCCGGCGAGGAGGGGGTCCCGGGAGTGAGCAGTATCCTGGAGGAGGAGCTGGAGGATTCAGGACTGAGTCCCTCCACAACAGCAGCCCCCCTGCAGGAGCTGAGCCAGAACTCAGACTGCGACAGCACTCAGGGCAGCGCCTGCCTGGGCGGAGATAAAGCCGGCCCCGCCGCGGCCCCCGGCCCCCAGGGCCGCAGCGGGGCATCGGATTCGGGTCCCGGCGCCGCCGGGAGCCAGCCAGTGGTGCGACCAAAGAAGAGAAGAAAGAGCTACCGGAGCTTCCTCCCAGAGGGCAGCGGCTACCCGGACATCGGCTTCCCGCTCTTCCCGCTCTCCAAGGGCTTCGTGAAGAGCGTGAGAGGCGTGTTGCAGCAGTACCGAGCAGCGCTGGCGGCCGCCGCCCTCCCCGAGCACACGGAGGACAAGTAAGTGCCTCCTCACTGTTTCCCCGACACACACCTGCTCTGCTCCCTGCTCTCTTCCTCTCTTTCACCTTCCTCAAGTCTTAGAGGATCACTACTGCTGACAGGAGGGGGGGCTCCGTGGGGCCCCCGGCAGCGCCCGCCTCTTTATCCTCCACCTCTCCGTTCTCTCTGCTCCCGCTGCCCTCACCTCGCTAACATTTCTGCTGGATCAGCACCAGATCAGGACCTAATGTGGGTTCGCCTCATTTATGTTTTCTCTCCTTTAGTTACCCCTCAGATGAGTGTGATGGCTAACACACACACACACACACACACACACACACACACACACACACACTCATCTGTCTCTGAGAGCAGGTAAAAACACTGAAACCAGTGCCACCTGACGAACCTTCAACTGGTTTCACTTACTGGGTGGGGCATCGCTGGGTTACCGTGCTGCCCCTGCAGGCCGCTGGGGGAACTGCAGCTCTCTGTAGCACTCCTGACGTCACCGCTGCACCGCCGAGGTCTGACCCAACAAACACCGAGGGTTCACCGGCTGGACGCTTTCTGCCAAACCCCCTGAAACTGCCAGCAGCCGCAGCTGCTTCCCCCGGCCAGCGTCTCCAAGGCGGAGCGGCAACGTTTACATGGCTGATGACGGCTCTGCAGGAGCGAAACCCGACAGCTGGAGCTGTGGACTTTTTTTTGTTTTGTTTGTTTTGTGTTTGTTTGTTTTCAGAGTAAAAGTCGCTTCACATCACTGCATTTGACACAACAGCATCCATTCCACTATCTCACATCAACATGTTGCCTTACTTGAATAGTTGCTGAGGATTGCGCACAGAGTTGCAGACTCCCACTAAAAAAAAAAAAAAAAAAAAAAACCCACTCAAATGTAAAATCTTCAGTGATTTCCCATCGTTCGTCTGGCTCTCGCTGCACTTCACGCTGACTGCTGTTTGCACACGCAGTTCAACGTCGCAACACAGACGTGGGAGGGGCTTCTTTTGCTGTGATCGCATCATTTATCCCGGAAAAGAGCAACGGAGGGAAGTCGGTGATCCAATCTGAACCCAGTTGTTGTTGTTTTTCGTTGCTTTGCTGCAGAATGTGTTGTGAACCGACCTTTGGGTGCTTCCAGGGGGAAATCAGCAGTCTTTGTTTACATCTTTTCAGATTTCATCTCACATGTTACACATCTGTGCCCCCCCCCCCCATTGCCTGTAACAAACCGTGTGCTCGCTGTGATGTGACATGAACCTCTGATGTTGTACTTGAACTTTGATGCTGAGATGTTTTTGATAAAGAGCAAGAACTACGAGCCAAGAGCTGCTGCATTTTAAAACGAATAAAAAGATGAGTGAGTGTGTGTGTGTGTGTGTGTGTGTGTTTTGCATCGTCTTCCCTGGTTTCAATCTGTGTCCGTTAACCCCACCCACCCCCCACCTGGATGTGTCCTCGCCCTCCCTGTGTTGCCTGCCTTTAGCGACGTCGGAGCTGATGCTGTGGCCTCGTTTGCGCTCTCTCCTCCTCGCCATCGTTTCGAAGGAAACGGAAACGAACGATGTGGATGCACACCCCCCCATCAAGTCTCTTCACCCTCTTCTCCTCACGAACAAACAGAAAATGTGAAGCTAAAGTACGGCAGGATATGGAGCCTGTGTAAAGTTTCCTGTGTGTGTGTGTATATTGTTCCCGATTTAAACCGTTCTTCTGATTTTTACTGCAAGCAGTTTGATTTCCAGCCAAAGCATGTAACTTGTTGCTTTAAGCCTCTTTGGGCTCCACAAAGAACTTGACTGTATGATGTCTGCATTTCCACAGTGGCCTGTTGTTGATATATTAAAAAAAAAAAAAAAAAAAAAAAAAAAAAGAGCTAATAAAGTATAATTTGTAGCCTGATTCTCTCTGTACAGACATCATGACTATTGAAGTACATACAGTATATATTTAACACAAACTTGGTTCTGATGAGTCACCTGGATGCTTGGGGCGTATATGTACATAATGCTGAGTGTGCTGTACTAAACATTTCTTGTTTTTTTTTTTTTTGTTTTGTTTTTTTTAATGGTTTAAGTTGTTGCTTTAAGACGACTGTATAGTGATGTATTAAACTTTGCAAGCGGTACCATAAAAACGTTGCGGCCTTTCTTTATTTGCACCTGCAGGATGGTTGTTTCCCTGTCCTCCACCTTCACACCCGCTAACTTCATGTCCTCTTTCACCACATCATTAAAGGGGCGGTATTATGTAAAATCGACCCTTTTTTAGCTTTGCGTCGTGTTATAATGTTATTTCCTCATCAAAAATATACCTGGAGTGCTGCCTTGAGTCTTTCATGCATGTTTGAGAAATCCTTGAATCTCACGTGGCAGCTGGACCTAATGCTGCCTTCAAGACGCAGCTCCTCCTCTGAGCTGCAGCTTCTAAGGCTCCAAGCTTCCGCCTCACGGAGCTCCTGCTGTTGGAAAATGCTAATCAGAACCACGATAACCCCCCCCCCACCCGCTTCAAATGTTTTCTGTTATATATAAGATGAGCTCCTGTCTCAGTCTCTTTCAGCTGATTTACAGCAGGTTCTTAAAGTGGTTTTACTCCATTCAATTCAAAAATACTTTATTTATCCCAAAGGGAAATTAAATGTTGATGTGACTCATTTAATTAAGGAGTTATTATAGATGGTGATGGCTGTGGGCGGGAAAGATCTCCTGTAGCAGTCTGTTTTACAACCAATCTGAAGAAGCCTCTGACTGAAGAGACTGTTTTCCAATGACAGCCTCATGAAGAGGATGTCCAGGGTTGTCCATAATTTTCTTAATTTTATGCAAAATCCTTCTTTGCATCTCCAGAGGTTCCAGTCGTCCCCAGAACAGAACCAGCCTTCTTTATCAGGTTCTTGAGCCTTTTCAGGTCCCTGGCTCTGATGCTGCTGTCCCAACAGATGATGGCAGAGGAGATGACGTTCTCAACAACAGACTTATAGAAGATCTGCAGCATCTTGCTGCAAACCTTGAAGGATCTTAGCTTCCTCAAGAAGTCCAGTCTGCTCCGGCCCTTCTTGTAGATGCTTCACTGTTGAGCCTCCAGTCCAGTCTGTTGTCTAGATGAACACCGAGGTATTTATATTCCTCAACCACCTCCACCTCTTCTCCCATGATGGAAATAGGGTTTGATCTGACCCTGTTTCTCCTGAAATCTACAATAATATCCTTTGTTTTGTTCAGATTCAAGATGAGATGATTGTTTCCACACCATGACTCAAAGTGGTCCACCAGCTCTCTGTGCTCAGCTTCTTGACCATCTCTGATCCACCTGACAACTGCGGAGCCATCTGAGTATTTCTGAAGATGACAGGAGTCTGATTTGTGCTGGAAGTCTGAAGTGCACAGAGTGAAAAGGAATGGTGAGAGTACAGTCCCCTGTGGTGCTCCTGTGCTGCTGGACACACAGTCCTTCAGTCTCTCAAACTGTGGTCTGTTTGTCAGGTATTCATGGATCCAGGCGATTTCTGAGGCCTCCACCTGAGTCTTCTGGAGTTTCAGACGAAGCAGATCAGGCTGAAATGTGTTAAATCCACTGGAGAAATCAAAGAACACGATCCTCACGGTGCTGCCTGCTTTGTCCACATGACAGTGGGTTTGTTGAAGCAGGTGTGTAATGGCGTCTCCAACTCCACGGCGAGAAGCAAACTGCAGGGGGTCCTGATATGTGCTGGTTTGCTTACTCAGGTGGGCCAACGGGAGTCTCTCCAGGACCGTCATGGTGTGGGATGTCAGGGCAACGGGTCTGTAGTCGTCGAACCTTCTTCAAATAGTGTCTCAGTAATACCACAAACCTTGATGGGTTTTGTTTGGATTTTGTGTGATTGACCAACACAAAAAGGAGGAGGGGTACAACTTTGACAGGGTTTCCCCCAGAAAAACCGGCAAAGTGTCAACAAATGTTGAAAGTTGACAGGAAACGTTAAAATATGGCGAGGTATTGACAGAACTTAAACACCCAACTATAGAGTCTTAAAAAAGGCAAACACAATAAAATACACATCAGTGTTTGCAGTTCAATTAAATCCTAATTTAGTAATCAGCCAGTGGATTTTAAAACAAGCCGTGTAACGCTAGTCGCATTTAAAAGCAAGATAAGAGATTTTAAGTAAAATGGACAGTGATGAGTAAGTGTTTGTATTCTTTACTAAATATTTTTAGGGTGCAAAATTCAAGTATTTATTGCATTAAGGTTTAAATAAGGTTATTTATCCAAGTGAATGAAGAATTTCCAAAGAAAACTTTGAAAAAAAAAAAAAAAAAAAAAAAAAAAAAAGCCTGTCTGGGTGGGGCGGAGCGTTTATATAAACTGGCGGGCCGCCAGGCTTATAAAACGCTGGGAGGAAACCCTGCTTTGAAGTGGAAGGAAAATGATTAAACGGTTTCTAGATCCTTTACAAAAAAAAAAAAAAAAAAAAAAAAAATAGTCTCTCCCCTTTCTGTTCTGGTATTAAATAAAATCCAGTGTAACAACTGCCAATAGAAATCAAAGGATAGAAATTATTTATCCTCTTTAATCCTCATGAAGACCAAGGAACAGAGCGGTGACGCGAGGCGGAAAGCTTAACGCAGGGTGAGGTTCTAAAACAATGTTGAGAGCTTTGAACATCTCACTGCTCCGTTCAGTCCATCATCTGAACATGGAGAGAGGAGGATGGAGCAACTCCAGACCTACCAAGACCTGGACGGCCACCTAAGCTGACAGGCTGGGCAAGGAGGGAGGTACGTGGTGACTCGGGAGGAGCTGCAGGGATCCACAGCAAACATGGAAGGGCGTGCTCTGATCCGAAGAGACACATTTTTTAAAATTTTTTTGCGCAAGGTGGTGGTAGTATCATGCTGTGGTAGGGCTGGGCGATATGACTGAGAAACGTATCGCGATATAAACGTTTCATGTCAGGTGATATCGATACTTATTGCTTCGTTTTTTTGTTTCTGAAATACTGGTGGAGCTGTTTCACTCATTTTCTCTGTTTATCTTTATTTTTAAAGAGGCAGTATTATGTAAAATTGACTTTTTTGAGCTTTATATCATGTTATAATGTTATTCCCTCATCAAAAACATACCTGGATTGTTGCTTTGACTTTTTTCTTCCATGTTTGAAAAACCCTCGAATCTCCCCAGGCAATCATTCGGTTGTGCCTAAACACCTGCTCTCACAAAGCGCTGCCTATTTCCACGCAGCTCCTCCAGACGAGCCTTAGCAGCAATTAGCTAACACCCGGTGGAGCTGCGTGTCTGCTGAGCTCATTATACAAACTACTTCTCGGTCCAACGCTCCTAAGAACGGCTGTAAATGGAGAAACATCTTCGTAAAGAGACAGGGGCCAATTTCAAGGCATCAAATTTCTTTTATGTTTGATCTATATAGCCTTTTAATAACAACTGAAGGTAACACAATTACTTGGTTGTGCAATGTGCTTGGAAAATACACAATACGGCCCCTTTAAACAGTTATGAGGCGCAGCGGAGAAACATGAAAACCGCGGCTGCGCAAGTTACTTAACAGGCTGTTGCTAGGTAACCAAAGTGCAAGTCAGTTGACGCCAGCGAGCTAGCTGCTAAGCTAGCTTAGCAGGCTCAGCGGCTAAAGCCTTTTCTATTAATAATAATCATTATTGAAATAGTCAACTAATTTAGTAATGGATTATTCGTTTACTGGAGTATATGGACTCTAAAAAAGGCCATTTACTGAAAAAACAACGCAGTCAGAGCAGTAATAAAGCCAAAACTGTACAAAAAAAACCCCTTTGTAAATATGTTCCACCCTAAACTCCTCAAGTAGCAGCTTTAACCTTACCTGGTTCAAATTCACCAAAGGAAAGCTATAATATTGCATTTTAGGCAATAAAATGTTTATTTTCCGATTTAAAAAAATAATTTATCTGCCTCTGTTAATGTATTTCTAATATTGTATAAAAAGCCCAAGAGATTCAATTAAAAATCTACTGAATTTTTTAAAATCCAATTAATCGTCAGAATAATCCATTCCTAAAGTAGTGGTTAGTAGCAGCCCGACAAATCTATAAGATGCCTTTACAGATTTGTCGGTGGAGCTGAGCGATTTGCTTTTTTTTTTATTCCTGACTCCCCAGTTTTCACTGAGATGGTGAAAATGGTCCCAGTTCAGGCAGAACCAGCTTGAAGCTGCTGGTCGACCAATAAAATTTACCCAGTTGATGATTAAAACAGAGGTGTCCAAAGTGCTGCCCGGGGGCCTTATGTGGCCCTCTGAAGGATTTTGGACAGCCCTCCAAGCTCAGTTCAAGAATTGAGCAAATCTGGCCTGCAAGCACAGGTGGTTGATGCTGATGGACATTTTTCATCTTTTAGGGCAACATTTTTACAGAGAAGTAACATCTTTGAAATATTAGGTACAAAAAAATAGATTCCCATTTATTAACTAAGGTTTTGCATTCATCTTAATGTTGGAGTTAACTCCAAACACAAAGTTTGACCTACTTTTTCTCAAAAGCAAATCTTACTTTTCATATAAGGAAAAAAAAAAAAAAAAAAAAAATTAACCTAAAAATTTTTTTAGAAACTGTGGGCCTTTGTATCTACGATTTACCCATCCGTTTTCCACAAAAATTCAACTGTTTTTATTTCAGTAAATTTGAAATTATTTTGTTATTGAGCAGATAAAAAAAAAAAAGCACCAAAAGTTTGTTTTAAAAAGCTTATTTAAAAAGAAGTGATGTGGCCCCAGGGTGCTTTCAGCTGGAGGCAACGAGTTTGGACACCACAGCTGTAAAATCTCAGCTTCCTGGGCCATTTTAATCAGCCGCAGAAACCTTGTGGTGCTCCGGGTGCATGCAGAGCAGCGCCGGTGCCGTCTTATTTGACCTGCATGCATGCACAGATGAATCTTGCCGTTTATGACGACGTACGTGGCACCTAAAATCTAGAGCTTCGGGGGATTAAAGAGCAAAAGAAAAAAAAACAAAAAAAAAAAAATGGAGGCAGACCACAGGTCGTTTGTCTTTATTTTATTTCAGTGTCAATCAAAAAACGCCCGTGCAGATCTTTAATTTAATAGAAAACATACAGACATTTGTCTAAAATAACAATAATAAAAAAAAAAATAGATCTCTCTTTGAATAAAAATACGAATCATTCAGTTGTCAGTGTTCCAGAGAAAGATTTAACTACTTTCCCTTCTCTGTAAACATCTAAATAGCAGAGAAAAAGCGGGTCGCTCGCTCTCAAGAAAACATTTACTGTCACTCTTTGACCTCCAGAGAGCAGCCGACTCCTTCATGTGGACTCCAGATACCAGATTAGCACGAGACAGGATGATTTGACTGTTGGGGTTTAAAGCTCAAACGCAGGTTCCTGAAAACCTCACTGCAAACATACTTTAAATAATAAAATCATGTTTCATTTTTATACTTCAATCAGTGATGAAAGAAACTAAGATTTTAAGTCAGCAGCACATTTCAACCACCAGGAGGCAGCAAATTCAAGGCACATCAAACAAGTTAAAAGGACCAAGACAAACAGAGCAGCTGGGGGGAAATGGATGCAGTCTGCATGAAGGTGGAGCTCTTTCCAAGCGGGTTGATGAAGCTGAAGTCCTTCAGGAGCGAAGCCAAACTGAGCTCACACTGGTCGCAGCGTCCACCTTTATGTCAAGCACTTTGGGGATGAAACTCGGCCTTAATGAGTCAAACAGGCAGTGGTGGTCTGAAGAAAACACCGAACATGACGGGGTGTGTGTGTGTGTGTGTTATTAGAGGCACCTTAAAGCTTTACAAACCAGCTTAAAAAAAAAACAAAAACGTCCCCGTCCTCCTTCGTCTGCTGCCTCACAGCATCTGGACTCAAGCGTTCAGGAAGTCCATTTCTACAATCAGTGTCTATTTTTACAACCCCCACCACCACCACCACCCCCTGTTTAAGGCTCCTCAGTGTTTCCACATGGACACAAATGAACTCAAACATGTCTAAGCATCTCTAGTTTCAGGTTAATGCTGAAGACCCCTTGGTGATGATGGTAAACACTGCAAGAACACGAAATCCTACCGAGTATTTCTGGTCCAGTTTCTGATGCAAATATCTTGAATACAATTGAAATAAAACAAAACTAACTTACAAGTAGCTTTTCAGCACAATATAGGAGCTTGTTTTAAGTCAATAAATCCATAATATTGATGAAAAAGTTCTAGTTATGAGTGAAATAATCTGCCAGTGGAACAAGACATTTTAACTTATAATATGGGGAAAATATCTTGTCCCACTGGCAGATTATTTCACTCATAACTAGAACTTTTTCATCAATATTTAGCAATTATTGACTTAAAACAAGCTCCTATAGCTGCTGAAAAGTTACTTGTAAAGTTAGTTTTGTCGTATTTCAAGCGTATTCAAGATGTTTGCTCTGGAAACTGGACCAAACATACTTGGTGAGATTTCCTGTTTTTGCAGCGAGTGTGGCGTTCTGCAGAGACGAACACCGCGGTGCTGGAAGCAGGAGGAGCTGATGAGTCTTGGCAGGCTGGAGGGAGGATGCAGCACGTTTAAAAAACAAAATCGTCCATCAGGACATGAGGAGCAGGAGCCACAGGAGCTGTTTCAGAATACTTAGACGCTGTTTCGTTTACTCTTCTGGAGCAGCTGCTTCCTGTCTGCAGCTCGGCTCTGCTCCACAGGAGGAGACCAAACCGAAGCACAAACAGCGACCTGGAGCAGTGATTTGTCAGGCTAAAGCAGAACCAGACACTTCTGGGTTTGACTGAGTGTTTGAGGCACGTTCACACGCATGCAGTCTCCATTGTCCTGCAGAGCACCGATAAGCACGCAAAACTAATCCTCTGCTGTTGCATAAGACTGAACTGAGCCACTGCAGAGTAACGATGGACATGATTCCCTTCTGTCCGTTGGGGCTTCAGCTCCAGTGATGGCCTCAGACTGAGCGGCCGAGCGTTTAATATTAAATAAATAGTCCTATTAATAATTCACGCATTTTAAAGCTTGGCTCAGAACAGCGAAGCAGGACGATGGATGTGTGTAGATTAATAAAGCACAGTAAGACGAGCTGCTTCGCGAACAGTCTGATATTGCAGTGCTTTGCAGAAGTCAGCCACACACCTCAGGGTTTTACTGGGATTTTCTGTGGAACAGAAACACAAACTACAGCATAATTGTGACGTGGAAGTAAAATAAAACATGGTTTATGGGTTATTTACGACTTCACTCTGATGCCCCTTAATAAAATGCATCTGCATGTAATTTAATCTCAGTATAAGTTCAGCTCTACTGCGAGGTTTGTTCGAGAACAGGGTTTCTGCAGGTTTTGTCAACTCAAATTTCATTCATATTGGTGTTAAAAGAAAAGGTCTTAAAAAGCCTTAAATTTAAGACCTGTATCACGACAAAAGAAACTTGCATATTTCATATGCTAGTAGCGCCAAGCCTTTTTTCACACCGAACGCATCTAATGTCGCATGGGTCGGCAACAGAAGAGAGCCAGTGGCGAAGACAAACGTCGTCCAGGCAGCTGGTAATAAATTTACAATTACCCATGATAAACACGAAAAGCTAGCTAGCTAGCTAGCAAGGGTATATCAGCAGCTAGTTAGCGGTAGCCGCCTCGAGTCCCAGAACATAACGAAGATTCCTGCGTGCAGCTCAAACAGAAAACATAAAAGAAAAGTAAACTACATAGGATATAAGAAATTAAAATTTCAGACCTGTGATTAACGTATTTAAGGCTAACTTACATTTTTAAGTGAATTTAAAAAACATCTTAAGGCCTTAGTTTTAGCTGCATGAATTGAAGACTTTTTAAGGATGCATGGACACCCTGTTGAGATCAAGACTATTTATGGGTAAAAAATTCAAGTAGGTGAGTCTGGAGTTGAAGGAGGAGTACCCAAAGTAAGGCGTTTCGACGACCACACCTGATTGGACGAGCAAAATCTAGCTGACGATTGGACGACCGTGTCATCGTGGGCGTATCCATAACAGGAAGTGATTGGATAAAATTAATGTTTGTCATCTGTATTTTTCTTTTTTAAGAAAATATCACGAGCTTACTTCTCTGGAATCTGACTTTCATGTATTTATTTAGTTTCTTGCCGTTTTAATCATTAATGGTAGTGATTTTTCAGAGACATAAGTAGGGAGGGCTAAATATTCGTGCAACGTAGAAAAGCAAAGCAAACAGAGCTAGCCAATCACTGTTCATGCTAAAGAAACTTCTACCATTGAGAAACTCTCACTCCAAGTCTGCAATTACCATGTTTGCCCATTTAGAGACTGAATTTTTTTGAGAACAGGTTAAGACATTCAGCCTCTGGGAGGCCAGATTCAAATTCACGCCACACTTTTCAGATTTTTCTTTTTGAAAAGTGATCCAGATGCTGTAGCCTCTCCGTCCGCTTCACAATTATGCAATTGATGTTTGTCATGAAACACGTCCAGATTCACCACGTTTGGCTTCTTCCGGTGCAGAATTATGACGCACGGCTGACGCCAACGGCCTAAAAGTCGGATTAAATGCGACATTCCTTTGAAAACAATCGGATCTGATATAGAGCCACATATGGAAGTGGCTCAAAGCGGATTTTCTCTCTTTTTTTTTTGGGGGGGGAGGGGTGAAACGATCGGAATTGGGCCATTCGGGTTGCCGTGAAAAAGCCGGATATTAGTCGCATGTGGGCAAAAAGCTCCGGTTCGGGTGGGATTCGCCAGATGTGTGAACGTAGCCGAACGACCGGAAGCAGAATAAGGCTGGACGCTGTCAGCATCGGCGTCTGAGCCTCTGTTTCCTGCTGGAACTTATGGAGCCTTTATTTGTGTCTCAGTGGGTGAAGACAAAACCATTCAGAGCCGATCTGAAGCCAGTGAGATCATTTGTGCAACATCTGCTCCATCGCTTCGCTTTAAGGCAGACCAAGCTCCTGCTTTGACTAAAAAAAAAAAAAAAAATCACCGTTGTCTTTGCAGATTAGACATCTTGAGCCAGATGCCTAGTTTGTGATGTTATAAATGTATTATCTGAATACTTGGCACATTCTGACTCTCCTCCTTTGGCATCTTGCCGTTTTGTCCAGCATCACAGCATCTTTAGATGAAGCATAAATAAAGCCCCCGTCAGGCTGAAAAAGCTCACGAGTCACGCCGTCGGTCTACCATCCAGCGGTTCGCTCATGCACCTGAACATTTCAGACGCCATCATGTTCATGAAAGCAGCTTTAGCTTCCACGTAGCAGCGACGAGAGCAGCCGGCTCATCTCACCCGCTGATCACCCTCCCCAGGCCTCCGTGCACCTCGGCCTGCATCGGACCGTATTCAACCACCTCTCCGTCCACCGTTATGATCCCTTTGCCCGAGCCCGGCTCCAGCCTCAGCGCACGCACCTTTGTGTGCACCAGATGTTGGCAGTTTGTGTCCAGATGTGCGCCCTTCTCCATGGTTAAGAACAGTCGAAGCAGCGCGCTGCGAGATATCCCGGCCGTGACGTAGAAAAGATGGATGACGCCGTCGTCCAAGCGGGCGTCGGGGGCCGCCAGGAGGTCCTCGGCCAGGTGGGACTGATACATGGCCAGCATGAGGACAAAGTCTTCCTCTGGCACCAGCACCCAGTCAGACGGCAGTGGCTGATCCAGAGGTGGCAGCAGGGTGTCAGGAGGCCCCGGGAGGTCCCTGGCGGCACTTCTGGGCGACCTGCCCTCAGTCCTCCTCAGTTTCAGGGAGTTGTTGGAGTGGCAGGTGTTATTGGGGCAGGAGTCGCCTTCCAGTGGCCGACTGGGAGCAGAGGACGGCTTCAAGCGGGGGGCTGGATTTGTGCAGCACGCTGCCGCTCTGTTCTGCACACCTTTGTCCTTATTGCACCCCCTGCTGGCGGGGAGGTAAGCCAGCTTACCCTTGTAGATGCGGAGAGACGCCAGCCTCACCAGCGTGCCGACGGTGAACCGGGCGGCTCCGGTGTGACGATACTTCTCGCTCTCCACGTCGACGTCCGCCACAAAGCCCCAGGCCAGCGAGAGGAAGGAGAAGAGGCGGTGGCCGGGGGACAGATGGAGGGACACCAGGTCCATAGGAGACACCAGTCCTCGACAGAGCAGGAAACCACAGCTGACCAGGAGCTCCTCGCCTCTGACCTGAGAGATGCTGAAGGAAGAAGAGAAACTTATGACAACAGCCTTCCTAATCGTTTTACTTTATTTGATAACCGTACACTCTGTAGTTTTTCACTGAAGGCTGGTTAATAAATGGCCTGATAATAATGAATCTAATATCGTGGGATATAAGGGTTGGTGCCCCGCCCCGTATCCATGTTTGAGACTCTTAATCTGAAGGAAGAAAGGAAGCGGTTCTTGAGTTGTCCTGTTGCGATGCTACCAATCAGGCTGGTACAGGCGCTGAAGCTGTTTTTAATGAGTCTCAGCTGCTTTGGATCATCTAGATTTAACGCTTTAACACTCTCTTCCTGACATCTTGGCTGATTTCTCTTGACTTTCCCATCGTGTCAAACTAGACAGCAGTTTGTTCCAGGTGTGGCCTTAAGATGCATCCACAGGTGAGCCTCCAATTACCTCAAATGTGCCAATTAACCTCTGAGGTTTCCGAAGCCATGGCATCATCCGGGCTTTCGCTCGCTGCCTAAACGGTCATCATTCTGTAGGTAAACTTCTGATTTTGAAGACATTAATAAATAACGGTGCGTTCCATTTATAGTCAGAACTCAGAAATTCTGACTTTCCAGTTAGAAAAACCAACCGGAACGCCCACCGAAGACGAACTTCCCACTAGGAAAGCGGGAGAACCTCCGACGACCCCCAGTTACGACTTGTAAGACCGACTTCGAGTTTCAATATGGCCGCTCCCCGCATCAACAGCAGCAAACTGTGGTGGAAACATGTTTATTTTACGAGACACACTTTGAAGAGTGCGACTAAAATCAATGTTCTATGTAGCGCCTGCAGCTGTAAACTGGACTAATTAAAAGTGGTGTCTGCATGTGGAAAGTAGAGCTTAAAACGATGTTTGTAAGAAGTACCCTGAACGACGGCGAGTTGGGTGCTGCCATGCTGAAATCCTGACTCCAACTACGTCAAACGCAGTTCCGACTTTCGAGATAAATGGAACGCAGCCTAAATCTCTGACATATCCTCTCTTATCATTGAGTTATTTTTCAAGCAGAAATAATTTTGGTGATTCTAACTGACCTAAAACAGGAGAAGTTTGGTCTGATTTAACCTCAGACAGCGAGGGGAAAAAGGTGGGTCTTTTTCTTAGGTGTATGTAAACTTCTGGTTTCAACTGTGTTTATTGTGGCAGAAAGAAGAAACAACCGAACAGGGACAACCTGAGAGCATCATGGCTGATAAACTACCAGCTGCTAAAAACGATAAAATAAACAGCAGCTTCATACTTTGTCTGTGCTGAAGAAAAAGGGACAGCTCAGTTTTTTAAATGTATCTGGAAAAAAAGTTGGTTTTACAAAATACTCCCCCTTTAAACCTGCAGTGTGTAACTTTTATTAAAAATGTTTTTTGTTTTACATATTTGTTAAAATTATCATGTCATGACAGGATAAGACAGCTAATCTGCGGAAAAAAACAAACAAACAAACAAAAAAAAAAAAAAATCCAGCTCCTCTGCCTTCTTCCAGTTCTCCCAGTGTTCCCAGTACTAACTGCAGAAATACACCACTCAGTCAGAAACAACCAATCAGAGCCAGGAGGAGGGTCTTAGTGCTGTCAATCACCCTCATGTACGCGCCGCTCACACACTCCCCCTGCTCTCTGCTACGCTACAGCTGGTTCACCACAACATAGCCTGCTGCTAATGCTAATGCTAGTTAGCATTTCTTTAGACAGCAATAGCAGCTCAGGGAAGAAGTGGAGGAGATCGATCTTTTCTCAGATTATCTGTCTCACACCAAACTGTCATGGTGACAGTTTTAACAAATATGCAAAAAACACATCTTTGTAAAAGTTACACACTGCAGCTTTAACATACACGCACAGAAAACTTCAAACGGTAGGGTTAATACAGCCAGAAAAAAGCATCATCTGAGCAAACTTTAACATCTGCAGCTTCCTTCAACTTCAAAAAAAGCTGCAATATCTTGAAGATGTGACGTAACACTGAGTGTGGAGGAGACGTGACGGAAGTGGGCTGAGATGGGGGTGCAGGGGGCAGCCTATGGGCCTTCAGACAAAGACGTCCCCATCTGGGAGGACGGAGACAGAGGTGAAAGGTCAGATCGACGCAGACTTGCCTGCTGTTACCACCCAAACAAAACGGCAGAGAGGGCAGAACGTCTCAGCAGGGTTCAGAGAGCTCCCTGCTCATAGCGGTTATATCTCATCCCAGTTATAGCGAGATCATTTATTTCCACATTTTGCCCTTATTGTACAGTTTTTTTTAATTCTTTATTCTGTTTTTAGGAAGGACAGTAATTTTTCTGTTTTTTGTTTTTTTTTTAAACTTTAATTGAACCAGAATAAAAATGCACCGAAATTAAAAATCTCAATAACAACAGTTTCCTTAGCTCAACGGCAGCAGATTAATACCATCAGCTTTAGGAGGAAATGTCTTCAGCAGGGCTGCTACTAACAACTATTTTAGTAATCGATTATTCTGTCAATCATTCTGATGATTAATCGATTAATCAAATAAAAAAAAAAAAAAAAAATTGGATCATTCTGCATAGTTGTCTTTTTTATACAATATTAGAAATACATTAAGAGGCAAATAAACAATTAAATTCCTTTTTTTAAATAGGAAAATAAACATTTTATTGCCTAAACTGCAATAATATAGCTTTCCTTTAGTGAATTTGAACCAAGTGAAGCTAAAATTGCCACTTGAGGAGTTTTGGGTCAAACATATTTACACTTTTAAAAAAAAATTAAAAAATAAATGCAAAATGTATGTATACTTTGAACAGTTTTGGCTTAATTACTGCTCTGACTGTATTGTTTTTTCAGCAAATGGCCTTTTTTAGAGTCTGTATACTCTTGTTAATGAATAATCGATTACTGAATTAGTTGACAATTATTTCAATAATCGTTTCATCACGATTAATTTGATTAATCCTTGCAGCCCCAGCCTTCAGACTGCATTTTGAGGCTTATCTTAAATGTTATCTGTAGCAAAATCAAGTCTGTTGGTGTGTTGTATGCATTTCCTTTCTTTTTTCGAATGTTTTTCTCTGTTTTGACAGATGAAAACTGGCCTAAATCTGGTACATTCACTGGTTTAAACATGAAGTTTATAAAGCATCTTATAAATGCTGCAGTGCGCCATATTTGCCTAATAAATTAAATCAAAAACATTTAACCTTTCTATTCTGAAATGTCTGCTCAGCTCCCCTCCAAGTCTGACTTTTTCTTCAGGCGTTTATAAACAAAGTGGGGTGCTTGACGTGGAAATCTAATCTTGATATTTTGAAACTTTGTGCTAAGATGCTCTTAAATAAAAAGAGGAGAGTAGAAGAAGCTGGTTTCAGACTTGAGCGATGATCGAATAGACAGCGGCTAAAAATCAACAACAGCAAGGAGGAGGAGACTCTTGCTGTTTTCAGTGTTCGTGAGGTGATATGAAGTCAGAGGAAGGATCTTCTAGAAAGGAAGCTCAAAGAGACTTCAGTAAATAATAGGAGACTAAAGGCATCATAGCAGGTTTGCTGTTTTTCACCCTTGTGAGGAGATGAATGCTGTTTGTCATATGACAAGGGCTGCTCTGCTGCCTTGCAGCAAAAAGGTCCTTGGTTTGAGTCCCAGCCTTGGGTCTTTCTGCATGGAGTTTGCATGTTTTCCCTGTGCATCCATGGGTTTTCTCCGGGTACTCTGGCTTCCTCCCACAGTCCAAAAACATGAGAGCATGGTTGCCCTGGCGACCTGTCCAGGGTGAACCCCACCCCTCGCTCAATGACCAGTGGAGACAGACACCAGCTGAGCTTCAACCAGTAAGAATATGTGCTAATCAAATGCTAACATGTGATGCTAAAAACTGCTTAAAACAAGGGTGTCCAATGTACGGCTCTGGGGCCATTTGTGGCCATCGAAATAATTTTGTGTGGCCGCTGATACCACACTTTACAAACTCTCTTTATCTCTTTAATATCAAGGACTGTTATTTATTTCTAATGGATCTGATAAAAAATAGAATATCTTGTGCTATGGTGACTTCTAGACTTTGATGTGTGCAAAACAAGGAAAGCCATTAAGTGATTTTATTCTCTCACACACACACACACACACACCTCTGTCCCATAAATAGAACCATTTTAACCATTTTACCGTTTTAGGAGATGTTCTGGGATGCAGACAGAGAGAGAAATCTGTAAATTAGGGCTGTTTTAGATAAAAGTATTTCTTTTTATCTAACAATAAACAATGTTTTTTAAAGCTGCAGCATGTCTTATGAAAAATATGTTTTTTTTTTACATATTTGCTGACTATCTTTATGTCGTGACAGTATAAGACAGATAATGTATGAAAAAAAAAAACCCCAAAAAAACCCCAAGCTCCTCTGCCTTCTCCCAGTGCTCCCAGTACTAACTGCAGAAATCCACCACTCAGTCAGAAACAACCAATCAGAGCCAGGAGGAGGGTCTTAGCGCTGCCAATCACCCTCATGTACTCCGCTCACACACTCCCCCTTGCTCTCTGCTACGCTCCAGCTGGTTCACCACAACATAGCCTGCTGCTAATGCTAGTTAGCATGGCCACCATTGACGGAGGATAAACAGTTTTCCTGGAACGGTGAATTGTTTCTTCACCATTAGCACATTTAGCGGCGCTACACGAGGATGACTGACAGCACTAAGACCCTCCTCCTGGCTCTGATTGGTTGTTTTAGGTTGGGAGTGGTGCAAAGTTACATACTGTAGCTTTAAGATAGTAAAAAATGTCATTTTCTGTAGAAAACATAAGTATTTTACTTTAATTTGTAGTTCAGAGTCAGGTTAAATTTGGATCAGCTGGTCAGAGTTTTCCAAAGCCAGATTGGAAACAAGTCACAGAATCCCTGTTTAGGTGCCAACATTTCATCACAGCAAAGTGAAACATATGAGGTTTGTTTTGACTTGGCCTGTAATGAGTCAAAGGGAGTAATGTCTAAACTTCTGTAAAGTCACTGGCAGCAATGAATTACCACTGCAGTCACAGAACTCTGATCGTGATATTTTCTCTGTGTTATAACTTCTATGCAGTATTGACCTTAATCACATGATGAAACAAAGAAATATTTCACTTCTGAAATCTTCTAAATCAAACAGGCCTACTTTAGTGTGTTATAAAGGTGCAGCAGTTGGTCCCTGCACTTCACAAACCTTTCCAGAGAACGGAGGTGATGCAACACGGTGGAAACTCGTCCCTGTCCACACTTCCTGCTAACAAGCTGCTGCCAGCAAATTCAAACTCAATCTGGAACTAAAACAGAAAGTCTGCACAGCAAACACTTTTTCCTCCAACATTTGTTATGTTGTATATCTTTGTTTTTCTAGAGCTGCATCTAACGATTATTTTAGTATTGATTATTCTGATGATTAATCTGATAAAAAAATTGGCACATTCTGCAGGTTTGTCATTTAAGCCTTTTTTATACAATAAAAGAAATACAAAAAAAAATGCAAATAAACAATTCTATACCTTTTTTAAAAAAGAAAAACATTTTATTGCCCAACATGCAATAACAGCATTCTTTTAGTGAACACTTGGATGCATCTGCAGCTAAAAACTTACTTCTATCATCAACGTGTGAAAAGACAAGGCCTTTCTGATTGATTTAACATCAGTACATTGTAGAACTGATCTGTTGACTATTTTTTGGATTAACTGTTGAATAATTGGATGAAAAAGGTGTGTAAAAGGAGATTTTTTTAAATTTTTTTTTTTAACAGAATTTGAACCAGTTGAAGCTAAAACTGCTACTTGAGGAGTTTTGGGTCGAACATATTTACAGACAAAAGGTTTTTTTAATCTTAAATGCAAAATAAATAAATATATACACACATTCATACACACATTGCATATTTTCTTATTTTTTTGAGTCCGTGTGCTCCTGTTAACGATTAATCAATGACTAAATTAGTTGACGATTATTTCAATAATTGATTCAACAATTAAAATCCTGGGCTGAAACGAATAATCGGATTCTCTGATGCACTGTAAAAAACAAAACAAAAACAAAAAAAAAAAACAACAAAAAAAAACCATCAGCACACTAGACACCCAACGCTTGAGGAGGACTTTAGCCCCCCCGATTGCTGTGTTTGTACACAGAAGCGCATGAAAGTGCTCAGCCAGGGAGGCCGTGCACAGTTCATTGCATAACACCAGACACATTCTAGCTGTCACTCGGTTAATTCTCAAAGCCGCAGCGAAGCCAGCATTCAGCTGGGAATAATACCAAATAAAATCTGGCTCAGGCCAGAACAGGACAACACACACTTTTTCTGGAGTTTCCGAGGAGAGTGAACAATGCAGAGCCTGGTCCCTTCCTCCTATTGTAGCTGCTGTTCTGGACAGAGGAGCTTTGTTTGATGAGAAGCTGACTGGCAGATTCGTCCAGGTGATGAATGAACCATGAATGGGTGAGAAAGAAGCCCCAGAAAGAGGACGTTTTTTTTTTGTTTTTTTTTAATCTCAGTTTACTTTGTTGTTAGTTTGTTCAGTTTAGGCTTTATGTTCTCTTGAATCTCAGAAAAGAAAGAGGAGAACAAGTCAGAGGCTTTCAAGCACAGAAACAGCCAGACTGAGATTAAAAGAGAAAACAGCAGAGAATAACATGAAGTTTACCTGAACTCCAAACAGAAAAGTGGCCTAGAAAGAGACTGTGTGCCAGGTTTTATGAAGGAAATAAAATAAAACTATAAAAAGGGACAAAAAACCAAACTGTATTGCAGTCTGAGCTCAGAAAGCCTCCAGGCCAGAAAGCATTTCCCTTAAAGAAGCTGCACCCTCTACCTTTATCTTTATATGATCTTATCGTTCCAATTACAACAAACCGTTCCTACTGCAGCTGAAATAATATTACATATTTAGGGCCTTATAAAATCTGTTTTATTATTTTCCAAATTCTGTTTTTTCCCCCAAATTCCTCTTTTTCCAGTTTAATTTTTCTGAATTCTATTTTAACCATATTTATTACCCCAAAAAGTATGTAATTATGGTATCAATGAAAAACATTGGACAAATGAATAGCTAGAGGTCAACATTTACTGTTATTCTGCATCACAACAGACTGCAGTTCAACAGAACATTGGTTTTACAAGGTGTTAAAAAGCATTTAACCCTCTTTTTTTTTTTTTTTTTTTTTTTTAAGAACTCAAACATCAGGTGCAAAACTAAGAATCTGGTTTTTCACATACAGTAAAATCTCCCTTTTAAAAAATGCTGAACACCAAAATATTTATGACAAAAAAAACAAAAAACAAAAAAAACGGTAAAAAGTAAAAGCTTGTGCATACGTCCATAATGATCAGGACCTTTGTTCATTTTTATTTCTTCCATGTGTCAGAGAAATCCCCCTTTAAGTAAAGATTGTCAGTATTTTGGTGTTTATTTTATGTTCCTATAACTGCAGGCTTTACCAAAAATGAGCAAAATTTGTTTAATTTTTTTCCCCCTAAAGGAATATCTGATTCGGGACACAGAGCAATAAGCACCTTCAGCTCTCGCTTCTACTTATTTAAATGTTCAAGAGCTAGCAGACGTGACTAGCTGCAGCTAGCTAACTAGCTAGCGTCTCTGTTTTTGAGTATTCGTCGTATCAATGCACCTCCAATAAACCGGGTGCGGACAAAACGTACAGAAAAGTTTTGTCCTGTTTCATAAAACTCTCGAGCCCTGCAGCTTGCGCTACGCTTTGAGTTATTTATTTATATTATCGAGTTTTTTTTTTTTGTTTGTTTTGTTTTTTTTTTTTTTGCCACGGCTGACCGTCTTCGGGATTCGCTATTTGTTTGATGCTAACTACTGTTAGCATTACAAGTGGATAGCAATATTTTTCTCCTCAGTATATGTGATGAATAGTGCTACATTTTAAAGCACTCCTTTCCCAGAAAGAATTACAACTTTGTTCTTTTTCCAACGGGGAACTGGGAAAACATGACAAATAGAAAGAGACTGCCCCATAATCGCTAATAATAAGGCAACTAATAAACCCAATGTAGAAATTTACCAGCTTTAATAGTTGTCAGATGGGAAACAAATCAATAAATGGAATATAAACAGTCCCAGAGCTTTCAAAGACATAGCTTATGGGAGGTTTAATGTTCTAGCTTCCTGCCTTAGCGAGCTGTGCTGCAGTGGTAACCACTACACATCCAGTTACAGATGGCTTATGTTTTTTTTTTTGTTTGTTTGTTTTTTTTTTTCTCGGTTGCACTGACAGTATCATTATCTGGAAGTCTGCTTACAAAACAATATGATATTCTTTGCATATTCTTGTGTGAAATTATTGTTAAATTGAGTTGCTGTACCCCTCAACCACCACAAGGTGGAGCAGTCCCAGCAGCCTCCACTTCCTACTCTAATGATTATGTGTTTTATAGATTCTGGCTCTTCATGCAGCTCCTTTCTTTTTCTTGGTGTGAAAACAACACTCTGCTGTTGACTGAGCTGCCTTTAGAGAAGGGAGTAGTGAGGAAAACATTACAGATCAATTTATTTTTAAAACATTTTATTTGTCCTTGAACTCTCCTCTTTGTTCTGGATGGATAAACTCTCACGGATGAACAAACCATTAACAATTGAAAGCCATTAGAGAAAAGCATTTTAGTTTGACAGAGGACCAGGAGCCTCAGCTGTTCAAACACAGCTCCTCCCGCAGTGAAACAACAAAGGGCTGCAGGTCATCATCAAGGTGTAGCTGGTTTTCCACTTTAGCAGACAGCAATAAAAACACAAAGCACAATCTATAGTAGCAATAAATGAAGGGTGACTCATGTTGATGTGGTTTTGGATTACATATTTAGCTAAATGCTTCTTCATTTACTCACCACAGAGTGGTTTCATTCAGTCATAGTATGCTCTAACTGCATACCGTTTAGAAACCAGTCAAACCAGACAGGTAGCATAGCAAGTGTGTCTCAAAGGACTCTACACTGGGGGGCGGATCCTAAAAGATTCCTTATGAGGAACGCTAAATTGTTTGTGCATTGCAAACTAAGGTAAGCCCATAATAATTAATTACAGCATGAATGTGCTTCATACGAGGCCCGTAAGCGAATTCTGATGGAGAGGGGGAAAAAAAAAAAAAAAAAAAAAAAAAAAAAAAAAAAAAAAAAAACTCTCCTGGATAGGTTTTTTTTAAAAATTATTTTATTTTCAATATCCCTTTGGCTCTGTGATGGTTTTCTGGTCTCTGGTGGCTGTTAATGTTCAGTTTTGTTTGCCAAATAACATGGACCAGTGTTTAAGCTTCGTTTTGGTTTGACTGCATAAACATTGTCAGAAGTCCAGCTGGCCCACGCAGACATTTTTTGCGTGCCAGTTTGCACTTGCCTTTCAAACGTGCTAAAAACAGCAGCCGTGATCCAGTTCTGGTTTAATAAATCGCATTGCGGGTGGAAAGTCATTACATTTGTATATCCTCGTCCCAGTATTTCGCACTTTCCGATGATCAGCATATGTTCTGCATAATCATGAAGGCAGACACACTAAATGGATTGGCTCCTCATTTTGGTGATGCTATCGTGGTTTGTAGATCAGCGTTGCACTTGTTACCGAGTTTCCACCTGGTTTTATACACGCAAACCTTTCAAAGATCAGGTCTTAAGTTTTTTTTTCTGCAATCCACCAATACGTATCGTACAAGTCAACAAATGATATGAACAATGAATAAAGAACAGTTTAATTATATTTGACTCAAATGTGCTATTTTACCACAGCTGAAACATAACAGCTCTGAATGGAGGAAAAGAAACTTCAAAATTTGCAATGAGGATGCAGCAAAAACCCAGATTAAAATGAAAGATAAATGCTTGGAAATGCATCCAAGTCTAGTTGTATCCCTGTTTCTGCATGTGGCTTACCCAGAGTAGTAATGTACAGATGCAGCCAAAGCATTGCCTGAACCACCAGGAAGGATACCCAGGGGTGTGCGGATGGCCTCCTCCCAGTCTGGTCTTTCCAGCAGACCATTTATCACCTGAAACACAGAAAATACAGCTTGGATTACGTGATTTTCTGCAGCACAGGCCTCTCTAGTGCTCACAGAAAGGAAATAACGTAGATTAGTTAATGCTTTAGGAACTTTTAGTTAATAAAGTAGATTGTTTTAAATAAGAATACAGTCTCTCTGATTTCACGATTGCATTCTTCCCTGTATTGTGTAAATCTTACTTTTATGTTGATAAATATGAACAGTTTAGGTAAAGCTACAGAATGAAGGTGTAACATTATAGACAACTTCCGTTTTTTAGAATAAAATCTTTATTTCAATAAATTTTAACAATGGCTAAGAAATTACTTGATTATCTCCACTGAACAGATGATCCAAGTTTTATTTTATTTATTTATTTTTTTTTACTTCAACACAGTTTCTGGATTAAATTTTTAGTTCTGAATCAAACAGAAAGCTGATAAATTACAATCTTAACTTGTTTAAATATCAAAGTTTGTCCTCGACAAGAGTTGGCTAATTCCCATCTCAGGCCGATTGATTGTAGTATTTTTATTCATATGTGACTTTCTCAGTGTTCACCACTGATTCATCTGGTTTGTTTCATGACTAAGGAATAATTTTTCAGTCACTTAAGAAACAGTTTGTTGTTATGCTGACTAGAGATCAGAATATTGAGGTGTTTTGCCTGTAGAAGAGCATGAACACTTATCCAAGTGCCAATTTAAGAGAACAGGACTGTGTGGAAAATCAGCTGTGACTCAGTGGTTTAAACAGATGCAGAGTATCTATTCAGGACCCCTGCCATGTATGTCATACCATGCTGTGTATCAGAGAAGCATTTATTTAGGGCAGGGGATAACTATGGAAACCATGCACCTTGTTTAATCTTGTTTGATGTCATTCCAAGCAATACATGTAAGATCTGAATGTTGGATCACTGCCTTTTCCAGCCTGGGATTGACCTGTTCCACCTGCCCAGATGTTTCTAATAAATATCCGGAGAGGAATCAGCCAACCCGCGTCTCCTTAATCAGAAAAAAGAACACGCACAAGTTTTTGGAAGTCTCACAGAGGCCAGTTTCTGATCTCCTGTAAACCCTTAACCTGCCAATTCAGGTTTTAGGAGATCTGGATTTCTCTTTAAAGTACAACTAAACCCGACATAAATGCTTAAACAGCGCCCACCAAGGTAAATTTTGAAAAATAATCCAGCTGTAGCGTAGCAGAGAGCAAGGGGGGAGCGTGTGAGCAGCGAGTATATGAGGGTGATTGACAGCGCTAAGACCCTCCTCCTGGCTCTGATTGGTTGTTTCTGACTGAGTGGTGTATTTCTGCAGTTAGTACTGGGAGCACTGGGAGAAGGCAGAGGAGCTTGATTTTTTCACAGATTATCTGTCTTATACAGTCACGACAATGATAATTTTAAATATGTAAAAACACTTTTCATAAAAGTTTCATACTGCAGCTTTAAGTGGGATGTTTACTGAAGTGCAATATCAGATATTTTGTTTATGCAAATCAAACAAAAATGTTTAAAATAAGTAGTTTTAACTTGGTGAGAGTTAAAATAATACAGCAATGTGTGCTTGTTAAACTAGGTAAGGGCTGTTTTCTTGCATAACGTGAAATAAATATTTGGTTTAAATTAGTTTTAAGTTAAAACAACTTTCAACTCAAGATTAATGAGCTATCAGAACTCAAAAAAAAAAAAAAAGTGCTTAGACAACTTGTCTCATGTTGTTTAATCAACTTGAAGACCTTTATTTTCTGAATCAAAACCAAAACAATTTTCTGGTTGACTTTTGTTGCATTTTCAAGGCAGCAGGTGAACCTTAATTTTCAAGTTAAACCACCTTCAATGTTTTACAGTGTAGCAGCGAAGCATGGACCAGTTTCTACTTTAAAGATATATCATGGTTTAAAAAGGTATGTTTTAAAATCATAACAGATTTCACCACAGATAAACTCTCCTCCTTCCTACAATAGCTGGAGGAAGCTGTCAGTCCGCTGTGTTAAAAGGATTAAATACCAAAATCTTTTGAAGGACTGTTTCTTGCTACTTGATTTGAATATCCTAACATTTTTGGTGTTTTTCTTAAAAGTAGTCATATATTGTCAGGAAACATATAAACATAAAAGGATAAATCAGTGGTAATGTTAATCTAATAGAGTGCAGCCGTATGTCGATATTCCTGCATATTTCTGATTTTTTTTTTTGCTCCAGCACACCTGATGCCAAGAAATGAATTACATCGTCGTTGCGTCATCATGTTCTGTGGAAGTCTGTGTGAACATATTATCTGAAACCAGGGTTGCTGGGACAGAGAAGCATCTAAAGTATGCAGGGCAGTATAACCACAGGGTCATGACCAGCAATGCTGTGGTTGATCTAGTCATGAATTTACCATTTAACCCCATTAAACCTATTTAAATAAATATGAACAAACTATTCTAGTAAAATAACAGAACAAAACTTTAAGAAATGTTCTAAAAGTAGCAAAGAATAACTTTTATTGCAACTTAAAAAGACTAATAGTGTGCATAGTCATCTTACATTGGATGTAAATGATAAAAACAGTATAACTCAGTATTTTATAGGGGCAGTATTATGCATTTTCCAGGCACACAGAATCATTTTATAGCACAATCAAGAAGTAACTATGTTACCTTCCGTTGTTACAAAAATGCTGTATATATCAAATATGATTTAAAAGAAATTTGACTTTGTAATTTAACGCCTTGAAAATGGGCCTCTGTCTCTTTAAGAAAGTCCTGCTCTTTCTGGAACTTCTTTCTTAAAAAGAAATTAAATGATCTGTTTATCTGCATCTTTAATGTATTTCTAGTATTGTATAAAAAAGGCTTAAAGCTGCAGTATGTAACTTACGAAAATATGTCGTTTGCTTATTTGTTAAAACCGTCACCATGTCGTGACAGTTTAATATGAGACAGATAATCTGTGAAAAGATCGAGCTCCACCACCTCATCCTGGAGCTACTTTTGCTGTCTGAAGAAATGCTCCGCTCCCGTCTTAAAACAACCAATCAGAGTCAGGAGGAGGGGCTTAGTGCTGTCAATCACCCTCGTGTAGCGCTGCTAAATGTGCTAATGGTGGAGAAACAACTCACTGTTTCAAGAAAACTGTTTATCCGCCGTCATCGGTGGCCATGCTAACTAGCATTAGCAGCAGGCTATGTTGTGGTGAACCAGCTGTAGCGTAGCAGAGAGCAGGGGGAGTGTCTGAGCAGCGCCTACATGAGGCTGATTGACAGCGCTAAAACCCTCCTCCTGGCTCTGATTGGTTGTTTCTGACTGAGTGGTGTATTTCTGGAGTTAGTACTGGGAGCACTGGGAGAAGGCAGAGGAGCTTGATTTTTTCACAGATTGTTAAAATTATGTCGTGACAGTATAATATGACAAAAATGTAAAAACCATATTTTTCATAAAAGTTACATACTGCAGCTTTGATTGGTTGAATGAAAAATCTGCATAATGTGCCAATTTTTTTTAACCAATTAATCATCAGAATAATCAATTACTAAAACAATCATTGGTTGCACCCCTCAACAGTATATACATATGTGTTTCCCCTATTAGCACTGCAGTCATGTACTCCTTTACAGCTGCTGACTTGGTTAATAGTCATACTGATGTATTATCATCCACATGGGCAGTCAAGCACTGGTAGATCCGTCAGACTGCTTTGTTTTCTAATCAGTTTTCTGCTAAGTTTAGATTCCAGTGGCTATAACTGCTCAGTTTATTTAATTTTGTAAAACCTCTCGAATGTATAGATTAGGACTCTTCGCTGTCTATGAACATGTGACATTTAAAGCGCTCCATAGACAGGACATGCAGGAATTTGTCCAAACTGAATAATAATTTTAAAAAAACCCAACATCTGTCTCGATTCTTCTTTAACCTGAAGTTATTTTCTTAACTTATCATTTACCTGTGAGAATTTCTCAGGCACAAAACAACTGCATGGATGAGTTTGTCGCTCTGTACCTCGTGCAGAAGTCCGTCTCCTGACATGATGACTAAAGCGTCCCACTGTGACAGGTCAGCTTCTTTCACATGCTCTCGGGCATGATTCTGCCTCTCTGTAAAACACACATGCAGAGGAAGAGATGTGATTCAGTGCAGCTGTGTCCTTCCTGTGTCATAGCTGCAACCTGTAACAGGTCAGGGTTTGTCTCCTTACAGGTCAAGCTTCTTATATTTCAATCAGATTAAACCCTCTGTGTGTGTGATAATGGGTGTACTGTAATGTGAGACATCACTGTGACACAAAAGGTTTGGGATCAGATGGGGAGGAGGAGGTAAGAGTAGATGCGTGGGGAACTACACTTTTAATCTCCTCTCCTTTTCCTTTCACCTCCTTGATTAAAGAATCACAGAAGGAAGGAAAGTTGATCTACAGTCTTAAATGAAGCGTAGCCCAAAATGCAGATTAAACTGAAGCTAATTAACCATCCATATGCACTTTGTCCAATGGATCTCAGGTTGAGTAATTTGAGGGAGAACAGTGGTGACATGAACTTTCTTGAAACTTTGTTGTTTGTTTCAAGGTCTCAAAACACATGAATATAAAATGAAGGAGACCATAATTATGATTCCCACACAGTCTGGGAAAACTCTGGATCCTTTGCATACAAATAAAAACTGAATTTTGCATTCACATCCGGGTAAATCAGTAACAAATGCACTCCTGGAAGTAAGATGTAATGCCTGGTGTGGTCTGGGTTAATACACATCAATGTGGTCAAAGGGCGTAGAATAAGAGCGCCGCCATCACTGCAAAAACAGGAAATCTCACCCAGTATTTTTGGTCTAGTTTCTAGTGCAGATATCTTGAATACACTTGAAATAACACAAAACTAACTTACAAGAAACTTTTCAGCACAATATAAGAGCTTGTTTTAAGTCAATAATTGCTTAATATCAATGAAAAAGTTCTAGTTATAAGTGAAATAATTTGCCAGTGGAACAAGACATTTTTCTCATATTATGAATTAAAATGTCTTGTTCCACTGGCAGGTTATTTCACTTATAACTAGAACTTTTTCATCAACATTAGCAAATTATTGACTTAAAACAAGCTCCTACATCATGCTGAAAAGTTACTTGTAAGTTAGTTTTGTCTTATTTTAAGTGTATTTTAGATATTTGCAGTAGAAACTGGACCAAAAATACTGGGTGAGATTTCCTGTTTTTGCAGTGGTGAACGCTGGAGCACCACAGTTTCAGACATGGCTCCTCTTTCATGCTGTGAAGCCCAGTCGCACCATATAACTTTAGGTTTCTACACTTTCAGAACTTTTATAACATGTTGAATCTACTTCCTTAGCTGAATAAACTGAACACAATAATCTATGAGATGTTACACAGCTGCAAGGTAATTTTTTACTCCATGCTTACAGTCTAAATGTAATGCATTTAGTACCTGTTTGATAAAACTAAAATAAGCTAAAATATGACAGATTAACAATATTTATACAAAAATTTTAAGCAATTTAAAACAAAAAAGCACCAATAATTCCTACTGCTGCTAAACACATTGAATATTACAGTTATTTTGTATGCTGATAAAAAAAAAAAATCACTTAAGATAGAGACTAAAAACTGTTAAAAGTAGTAGTGGTATTTTTCGAGAGTTTATATTGCAGAACATCTTTTATTTGTATGCAGCTTTCTAGTCTACAGAGTATCACCTGTTTAAAGGGGTGGTGACATCACTGTATAAACTATTTCATGTAGTTGGTACTCCAATTCTCCAAAGAATTTCATTTTAAAAAACAAAACAAAAACAAAACAGTCATCTTTTTATAGGAGGTTATTTTGGCAGGCCAGATTTCCCTCCTTGGTGAAACGGTAGGGTAATGATATGCATACCTGTTAAGTTTTGGTTTTAAAAATAAGGGAAGTTTTCCGTCGCCTGATGCGAGCCGTCCCATCAGCACAACCAAGGTTCAGTATCCCTTACATTTTAACACAGGTTTACAAAAAAGCTAAAATAACCACCTGTCAACCACTTACAAGCTACAATTACGTGATCAGAATCTGATAGGCCTACCTGTGGTGACAATGAAATGCTGTGCCGCGTCCTGCTCCTCTTTAGAAAGCTAAATTCTCTGTCCCATTTTACAAGATGTTTACACCAGTCTTAACTTTTTTTTTTTTTTTTTGGCAGGAACGCCTTCTCTCTCGTTACCTCCATCCATGTCTCTGATTTGTAGCTCCAGGGTTGCTCCAACTGTCGGCGCTAACCTCGCGAGAACTGCCACCCAGGCTGCAGTTCTCGCGAGGCTAGTGATATTTCAGTTTGGAGAGGCAAAAAGCATTCCTGTGAATGCTTTTTTGAAATTATAATATAATACGGAAAATTTACGGAAAAATACTAATATTGAACGACGGCGGGAAGGAGGGGTAATACACGGTAGCTTCCCAGCCAAAATGGAAGACTTGACAGGTATGGATAATGTGGATCTACCGAGCTGACTTCACTGATTGGCTACAACCATATTTGGGAAACTCTAAAATGCGCTGAACATCGTCTCAAATTGAGGCTATAATTGCGTTGTACTTCCCCATAAATGAACTTCAGCCACTCTTCTCTGATTCTCTCATCCTTCTGGAGTAAATGGAAACTTCCAACCGTTTTTGAGCTCCCTCGGACATAACGGCTCCGTTTTTCAGCAGCCATCCTCTTCTCAAGTGGAGTAGCCAGACATGCTAGCACGACTTAGCCGTTAAAGTAGCCGGTGTATCAGCTGGGGAAGGAGGGGAGGGCTTTTTGCTTGATTGTGCGCTCTGATTGGAGAATATGAATTACGTAGAAAGATAAACTGTTTTCTGATTCGTCCGTTTTTGAACAAAGAAACAAAGTTGACCGCGTATGAGCAGGACTTTTTATACCAATTCTTGACATTCACACGCCCTCATCAGTGCACAAAAAGATCACATTATACCCCCAAAACCACATAAAATTAAATTTGTTGTCATGAACCCTTTAAGATGTGTCTGAGGAGTAAAAGTAACACCTAAAAGGCATTTATTTCCCTAAAGCTTAATATTTTTGTGCCAGTCCTCATACACTGCAGTAACACGTTGCTTCCTATAACTTTGACGCTTTAACACTAACAGGTCTGACTTTGATGTAAAGCGGCAGCATTTCACCTACTGGCGAAAATCAAATCCAGACTCTATTCTGCAACTGACTGATGCATTTCACTTTAAAATCCTCTCTAGCTGTAGCTTTAAATAAAAAAGCTAAACATATGTATTTAAAGCCATGCAGTCTGTGCAAAGAACAGTGTTTGTGAAGGAGGATGTCATTTAGCCCTAATTACAGCTTACAGTCATAATCACAACCTCTGAGTTCAGCCATATCTTGATGTCCCTCAGTTTGGATACTTTTTCCCAGTGGCTCACCACAGAGTGCCCATGTTTAAAGTCTTGTTAGATCTTGTTTAGGCTGAGCTAAGGACAATTATCAGAACAGGAAGTGTCTGTCAGCTCCATGCAGCCCTCAGTCCAACCTTTTTGGAGTCTCAGTGGATCTGTGATGGGGCGTGTGTCTGTTCCTGCACCACAGACAGAAGAGTCAGGTCAGGGAAGTTAAAGCAGAACTGCTTTGTTGGTGATAAAACACTTGCTCACTGCAAAAACACAAAATCCTTTGTATTGTAGTATTTTTAGTCCAATTTCTAGTGCAAATATCTTGAATACACTTGAAATTAGACAAAACTAACTTACAAGTAACTTTTCAGGACGATGTAGGAGCTTGTTTTAGGTCAATAATTTTTTAATATTGATGAAAAAGTTCTAGTTATAAGTGAAATAATCTCCCAGTGGAACCATTGCGGGGCTGGTTGTCAAACACAGCTAGTTGGTTGTAACAATTATATTTCAATGAAAAATAACTTAGAAAGAAGGCTTCTGAAAAAAATGTTTTTAATACAATCTTTCAAAACACAATATGTTTACTTTAATTTAATATATTAGTTGAAAAACATCTTATAGGGGCTACAACATCTTACGTGCCATGAACTGACGGAACACATAGACACGTTGACGCGTGACGTCACACAAGACCCCGCCCCCAGCTCCCAGCTGGACGGCAAAAAAATACTGCTCGTCGACGATGACCACCAGTGGTTTTAGCTGTGATATATAAAAGGAAAAGGGACGCAGTGTTTTGCTATTAATCGTAAACACTACTACATAACAAGGTCCAAGGGAATCACATTACACAGTTAAGTAAAAAAAAATTGAATTAAGAAAAACCGCGAGGGGAGAGGCAAGTAGGTCAGTTATGCTAGATTGACTTTGATTACCTTAACGTGTAGATGTGCTGCAGTTCGGTGTGTTTCGGTTCATTTAACACGAAAATAAGGCGACCCACACACCGTCTCTCTGACAGTTCATCAGTAGAGCAGGTGTTTAAATTAGCTAATCAACCACCGCTGTATTCAGACGACCACTTATTAATAATAGCAACATGAAGCCTGAAGACATAGTACTGTAACGGACTGAATGTTCTGTTCTTTGTGTGGGAAATGTGTGTTTTTGGTGTTGAATCTTGATTCACTTAAACTTAATTTCTGTAATTAACTGTCCACTATGAAAGAGAAATTCGTTTAGTCCTCTTGCGCCTTGACAAAACTGACAGAAACCAAATTGTTTATAGCTTTATATCTAGGTAAAATGCATATTTTTCCATATCAAACCATCATAAATTTTGTGAGCTTTAATTTAAGCCATATTTGATCGAACTCTGGTTAGAAATAAGAGCGCTACAATCATTTTTGTCACAGATTCATGCACATCCTGCATCGGAACAGTATGGTTTACTGACATGGCTCAACGCATAGTAATGGCGCCTGCAGGCGAGATAAATACAGTTAGCTTTGCTGTGTACCTATTGCAATCTTCTGCACAGAGATGATCTAAGTTAACAATACCTACATCTCCAGGTTTCATTTTGTTAACGGAATCGTTATACCATGGCAGCGCGGCTATGAATCGCAAGTAGTCGTCTTTTTACCCCTCCAACGTTGTGCGCATGCGCGAAATTCCCGGATGTGAACGATAACATTCAACGTGTCCCCATAGGCTAGCCAACTAGCAGGCTATAAAAAACAGAATCAAGTTGCCTCCAACAGAACAGAATATGACCTACCCAGATCTCTATTATTTTATTTACTCACTTTTTTCTTTTCAGCTAAAGAGCATTTTTTTTTTTTTTTTTCATTATCTGATTTTTTTTCATTATCTGCTGAGTAGCTGCCATTTGTTTTTCAATCATGTGACAACCAACCCCATCAGAGATTTTTTGCTATCAGCTGTGCTAGCAAGCATATACTATAGTCTTGCAAAGAAAAAAAAAAAAACAAAAAACACTATTCTAACTGTAGTTTTGCCTTTGTACTTTTAAATACTAATACGTGTTTAATTCTAAATCCATTGTTTAAAGACAGTTATTTAATATAATTGTTTAAGTTTCCTTATTTAATTTCCCTTTGGGATAAATAAAGTATTTTTGAATTTGAATTGAAAAGGAGCACAGAAAGAATCAAAAGTTACATTATGATGGGAAAAACAAAAAGTCCTCTCACCTCTAGGTCAAGTGTTAAACTGCTAAAATAAAAATGTACCTAATCTGTTTAAAATAGTGAACATGTCTTCACAGATGCTTTGTTTTCCAGTAAATAAAAACAAACTTCTTACAGTCTTGTGCTTTCCCTGACTTCTCCTTGATTGTGAAAATTGCAGACTTTGAGCATTCTTCCTGTAGTGACAACATTCACCATGAAGAGAGCTGTAGTTAGCACCATCTAGTAACTTTTAGGTGTGATGCACTGTGATCACTGATCAGGAAAAGTCGGGTTTTCAAGTTTCTGACCGACCGGTCTCAGGGTCAGTCAGTGTGGAGCTGATGTAGCTGCCTGTGAGGCTCACAAATGCAGGCATATTATTTAACCCTAAAGACAGCAGCAAATAGTTGTTGCAGATTAAACTATCACTAAACTACTTAAAATATAACATACCACAGAGAGTTGTAGCTGCACGTTCGCTGGTTGTGTGATTTAATGGCAGGCTTCAGTGTGGTAATAGCTTTTGGGTAAAAATAGTTTCAGACTCATGGTTCTTGCTTTCAGAGACCTGCGTTGTTTAACCTGAGGGGTGATGGTGAAGCAGCATGGTGGGAGGAAGCTCTGATGCAGAATGTTTTCAGCAGAAGCCAAGATGAGCTGGAGTGTGTTTGTGGATTTTTGTTTACCTCCCCAGTTCAAGCACACCATGATCTCACGAGCCACAGTTGTCTCTGTGGAGCAGCGGTCGAAAAGCACTGCTTGCTGCAGTCACAAATTTCCCACAGAAATGAGCATCTTATGAACAGCTAGCTGAGGTTTTATTATGACAAACACAACCCAACCCAATCTGACAGTTACCGGAGATATTTTACAAAGTGACTAACTCAGAGGTGTCCAAAGTGTGGCCCAGGGGCCATTTGTGGCTCCTATCTGCAGTTCAGGAATGATACAACTTTGACATGTCCACCACAGGTGATTGATGCAGGTGGAGACTTTTATTTGTAATCAAGGTAAAATTATTAACAACATAATACTCTTAACAATGGAAAATGTTAAGTGCACATATTTTTATAACCTAACTTTTATAATAAGTAGAACCATGTTCATCCAGAGACTTTACTGAAAAGCCAACTTTGCTGCACCCAAATCAGCTTGGCTAAATATAGCAGCGTTTTGAAAGAAAGTGACCCAAATCCTGTTCTTATGACTGAGAATAAATTTGTTAAATTGAACCCAAAGGAATTTGAAAACTATAGGCTTTCGTTTTAATACAGAAAATGTGCAAAATCCGTTTTAATTTGTCTACGATGAATAACATCCCTTTCCTACATAACAGTAATAATAATAATAATGATAATAGTCATCATGATGATGATAATGATCATCGTTATCATCATCGGGGGCTTGATTTTATTTTATTTTTTTTAATTTTCTTGGCCCGTGAATACTTTTGACCCCAAAATTTTGGCCCACGTGACAAAAAATTTGGACACCTCTGGACACTAACTGAATGCGGATGAGAACAAACTGTTAGCTCATTTCATCAGTAACAATGAATGAAAATGTGATGAAATTAATCCTGATAAAGAAAAATCCATTAAAGCTTCAGAAATGTGATGAGTCCCTTGATACCAGTCCTCCTGAATTAACTTTGTTTCGTTGTTGGGGACAGACAACTGAATGAAAGTCTTACTGTAGAGACATCTTGTGACATCTCACTTCCTCTGTGTGAGACAGAGGCTACACACAGCAGGGAAACGCGACCCAAATCCAATTTTTTTTGCTCACATGTGGCCCAATTCTGATCTTTTAACAAAAAAGAAAAAAAATCCAGTATGTGCCACTTCTATATGTGGTACTAAATTGGATACATATCTGATCATTTTCAAAGCACCTGCAGTCTGAATTGTCATGTCGCATTTTGTCCGACATTTACATCATTAACGTGAGCCATGCGTCATAATTCTGCAGCAGCAGAAGCTGGACGTGGTAAATCTGGACGTAAACAATGGCTGAAGCAAGCAGTGTTGTCCTTTTTGTAGCTTCCATCGTCTTATGATCTTGTGACAATACTGTCGGCTCCCGTTGCTCAACAACTTTAAAATCGATCCATAGACAGCAGTGTCCATTATTACGTTCATAAACATTTTGCTGCCGTGTGACGCCGACTGGCTTCTTCTGCGCATGCGTGTTGCTTTGGCGTCGTAAACCGTTCACACAGAAGTCTTGATTGTGGCTGCATTTAATTAGCAGCATGAACAGCCATGCAAACAAAGAGAGAAAAAAAATGCATTTCAGCAAAAAATCGGAATTGATCATCAAGACTTGCTGTGTGAAGGCGGACACACAGCAAGAGACAGAAAAATCTTCTATCTGAGGCAGTTTAAGGCCTAAATATATAAACAACTATTAAAATATAACTTTAAAAAGTAGAAAATTATTTTCTTCACTTTGCTGAGATAGTTATCTGCTTCAAATGGAACAGGGAGGTGAGAAATGTTTTGACTTCAATCCCAAATGGTATCTGATGTTCATCTGCTGGACTGTAGGACTCATGGTAGGAAAATATAGAACACTCCGTAATATTAATAAACCAGGAAATGTTTTCACAAGGCCCCCAGACTGTGTGGGTTGCAGTGTCAGACAGAGCAACATTGTTTGGTACTGCATGTGTCTATTTGTGTGTGCACAGGTACAAATTGGTGTTTGTGTGCCTACACCCTCAGCCCTCTCACTGCAGCTAAGTAAGCCTTGTTCAGATGGTTTCACTACACAGAAAAAAACACATTTGAAAGGTGGTGGTCAGCTGTAACGCTGGTGGAGGAGCACAGATGTTTTTAGGTTGTGCTGCAGTTGGGATGAGTGAGACGGTGAAGAGAAGGTAAAGATTCATCAAGCAGATCACATCAGATTATTAAAAAGCAATGAAACCACGTTATGCATCAGTCATGGTATTTGTAGAGTGGTAACCAATATAACTCCACTGATAATATTAGCAATACCTTCGTTTTCCATCCTGGTTTTCTATGCTTTTCTATTATTGAGTTCATATTATGATTTCTAGGTGTGGACTTGAGACACGACTTGGACTCGAGTCAGACTTGAGTCATTAATAATATGACTTTAGACTTGGAAAAATGTTCAGCGACTTGTGACTTGACTTGGACTTTTACACCAATGATTTGGGACTTGAACTGGACTTGAACCTGTTTACTTAAAAAGACTTGATATTTTACCTGGAATCCATAGACAGTAGTATTATTTAAAAAGTGTGTTTATTCTGGATAATTAAAGTTTAAAGGAAGACTGTTCTTGCAGATAATCTGAATTTAACCTTAGGCTACAATATAGAGGTGAAATTTTAGAATTACTTTTTTATACTTTGTAAGTTCAGCTGCAAGTTTCATCACAATTTGAGATGAATACAGATTTTAAAACGTACACATGATCTACTATTTTAACATATAATTGCAACGTTGTTGAAAAAAGACTCGAAAGGACTTGAAATTCCAAGTTTCAGACTTGGGACTTGACTTGACAACTGCCTGTCTTGATTTGAGACTTGACTCTGACTTGAGGATAAAGACTTGAGGCTTTCAAAACAATGACTTGGTCCCACCTCTGATTTCTGCTAAGTAGTAAAAATGTTACTTAGAAGTGAGTTTGATCCAAATGTATATAAACACATTCAGTTGTAACCAGCAGTTTACATACACCAAATAAAAAGACATATTTTTTTTTCTCACTTTCTGAAGATAACTCAGACCAAACTTCTCTTGTTTAAGGTTAGTTAGAATTACTAAAATTATTTTTATTTGCTAAATGCCAGAAAACTTAGCAAGAACATTTTTTAGAGATTTTCTTTTAAACCCCTCACTTTACCGAATGCATCCAAAGGAACGGTGAGGTGAATTCACATGCTTGTAAAACTATCTGTAAAGAAGCTGGTGCCATGATGTGTGGTTATTACTGACATATAACTGGAAAGGTTTGGAAGTCCAATTTTCAGCATGTTCAGTTTGTGTTTTGATATGCCTTGTTAATAACTCGTGAATGGGTGAATGACTGAATGTAGTTTGAAGCACTTTGGGGTCCTCTGGCAAAAGCACCATAGAAGTACAGTCCATTTACCATTTAAATAACTCAGCACTGCAAAAGCACAGCATCTTACCAAGAATTTATGGTTTAATTTCTAGAGCAAATATCTTGAATACACTTGAAATAAGACAAAACTAACTTACGAGTAACTTTTCAGCACAATATAGGAGCTTGTTTTATGTCAATAATTCCTTAATATTGATGGAAAGTTTGTAGTTATAAGTGAAATAATCTGCCAGCGGAACAAGTCATCTTAACGTATAATATGGAAAAAATATCACAGAGACAGGAAGATAAAGCAGTCACTCTTTTATCATCAACACAATTGAAAGGTTGAATTTGTTAAGGAAAGTACAGATTTGTTTGGTAATATATAATACATAAGACTGCACGTCCTAAAATACAGTTTTACAAGCCATGGACAAGAAAACTGAGTGATTTTTAAATGGCTGACAGAATCTCACCCACTGGGCCAGAGAACAAAAACTAAAATAAACCTTGATCTGGACCATGAGCTAATACCTGGGGTCAGATCCTTCATTTCAGCTTTCCTTAGCTGCCAGCTGCTCAAAACTCAACTCAATATTGTAAGCTGCTGGTGCCACTTTTTTGACTGTAGTTTTGGCTACACCCAATTAGAGAAGCTTAGCATACTTTGCATTGTTGCTCAATGATTCATTAGGGGAAGCTTTTTCTGTCCTTTTTAATGTCTTTACATTGTCTTTATGTCATCTGAGAGCCTTAAAAATGCAGAGATGAGTATAACTGAGGTGGAATGTTAACAAATTACTGTTGCCGGCCAAAAACAACCTTGATAAAAATATCACAACCACAGTAACAACTATTTCTGTCTGCTAAAATCCTACCACAGCACATTGTAACTGCTTTACTGGCTTTTTGCTAATTACAGCCCTTTAATCTTTTTTGAGAGTTCAGTTTGTGCTCAGATGAGTAAATGGGATGTGACCGCACCGATAAGGAGGAATCAATGCCTTTTCTTTTGCAGACTTCAGGGAGGAGAGGTTAACAAGAGAAGGGAGGAAACGGTTTCCCTCTCTGAAGGAATCTGTAGGAGATTCAGGGCAGAAGAGCAAAAACTACAAAACAGCTCTCTGGTTTGTGTTGGTTAAGAAGAGCTGCCAAGATTTTCAGAGTTTTGCATTTGTTTTGAGATGCAAATGCTGATGTTTTCCTACTTTGAAATTAGGTTCCTGCTTCTGCTGTCAGTTGCTATCTTACCAGGTTTTTTCCACTAAGCCTGGTTACCTTTATCAAGGTAAACCATGATTTCAAGTTACTGCTCCACAGAAAATTCCCATCGTACCATTCCTGTGGTTTAAAATTGTTTAATGCGATGCTTGACAGGGACTAGAGTTTTATCCTGCTGCAACGTGCACAGAATAACGCAGAAGTTCCCTTCTCCAGCTGGTCAGCTGGAAACTTCTTCAGCTTCTTCTGTACAATTGACTGGAAATATTTGCAGCGTGCCCCCACTTCACACCTATTAGGTAACGCTATTTTGAATCTACAGTTGGCAAGTTATTAACATGTCTTTTAAGCTGCAGACTTCACTGCAGCTGCTACCTGAGCAGGTAGCCTGACTAATTAACCAGCTAATATTGTCTTCAATTCAATTCAGTTTATTTATAAAGCGCTAATTCACAACAAATGTCGTCTAAAGGCACTTTATTAAAAAAAAAAAAAAGAAAGTAATTTCTATTCAATCACACATACATTCCAAATAATCCATGTACAAAATCGCTTGCATTGTGTTGTTGACTTTACAGCAATCCCTCATACTGAGCATGCATGTAGCAACAGTAGAGAGGAAAATCTCCCCTTTAACAGGAAGAAACCTCCAGCAGAACCAGAACCTGGCTCAGTACAAGCGGCCATCTTCCATAACCGACTGGGGGTTTGAGAGGACAGAGCAGAACGCACAAAAAAAGGAACAGAAGAACTGATCCAGGGGTACTTTCTGTGTTAATGAAAAGGGAAAAGTTAATAAACCTTGTTAATGTATTTCTGATATTGCATAAAAAGCGTAAAAGGTTGAATTAAAAATCTGCAGAATGTTCCAATTTTTTTTTTATCCGACTAATCGATTAATCGTCAGAATAACCGATAATAATAATAATAAGAAGAATTGATTACCTGGATTTAACTCCGTCCACAGTCTTTATTACATCTCAGTTCAAGTAAGTGACTACTACAGTTCTTTTTACTGATGCTAATTGATGCTAATTACTACTCAAAGAAAGACAGTTTAAAATGTGAAAAGTTTTGATATATTAGTGAAATTCTTAACCGCGGAGTTGGATCCGAATGACTTCTCTCTCTGAATTAATTAATGATCGTTCACCACAGAACGGCTCCTTTATAAACACAGTAAGTGAATTCATAATTTAACATCTAACAAAGCTTGCAGTAAATCTGAGCCGATGAATATTAAGTAAACCACAGCTGTTATTTATTCTGAAAGGATCTTGTTGAAAATAAAGAATATATTCTGTCTCACAAAGGAAATAAGCTTTAATTTCTGATGTGCTTTTCACTTATAGATACTTATAATGTGCTTGTTTTACTGTATTAGTTTATTTTCAGTTATACAGAGAGAGTTTGCTCTGTAACTTTGGGCTGTTTTGAAACGAGCAGTGCTATTTTAGGATATTTTAAAATAAAAATTATGATATTTTAAATGCTGCTAATGACAACTCTTACAGAAAAATTGTCAAAAATCAGTATCGGCAGGTCAAAACATTGGAAATTAACCACAAAATTGCCTGTCGGTGCATCTCCATTCTTCAGCCTTTCACAACTCCAAGTTCTCAATCATGATAACCTGAAATAAGGAAAATAACGTGTAAAATTAGCTTTAAGCTACTTCAGTGATTGCTGAGCCAACATTTTAGTTCCTGGGCTTTCTTCCAGGATTTCTAAAGTTCAGATAAAGTTTTTCTCCCATTTTCAGCTGACACCGTTTTTGTAAAGTTGTCTACAAGAGCTGTCAAACTTTCAGCAACACTGCTGCCCTGCTCCAGGGAGATTTCTTGGCTCCTTTTTAACAGGGGGTTTATACATTTTTTTAATGGCTTCCTTGCATAGTTTTGTGATATCTAGGTCGTTTCCAAGAGCAAAATCCTTTCATTGCCCTGTTTTTTTAAGCTTATACAATAATTGTTTTCACATTCCCCACATGGGCCGCGGCAGAGACCTCCAACACAGAAGATATAAACCTTTAACAATCAACGATGATTCATTATAACAGCCAGAAGATCCTCATAAACAACAGAAATAAGACCACAGGAGAGAGAACAGCAGACAAAAGAGCAGCACAGTGAGGGGATTTCAGGGGACATGCGTCTCCTCTGATAAATATTTCAAATCCCTATCAAACACGACTCTGGACCAGAGAGCACTATGCTGTAATTAATTCTGTCCGACAGATGTCTCAGGAAGTCTGAGTCACATCAGCAGGCCATCTTTATGATTTCAGATACTCTAACAAACACACACGTGCTCCTGTTCAGCAACGCCCCCAACGGAGCAATCGCCGTCCTCTCTGCTGGCCCAGAGCAGCACCCACAGCTACCACAGAACCAAGGGTCCAATAATGAGCTGATGCTCTTTTGTTAGTATCCAAGAGACTCTGAGCTGTGCGCGGATTCTGGGAGACACATGAACAGCGACACAGGCCGCGTCAGTGTCCCTGCAGAACGCATTTATAATGCACATTTTAACAGGAAATGTGCGACGTGGGTGTGTTTCAGCTCAGTAAGCCGTCCCATGTCCAGTTCACTAAGAAGACTGGGACAGACAGGATCACAGATTTACTGTGTGTAGGCTCTTCTGATGGATGGACGGATGGATGGATGGAAAACGTATTTATTCTCTTTCAAAAGCTAAAATATATTAGGGCTGAAATGATTAATCGAATTAATCGTGATGAAACGATTATTGAAATATTCGTCAACTAATTTTAGTTATCGATTAATCGTTAACTGGAGTATACAGACTCCAAAAAAGGCAATTTGCTGAAAGAACAACACACTCAGAGCAGTAATTAAGCCGAAACTGTTCAAAAAATTTATACATTTTGCAATTAAGATAAAAGAAAAAAAACAACCCTTTTAAAATATGTTTTATCCAAAACTCCTCAAGTGGCAGTTTTAGTTCAAATTCTGTAAAAAGAAAAGATCTCCTATTAAGCACATTTTGCTGTCCAATTATTAATCAGTTAATCCAAAAAATATTAAGCAGATCAGGCCAACACTGCACTGATGTTAAATCAAGCAGAAAGAGCTCAGCTTTTCACATATCGATGTTAGAAGAATTGCATTCTTTGCTACAAATGATCAAGTGTTCACTAAAGGAATGCTGTAATTGCATTTTAGGTAATAAAATGTTTGTCTTATTTAAAAAAGGAATTGAATTACTTGTTTATTTGCATATTTTGTTGTATTTCTAATATTGTGTAAAATAGACTTACGTGGGATTGAATAATATGCAGAATGTGCCATTGTTTTTATCCGATTAACTGGATAATCAATAGAATAATCGATTACTAAAACACTTGTTAGTTGCAGCCCTAAACATATTCAAATAAAGTGTTGGTGTCCTAAATAATGGATTTATGCATTTCGATTTGAAATACAGATGCAGATAAATGTATTGGTCCTCCTGTTTGTTGGTTAAATGTTTATTGAAGCAGCATAATCCGACAGGAAATAACTAAAAAAAAAAAAATCCAACCTTTTGAGTATATATTCAGTGGAAAAAACATGTTAAGAAATCAGTGTTTGTGACAAAATCTAATATATATATATATATATATATATATATATATATATATATATATATATATATAAATTTTTTTTTAGTTTTTGACCATAAAATGAGATGTTTGTTTTTAGGGACAGAATACGCCATGGTTGAGCGGGGGTGATTCAAGGATGTGACCTTTAGTGGGTGCTCAGCCCCCAGTGAGAAGCTGACAGCAGCTCTTAATGGGAGTAATGGTTAAACATAGTTTTATTACTATTTTATCTCCACCAAGGATTCATGATTATCTGTGCTCTATCCTCTGGGTGCAGCTAAATTTCACTGATGTATTGCAGCTTTTGTCTCCTTAAGTAACATAATAGGAACTGAGGGAGCTTGATCATTGTGCCGTCTAAAGTAAAAATGCGGTAATGCTGCATCAGAAATAAAAAAAAAAAAAAGGCAACACTCATCTGCAGCTGCTCAGGAGTGTCAAGGCTTTTTATTACAAGGCATCCAGCCTTGTCTCAGCACACAAAAGCACAAGTGTGTGTCTAATTCAAATGGTCTGCAGCTCCAGTCCCTGAATGCTGCTGTCCTGCAACCTTTGAATGCATCCCTGCTCTAACACACCTGAACCAAATGGCTCCTTTGCATGTAAGCAAATTTTGCAAAGGCCTGGTCATCAACCCTTCATTTGATTGTGGTGTGTCGGAGCAGGGATGCATCTAAACGTTGCAGGACAGCGGCACTCCAGGACTAGAGCTGCAGACCCCTGATGTAAGGAGTCTCAGATTGATGCCGCGAACTGAGATGCACAATGGGCTCCTGATGTAGATAACACAGCAGTGAGAGAGTCTTAGTAACCATGAACAAGAGGATTGACTAAAACATAACAAGTCTGATTAATTAACTAGATGCTGAAGAATTTATTGTTGCCTTTCTTTCTTACCAGCTTATATTTGCAGCATCAGCTAAACATGGCTGTTTTCTCTTAACACATAATTTATGACCATCGATAGAAAAGCAGATGTTTGTGGGTCAGGATTTTCTCCATGGAGAATTTTACTTTATTGGTGCTTGTATCAAAATAAAAAAGCAAATATGCATCAAAATAGCAATAAATATATTGTATATTTCACATTATTAGTACCAGAACAAACAATTTTGTATTTTTCAGCAGCTGTGGGAATAATTGTTGATTTCTACGGAGCCCCCTTGGGGACATGGGGGAAATTTTTTTCTTTTGCGTTCCCTCACAAAGGTTTTGCGTTCTCTCGCAATAATGTACTCGTCAATTCATGCGGCATCTTTTATACTGAAAGTCTTTCTGCTACAATATAAGGTTTTTGTACGGGTTTTTACATGCATGTTAATATCTTATTTGTGAGATATCTGAAGATTTATATCTTTTTCTTTAGGATATAAATGCACCGCAAACTTATGAGCAAAATGCAAAAGCAAAACGAGCTTTCCATCCCTCCTAAGACGTAAACAGAAACTTTCTGTAAGAAGGAAAGAAAGAAAAAAATACATCCAAACTATTTGGACTATTTTTAAGTTATTTTCACAGGGTAATAAAGTCATCTGACAGTTCTGATTGTGTTTTTTTTTTTTTTTTTTGTGTTGGTCATCTGAATAGTTAATAAATAGACTAGTTAATAGTTAATAAATAGTTAAATAGTTAATAAATCTAATAATACATCGATTTTCAACCAGTTTTCTGCACCAAAGCGTTAAGGATGTATTTTGTACGTTTTCACTGAGGCTCTTTAAAGGTCTAGATATGTGCAATTTTAAATTGCCATTTGTTATCACTGTGACTGTATACAAAATAGACCAGGGTGTATTTGCAAACTTATTACGAGGGAACGCAAAAGAAATAAATTCCCCAATGTCTTCTATGGGGCTCTGTAGTTTTCTTTTTGTGTGTGAAACTTTTGTAGAAATTCCATCATAAAGTTAAACTCTGGTATTTTTAAGAAAGACTTTCAAAAAGTGAGAATCTTACATAATAAGAGACATCATTAAGGTAAGGAGTGAACTGGGCTTGGCCTTAAAGATCCTTTCAGTATTGATAGTTTTGTCTTCTTACCTTCAGTGGCATCTTATTCTAAATCTGAACTTGGTCAATTCATCATCAGATTAGCAGCCCAAAAAGAATCTGTTCTGCAAATAGTATGTTTATATCTGAAAAGGTAAGCATTTCAGAAGCATAAAGGGAGAGGTTCATTGAGAAAGACTTTACATGTAATTCAGTTGAAGAGAGATTTGTTCTGGGAGTCAGCCAGGGGCAGAGAGGGGAGTTAATTCTGCTGCAGAGAGCTATTAGTCAGAGACATTTGGGAGAGATTAAGCAAAAAAGGATTTATTTTAGAAGATTGTCAATTACTGCAGGATCATATTGTCCCTACCACTGGTCGTGCTGATTCATCGATGTTTACTTGAGGAAGAATCTGTCTCTTCAGGATGATTAACAGGTCAAAAAGAACCTCAATTAGATTTTTATTCTTTATTTAAACTTTCAGCGATTCTCTTGAACTGTTATTTGTTCCACTGATTATCCTCTTCTGTACTAAAAGAAAACACAGAAACAAGGGGAAAAACAGTAATAAAACCATCTATAGCAAATCTACAGATGAGTTATCAGAGATAGTGCCTAATCTGAACTCTGCAATGTTTTAATCAATGTGGGATATAGAAATCACTAAGTAGACATCCTCACTGGGCTATGAAAGATCACATTAAAACACATTATGGGTAAAAGGGATTTAGTGTTAATGTGTTTCTGATAGATGTGTTTTTGTACATTGGTGTATCTAACTGTGTATAAACATATTTATTACATAACAGCTCTGCCTGCATATGGGTTAGAGGCTGTTGATCAGCATAATGATGGCGAATACATGAAAACAAGGATTAAATCTAGATGAGTGCGACACAGATACAGAGACAGACGCTGAAACAGAAGTGGAGATTTTCAATTACTGGGGGGGTTTGGTAAGTTTTGTATTTCATTGCTTGTTTGGTAAAGTAACCATGTATCCTTTAATGCTTCTGAAAGCTGGACTGATGAAAATGATCATTTTCTCCAGCTTGGGTTCAAACATTATAGAAGTTGTACAGCTCTGCTTGCTTCTTGAATCCTGTGTTTTTATTCTATTAAAAAAAAAAAAAAGTCATATCAGGAGAAAAGTGATGGCGAATCCAACCTGGTCAGAGATAAGCCACTTAAAGTACTTGTTAGACTGGTTGTGGGAAATGATTTGGCAACAATACTTGAAGAAGCATTGAACAGTATTAGGCTTACAGTGACCTCAGGTTTGGGCTGCACGATGCTAGAAAATCCTGCGATGGCGATATCAGTTGCCTGTTTTCCCCTCTCTTTCTCATCTGTGGTTCCATCACTCTGTGACCTTTAGCATTTTAAGTGAGGTGATGTGTGTCCGCTGTGAGCATCTGCTGCTGAGAGACTCTGACCAACTGGCTGAATGTTACATTAGCATGAAAAATGCAAATTCATGACACTAGCACTATATCAGGAAAAAATGATTGCACTCCAAATAGTGCGGCATTAATATTGCACACACTGACGTTGCAATGACAGTATATATTCTGGATATATTGTGCAGCTCTACCCCTGGTATTCGTGTGGGTTGTGGCCCACAGCCACCAGTGAATAGCTAAAATCAGCATCCATGCACACAGTGGAAGCCCCACAACTGCAGATGCTAATATCTATACTCTTTCTTCAGCCAATCAGAGGCAAGGAAAATGAATAGTGCTCCTTGATTGGCTGCTTTGCAAACACCAGCCAATAGGCTGGTATTTCAGCTGCCCAATGTGCATTTCCTGCATTTACTTTTTTTTTTTTTTTTTTTAAAGCGCCTTGAGACAATAATTGTTGTGAATTGGCACCATATAAATAAACTGAACTGAACTGAACTTCCCTGTTGTTTTAAAAGCGTTAATAATCGGGACTTTTTGTCAAGCTTGCCTGCAACACTCATACTGACCCTTTGCACGCCATGACAGATGTCAAAACAACCTTTGCGCTCCTGCACAGCTTGTGAAAAAGCAGACAGCTGGTCGCCTAGTATCGCATTTGATTTGTTGATTTCACTTTAAAAATGGTCACAGGGCGCTGCTTGGTCGGCTGCACAGACAAAGATGAAAACCAAACTTGTCATTTTATTGTTTAACTTTAATTGAGGAAAAATGATGGCAATGTATAGCAGCCCTCAGCGTATTCACGGATTTGCAGTGAACATTTTTTTACAAAGAAGATTAATGTTCGTATACTTTATAAGTAAGAAAGATTAGTAAGATGCAAATATTGCATTATAGAGAAGATATGCGTCTAACCATTAGTAACCATGGAGTAAATGCCCCACCATTCTGTAGCCTACCATGAATGAAAACAACTGGTGAGCATGCAGACTTTTGTATGCTTTTCAGTCTGCTCTGGTGTAAAAGGAAACACTGTTTAGGACATAGCTGATATAAATTATGTGGTGTGAATTCAGGCAAAGTGGGCGACTTGCTCAACACATCAGGAGGGAGGAGGTATGGCTCGGTTTCTAAGCTAGCTATTTTCAGCTTTTGTAAACATCGCTGTCCTACCATCCCTCACTTCCGGCGTCCGTCATGGAACCTCGGGTGATTAGGTAACAAAGCTGCAAAGGGTCAATACAATGCATTGAAAAAGCTGTTTATGTAGCAGCATTTTTGGGTACTTGGTAGAGAAAGAGAAATTACCAGAGGAAGATAGAACATCGGGATGATTTGTAAGGCTAACTGTTAGCCGCTAACAACGCTAAGACGGCATATGTGTGTAGCTTCCTCTATTTAACAGTTTGTACTGAATTTCTTCAACTCTGGCTAAAAAAAACTAAAATACATCATATGATCAAACCTGATCTGTATGATTTTTGAATACAAAAACTTTATTTTACTAGTGAAAAAAAAAAACAAAAAAAAAAAAAACAAAAAAAAAACCCAAAAAGGAAGTTTTCCTAATATTTTGCTAAAATCTTGATTTGTCCTGTGAAGCCTGTATCATGAATTATGTCGTCATGCAAGCTGGTGTTTGTCAGAATGGCATACAGGAAGTCTACCAGCCTGCTTTATCAAAACAGCATACCTATGTTTGTTCTGTAATAAATGTGTGATATAATACACAAAAACCCCTAGTCGGAGGTATACTGAAGTGATAGGTAAGCTGTTTAAAACACAGAAAGCCTCGCTTTCTCGGTTCGCTCCTTCACTCAAGCTAGCGAACAGCAAGCAGGATGTGTGTAACGATTACCATCAAAATAAAAACTTTTTCGTCAATATAACGTACTTTCAAGTGTGTACTTCAAACTGGGGGTTTTATTTAGCAAGTATAAGTTATAGTTCAGTTCTTTAGATACAGGACTTGACGTCTCTTTTCTCTATGCACTCCTCAAACTAGCCCAAACTGACTGGCCCTGCTAACCAACCATTCAGTAAACAATAAATTGTTCATAATTTGTTGTTGTTTATTATTATTATGTTTCAGTGAGCTAGACTGCGCATGTTGGTTCGGTGTAACACTCAAAACAGCATACCCCTTCACAAATATTGGTATTCTGTTTTGATAAAGTAGCTATGCTATTCTGACAATGTAAGCCAAATGGACAGAACAGTGGACATATTGCTCCTCCACGAGTATTTCCTTTTATTTGGTAGCATTGTATATATGAAGTATGGAATAAACCTGTTGTGGTAAGAATGGCTGCTTCTTGGTATTTCTATGAGTGAATGGGTTGTGTGAGTGGAGAGAGGAGGGGGGGGGATCATTGTGACCTCATTCTGTCACCCCTACCCGTCTTTACAGCTGTTGCAAAATAAAAGCAGGAAAAAAAAAAAAAATCATTTTCTAACGAGGCAAAACTCCACTTAGTGTGCTGCTGCTTTGTTCTGTTCATGGTTGCATTGGGGGTTGATGCAGATCTCTGCTGACAATAACCTCAGGACTCTTAGAGAATCAAGTCTGGCTACAATTGGACGGACTGGCTAAGAAATATTTTCTCCAGCATTCCCAGAAGCTGAGCGTCTCTCAGACTCCTTCTGATGAAAAATCAGAGTAAAAATGATACCGTTGCACTGCAAAAACAAAATCTCACCAAGTATTTTTGGTCTAGTTTCAGGTGCAAATATCTTGAATACACTTGAAATAAGACAAAACTAACATACAACTTTTCAGCACAATATAAGATGACGGCACCACCAACGATGATGGTGCCAAATGAGACGTGTTTCCAACTGAAGCATCAGTACATTGTTGCATTTCTTCGTACTAACAAACGGTCGCCTAAACCCAAATCGCTATTAGAAAAAAAAAAAAAAAAGAAATGAGTTGGTCTCTGACAACCAGGTCAGAAACAATCTGCTGAGTGTTTTTTTTTTTTTTTTTATTTTTTTTTTTTTTATTATAAACCAGCAAAGGTTCAGTGACAGACAGGTTTTCCTGTAAAGCAATAGCCAGTACGGTAAAATACTCAATTCAGATGCACAATAGCTGCCACATCCACGCACTGCAGAAACACAAACCAAATGTTTTTGGTCCAGTTTCTGGTGCAGATATCTTGCATACACTTGAAATAAGACAAAACTAACTTACAAGTAACTTTTCAACACAATGTAGGAGCTTGTTTTAAGTCAGTAATTCCTTAATTTTGATGAAAAAGTTCTAGTTAGAAGTGAAATAATCTGCCAGTGGAACAAGACATTTTTTCCATATTATAAGTTAAAATATCTCGTTCTACTGGCAGATTATTTCACTTATAACCAGAACATTTTCATCAATATTGTGAAATTACTGACCTAAAACAAGCCCTTATATTTGCTGAAGAGTTACTTGTGAGTTAATTTTGTCTTATTTCAAGTGTATTCCAGATATTTGCATTTGAAGCTAGACCAGAAACACTTGGTTTGTGTTTTTGCAGTGCATGTTGAAGGCTTTAAAATCACATGGAAGCTGGATCACTGCGCAGTGCATACTTGATCCAGCGACTCAACTCACCAGTGATAATGAGTGTAGGTATGACTCCAGCCTCATTGAGCATCCGCTGGATGTGGCTGTTATACAAGGTGAGGGCGTGTCCCTTCCCGCTCTGTGGGTTCACAAACAGCATGAGCCGACATGGACGGGGCAACGAGTTCCACAACAACCCTGGATAAGAAAGAGAAGGAAAATGTAACAAATCACTAAGCATCCAAGGGGGTTCTGCATCAAGTTCATTATCTGCACCCAGGGGAACCAGAAGTTACAGTAATTAATGTTTTCTGCACTGGAAACCCTTATTGGTGAGATTGCCCTGATTGCTCAGCACATCGTGGTGATAATGGGAACTGGTGGCTCACTAATAATCCATTTTCCTCTGCACCAGTTGATTACATTATTAGTTCATCTTGTAACCAGCTTTTTTTCTGTTATTTTAATGCTGTAAAAGCAATGATTCATCCACATATGAGCTGCTTGTCCCACCTGATGTTCACATAGAACTCCTCCTGTCCTCTGCAACAATCCTAAACTTCTAAAGAAGACTGACCGGCTTTCACATCAGTCGCTCAGCTTGTGTATCACCAGTAAGCTACATTTTAAGGTGAGCATCATATAATACAAGACCTTGTAAAAATATTCACACCATTTGAACTTTCTCACAATACAACCACAGATGTAATTAATGTAACTGATTGAGATTTTATGTGATAGACAAACAAAGTAGCGCATAATTGTTAAGAGGAAGGAAAATAATGCATGGTTAACGAATTTTTTCACAAAGAAAAATCTGCAAAGTGTTGCATGCATTTTTATCAACCTGCTTCAAACATCTAGAGACTGAAGTTGTTTATTCATATTTGTAAAATAGCTCAAACTCAGTCACACTGGATGGAGAGCATCTGCGAACAGCAATTGTAAAATCTTTCCACAGATTCTCAAATGGATTTATGACTGAACATATAAATATGCTTTGATATAAACCAATATAAAACAGCTTTGGTGATATGTTCAGAGTCTTTATCATGTTGGAAGATGATCCTCTGTGGAGACCCGTTTCTTTCGAAATTAAATAAATACTGCAATGAATGAATTATGAATAAATATTCCATGAAATAGATAAATGTCTCCATGAAATAAAACAAATTAAATATTTAAAAAAATAAATCTTTAACAAAGGTTGTTGAAAAACCCAAGTGAAGTCCTGTAAGAATCCAACAAGCTACTTTTTATAAAATCAAGAACCCTCCACCCCCTTAATGGTATATTTTTTTGTTCAATCGTTGAAAGCTGTTTTGCAGTGCATTTATAGATAACATATATAGATAACACACACACACACACACACACACACACACACATCCGACTCAATCATGCAGCAAGTTTCATGTCAGTGAGAGAAACAAAAACCTGCAGTGGTATTCCTGGTGGACAGTGACCTGTCTTTGTTCTGCGCTCTACTGAATATCTATCATATGAAGAGTCTGACAGCTGATAAATGAGACACAACGGGGCGCAGCAGCTCCGGTTTCAAACCAGTTTCCATGAATCCACAGTGCTGCAGGGTTGTTGCTCAGGAATGCAGAGAAACAGGTGAAAGAAAAATGCTTCCACACTAAGACAACCACGTTTATTTGTCTCTCACTGAAGCTTTAGTTGACCTGAGGCTGACTCCACAACCTGCTTGGCGTTTGGTTTAACTTGACTGAAAGACTGCGGTTCTCTTGGTAGGTAAAGTATTTACTGGCTCCACGTAACAGAAATGCAGTCTAACATGGTATCCATGCTTCTTCCTACAGTTATATGTTGCTTTTAGGGGAGGAGGGATGGGGATTTTTGTGCCATGGTTCATTTCAATCTGCAAACATAAACAAGTTTTGATACTTAAAGAACTGATATAAAATTTTACATCTCCACAACTCCAGTATGAATCCAAATTTCTGCTAATGATGAACTAGTCAAATATTTTAAAACATATTTAATTTAATGTATCAAACTATTTAAAAAAAAATGTTTTAACTTATAATATGGAAGAAATATCTTGTTCCTCTGGCAGATTATTTCACTTATAACTAGAACTTTTTCATCAATATTAAGGAATTATTGACTTAAAACAAGCTCCTATATCTGATGAAAAGTTAGTTGCAAGTTAGTTTTGTATCATTTCAAGTGTATTCAAGATATTTACACTAGAAACTAGAGCAAATATACTTGGAAGATTTTGTGTTTTTGCAGTGTGAATGTTTGGGTTTTGTTATTTATGTTAATTATTCTTGCAATATTCTGCTCATTTTCTCTTGTTTATTATTGCTTTTTAGGTGTATCCATATTAGTTCATCCTTTTTGTTCAGGTCCATAGTTTATGCCTCCTGTATATTTAAATTTATTCCTCTTAGATTATTGTCTGGTCGGTTTCTCCTTTTGGTTCCTTTTAGTCTCACTTTAACTTCTGTGTTTATTAGTCTGCTTCCCGTTTATGTTGTATTCATGCTAACTGGTAATCAAGTTCATTCAGCCCATCTGAGTCTGTCTCACTCATGCCACTCACCGTTGCTGTCTCATTAATAGTGGACCCCCGCCTATTCATGGCTCAGTATACGCAGATTTTTCTGAGGAACATAACTCCAAATTATTCACAGTAAATTTGCCAATTTGTGCCTTTTTTCTTTGAGCATATCTGAAATTTTCACACAAAAAAAGCGGGTTGGGGAGATAAAATAACTAGCCGCAGCGCTACTTGACACACTATTGGCTGGTGTTTGAAAAGCAGCCAATCCAGAAGCACCATCTATTTTCCATGGCGCTGATTGGTTGAACCCTCAAGAGCGGAAACGAGGAAGATTGTTGATGTTAGCTTCTGTGTTCGTCCAAAGACAGTTTCAACTATGAGTATTAAATCAAATTATGGTATATTTGGGGTCTTAACTATTAAAATAGGCAGTTATAAGTGTTTTTTAGAAAGGGTGTGTATGGCGCTGTACCGCCGTGTGTTTCATCTGTTTCCTCTGTCATGTAAGTTCCTGATCTTTCATTGCTTCATACTGGATTCTTCATGTTCAGTTTGCCATGTCCGTCTTGTTCATGCAACAGTTCCAGAGTTCTGATTTTCAATTAAAATCTTTAAAATGCACCGTTTTAATATTCTTTACTTTCTTAAACTTGAGAAAATTGGCATGTCGTTGCACGACTCTTCTGAGCAGTTTGCGCACGCTTGGCAACCGCTACAGCTGTTGACCGGACGAACTAGTCTTCCCTCTATACCAGATTAGCTGCCACGACTGTTATTGATTTAGTCACTTTTCTTCCCCCCCCCCTTTTTAAAGCTACAATACGCGTATTTATTATCACTTTTTTTTTTCTCTAGAGGTTCCCTCTCTTTTCCTCTTTATTTTATTTATTCATTACTTTGACACACACAGATTTATATATAAATACATAAGTATTTCTGTGGGAGCATAACTGACTTGCTTTATTTGTAAGAATTTTTTTGTTTGTTTTTCTATGTTACCTCGATGTGAGTAGAGGCTGCTTTGAGTTTATACTTTTATGCGACAAAGGAAGTTGTACAGTTTGTTTTATATGTACAATGTGATAGTAGTCTTATGACTGTACAACTTGTTAAAAACCAAATAGTTTGGGGGGGAATGCATGTTTTAACGGCTGTCTGAGCTATGGCTTCATAACAATAACAAAGTCTTTCTCTCAGCAAGTACAACATCATTTTGTGCAAGAAATAAATAAAATCTTCACATGTCCTTGTATCATTTAGACATACAGTGGATTTTAAAAATCCTGACTTGGACTCCTGAGGGAAACACACAGAGATGCCCTCATGAATCAGCTGACAAAGAACGCCCTGACCTCTGTGTGTGTGTGTGTGTGTGTGTGTAATCATGTATGCAACAGCCCTACTTGACTAAACTGTCATGTCACTTCCTGTGTGCCAGCCCTTCCCTTCTCAGAACATTCCAGTCAGCTCGTTTCTAAACCCGGGGTTTTCCTCCTCCAACATCTGTGCTGCTCTGGCATCATGGCAGCGGGCCAGGACAGAACATATATCTAATTAAGGATTGGACAGGAAACTTATTTAAAACCTCTCCCCAATAAAGACTTTTAAACCAAGTGAACCTTATATTTTGATGGGCTGGCTGTCATGACAGCAGATAATGCATGTGGTGTATTTTGTTTAGGCTGGGTGTGGACGCTAATGTTAACTGATGTATATCTGTCTGCACACTAATTTGGTGGCTGAATAAATATGTGGTAAAAGCTACAGGAAAAAAATGCACGCATGGAAATTTAGCCAGATTTTTTTATTATTATTATTTTTTTTAAACGCTTCAAAATAAAATTCACTGCGTATCATGGATGGACAGCAGTGAATCGCCATCCTTACAAACTGCAGCAGAGCCAATGAAGATGAAAAATAACAGCAGCAAAGCAGCGCTCTGCATCTTAACTTTGTTTACTTGATCTGTGATTACAGGCGTCTCATCTGCTCCCTTGCAACCGACGGCATGGGATCTGTCCCAGATCTTAATGGAAAAATCACCACCGACTACTCACAACAGGAAATAACAGCCTAAATGAAAGGGAACCCCGTAATAGGTTTGTGGGCGCGTACAGCTGAAAACACATCACTTTTTAGGTTTTATGAGAAGCTCCATTCTGTGAGGAGAAATCTCAGTTAGGACATGTCACTTCCTCTGTTTTTATATATATATATATATATATATATATATATATATATATATATATATATATATATATATATAAATAATTATTATTTTTTAAATCCAATATAATGATCAATTTCTTACGACAGAGTATTAGGGCCAGACTAAAAGATTTGTTTTATAACGAGAATAAAGTCATAATAATGTGAGAATAAAGTTATAATAATATGAGAATATGGTCATAATATAAGCAGAATAAAGACAGAATAAAGACGCAATATTACCAGAAGAAAGTCGTAGAATTACGAGAGGAAAAAAAAGTATTTTTAAGGAGAGAAAAGCTTGGATGGAGTCACCAAGATCTGACGTGACCAGCTCGTCTCGTCTGTGACGACATCGTTTCAGTCCTGCAACTTATAATAATTTGATGCTGATGTGTTTTAAGATTAACTATTTCCTTATTTGTAAAACTGATACCAAAGAATAACTTCACAGGAGCACCTTGAACTGTCTTGTTGCTAAATTGTACAATACAAGTAAACTTGACAAGAGGCTCAATATTCCTCATTTAACGCAGCGTTAAGACTGCTTTTTCAAGTAGTTCTCATATTACGACTTTAATCTTTTATTGTTTCGACTTTATTCTCGTACTATTAGGACTTTATTGTCGTATTATTTCGACTTTATTGTCGTATTATTACTTTATTCTCGTATTATTACGAATTTATTGTCGTATTACTTTATTCTCGTATTATTACGAGTTTACTCTCGTATTATTTCGACTTTATTCTCTTATTATTACTATTACGTTTGTCTCAATTTATTAAGACTTCAATCTTGTGTTATTATGACTTTATTTTCTGATTATTTTGACTTTATTTTCATATAATTATGATTTTATTCTCGTATTATTACATTATTATCATGTTATTTCAACTTTATTCTCGCACTATTATGACTATTCTTGTATTTTTACTGTTACTTTCGTCTCAAATTATTACAACTTCAATCTTGTATTGTTACGATTATGTTCTCATATTATTCGACTTTACTCTCATGTAATTACAATTTTATTCTTGTATTACTTTATTCTGGTATTATTTCTACTTTATTCTCGTATTACTTGATTCTCATAACTTCATTCTCACTATTACAGCGTTAATATTTTATTATTTTGACTTTAATCTCATTCTTTTGACTTTCTTCTCTAATTATTACAACTTTAATCTTCTGTTATTACAACTCTATCCTCAGATTATTTCAATTTTGTTCTCGGATTATTACGATCTTAATCACATAATCTCAAACAACAAAATTCTCTTAGTCTGGCCCTATTACTGAGCCGTAATTTCTAAATCTGACTTTTTATGGACAGAAACTGAAACAAATTGTATTGTGGTGAATGTTTTCTTTTAGGAGGGCTACAACTGAATTTTTGCTGTGAATTTTGAAGACGACTCTCATAAATCCAAGCAATGGCATATGATAAACACATCTGTCTGCCATACTGACGTCTCTGTCCTTACCAGCAGAGAGGCGAGCCGAAGCATGGGTGCCTGTGACTACCAAATGGTGTTCAAAAACCTGATAAAAGCCGTTTTTAAAACTTTCCAAAATGTCAACATGCTGAGCTGAGCACACCCTGCTCCGATCTTGCCTGAACGATTTTGCAATTTACATGGAGCTGTCACACTCTGTCAAGTTTTAGTTTCGTAGATGTAAAGACAGGAAAGGGGAACGGGGATGCATTTTGCACCATATTTAGGTGCTTAGGATGATTTGATCGTAGCTTCAGGCTTGTCAGAAAGTGAGGATTTAAAGCAGGAATTTGATAGCTATGACAGATTCCACCTGAGAAATGAGCTGCGGACGTACCAGTAAACCACTGGAGACATGCCACAGATCATCACTGATAGTCAAATAAGATCCAATATTACCACCAATAAAAACTTTTTATAAGGAGCAATACACAGAGGCTGCTTGTTAAAGATACGCAGCGTAACGTATGTAAGGCTGTCTAGAAGCAGGACGAGTTAAAACAACCGCTGTGCAGAAAGCTTCCTGATCTGCTCTTTATCCCTGAGTACCTCCCATGCTGCTGCAGATTCAAGAGAAGCACGCCAAAGGTTCCTGTTTGAGTCCCATACTTACAGAAGCTCAGACTACTGCATCCGCAGGATCCCTCGTCTTCATCGACGGCCAGCTCTAATGCTGAAGGGTGTCGAATAATTAAACATCGTAGATAATGCAGGTGAAATTTCTGCTGTGAAAGGGAAGCTGGGTTCAAATATGCTCCAGATGGGAGGGAATCCAGTTTCCACATTTAAGGGATTAGGGGATTATCATGTATTTAACCAAACACTCTTACCCTTACCAGTCTTTATACTCGATTATACCCAAGTAATTACCAAAGCAAACCAAAATACTTTTGCTATAAATACACTGTTGATTAAAGATGTGTACCCAAGCAAATGCAGCAGCACTGAGAAGTGTACAAGACGTCACTGCATAAATATTCAATTTATGTTATAGAATAGAGAACAGAATAGAAATGTCCTTTATAAAATAAAAATCTTACATACATAAAAACAGAATCCAGAGTAAAAAACCAGAACAATAACAAACGTGACGCGCTAGTACGACTCACGCTTGTCGTAAGCAGTGACGTTTTTCTCTCCTCCAATCAGCGGGCTGTGTTGTGTGACGCCAGTAGCTCCACCCTAACCGTCCCGTCGGCCTACGGACCGACAACCGAAGCGGGCCCAGGCACGGTGCGGTGCACGTCGGCCGCATGGGCCGCTTTTACGGTGGAAACAGACAAAATAGCGAGCCGAACCGCGCCGACCCGTGTCGTACCGCTCAGTGGAAACAAGGCTTAAGCGGAAAAAAGGTCAGATTTTTAGCTTGCAGTCCCACAGAAAGCAGAAAGTTGTGTGGAAATGTTAACCATTCAAACATCCTACACAAAATGTTCAGTGGAAAAGAGGCAAGAATCTAATACCAGCTCATCCCTATCCACAAGTTCAAAGAACAAGTTTATTAGTTTGCTATTAAATTAAACATCATTAATATTAGACTTTCAGGCTTACAGGCTCAATATTATGTATTTTCCAGGCACATAGAATCATTTTATAGCACAATCAAGTAACTATGTTACCTTCAGTTGTTATAAAAATGCTGGATATATCAAAAAAGAAATTTAACTTCGCAGTTTGATGCTTTGAAATTGGGCCTCTGTCTCTTAAAGAAGCTCCTACTCTTTCTGACATTCCCCCTTCAGGAAGTCATCACAACATTATTTCTCTATTAAGATGTTTACAACCTATAATGAGCTCAACAGATGTGCAGTTCCACCAGGTGTTAGCTAACTACTGTTGCCACTAGTCTGGTGGAGCTGAGTGGGGAAAGTGCGGGGGAGGGGTGCTCTGTGAGGTGGAAGCTCGGCTGGGAGACTGCAGCTCCGAGGAGGAGCTTTGTGAGAGCAAGAGTTTAGGGAAGGATTCCTCAAAGATGTATTAAAGAATCAAAGCAACGCTCCAGGTATGTTTTTGAGGAGAAAATAACATCATAACATATTAATTTTACAAAACACCCCCCCTTTAAGGACATATCAAGATTAGAGTCGTGTTCTTTACGTTTGGAGAGACGTGGTGAGATCATTTTTTGTTGCCAGTTCCCTTCATCTCTATGGGTTTACTGCAGCATCTTAGGTGCAGCGCTGCACAAACTTCTGATGTTCTGTTTAAATCAAGAAGTGAAAGCTGCTCAAGCACATAAGCAGGTTTTTGCTTTTGAACCACAAAGGGTGTGGCGGGAAGAGGAAGAGGAGGAGGAGGAGGTAGTGGTTTGGCATCTGTAGATCTATAATAAGGAATAAAGAGAGCTTACAGGACGTGCGTTTAAAAAAGAAACGCATTGTAACTGGCAGTTGTTTCTATAAGAGCCGAAGATTTCTTATGAACAAGCGTGTGTGCTATGAGACACAAAGCAAGGTTTGGAAAATAGATTGGACTTAACAGCTGTGAGTGTGTCACTGTGGATTTATGTTCATAGTGTTAAACTGCAGAAAGATGAAGAAGAAAAGAGGTGAACTTACAGACATGCTTACTCAATGTTATATATTATTGCTAAAATGGTAAATTAACATAATTCCACCTGGTTATCTTCTTTCTTTTGGTCTAAATCAGAAGTCTTTAGATCTTTTTAAGTTTTCAAAGGACATTTTCTGCATTTTTGTTATTTTTTTTTTTTTAGTCTAGTTTCTTGTTGATTTTCATTTTTCTGAAGGAAAACATGAATGCTATGAGGATTAATTTTAGTCAGACATATTTAAAAAATTGTAACATACAGTACTCCGTTTTCAGAGGAGTCTCCTTGTCCGGATCTATGAATTATTCAGCTTATTCCTTAACTCAAGAAACAAACCAGTGTTGTTTTCCAAACACAACAAACCACATAAGTGAAAAAATTCTCAGTTTAGGTGTTACTAACATCCTGCTGCAAATACAAACTCCACATTGTAAATTTCCCTAACTGAATAAACGACAACTGCAAAAGATTTAAAAATGAGCAGATATAAGTTGTCGTATGTAGTGATTGCCAAACAGTTGTTAGCTAATTCTATTTGTGGATTAAGGGAAAGATGACACATTGTTCAAATCCTGTGTCAGCTCTTTAGTGGATTTCAAGTATTTCCTAAGGCTACTTTTCATCTGTACACAGTTTAAATTGATGCGTGTTACTTCTTTTGCCCACACATTGTCTAATTTCCATTTGTTAGACCACACACTGCTCATCATGTTGAGATATGTTAATTTATCAGCTGACATGACTGGACAGAAAATATATAGGACAGCAGTCACTGTTCTAAGACAAATCAAGTTACCTTAAGTAATAGCTGTTGTAATGGCGTCTCATACCAAGTAGTGTGGAAATACTGAAGCAACATCTAAAGACATCAGCCAGAAAATTATGGATGATAACCCTAAAAATACAGCCAAACCTGTTACAAAGTGGCTTAAGGACAACAAAGTCAACGTTTTGGCGTGGCTGACACAAAGCCCTCATCTTAGTCCTATAAGGCATGTCTGAGCAAGACGGCCTACAAACCTGACCCAGTTACACCAGTTCTGTCAGGAAGAATGGACCAGAACCCCAGAAAACTGTTGCAAGAAGTTCAAGGAAGGAAACCTGAAATGTTTAACACAAGTCATACAGTTTAAAGGCAACGCTACCAAATACTGAGGAAATTTATGATGAAGATGTTGGAAAAATGTTTGTTTATCATTATTTTATGTTATCTGTTCATTGTCAATTGAATTTATTGATTACATTGTTTTTGATATATCATTTACTTATGTGGCGCCACATCCCCTGATGTTCATTTGCCCTAAAGTTTCCAGACAGTCTAGCAGAATCACATTTGATGGTTGAAGTAAAACTTACACATTGTAACATTTATAGTGTTCAGAAAACTAAGTTAATTTCCTGTCTATGAGACGAGGTCGGTCTGTAAGACGAAGAAACATCGCTCCTAGGTGTTGCAGGCTGGAAAAACACCTTCCTTGCGTCTGTGCAAAAGGTCACAGAGAAGTGTATAAAAGCAGATCGTTTCCTTTGTTGGTTAGAAGCCCGATGACCTGCACTCCTTGAAACGAACATTTGTGAGTATCTGTCTCTGACTGATTTTGTCTTGAATGTTTCCTTAATACTAATTTTCCCAACAGAAGACATTAATAAATAAATTGCTGACATATTCTTTCGCTCTTTATTCCGGCATTTAGCAAATATAAATGATTTTGGTGATTCTAACTGACCTAAAACAAGAGAAGTTTGGACTTCAGATGGTGAGATGGTGTATGTAAACTTCTGGTTTCAGCTGTACATTCAGTGATGGTTCACTGAGACTTGGCTGGAAAGATTATGGCAACTAACAGGATGGATGATGAATGAAAAATTACCCAGAACCCAGGAGTACAAATGAGATGTCTGCACTTTATTTTGTAACACTACGTTTCACTTCACCGCTATTAGCAAACTGCAGTCTTTGTCCTCTATGGGTCTGGCTTTTGTAATGAGAAAGCACCAACAGCACGTGAACAAAGCAGACAGGACAACATCTGAATGTCTTCTACATATTTTCATAACTACATCTTGAAACTTTCTAATATTTTTTTTTTTTTTTTTTTTTTTTTTTTTTTTTTTTTTTTTTTTTTTTACTTCTGGGGGTTTTGCTGTATTTTATATGAATCTCTGGTTTTTGGAGTACAGTGGACACCCAGTACTCGTAGGGGTTAGGAGATCACTGCCTATTTTAACAGCTCAAACACCAAATATAGCTCAGTATGCATTAATACACAGTGGAAACCGTCCTAGCCCTACCGCAGAAGCTAACATCTATGGGCTTCCTTATCTCCACTCTTGGGTGTTCAGCCAATCAGCGCCAAGGAAAATAAATGGCGCTCCTGGATTGGCTGCTTAGCAAACGCCGGCCAGTAGCGTGTCAAGTAGCACTGAGCCAAGGCATTTGAGCTTTCCAAGCTGCATTTTCTCTCAGATATTTTAGATAGGTCCGTAACGATTAACTGGATTAATCGTGATTAATTAATTATTGAAATAATTGTCAACTAATTTAGTAATCGATTATTGATTAGCTGGAGTATACAGACTCTAAAAAAGGCCATTTGCTAAAGGAATAACATAGCCAGAGCAGTAATTGAGCCAAAACTATACAATAAACATATACATTTTGCATTTAAGATAAAAAAAAATCTTCTCTGTCAGTAAATATGTTCTACCCAGAACTCCTCAAGTGGCATAGTTTTAGATTCACCTGGTTCAAATAATGTAAAAAAAAAAAAAAAAAAAAAAAAAAAAAAAAAAAAAAAAAAAAAATCTCCTATTAAGCACCTTTTGCTGTCCAATTATTAACCAGTTAATCCAAAAACTAAACAGATCAGCCCTACACTGTATTGATGTTAATTCAAGCAGAAAGGGCTGAGCTTTTCACATGTTGATGTTAGAAGTATTTCTTTAGCTGCAGATGAATCCTGTTCTACAAATGATCAAGCATTCACTGATGAAATGCTATATTATTGCATTTTAGCCAATAAAATATTTTTCTTATTTAGAAAAGGAATTGAATTTTTTTGTTTATTTGCATCTTTTTGTGTATTTCTAATATTGTATCAAAAAGCAAAAGTGGTTAAATGAAAAATCTGCAAAGCATGCCAGTTTGTTTTTATCCGATTAACTGATTAATCGCCAGAATAATCGATTACTAAAACAATCAATAGCTGCAGCCCTAATTTTAGATATGCTCTCTTGACTTCATCATTGTTTTGTAATCAATAAATCCTATATACACTAAACCATTAGAACTGACTGAGGGTGTACTTTCTTTGTACCGTCACTAAATGACATGCTTAAATATTATCATTTTACGACAGTCAGGCCTCGTGGCTATGAGTGATCACTAAAGCTAACAAAAAGGATATAGTCCATGCTATTTAGATATGCATGGATTACATGTATGTTTATGGTAACATACTGAATGCAGAGGACTGTCGTTTCACACATACAACCACGGCAATGAGCCCCCAGAGTCCAAAGAGGACATGAGGCTGTATCAGAGCTCTCAACCGCAGCTCATAAAGATCCATCGTCGTGAATATCTGATGAGAAGTCCTCAGGGAGGTTTCGATGCAGCCTGGCTGCACACACAGATGCTTCTAATACTGCATGGAAAACACTCTGCAGATAGATCTTCCGGAACAAGCTCGTTTTCCCCTTCGCTGACACAAACAACCGGGCCTGAACCCAGCAGGACGAAGCTGCGCGTTTTGTTTCTGAGAATCAGGAAGCGTGATTATTGGTAATTGGACGGTTCTTCACATGGGTGTGTTTAAAAACATGATGTCAGGATGAGCAATTTATTTTTGGTGTTGGCACAAGATAACTTACACTTATCAGCACCAAACACACCCTGCACTCCCCAAAGTTCATGCACTATCAGCTTAAAAAACTCAAGAGCTCGCTGCCAATTATCTGGAAGAAGCATTAACTCTACAAGTTGGAAATTTCTCTCCACTTTCTGTCTACCTCTGCCTTTTCTATTGTAAGGCAAACATAAAAGTTTTGTTTCTTTTATGTTTTCATAGTGGGCATATCAAACATTTTCACTGTCTTAGATACCATACTCAATGTCTAATTGCACAAAACAACTAATGTGAAGAGTATACTTTTTTTGTTTGTTTTACAAACAGGTTAAATGATCAAACATTTTGAACTATATTATACTAAAAATATACTATACTATAATAATACTAAAAATATTAACTAAGTATCTGAGAAAACTTAACTCCTGAAAAATGAAAAACAGAAAAATGTATGACAAAGCTGTGTTAACTGCAAAAAACTGTGTCACATAATAGCCAAGACTTTTCCACTGCTGGAAGATAACATGCTCACAGAAAATGTATGTTTCTCATCTTTGACGAGAGTCAAAATGTAAATTCTCATATTTCCAGTCAGAAAATAATATTTTTTGGAAATTATGTTAAAATCTCCATCTCAACCACATTATTTTATAATGCTTTGGAGTTTCAGTTAAAACAATATTTCAATCCACAGCTGGGAAAAAAATGAAGTTTATTTGCTGGAAAATGTTTGGGGGGCGTCTGCACTAAAATAGGAATATTCTATAAATAAGGATGAAGGAAACTGTTAAAAAAAAAATCAAAGTGACTTGTAATAAGATGCTTACAGTGGAAATAAACACTCAGCAAATTTAGCCACAAAAACAATTTTTCCATCTTTTAGTTCTTCAATCAGCTTAGAATTAGATAAAATCAAAAAAGTCAAACTTATACTGAACTATTTTACACTGATTAGGTATTCTTTAAAACATAGTTAGGGTAAATGCTTCATAGATTACTATTTGTGAAAAACAAAAAAATAGATTCTTAGTTCTCCCTAAAATATTGTTAAAATCTTCTCTTGACATATGAACCCAATATCCCGTATCGTCTCACTTCATGAACTGAATATGTATCATCACACTTCTACCCACTGGTAATCTGGTGTCAAAACATGTCAAAGGGGAAGTATTATGTAAAATTTTATGTAAATTATGAAAAACGTTTTTCAGCTTTACATCATGTTATAATGTTATTTCCTCACCAAAAACATACCTGGAGTGTTGTCTTGATTCTTTCATGCATGTTTGACAAATCCTTTAATCTCCCGTGGCAACCATTCAGCTGTGCAAAACGCCTGGATGGACCGAGCTCATCCTTCAAGGCTCAGCTCCTCCTCAGAGCTGCAGTTTCTAAGCTTCCAACCTTCCGCCTCACAGAGCAGCCCTCCCCTACGACTTCCCCACTCAGCTCCTTCAAACTAGCCAGCAGCAATTAGAAACACCTAGTGGAACTGCGTATTTGCTGAGCTCATTATACGAGCTACTTCTCAGTGCAATGCTGGTAAAAACGTTGTTAAAGGGTTAATAGAGGAGCACTGTTGTGATGACTTCAGAAAGGGCAGGACTTTCTTAAAGAGACAGAGGCCCAATTTCAAAGTGTTAAATTACGAAGTCAAATTTCTTTTAAGTCATATTTGATATATACAGCACTTTCATAACTACGGAAGGTGACATAGTTACTTAATCGTGCTACAAAATTATTCTATGTGCCTGGAAAACACATAATACTGCCCCTTTAAGACTTGGTCAGCTCATTAAAATAATTAAAAATGCAAACTCCCAAAAACATCAATAGGCACCATCTTCTTAAATGCACAATGAATTTACTAAATCACCTAAAGGTTATGGATTCATATTTAAATTAATGTAATCTTGTAATACATTCTTTTTCTGATTGATAACAATCTCTACCAAGGAACCTGCAGTACTTTTTCCCATTATAGTTAATGTTTCCTACGTTTAATTGCCTACATAAGATGTTTGTGCAGATATGTCTGGATGGGTTACAGACCTTAGACAATAAACTGGAATTAGCCAAATTCAGTAAGAAGGTCAAACACTAATAAAAACTCAAATCTATTTTAGCCAGAAAAACTTGGTGCATCTCTAACTTAAACTGCACTGATATTCATTGAAAATAGCAAAGATACAAGGCAAAAGCTTTTCTGGATCCAGGACTTGCAGGATTTTCAAACAGGTTTTATGGATGTGGAAAAGTGGCTACGCTACATTTCTTTAAGGGCTTTTATACTGATGGGTTTTGGAGCTGCTGAGGAAGCACCAGAATGTGAGAAAGTTGCTGGAAGAGTTAGCTTTCACTTTCAGAATTAGTGTGGAAGATTAATTTAGATCTGCACGAGATTTAGCATGAAATCCAGCCAGACCCATTTCCAGAGAAAATGTGTTTGGGCATACTTTAAAAGAGAAGAAGAACCAAGAAGTAACTAACTTATTATGAATCGTCAGTGGGACTTCTCATCCAGCAGCTGAAAATGAATGCACAATACACTTCTAAATAGTCAGGAAATCTCTTTTTTTTTTTCTTTTTTTTTTAATCTCAACCAAAGAAAGACCATGAAAAACAATGAGTATACAGAAAGGTTTTGTAGAAGCAGGAAACCAAATGTATACAAAGATATAAACGTCAAAGTTTAGGACGCTTAGGTTGAACTGTGGATTTTTTTGCTGAGGAAAAAAAGCTGAATATCATTGCTAAGGTTATTTTACCAAACTGAATGAAAACAATTTAAAAGACACCCACAAAACATATTCTTATATAATATAAGAACAATCACGTCATAGCAGTGTAAACGACCAATATCCCCATTTTGTATCAGTGTGTTGCCATTTCGTCTCTTCCTCCAACCATTATGTACCTTTGAACAAACCATTTTATTTCCAGAGACTTAACCATGATAATTCAATTTATTTCCCTTTGTAGTATTTTGAAAGATTATGTCAATAAATAATCAGAAAAATGCTCATATCTCATGTATAACTTATTTGTGTATTGTCTTCTTAAGATTTTATATTTTGCCGTATAACCTGTTTGATTGTGGTTCTGATGCCTGTACGCACCAGCTGGCTGTTCTGAAACATGACTATGATCAAAAGAAAATAACTGAGTGACTTCTAGTTGTTTGTCTTCATCCGAGTCACAGAAACTAATTTCCCTACTGAGGAGTACAGGTATCGCGAGGGATAGAGACCACATCCGCCTGTGAATAGTCAAAATCCACCAATACTTGAAACCCCCTCTAAAAACACTTAAAATTGCCTATTTTAATAGTTCAAACACAAAATATATCTTAACATGCATCAATATGTACAGTGGAAACCAATCTTAGCACAACATCCACAGTCTTACTTATCTCTGATCTTGGGGGGGGGGGGGGTTCAGCCAATCAGCACCAAGGAAAATGAATGGTGCTGCTAGATTGGCTGCTTTGCAAATGCCAGCCAATAACATGTCAAATAGCATTGCATCTAGGTATTTCAGGCTCCCAAGTTGCATTTTCCTTCAAATATTTTAGATATGCTCCACAAAAAAAAAAAAAAAAAAAAAAAAAAAAAAAAAAAAATCTGTGAATAATTTGAAGTTCGGTTTCACAGACAAAATAGCAAATAGGTGAATCCGCAAATCCTGAACCCCAAATAAGCCCTGTGGAAGATGCCTCCTTCTCATGAATATTACATAAGTACAAGATGGCAAAATGACAACAATCTGAATAAAAAAGGAAATATTTGGGGGGGGGAAACTAGAAATAAGCTCCATTGTTCTAAACTGAATAGCAGTGTCTATTAAATCAGAAAGTGAAAATCGCTTTTTTTTTTTTTTTTTTTTTTTTTTTTTTTTTTAACCATAGTGACTAAACTGTATTTAAATTACCAGAGAAAACATAACAATCCAGTTTTTGAGTGGATATTTAATAAATGTTCTTTTCTTTCCAACAGAGTGCATGCTGCTGGTAAGAGCTGTAGGTTGCCACATTATAGTCTAGATACACCCATCACAGATCAGATTATCAGTCATGACCACAGAAACTCTTCGGTGACAGCTCAGCCTGATAAGGAGCTAAGGTTCCCCACTGACATCAGCACCGACACACTGATACCTACTTTTACACAAAACCACAAATGAAACACTAGCAGGGAATCAACCTGACCAAGAAAGGAGGACACCATAGAAGAAGACAGACTGTGGATTAAGAGAAACTGAAGGTCAAATTGGTGAAGCTAGATATCTAGATCCATCTGCAAAGATGAGTTTTGACCAACAACATGCCATCCTGAGATGTCTTTGCATTAAAAAAGGGAAATCAGTAGTAAAAGTTCAAGTTCAAGTTTATTTGTATAGCACATTTCAGCAGCAAGGCAGATGAAAATGCTTCACATCATGAAAACATCAAGCAAATATACAGCAAATCATCAAGCAAATATCATTAAGCAAATATAATTTGAAAATATAGTTCAGTGTTCTAGTTACTACTAATCAAAGGCAGCTCTAAACAGGTGGGTGTTTAGCTTTAATTTGTTCCAGATTAGTGGTGCATAGAAACTGAAAGCTGCTTCTCCATGTTTGATTCTTGTTCTGGGGATACAGAGTAGACCAGAACCAGAAGACCTGAGTGGTCTGGAAGGTTGATACAATGACAACAGGACTTTGATGTATTTTGGTGCTAAGCCGTTTAGTGATTTATAAACTAACATAAGTATTTTAAAGTCTATTCTCTGAGCTACAGGGAGCCAGTGGAAGGACTTCCTGGTCTTAGTGAGAACACGAGCAGCAGCGTTCTGGATCAGCTGCAGCTGTCTGATTGATGTTTTAGGCAGACCTGTGAAGACACTGTTGCAGTAATCAGACTAAAGATAAACACATGGATGAGTTTCTCTAGATCTTGTTGAGACATGAGTCCTTTGATCCTGGAAATGTTCACAGGTGATAGAAGGCTGACTTTGTAACTGTCTTTATGTGTTTCTAAAAGACCACTGCCAGAAGAACACTCACACAGCTGCCATAATAGGACCAGAAGGGAGCAACATGCTTGTCTTTCTCAGTTTCCATCTAAAAGAGATTTAGCACAGAAAATGTAAATGGGAGCAGGCTGCAGAGCGTACTTCAGCTCCTATCTAACTATCCAACAAATGATCTGTGTGCCTTTAACCACTGAAGATTCAATCTGTTCAAAAGAAAAATTCACAAAATCAAGTGCTTAAAAGCTCCTGATTCTTCACAGACAGCAAAAAAGAATATGACTCACAAATTTATAAATTTGTAAGATTAAAATGTTTTTTTTGTTCCCACGCCACATAATGCTAATCTAATTTTGCGATGTATAGTTCTCGTATAAGTGATGGGTGGTGACAATCAGTGTAATTTAGACTGGACAATTAAATGCTTCGTAAATCCTAATGTGTAAAAATGAGGGTGTTGTTCTTGCCTGACAATATAGCAATATTTGAGTGTGAGCCAGATGTGTTTGTGTGAAGTAACACTGATTATTCCAGTGGTTGGAAACATTTGGATTACACTGTGAACTGGGATTTACAGAGTAGATTCTGTTTGAATGTCAGATCAGAACAATCAAACCATCAGTTTAGTTAGAGATGCACCTGTTGTTCTGCCAGGGGTCAAAAACCTGTCAATGTTTCCCTGATCTGAAAAATAAGAGTTCATTTAATGCTTTAATATTTTAATTTTATGCTTAAATGTTCAAAAACTGAGTAGCTCTGTTATATTAGTTCTGATTTGTTCTTTCTCTTGACTTTTGTTCATAATATTTTTAGTTGAGGCGTTGCATGTTTGGACAATCACTCCCTCTGGTTTTGGAAGCTGTGCAGCTGGAAGGATTTTTCCTCTTACTTTTTTACTTTTGGACAGTTGCTATGATGCATAAAGGCAAAAAGGTATTGTTTTTTTAATCTGGGAACAGCTGATTAGCATCTCAAAAGCTCAAACAAAACCTGAAGTACAATCCCAAATCCCAAAAGAGTTGATAAGGAGGCTTCATGGATGCAGAGCAGGACCAAAGAGCAGGGAGAAGAGGAAGTTTAAACCTTCGATCATAACGGGCAAGGCTCATATCCCTGACTCAAAAGTCTCCCTGCTCGGCTTTCTAACCGTACGGCCAGACCGAGATTTAAAGAGAAGCAGCAAAAGCAAAAGAGGTGGATTAGCAGTGCTCGCCACCAACCAATGGTGTCATCCAGGACATGTTACTGTGAAATATTTCCTCAGTAATGAGACTGTCAGACCGCAGCAGTCTTCAGTCAGAGGCCTCTTCAGATTTGCTGCAACACTCACTGCTACCAGAGATCCTTCCTGACCATAGCATCAACATCAACAACGACCCTTTAGGAGATACTTGGTGATGTGAGTTACAACAAGATTTAATTTACCTCTGGGATAAATACAGTATTTTTTAATTTAATTTAAAATTAAATGAATTAAAACTATAACATCCCATCATCTTCAATCTATAAAACTATTAAGCAAAAGAAGATACCTTGATGCATTTTTATTTCTAATTTAATAAAAATCTGATTAGGGTTAGGGACAGACACTTTAATGCATTATTGGAAATAATCTTGTAATTCTTTTATTTTCTCTTAGATTCAATACTAATACCCCTATCGTCAAACCTGAAGCAGGTTTTCTCTGCCATGTCAAACTGAAATCGTCCAGAATCATAATCGGACCTAAAAGAAAACCATAAACTGACATCAGCCAATATACACCTCATCTTTAGTGATTCTTCATTGAGTTGTTTCGTGACCAGTCATGATCATTTTATCCTGAAATAAACTGATTCTTCCTGGTATTATACTAAACTGCACAGCAGGTAGGAGCCCATAGGGGGCTATTTTGATCAATACTTCTCCACGCCTGCTGCTATTCCCTGAGTTATGGTAATGACATCCCAGAGGCATTTCATCTTTTCATGGGCAACCTTCAGATCAATGCTGTTTAAAAAAAAAAAAAAAAAAAAAAAATCACACAAAACATTGCACTGCAGTTAAGGTTTCGCTCAGAAACAGGAACGCTGGAATGAATTCATGCTGAGTAAGACATTAGCGTCCTGACACGTAACATGACCTGCTAATGCACGCGTTACATCACGTCTACGGCTGTTTTACTTCTTTAACACAGAGCACACAAACCACAGCGGCAGCCACCAGCTACAATTGACATGCTGCACTATTTTGCACTTCCTCTATACCAAGGAGGATGTCATTCACTGATTAAAATAGGGTCATACAAAGAGCACGAAACACAATCTTCATAAAGGAGCCTATTTTGGATAAAAATAGAAATAAAAGTAATTTAATGCAGAGATGAATTGTAAAACATTCGTGTTTGTGTTTCCTTAAAGCACAAAGTAATCATCAAATATAATAATAAAAGAGCAGGTGGCTTCCTGGGTCAGAGCTTTAACATCTGTTTTCATGAGGGATCAATATAATGCAAACTACTATTGATACTCAAACTACTAGATTAGCAGCAGTTGATGCAGCTCTGCTCATTGTGAACATGTGAATCACACCAGCTGCCGTTATGTTTTTCTCCATTTTATCCGAGCAGAACAAACAGCGCAGGAGAGATCAAAAACAGCACCGTTGGTTAGTCCTGGATAACGAGCTTTTTGAAAAGAAGACCGTTCTCTCTTTCAGGTAGTTTTGTAAATCTTAGATGTGGGGTTTACATTACAGCTCCTGCATGCAGTTAAATAAAGTAAGTGGATCATTGATCAATATTTTTAAACTGTATTTGCTTGATGAGCGCCATGATTTTGCCGATGATTTTGATGATTTTCATGTGTATCTGCTAGATAATTTTGATGATTTCGCTCGATGATTTTGATGTTTTTGATGATTTTACTGTATACTTGATTGATGTTTTTACGATGTGAAACACTTTGGACTGCCTTGCTGCTGAAATGTGCGATATAAAATAAACTTGACCTGTCTGAGGAAAACAGATCTGGAGGAAAGAGACGCTCTCTGGGAGCACAGCAGAAGTCAATGGCAGCACTGACAAAAAGGCCAGACCTCGTTTAGATTAATGGTTTGTATGCAGACGTCCTTGATTAACATGATTGAGGATGGTTCCCAAGGCTGCTGGTAGAACCACTGATTGTAAAGGTCCTCTTTCGATTACCACATTCCTCAGATACCACAGGCTCCTACAGCATGAATTAGGTTGGAGATTAACAACAGCAACCTTGAAAGTGAAACTTAACCCGGTGGCATGAAGGCTTGTAGAAGAGGAAAAGTAGTCCATATTTCTGCTCAGCACTTTTGCTTTGATTTATCCCGACAATTAGGGCTGCGACGAATGATTATTTTAATAATCGATTAAGCGGTCGATTATTTCGTCGATTAATCGATGATTCGGCCAGAAAAAAAAAATTAGCCTGTCATTTTTTGCTGTTTTTTTTCTGAAATGAGAAAGACAGAATAGTATGAGTTTGTCTTAGAGGACAAGTTACAAAAACAAGTAAGTAGCCCAATGAGCCATTAAACACAACACAAATAGAGCCGCAACTAATGATTTTTAGTAGTTGATTATTCTATTGAATAATTCACATTCTACAGATTTTTCATTTAACTACTTAAGCCTTTTTTAATACAATAGCAGAAATACATTAAAAAATTCAAATAAACAAATATTTCAATTAATTTTTTAAAATAAGAAAATAAACGTCTTATTGCCTAAAACGCAATAACAGGATTCTTTCAGTGAATATGAACCAGGTGGAGCTAAAACCATGCAGTTTTGTGTTCACATATTTACAGACAAAGGTGCTGTGTGTGTGTGTGTATGTGTGTGTGTATGTATGTATGCATGTATGTATGTATGTGTATATATATATATATATATATATATATATATATATATATATATGACGATTTATCCGATTAATTGTTTCAGCCCTACCTACATTCACAACAAGCATCATGAGTTTAAATCAAGAAAACATCAAATCAGTAACGTAATCATTAATTAATCAGCTAAAGATAAGAATACACCAATTTTCCCTTCATTTGTTTAAATTGGTGATTAAATCCATCAAAATTAAGAAGTCCCACCATTGTTTTTATCCAAAAAAAACACATTAACTAACATGTACTCAACTTTTTGAGTTTAATACACCTCAGCTAGAGGTTAGCGACAGAATTGGGAATAATCTTATAATCCCTGCTATTACCGTTGGATTCTTAATTGCCTCGCCATACTAGGTAACGACAGGTATAGGAGCTGCAGCGGCCAGAATACTACAGAAACCGATGCACAGATATTGTTGCTTGCTGATATGAGAGAATTCTGTAATATTCCACGTTTTATGGTGATTTCCATTTTACTTGTTAAATTCCATCTGCATTTTCCACATCGCAAAAATCAACATGAGTCTCTTTCCAACACTCCGCCTTCAGGAAGTCATCACAGCGTCACACCTCTATTAACCCTTTAATAACGTTTTTACCAGCATTGTACTGAGAAAACCCTGGACATCCTCTTCATGAGATTGTCACTGGAAAACAGAATCTCTTCAGTCAGAGGCTTCTTCAGTTTGGTTGTAAAATGGACTGCTACAGGAGATCTTTCCTGCCCACAGCCATCACCATCTATAATAACTCCTTGACTAAATGAGTTACATCAACATTTAATTTCCCTTTGGGATAAATAAAGTATTTTTGACTTTGGATTTGAAAGTAGCTAGTATAATGAGCTCAGCAGATGTGCAGTTCCACCAGATGTTTGCTAATTGCTGCTGGCTAGTCTGAAGGAGCTGGGCGGTGGAAGTTGCGTGCGAGGGCTGCTCTGTGAGGCGGAAGCTTAGAAACTGCAGCTCTGAGGAGGAGCTGGGTCAAACCAGGCGTTTTGCACAGCTGAATGGTTGCCATGGGAGATTCAAGGATTTCTAAAACACGCATGAAAGAATTAAAGCAGCACTCCAGGTATGTTTTTGATGATGGAATAACATTATAACATGATGTAAAGCTCAAAAAAGTCGATTTTTCACAAAAAAAACCCCACAGTTCTTTTGGCTTCAACAGAATAAATTATTCAAAAGTAGCAACAAATACAAAAAACTGCTTCCACTTGAATGAAAGCAGGGAAAGAAACGGCACGCCAAGAGCAGCTAATGGAGACATTATCTTAGGGTCTGTGTCCCACAACGGTTAAGTGGTTCAGGTTACAACAGCCAAGTCACAATATGCTTCAACGTAAAAAGTGAGGTCAGGATTTCTGCTCTTTCCCCATCTGACAATGACAGAAAGTGCAGAACTGAAACATGCTTAGTTTCGTTATAAAAAAGTGAACCTGATAATGGGGAAAAAGGCTAAGTGGGTCACAATGCGCCGTCTGTGTGGTGGAGTAGGAAAGATCTTCGGACAAATAATAGGATCACTTTTCTGCAGGAAGTTGAGACTGTAGGGCTCAACAGGTTTGTGACACCTGGTTCTGTTAGCTGAACATAATGTATGTTTCTCAGATGTCTTCTATGATATTCTGCTTTGTACAACGCTTGTTTTGGTTTATTCAAGACAGAAAGCAGCAAGAAAGAAAATAAATGGTTATAATTTATATGACAAATCAAAGAGAAGGAAAAATGTCATCATGTTTAGGTTGTTTTTCAATAAAACTTAAAAGTGGAGGTGCAGCAATCAATCAGCCAGAGACTTTCTCATCTCCCTCTGATCAGGTCAAACACTGAACTTATTCAGTTCATGAATCAAACCTAAGAGGTGCCATTGAAGTGACATTTTGGTCTAATAATGCATCAAACAACAGCATGTACTTTGAAGCACTGTTCGGTATTCCTTATAACTAAATCCACTTTGTGGCCATATGTTTTGGTGCATTTTTTCTGTTTTATGTCATAAAAATCTGAGTCAGTCTTTACCAGGTTCAGTAGGTCAAACGTAAAAAAAAAAAAAAAAACAGAAAATCCTGCTCTGTGTGTCTGTAGTTGACAGTTTAAGTTAAAAAGTCTGGCTCTGCCTCAGGCTGCTTCTGTTGTAAACGCATTTAGAGAATCGGTAAGATGTAATAAAACCCTTGTAAACTGAGTTATAGCTGGATGACTAAACCATCGCCCAGCCCAAGGTATAAGCAAACCTTAAAACTGCTTATGGCCCCAATAGATGGTAACGGAGTCATAATTTGAACCTAATTTTATCATTTCTGCTGGTTGTGTCTCAGCTGGAGTCACACTTTGTTCAGGCTGTTTTCGTTTGCCGGTAGATCAACAGTTTGCGAACAAATCATTACACTCGGCCCCTGCTCGTATAACGAAGGCCTGGCTCTGTTAACTGAACGAGAAAAAACAATCATGTTGGCTCTTATAGATAAAGAGGATGAGTGCTTCAGTTTATTTATACAGAGTAATGAGATGAGGCAAAAGGCCCATTGAGCACAATTACACTGGTTTTCATGATGTCTTACTGAGCAAATAGTACGCTGCACAAAATGAGATAAGAAACTTAGCATATAATGGACAGATCGTTTAGAGGAAGAGGAAATGAATTATCTCACTGCAAGTCATTGTTCATGTGTGACTCCTTGTAACTGATTCAAGCGGGGGTGTCTCCAGAACGTTTGTGAGATGAGGGCCACTAATAATCTTGAGGAAACACACCAAAAACCAAAACACAGAACATCATTTCAGGAGTTTTACTTAGTCGCTACAGTGGATGTTTAGGTTAGACATAAAAAAAATATCTTTGATCTTCAAGAAATCTGTAAGTTTATGCTTTCCATATGTCCAAATATCTGGTGATTTGATTAATTAAAAACAGTTTTCTAGCCCAACACATTCATAAAGAGGCATGATGAAGGCAAAAAAAAAAAAAAAATCAACATTTTACAATTCAAAGTAGGAAGTTCTACTTATTTTTAGGTCAAAATCAATACTTTTCCACACATCAGTTTCCCGAGTCTTTACTTAGAACTTTTTCAGGCAATTCTTAAGGTATTAATATAATGTACATAATGGATTTAAGCCAGATATTTCTACAGAGGCCAGTTTTTTAAATATACATCCTATAAAAACAACAGCAAAGACAAGCAGATGAATAGATGCATGGATGCAACTTTAAAACCATGGGGAGCTCTATACTCCAAGAATTCACAGGAAATTCTTCACTTCCTTTTATGTACAGTTGAAAACTGAAGCTTACATGCACTTTTGAATTTGAAGACACTAATAAATAAATCTCTGACATATCATCTCTCTCATTATTTAACAAATAGAAATAATTCTGGTAATTCTAACTGACATAAAACAAGAGAAATTTGTTGTGATTTAACTTCCGACTGTAGTGAGGAACAAAATATGTGCATGTGTCTTTTTATGTATACTTCTGGTTTCAGCTGTATTAACGCATTTCAAATATTATGCAATAAAAAAAATAAATAAAGTGTTCTTGGGAAGTTCACATAATATGTTCACCTGATTTATATCAAAGACTACTTTACTTCTATAAGTAGATTTTCTTGTTGGTTAATTGACAGTAATTTTGCGACATTTTTACAGCTCAAAGGATGTACCCAAGAAATCCCGAACAGAATGGCCACGTACTGATTTATAAAGACCAGGGAAGCACAGAAAGCTACATTTTTAAAGGCTTTAAGTCAATATTTTTGTTGGGATAACTGGATAATTAATGGTAAAACGGTATTTTCCTCTCCTTGCTTGAGGGCAGCGCTGGCACAGGTAAATACATCCAGCTGTTTAAGTTCCCCCCTCGTCTCCAACGGCCACTCACCGTCTCGGAGGCGCTGTTGCCGGGCAGAGCGTTCTCGAACGGCGCGAGCCCACTTCTCTGCCTCCTCCAGGTTCGCGTGCGGGTCCTGGAGCGTCGCGAGCCGAAAGCAGCGCTCCACGCGCTGCCGCGACGGCGCAGAAGTCATCCAGCGGCGTTTCATCAGCGGGTAAAAGTAGGCTGCAAAGTACGCCGACGGGTCCGCCTTGTCATCCTCCCGGAAAGCCCGGCAGCCGACGCAGTCCCTCAGACTCAGCACCACTTTGTTCCGGCCGACAGGTGCCGACGCGAGCCTCTGGACGATGAGGTCCCTCTCGGTCAGGGTTACGGAGCACCTGGCTCTTCGGTTGTTGGTCAGGCTAAATTCTCCGTACAGCGTAACAGGAGTGGAAGCGGGCAGGAAGTCGGATTCGGCTCTCCTCTGATCCATCCTGAGCGGATGTCAGAGCGTGGGACGCGGACGGGATCCGGGACACAGCTCCTGCGGCGCCGTCACATTACTGAAATGATGCGGGCAGAGTGGAGACTGCGACTGACAGCCTCCCACTGCCTGGACCTTTGTCAAGACGCGCAGAATAAAACCTTTCTAATCCGGCTGGATTTCAAAATAATGGTCACTTTTTACTTACCTGCGAGAACACTGAAATTCAAGGTTGATATAAGACACGTCGCTGTTTAGGAAAATTAAATTAAATTCAGATTTATTTAATCAAGGATAGCGCATTAAACAATGTTGCATGTTAAAAAAAACAAAAAAACAAAAAAAACCAACAATGCAACCTTTGTTTTTTTTTACATAGGTTTTCTAGCCATAGGCTAATTTGTAAACCATCCTTGGTTGGACCTTTATTAAAAGACAGAGAAATTAAAATTAAAGATTCCTGTCACACATACACACACATACGCTAAAGTTCTGGGAAAAACATGAAAATACATATTAGAGGAAGCTAATTCTCTGCACCAAAGTAGATTGGTATACATCAGTGTTCACATATTTGTTTTTGTTTCACCCAGGAATTAAAAACTAAGTTCTATTACCATTTTTTTTTTTTTGTAAAAATATATTTATTGAGAATGTGCAACCAATTAAAATGTACAATTAGTGTACAACAGTACATTCTATTTTTGATTGAAAAACAAACTACAATATAAATCCCACCCACATTACCCACTCTCCCTGTGAACAATCCATAAAAATTTAATTTAGCAATTACATTTCACACATATATTTAGAAGGCCACAAATAAAAAGAAAGAGAGGAAATAAAAATTATTTAAAAGAATTGTGACTAGCCAGTGAAGATTTATACAAATCAGTCGCTCAGGTCTGGTCTCGTGACTCTGTTAATGTCCCCCGTACTGAATGGAGGATTTTTTTCAGGAGTGCAGTGCGACAACAGTCCATTGATCCAGTGTTTCTGGTTTGGGAGCTCTGCAGATTTCCAGTTTTTAAGCATACTTTTTTAAAAATTTTGCTGCACAAGATGCCAGCAAAACAAAGTATATCTTGCAAGGAAATAGTTTCAGGGATGCAACATCTCCAAGTGTCCAGATCTTAGGATCAAAATCCAAATAAAGTCTAGAATAAATAAATAAATAAATAAATAAATAAATAAATAAATAAATAAATAAATAAAGTATAAATAAATAATAAATAAATAAAGAATAAATAAAGTCTATATTTCTTTGTTAAATAAAGTCCACACACTTCTAGATCTGTTACCATCTTTATTGCAGGTGGTAAACTGCTCCAGATGTGAGGACCTCTGAACTACAAGGAACCTTGACCAAATGATGTTTTGTATTTTGCAGGTTTCCAGTCTTACAACTCCGCTGCTGCTGCTGGCTTTTAAAATCATTCTACTCATAACTCTGGGACAAGACCGACGACACATTTAAAAGTCAATTTCAAAAAAAGAAACATTTATAAAATTGTCAAAGCTTAAAAGATTGCATTCCTCCAGTATTTTGCAGTGGTGCCACGTCATTGGTCTTTGGTCTTGGACTAAGTGCTTGTTTGTACAACAGCACCATAGGTTTTATAGCAGATAAGAGTATTATATCTATGAATTTTTAAAACTAAATAGAGACATCATGCATCACATTTAAAACGTGTTTTGTGTAAATATTTTACACAGTAGCAGCAAAAGATATTTTACCCCCTCTTTTTATTTTTAATGCAACCTACAATGGAGTGAAATAGCCTGCTCTGTTGCAGATAATTTTCAGCTTTTACTTTTTTGTGGCATGTTAAGATTTCAGATTGTTAAAGAAGAAAACTAGTCAGCTGATAATTCAATTAGAAAAAGCATCCACGCCACATTGTGAAAATATTATTACCCCCTTTGTGTTAAATAATGAATTACCTTTGATAAACCCAGGGCTTGCCCGAGGTTGTATGGGGCCTCAAGCAGAATATGACTTAGGGGCCCATCTTTCTGTTAAAAACATCACCATCACTAACAGCGTTTCAATACAGATTTGGTGAAATCTGGGCCGAGTTTAATTGGTAGTGATAATTGGTTAGTATTTGCTGAAATGCGGCACATTGTAGCTATGGCAATGCAACAAACTATGAAGATTATTCTTTGTACTTTTACAAACTTGCCAATTCTTTTATATTTTAAATGTAAATCAATCAGTTAAGATTGCTGTCAGCACCAATACCTTAATACAATTACTAAATATAATTTTTTATTAATTAAAAAGGATACATGCTATTATAGTATGTATTAAATAATTATGTATAATATATAATGAAAATATTGATGTGGTGATGATGTAAAGAGTGACATCAGTAGTACTGACAAGGAAATGCATCATGTATAAAAGGTAAAAACCATATATATTCATAACAGGACTTATCAAATCTCAAATTAAATTGGCAACCACATGATTTATGTATGAAAAGGGAGTGGGAGTAAAGAAGTTTGTTTTCTTCCCACTCATTTTTGAGCTAAATGCATTTATTGTTTATGTATAAATGCAGTTTTAATATATACATAAAAATGAACTGGATGACTTAGACAATGTCTTTTTGGTACTGTTTGTATATTTATTGTACATATTTGTGTATATGTGTTTGTATATATATTTTTCTTTGTTTGTTCCTTCTTTACCTAATAAGGGGTATAACATGCATTTTTTCCCCCTTTCTTCTTCTTTTTATATGGCTCGAAATAAAGCAATAAATAAATCAAATCAAATAATCAAATCAAATCAAAGAAGCAGCTTTCAGTTTTTATGCACCGCTAATCTGGGACAAACTCCCAGAAAACTGCAAAACAGCCGAAACACTAAATTCCTTTAAATCGAGGCTGAAAACCCACCTGTTTAGAGCTGCCTTTGATCAGTAATCTGGTCCATAAATTTGGCAAAACAAATCCAGGTGAGATAAGCTTGGTTTTCCAAAGGGTGGAAGTTTGAACGCAAATCAGTTAAATAAAGTACGTGGAGCATTTTTTGGTTGATCAATGTTTTTGCCGATGATTTTGATGATTTTTGTGTGTATTTGCTCGATAACTTTGATGAGTTTGCTCAATGATTTTGATGTTTTGATTATTCTGCTGTATACTTGATTGATGTTTTTATGATGTGAAGCACTTTGAACTGCCTTGCTGCTGAAATGTGCTGTACAAATAAACTTGACTTGACATCTGCATAATCAGGAAATTTTAAAGGAAATGATAACATGAACTAAGTAGGCTAAATGAAGAACTGATAAGGAACAAATTCATTGTCATTTAATGCTCTGGTAATGGTTATAAAACCATCTCTTTGGCTTTGGGACTCCGGCAAACCACAGTGAGAGTTAGTATCCACAAATAGACCTTAAGAGCACTTTGATGGATCATTCAGGAGGTCGCATTAGTTTGGACAGAGTTCATGATCTAACAGTTTGAAAGAGACTGAGAAAAACTGGCATCCATGGGAGAATTACCATACTATACCACTGTTGACCAAACTGAACACACAGGCCCGTCTCATTGATTGACGAAACAAACAAGGAACTTCTTGGATGATTTACCTCCTGTTACAACTAATTAAACTAAATTAAACTAATACAAGAAAAGAACATCATACCAACAGTCAATCATGGTGGTGGTACTATGATCCCATAGGTCTGCTTTGTTGCTTCAGGACTCGGACAACTTTCCATAATAATGGAATCTTGAATTCTGCTAACTAGCAGAAAATCCTGAAGGAAAATGTTCATTTGTGACCTTAAACTGAAGCATCAAAACCACACAAACAAGTCCAACTCTGGATGCCTCAAAAAAAACAAAAAAAACGTAAGGTTTTCGTGTGGCCTAGTCAAAAGTCGGACTTAAATTCAATAGTGCAGCTGTGACATGACCTTAAACCTGTCGTTCATGCTCAGAAACCCGCCAATGTGGCCAAAATTCCTCCACATGCATGTAAAACACCCGTGGCTCGTCATTGCAAACACTTATAGGCAGGTTTTCAAGTCTGAATAAGACTTAAAAATGCAAATTCTCTGATAAAGTTGATTAATCAACATATATTTTAATACACAATAACCCTGGAGCTTCTTCTCCAGAAGACAGTACTCTATCTTTTTCTGGTTATTTGTCCACTGTTGGATGGTATTGTGTAAAAAAATAAGGAGGAGATTTCTCTTTTTAGTATTGTCACCAGTTTAGAGTTATTTCTATTCCAGCAGCAAATACTGATTGATTTGTGGATTAAATCATTTATTCTAAATGTTGTTAAACGTATCTATTATCTTTCATGTCAGTAGAAAGGAAATTGACTGCAGCAGCCCTCTCCGTGTTATATATTTACTTACCTCTCCAAACAAATCAGTTGAACATAGATTTACACAGATTGCAAAAGGTGAAGGTCATTCACAGGATGTAAACAGACAGATTCACTATCACACCCGATGAGCGTCTATATTTTTCGTGTCTCTTGTTGCTTGACTTTATTTAGCTGCAGGTCTACAAAGCTGTGTAGTCTGAGAACAAGAAAAAGAAAGGTTGCGCTTCCCCCTAGTGGTAAGCATGTGAAAAACATAATCGTTTGAAAAAGAACTGAACCAGCATGTCTCCTCTGCAGCTCTGCAATTAAGGATAAACGCAGTATGTATACCATGCAGCTGGAATTGATGAAAGAATCAAAAACAGCCTCATTGTAATCTAGGTCAGAGCAACAACCACGGTGTGCTTCTATTAAGCAGTGGTGATTGCAGTCAGTGATGAGAGACATTTTCACTTGAAGGCCACATTTTTTTTCTTTTTAATTTAGAAATACAAAAAATAATTTACAGTGAATTTCTTTGTTGGTATCTGTTCAACAATAATATAAAGATGCAATCTAATTTTTGTAAAATAAAAACGGGGGAAATCTGTAAGTAAAAAAAACCTTCTTAAAAAAGGCACAGTGTTGAGATTTTTTTATTATTATTTCCTGTTTTGCTGGAGAGTTTGCAGTATTTTGCTACATTTACTGCTGTTGCCTTGCAGCAAGAAGGTCCTGGGTTCGAATCCCAGCCTGGGGTCTCTCTGCAAGAAGTTTGCATGTTCTCCCTGTGCATGTGTGGGTTCTTTCTGGGTACTCCGGCTTCCTACCACAGTCCAAAAAACACGACTGTTAGGTTAACTGGTCTCTCAAAATTCTCCTTAAATACTTTTTGTTCTTTTTAATATTTTCTATTTTAAATAGATCTTTAACTGTTAGGGAAAACCTTTTCCCAAAAAGGAAAGAATGGGGCAATCTGCCTGTGGTGAAGGGCCAAATTTGTACTATTCTTGAATTGTGATTAGAGGCCGCACAAAGTCCTTCAGAGGGCCACAGATGGCCCTCAGCCCACACTCTGAACACCCCTGCTTGTAAAAGATGTGCCTCCAATCCTCAAGTGCGTTTTGGTCTGAAACGAATGATAAATGTGTGAAAAGCCGCTCATGCCCACTGTTCAGAACAGGGAAGAATCAGTGATCCTGTGAGCCTGTTTCTCTTCACCCATGGCAACATTTTGGAGATCATCACATCATGAACTCTTTGCAATAACAGATTTGCAACAGAAATGTTTTAACATCTGCTATAAAGCTGAAATCAACACAGAAGTCATAAAATCGACTTTCTTTCAAGACTATCTCAGTCCACCTAAATCCTAGCGGTTTCAGGGCGGAAGAAAGGGGGGCATGAGATGATCTTCACCAGAGACATGGAGCAAAGAGGAGTGCTACGAGCTTATGAAGTGTCATGGATGAGAGCTAAGTGCTGTCCTGCTGGCAAAATTAGGTTGTATAAAGTATTGGCAGCAGGGGTGCCAATAGTTATGCCTCTGGTGATTTTGTTGAAAGGAATTATTTAAAGACATGGCCCCAGAACATCAGTGCGTGCGTAGGATATGTTTCACATTACACACATTAACTCTGCGTTTATTGTTCAGAGTCAATGGTAATATTTTCAGTTACAATAATGTTTCTTTTCAGTTTCATTTTAAGCCGTCATCGTTTTAGCCCCATAACCCAGAGGTTAGTCCTTGTGAATGTTAAGATGTAGACACAGAGCAGCTACAGTGCAATAAAAGCTCAACACCATAAACTGTGATGTTGGTCAACAGGCGGAACAACAACAACAAAGAAAACTAACAGAGGAAGCAGGTACCGCCCCTGTCTTCAAACACGTCCTCGGGACTGCCATATATCAAGCTGCTTCGCCCGTTAAGTCATTGCTGTGTTTACTCGGCTAGAGACACAATGAGCGGACGTGGAAAGGGAGGAAAGGGGCTCGGTAAAGGAGGCGCCAAACGGCACCGGAAAGTCCTCCGCGACAACATCCAGGGAATCACGAAGCCCGCTATCCGCCGGCTGGCTCGCCGCGGCGGAGTCAAGCGAATCTCCGGCCTCATCTACGAGGAGACCCGCGGCGTGCTCAAGGTCTTCCTGGAGAACGTCATCCGTGACGCTGTGACCTACACAGAGCACGCCAAGAGGAAGACCGTCACCGCCATGGATGTGGTGTACGCTCTCAAGAGGCAGGGCCGCACCCTGTACGGCTTCGGAGGCTAAACTGCTCTTCAGCGGCAACAAACCAAAGGTCCTTTTCAGGACCGACCACCTGCTCGCTTTAACAAGCTGCTTCCTGTTACAAACCACCTTCATTCCGATACTCAACTACTCTCGGGGGAGAAAAAAAACCAAAAACACGCTTTTGCTCATATGTGAAAACTGAAAACACTCCCAGAAACAGGCTAGGGTATGCTAAGCCATAGTATTAAACCAAATTAGTGACTCATTACAGACTTACAAACACTTTTTCTCAAGGTACAAATTGTTCAATTTAGATGTTTTACTAACTTCAGACAACATGGTGATGCTGAATGGGGAAAATAACTCATCAAAATACAGCTGAAATGTACTAAGGCTTTATTTTTAACAACTCTGTAGAAAGAATACATAAACTAGGATGACTGCATGATTATGAAAAGTTAAAAATAAAACGGGGGGGAACGCCTTAACTCACAGTAAGTGGAACATTTATTAAACCCCAGAGTGACTGCAACACCAAATGTGTAAGGTGGCTGCCAACTAAACAGGCAGAATTTCAATCTTAGGTTTTTAACCTGTTTTACTATGAAACCCTGTTTTTATCTTGTCTGAAAGGACACAGTTTTGTGTTGCTTCAGTTTAATCTGTACCAATGTTGCAATAATTCATTCTCCGCTCATCCGTCGTTGATGGCTGACTCCCGCCTCAAGATTCTGGTCTCAACGGTTGCATCAGGCTCCTCTTTGCTTCGTTATCTGCGCGCGCGCGGGAATTTTTCAAACCACTGAAACTCCGCCTTTCATTGGTTACCTACTAAGCGCCTCAGCCAATCACAGTTAAGGGACGATACAGCTTAATTTACATGGACTGTGTACAAGAAGAGTCCGTCTCTGCGAGTTCTCTCAAAACTCGAAAATGCCTGAACCCGCCAAGTCTGCGCCCAAGAAGGGCTCCAAGAAAGCCGTGACTAAGACGGCCGGTAAGGGAGGCAAGAAGAGGAGAAGGACTAGGAAGGAGAGCTACGCCATCTACGTGTACAAGGTGCTGAAGCAGGTCCACCCCGACACCGGCATCTCCTCCAAGGCCATGAGCATCATGAACTCGTTCGTCAACGACATCTTCGAGCGCATCGCCTCCGAGGCCTCTCGCCTGGCTCACTACAACAAGCGCTCTACCATCACCTCCAGGGAGATCCAGACCGCCGTTCGCCTCCTGCTGCCCGGCGAGCTGGCCAAGCACGCCGTGTCTGAGGGCACCAAGGCCGTCACCAAGTACACCAGCTCCAAGTAAACTCTCCGCTGCGGAACTTCACTCAACCCAAAGGCTCTTTTAAGAGCCACCCACAACGTCCCAGGAGCGATGAGCCTGTTTACCTTTAGGTGGGGAAGTCTGCACTTAAACATGGGACTAATTAGCAAAACATTTACAATTGGAAGCGCACTCCTTTAATTCTCCTAACTCTGTTCTAACAGCTTGGAAATTAATCAAGGCTCTGATTAAAATACTTCAAGCCTCAACTTCATCCTCCTTCACCTTCACTGTTTGCTAAATCTTCATTTATCGTCTCCTTTAATGGAAGCTGTAACCTGATGCCACCATGTGACTTGTGTTGCTTTCATTAAAGCCATGAATGTACATTTTATGGAATATTTTTTTTTTTTTTTTTTTTTTTTTTTTTTTTTTAAGTTGAGTAAGACATTTAAAAAAAAAAAAAATTTCCATAAAATCTACATTCATGGCTTTAATGAAAGCAACACAAGTCACATGGTGGCATCAGGTTACAGCCTCCATTAAATGAAGATTAACAGTGAAAGTTTATGGGGAAATGTCTTACTCAACTTCCCCATAAACCTTCATATTGTCACGTTACAGCAACACACTTCAATTTAAAACTGTACCACAGACTTAAGAAAATGGACGACTGCTGATTTTCATTTATAAATTGTCAAATTTCAGCCTGTTTGTCTTTAATTTCCTTTTTGCACCCATCCTCCTAACATAAACAGCATCACAAGTCGGCACATACAGGTCCACGTAGTTTAATTCAATACAAAGCAGCCCTTCCATGAAGGCCCCGGGCTTCTTGAAGACTAATGAACAAATCACCAAGGAACCCAGCAGAAGGGTCAGGGAGGAAGTAACGCTTAAAGTACAATTAGGTGATAACATATCTCATCTCTGAGCTCTGTTCAGTCATTCATCTTGAACTGGGAAAGGCCAAATGCTGACCTACTGAGCGGAAGTCATTGACTGGGTGGGAGACAGTCAGATGTATTGCCAAATAAATCTTAATTAAAAAAAAGATAAGAGTTCTAGTAATTGAGTGAGTTTCAGGTTTTTTTCCAGTACAAATGGACAAATATGTCAGTGTGCAGAAGCACAAACCTGTAAAGAAACATCCCAAGGTCTTGCATGACAAGAATTATGCATTTTCCTTTACTTCACAGTTTTAGGTTATGATGTGCTTTATCTTCTTATTTCACCCTTAAAATTAAAAAAAAAAAAAAAAAAAAATGTCAATAACTGGGAAGAAAAGAAATAAAACCCTGCAACTATGGTCTAATTTGATGACATGCGAAGGAGGTATTTCAGCTCTTTGAGTCAAGCATTGTTGGAGCAGTGACCGATCTGAACATGCAGCACACTGACCCTTGAACCCCGAGGGTGGCTTAAGCTAAGTGCTGCTCACAGACCCTTTTATCTTTATGGTAAATGGATCCAATATAACCTGTTTGTGCAGCCTGTGGGTAGAAAACATGCTTTCTTCTGGCTCCTCCATTACCACTCAGAAACATCAGGTCAACAAATTTCAAGTGACTGAAAAAGCGGGGTCCTCCGATTTCCAATCATTTGGGTTTCTTTCGTTGACTTTAATGCCAACATTTTGGTTGCATTTAACACACACGTCGTCTCAAGGCACTTTACAAAAAAAATCAGTTCGATCCAGTTATTCCAGATTTAAAGGCAAGTACTGCATTCCTATTGATAGTCATCAGAAAGTTTTCCATGTCAGGAATCTTCATTCCCCCTGAAGGAGCAGCAGCGACGTGTCTCCTCTTCAAAGGTCAACGCAATTACAGGGATGGGCCCAGTTTGGAGGCGTTCACCCTCCATTGCCAGAAACCAAATTTCAATGCTGCCATGGGTTTTTTTGCATGTCAAGGTTGACGAGATGTTGCAGTTGCACACTGAAGATGTGGTAAGAGCCACTTTGTTGGAGCAAGAGCAGCTGAAGAACAGGCTTCGTGAGTAAAGGCTTTGCAAAAACTGAAACTGCACGAGTGGGTCGTAGAGACACTGGACGTCTGTCCACAGCGGGCTCAGGCTTTCCCGTTAATATTTGAAGAGCAACATACATCGAGATGGTAAATTGTAATCCAGCTAAAATGGATGAGTTTACTAAATGGCAACAACAAGGATGAACGTAACAGACCAGCTTTCAAGTGAACGACAGCTAAAGCGTTTTCCCAACTTCAAGCCCAGCATGGCCTCAACCCACCTTTGAAGATGTTTTCAAATCTGAAACTATGGTATTTAGAAATTCATAAAGAACTTGATCAAATTCAGAATCTGACAACAAACAGCCTTCAAATGATGTTAGATATACTGTATTATTTTTTTATTGATAGCAAAGTGTTGCCCCCTTTTTGATCTCAAACAATGTGTGACTGAGCTAAAGAGCCCTGTGGTGAAGCCCCTCTGTTGTTTTAGGTCAAAACATGCCTCCTTTAAAAGTGCTAAAAATAAAAAAACAAACATAAATTAATTTTTAAAAAGTCCTGTTGCCAGATAAATCTGTTTTTGTAAGTATGAACAAACAGGTAACGAACAGTTTACCAAGCTTTCAGAATCGAAACGAGAAAAGAAATGGGAATTTTGATTCTTAACTGCACTAACCTTTAAAATGCAGGTTTCTGCCGCACCAAAGAGCTAACATTGCCGAAAATGTGTTTCTGTTATGTTTAGCAAAAGCTTTTTTAAAAATAATTTTAACAGGTTATGAGCTTATCAATCTTAATCAATCTGAGATGCCATCGCTGGTTCTGTTTGTCTGCCTGCTGCAATGCAGGACTTCTGGTGTTTTGGCATTTTTCCACGTGAAAATGCAAAAAAACAAGATTTAAATGTTTCACAGACAAAAGCCAGAGCACACCCAACATGATGGAAAAATTTAACAGCGACCCAGAGGGTAAAACTTCCTGCTATAAGAGGACTGGCGAACACAACCATCTCACTGGACTGAACGGATCTCTCGTTGAGTCTCGTCTGGATTTCTGAGGTAAAAGCTTTGTTTTCTAACAAACTAAAAAACAAAAGAATTAATGAGATCTTGCTCGAACTAAGATGCACTTCTCTATATTTTGCAGAGTCAACAGCAAACGCTGAGTTTCTGCAGCAATGATCAAGCAGGTATATCTGTGGATTGCATGGAGTTAAAATGCTGACAGTTAGAATGATTGATTTTGCACTTTCATGCAAAAAACGTACCATGAACTCTGCTTTCCTAGACGACCCTTGCCATTGCTGTGGTGCTGCTGCTCGGTATTTTCCTTTTTACTAACAATCATCTACAAACAAACTATGATCTGCAACATGCACTGGTCAAAATCACAAACTAAATCATTGTTTTTATAATTTACAGGGTATGTGGGACCAAGTCAACAAGGGTAACAAAAAAAAAACCTCGCTGGGATTTTTGAAAAGCATCAAAGCAAATTCCCTTTCTTGGGCTCCGTATTTGTTTGGAGCGCTTCTAACTCAGAAACTTTCCGCTTTTTCATCCACAGGTAAAGTCAATCCATATTTCACTGTACAGTTGATATTTTTGCTGTTTCCTTTTGCTTAGGCGCACCCTGTAAAACTCCTGACCACATCCGTGAGTAGCAGAGCCTCTAATTACGCTGCGTCGAGAGTCGTCCCTTTAAACTACAGCATGGCTTTCAGTTTGGTGAATCCTGGAGAGGCTGAATCTGAGTGTTTTTCCTCCAGAGGCCTGGACGCCATGGCTTGATAGAGATGACCCTTCTGGATCTGGAGACTGGGAGCCCATCACGGACCTTCTCACAGATAATCCTGAGACGATGTGCAGCAAACCCATAGATATGGAGGTCATGACCATTTCTGGGCTCACTATCAAACAAACCAAGGAAAATATTTATGTGTGAGTGAGGTTACGAAGGCAACGATTGCATAATTGCACTTTGTTTTGGACTGCCAAGCACAGGAGGAGGGATAAAGCAAACATATAACATCTCACACATTTTTTCTGAAACAGATTGCAAATATCTCATGATTATGATCACTACAAAGACGCATATATTTTTTTACCAGTCTGATGCCATTTTAACCAGTGCATTTCGTCTTGTTGAGTCTTGAAGTGCTTAGATGTGGTTCTGTGTTTCGGGTTATTTTTGTGGCCTCCTGGAATAAATCTGGTAGCTTAGTTAGTCCAACATGCTCTATGTTTCCTCCATTTGTGGAAAATGTCTCACCGTGGTTCCCCGGAGACCCAAAGACTTTAAAAATGCTTTGTCATCTGTTCAAAATGTTCAGACATTGAACTCCAGATATAAATGTCTGTGTTTTATCATTTTCGCTTTGATTTCTTCTGATCGGGACCTCTGTGAGATCTCAACATACTTAAGGGAAAGTGACATTTGTTTTAGAAATAATTGTGTAAATGCACTAATTCATGTCAGAACATTTTCTTTTCCTTTTCAGAAATGATCTCACACATGGATTCGGCTGCAGAAACACGGATCAAATCAATAGAAACTGCTCCGATTATAAAGTTCGCTTCAGCTGCTCCCCTAAGTCCTGTGAAAATGGTACTGTAGCTTCGTGGTGCGGATTTTAAGCAAACATTTTAAAGCAACTGATGAGGAACTGAGGGAGATGGTTACCTTCTTGCTCCTGCAGTGTGCTGGACCAAATGGTACGATCGAGATAATCCCACTAGAACTGGGGACTGGGAGAATTTGGGTGCCTTGCACAAAGAAAACGCTAAAGGAAGCATTTGTGCTATACCTGTGTACATCGAGGCTGTTTACTGTTGATGACGAGATCCCAGCCATCAGTACAGGACAGAACTTCCACTCGTAAGTTTGTCCTAGAAGACGATGCAAAATCATCACTGAACACCTTCCTGTTACCTTCCTCTTCATCACTGAAAGCCAAGATTACACTTGTTTTTGACACCGGTTTGAAAACTTAAGGGGAAAATATTAGCTAAACTTCAATGACAGCAAAGCATGGACATGTTTATTTCTAATTACAGCACTTTATGCTCTAACATTTGGCTAAACTGCTTTTGCAAACTGTAAGACCAAGAGGAAAATAACATGTGCTAACTCACTATTAACTGTTCACTTTCAGCTACAGTCCCACCAAGGGGTTTGTTTGCCGCAATAAGGACCAGAGCGACGGCTTCTGCAGAAACTACAAGGTTCGCTTCGGATGCAACTGCCCTGCCAAGAAGACGATGGCAAACTACAAGCTCCTCTAGTGGCGGAAAGCGGAGCATAAAGCTCCACTTCTGATCACGACGGGATTCTGATCGTATCATGCAGTTTCCTGACAAAATTACAAACCTAAGCTTTGACTTTCTTTCACACGCTTTGAGACTTGTTCACGATTGGTGTCTCCTTACCAAAATGTGCAGGAGTGGGAATGAATATGCGCTTTTTTCGCTCTTAAAATGGATCATGGGAAACAATTAGGCTCCTGTGTAAATTCAAAAAATCTATCTCAAATAAATCTATGAAGATGAACTAAGTATGTCTTTTTGAGATTTTTTTAATGTACATTATTCAGTTTTATAAGGTGTTTTGAGAAAAAGACAAAGACTTCCTTGTTTTACAAAACAAACAAAATAGATTCTGGACACACATTTACTGAAGTTTACACACATTACATATTAATCAGTGGTGGGCAGTTTATGGAAATCATTTTTTCATCTTAGTGCTTTTAGAATAAAAATGTTTTAGAATTATGGTTTTGATCAGGTATTCATGAAGAAAAATGTTTTTCATACCCCTTAAATGTTTTCCCATCTTGTTATATTAAAACTAAAACACTTCATTGCTGTTCACCAGGGTTTTATGTCATAGACCAGGGGTCTGCAGCCTTTACAATCCAAAGAGACATTTTTGCCTTCAGTCCATTGAAACAAAACTCATTTAGAGCCACAAATATTATGTGAAAGATAAATATCTACTAGGAATTTTGTTTTTAAAGAACTGCTGTTCTCTTTCTATTTTTTTTAGGTTTTGAAATAAAGAAAAACGTAACACTTTGTAAACAAACAAAAATCAAAAACAGGGTAAATAAAGTTTATTCTGTGGGATGTTGGTATTTGTGGAAATAACGTTGAAACATAGTTTCAAACCTAACGACAAAAAAATCGATCTAAAAACGCCTTCTGTTGTGGAAATTCAATGCAAATATTCCACGACAAAGAGAGTAAAAACTACTAAAAATATGCATTTGTTATTAGAGCTGTACTTAAAATCAGGAGTTGGTTCTTATTTCATCTTTCAGGCAAAAGTATTAGGAGCCATTTGTGGCCCTGGAGCCTCAGGTTGCAGACCCCTATTATACACCTACAAAAAGCACAACATATTTGTGAAATGGGAGGAAAGTGATTCATGCTTTTCAAAGCGTTTTTTAAAAAAAAAAAAAAAAATCTGAGTCCTCATTACTCTGATATCCATAATAAAATCCAATGCAACCCTCAGAAGTCACCTAATTTTGAAAACATGCATCCATTTAGCCATGCTATGAAGTTTCTTAGGTAGTTTTCATATATCAAATGGATTTAAGTCCATTGGTATATTTTTAAAACAATATTACTGAAAATGTGCATAAAAATACATACAAATCTAATAAATGTACATTGGAAAGTGGAAATTGTAAAATACACTTAAGATATGTGAATTATAATAGTTGAAAACAAAATTTAAACCATACAAGACGACACTTATTCAGGAAAAATTCAAAAAACTAAAATAGCGTGCTGTGAAAAATGCAGACATGTTCTAAAACTCCAAGGAGGAAATAGTTTTAGGTCTAAAGATTGTTTCCTCCTGAGAACCACAATACCTTTAACTATTGTTTGTTGTCGGTTTTACTCGGAGTTACGATCATTGCATGTCTTGTTTTCCATATTTCAGTGTCCCCAGGGCCCAATGTCGTTCACGTATTAAACGTGTCCCTAAAATTAAACTTTCCTTGAGGCACCAGTTCAATCTTTTAAAAGAGGTATAAGCTCCATCTACTGCCATATGTTGATACTAAGTGCTAAAGAAGATCGACTGAATAAAGATCATTGAGAAGCAAAAGAATTGAAGGCTAATTTATTCAATTAACATATTTTATTCAGGCACCCAAAGGAAGCTAAAACACAATCAATCTTTTTCAGACTAACTCTGTCAGGACCAGTGCAGAATGAGAAAACGTAAGAAAAGACTTTATTTAGACAACAACATTCAGTTCAAGCACAATTTTCATCCAGAAGTGAATTTTCATTCATTTTAAGCGTCCAGAGCAGAAAATCTGACTTTAATCAGCGCTGTTAGGAAGTCTGGCAGCGCCATGAGACTCCATCAGTAGTGTGTTTGCTGCTGCTCCTAGATCTTCGTTTAATGACAAGTTTAAGGCTCAGCAGGTGGCTGTTTTTATTCACAGTCTTTACATGACGTGTTTGAAAGCCTTCCGACAGTATTTGGTGAAGATGAAATGACTTGACGAGGAGAAAGGACGGAAAAGACAGCGATTATCAGCGTGTTCCGCTGTGAATCGGTGCAGTTTTCAAGGCTCCAGTAACAAAGCGCAGAAAGCCCCAGAGATGTCCAGGAGCCGAACACGAAGAGAAACCAGTCCGCATGAAGCCGTCTTACTGTGGGCCTGCAGCGCTGCTCCAGGACGGAGTTTCACCACTTTTATGCCGCCGAGAAAACACAAAGAGGAGCCGTCCATGTTGCCGAGAGCAGCCCCGGGCCGGGCTGAGTCTCCACGGTTCTCATGGCGTGTTTAAGTGCAGCCCGCCGCTCCGGGTTCCTCATTCCTACTCCGGCTGTCGTCGAGTCGCCGACAGAGACACCAGGAAGCAAGGAGATGGCAGAAGTCGCCCCAGCTCCACCGCCCGTCGCCGCTCCGGCCAAAGCGGCCAAGAAGAAGGCCTCCAAGCCCAAGAAGAGCGGCCCCACCGTCGGCGAGCTGATCGTGAAAACCGTGGCCGCCTCCAAGGAGCGAGGCGGCGTTGTCTGCGGCCGCCCCTCAAGAAGGCGCTGGCCGCCGGAGGGTACGACGTGGACAAAAACAAAGCCCGAGTCAGGACCGCCATCAAGAGCCTGCTCACCAAGGGCACCCTGGTCCACACCAAGGGAACCGGAGCCTCCGGCTCCTTCAAGATGAGCAGCAGCAGCAGCAACAACAGCAAGGGCCGACGCAAGGCTCCGAAGCCCGCCAAGAAAGCCGCTCCGAAAGCCAAGAAGCCCGCAGCTGCAGTGGCCAACAAGCCCAAGAAAGTAGCAGCCAAGAAACCAGCAGCGGCCAACAAGTCTCCCAAGAAGGCCAACAAGCCCAAGAAGCCTGCAGCGCTCAACAAGGCCGCCAAGAGCCACAACAAGGCGCTCAACAAGGCAGCAGCCAAGAAAGCTCCAGCCAAGAACACCGCCAAGCCCAAAGTCAAGAAGGCGCCAGCCAAAAAGTGAACTCCATCTCTCACAGACATGAACAGCTAAACAAAGGCTCTTTTAAGAGCCATCACTTCACTCCCTCAGAGCTCAGTCCATCACTTTTAACAAACGTTTATCTGTTTGTTGTGAAAAGGCAACACAGTAAACAGTTATTTCTTTTGCTGATGAGTTTGGGGATTTTCTTATGAAATTCAGCCTTGTTGACAAACATTCTCCTTAGTTTGGCATTCTTATAAACTAATGCTTTTGAAGATGATTACAATTTTATTGTAAAGACTTCATATTTACAAAATCGGCTGAGCTTCATTGACCTTTAACACTAACACAGCAGAGCTCCAAGACAATAGAAAACTCCATTTCTAGTTGATTTGAATACAATAATCAGTTCTCTGCTCTGTAGAAAGCATTTCACTTCATGCATTTTATTCACTTGGATCAGGTGAAATTAAATGTCAGTTCTTCTTCAGTTTTAATGGGAATGTATTCCTATCAGATGCTCAATTTATAACATATATAATTGCTATTCCACAGCATTTAATAACTCTGGACTGCATTTAATCGGATCCAGTTATAAACCTAAACCTCTTACAGTGGTCAACTGATTTTTGAACTGGATTAGTTTAATACAGATTACAGAAAAAAAAAAAAAAAAATCTTGTGATTTCCAAAACTTTTTTTTTTATTTCCTAGGTGATTTTCTCAGCATTTTGGTTCAGATATTTTAAACCAAAAAACAAAGGCTCTGGAAAGTGTGAGAAAACAGAAATTCAACTGAAAATCAAAAACACAATGATAAAGGCTAAGGGAAAGTGAATGCAACTCAAACTTATCCAAGTGTCTCTCAAGAGTAATTATGGTTGGTGATGGCTGTTGTCCTGTAAACGGTCTGTATTACAGTGGTACTCAAGAAAGCCTCTGACTCGAGACACTGTTGTGTTATTAGCTGCGTTTCCATTAACCTTGAAATTGCACAAATTGAAATAACGAAAATAAATTTGCTTAATGGAAACACGTCATTTTCAAAAAAAAAAATCTCCTTTTTCCAGAAAAAGTTTTGGCCATACTGAAATTGGTTTATTTTGCAAAGCTACAATGGAAACACTTTTTTCACATCACATGAGTCACATGATCAACAACTGGATGTTGCCACTGGTGCAAACCATGAAGAAGACAACAGGAAGTAGTTGCAGGTTCATGGCGCGGCATGTTTTGAATGACTTATCACGTGAACAAGCTTATTCACATGATTTTAAATTAATTTATTTAATAGAAACACCACAATTGTGAAACTGTTTTTATTTTTTTTTACATTAGCAGAAAATCAACAGAGATTTGTGCACCTTTGTAATGGAAATGCAGCTATAGTCTCATGAAGAAGGTACTCAGGTTTGTCCATAATGTTCTTCACTCATGAAGCCTCTTTCTTTGTAAGATGGCCTGTAGATGCTCCAGAGGAGCAGAAGCAGCCATCTTTATCAGCTTGTTTAGCTTTTTAAAATCGCTTGTTTAGCTTTTTAAATATCAGGCTCTGATGCTGCTACACCAACACATGATGGCAGAAAATACTGGACTCTCTATAACAGACTTATTGAACAGTGGTCTCCAACCCTGGTGCAAGGGGCCCATGCACCAAGCTGCATGTTATAGATGGACCTGTGCTCCAGTACTACTGGTTCAAATGATCATCCAGGACATATACTGTAGAATATTGTTTTTGCTGACCAGATATTGAACTGTTAGCATGTATGGACAGTCTTCAGTCAGAGGCCTCTACAGATTGGTTGCAAGACTGACTCCTACTGGACATCATTCCTGCCCACAGTCACTCTTTGAGGATACTTGGATGAGTTACATTTAAATTTCCCTTTGGAATAAATAGTATTTTTGAAATTAAATAGTGTTTGACATTTCTGTCATCTCCTTGCTTTTTTTTTTACCCACTTTCAGGATGATGGTTCCCACAGGGGCCATTGGGTCTCTGTATGCAGCCAATACCAGATGCACTCTTGTGCATTAACAACCAGGAAAATTGTTTCAGAAAGCAAAATCTGCCATTAGGTGCTGTTTTAAGCTTTGAAAGTTAGAGACAGTTTTCTGTAGGAACAAGGTGCATTTAGAAGTGCTTCTGTGGCATTGTAACTAGAGGCAGGTGGATCCATCCAAAATACTAAGTCGGTTATCGGTGTGATTGATACTAGCGTGGGAAAGATTCAACACTTTAGTGTCAGATTCCAATTGTACGTTTAGGGATCAGCTCTTATCGAAAGGTGTGTGGCTCTTAAAAGAGCCGTTTGGGGTTCAGCTTCGTGCAGCTTTACTTGGCTTTCGCGGGCTTCTCGGTCTTCTTGGGCAGCAGCACCGCCTGGATGTTGGGCAACACACCACCCTGAGCGATGGTGACCCCACCCAGCAGCTTGTTGAGCTCCTCGTCGTTGCGCACGGCCAGCTGCAGGTGACGGGGAATGATGCGGGTCTTCTTGTTGTCCCGGGCAGCGTTTCCGGCCAGCTCCAGGATCTCAGCGGTCAGATACTCCAGCACAGCAGCCAGGTAGACGGGGGCTCCGGCTCCCACACGCTCCGCATAGTTGCCTTTGCGCAGCAGCCTGTGGACACGGCCCACTGGGAACTGCAGTCCGGCCCGGGAAGAGCGGCTCTTGGCCTTGGCTCTGGTTTTACCTCCGGTTTTGCCGCGTCCGCTCATTTTCTGTCTTCTTTCTGGAAGTCTGGCTCGAGAAAACTGCTGAAGCAGCGGCGAAAAGCCCTGGTTTATATCTTGGAGGGAGAGCGGGACTCTTCCTGACGGACCAACCAGAAAAGCTTTCTGCACAGCGGGACACGGAAGGGAGTTTGCGCGGACTTTTTCAAAAGGAGCCTTCTCCAATAAGCAGCCACAATTGAGCCCGGGTGGGGGTTGGCTTTTCAGGCGGAGCTGAGCTGCTCACCAATCAGGAGCTGAACACGTCAACCAGCCTCACCGCCTCCCAGCTGCTGGCCTGCTTTAAGAGCAGCGAGGCTCCGCTTTCTGCAACACATTTCTCTTCCTCAGACTCTAGAGAAAGAAGCAGAAATGGCAAGAACCAAGCAGACCGCCAGGAAGTCTACCGGAGGCAAGGCCCCCAGAAAGCAGCTGGCCACCAAAGCTGCCCGCAAGAGCGCTCCGGCCACCGGCGGCGTGAAGAAGCCTCACCGCTACAGGCCCGGGACTGTGGCTCTCCGAGAGATCCGTCGCTACCAGAAGTCCACCGAGCTGCTCATCCGCAAGCTGCCCTTCCAGCGCCTGGTCCGGGAGATCGCTCAGGACTTCAAGACCGACCTGCGCTTCCAGAGCTCGGCCGTCATGGCTCTGCAGGAGGCCAGCGAGGCTTACCTGGTGGGGCTCTTCGAGGACACCAACCTGTGCGCCATCCACGCCAAGAGGGTCACCATCATGCCCAAAGACATCCAGCTGGCCCGACGCATCCGTGGAGAGAGGGCTTGAGCTGCTTTAGCTCACAAATACAACGGCTCTTTTAAGAGCCAACACTAACTCCTATTCTGAGCAAACTCCTTTATTTATTTTTTTGCCCAAGCTTATTTTTTTCAGGCCCGATTCGAAAAGGTTTATAGTAACGTTAAGTGAACTGGTCTTTTGAAGGCTATAAGAAGGATATAGCACTCAAACTCTCAAAGCTTCGTTGAAAATTGTCCTTCCTACTGTATTCAGTCTTTTATATGCATAGAAATTGTTTCCTCTGGGACTCAGCTCTGCTTTGTCTCGTCTTTCGCATTTCACGGCGCATTTAAGGCTTATCAGAAAGACTGTCTCAAATTCATCCAATGTTTTAGACTGGGACGCCAGCAAGTGCATTATGTGTCATCGATTATGTGTTTTGGGAATATAAAGTGAGACGCAAACTGCATGTTTCATTTAGTTCGTGCGCCACCAGAGATGAGGCGCAGCTCATCACTGCCTTATCCCGCTTCTCTCTTTTGGGTCCACGGGGTTGCGATTGGGGCTCGCTGGGGGGTGGGACTATCTCGCCCTGGGACTACTCTGGTCGACTGGCTCGTCTCTGGATGGGGTCTGGGCCCGGGTTGTTCTTGGCTGCCCCCTCTCTTGGACCATCTTGGGCTAAAAATGTGGGGCCTATTTCCCCCTCCGGTGGTGGGGGCTGAGTGCCGGGGTATGTGCTGGCTGACCTTGGTGGCTGCTTACCGGGGCATGGGTGCCCTGGCTCGGTGGAGCCTCTGCTGAGATTTCGCCCTGGGGGCTCGGGTCCCTTTGTCCATGGCCGGATCTGCTCCGGCGTAGCGGGTTGCTGGCCTGTGGGCTTGTCACTGAGGCCCCCTGGCGGGTCACCCGGGGCTTGCCTCTGCTGCTCCCCGTGTGGAGTCCGGTGGTCCCTGCAGGGGGCTCGGTGCTTGGGGGGAACGCTGGGTGTCTATGGCTCCGGTCTTCCTCGTGTCCTGTGGGCCCCCATACCTACTATGTTCTTAGGGAGAAACCATATAGACACGCACACACGACTAGATTCAGGTGTTTCAGATACATTCTCAGCTGGACTGCGATTGCTAGTAAATAAATCTTGTATTACCTTGTACTGTGTACTTTCCATTGTAGTTATAACTGTTATATATGTATGTTGTAGTGGATTCTTGGTGTTTTTTTCTTCTTCTCTTTCTGCAGGTCTAGAGCCAGACTTAAAGAATGTTTTGTTTTATTTCTATGCTCCCCGCCCCCTCTCTACTTCTGTCTCCTTTTTCTCCTTTAAACCTTTCCTCTATCTTTCTGTCTCTTTCCAGATATTACATTTGAAATAAACCCAAAGCAATTTTTAATAAAGTTTCATATATACGTCTCAAGCGAATTTTTTGGGCCTTACCTTGACATTCAGCTGCTAAAAACATCATTTTGTTGATGACAACACTTAAACATTGTGACATTTACTTTTACCATCTGAGGCCTTTCTGTTGGAAAACTAAAGGTCTAATTTGTCAAAACAATGTCTTCTTTTTTTTTTTTTTTTTTTTTTTTTTTTTTTTTTTAAATCCCTCAACAGTTTTTGTGCTAAAATAGCTGGCTGGATAGTATTAAAAACATAAGAAATCCACATAAAATTTCACAAGAAAAGTCTTGCATGAAGAATTTTAAAAGGTTAATTGGGGGAGAAACACAATGGATCAACAGCCTGTGCCTAACTCTGAACACCAATTTCAAGTCTTTCCATAGATTATCAATTGGATTTAGATCTGGACTTCAACTGGACCATTCTAACATCTGAGACTTAGTGATATAAGGATAAAGAGAACTGAATAAAATGTGATGTATTTTTAACCCTCCACATCACGCTTGTATAGTACATTGTGCTACATCACATAGCATGCCAACAAAGTTAAAACTTATAACTTAACAAAATATGAATAGTACAAGTACTTTTGCAAGGCTTTGCCAAGAGTGTAAACTATTTTAAATGGAAAAACAAACATCCAGAGCCCTTCTCAATGCTCCAACTTCAAAAAGCTGCTATAACAACCCTGAATTAACTCAATTATGGCGTTGTGTTCAGTAAACATCTTTAAATCCAATTTATTCCTCGCTTGTAGTCAGGAGCACACTGATTAAATAATTTCAGTCGAAGAGCTGGACCTCTGCTGAGCTCTCCATTAGACACAGAAGTTCTCAAACAATCAGTGCAGGTTACACAAGGCGGTGCTGGTGGGCAATAAGTTCCTGCTGACTACTTACATCCTTTAGTCCTTTAAACAGTGTATAAAATGGTTAACAAAATGAAATATAACCCATTAGACAATGAAACAATATCTCCCCTGGAGTCTGGAGTCTGCTAGACAGTTGTGTAAAAACTGTGACCTCTTTTAATGAATGCATATTTTTTTTATCTTAAAAAGTTTTCATTCCTAGCTGTAGATTTCACAGCTGGTTTAAATAAAGTGGACCTGAAGCTTATTTTATAACACTTCTTTCTTTTACCATTAAAATATTAGTCCAAGTCATATCTATCTATCTATCTATGTCTTTTTGAGAACACATACATGTTTAATTTGCACATGGCCTCCTATAGCTACATGGACTTAGCTTGAGCTACATAAAATTAAATGAAAAACAAATCTTTGATGGTAAAACAAAAAAAACTGTTGAAAAGTTTTTTAACTTTTTAAATTTCCTGAATCTCCAGCATGATATAGGAGCTTGTTTTAAGTCAATAATTTGTTAATATCGATGAAAAGTTCTAGTTATAAGTGAAATAATCTGCCAGTGGAACAAAACATTTGAACTGATAATATGGGAAAAATGTCTTGCTCCACTAGCAGATTATTTCACTTATAACTAGAACTTTTTCATCAATATTAAGGAATTATTGACGTCAAATAAGCTCCTATATTGTGCTGAAAAGTTACTTGTAAGTTAGTTTTGTCTTATTTCAAGTGTATTCAAGATATTGGCACTGGAAACTGGACCAAAAATACTTGGTAAGATTTAGTGTTTTTGCAGCGTTTACCAAGGAGTCCCCAGATTTTTTTGGCAAAGCTTTTGGCTGCTTGGACGTCAAGAGATGGGACGGGTGCTGCTCCCCTCTGAAGTGCTCGTTGATCTGGTAGAGTGGAACATTAATGTCCTGCAGCCGCTGTACACTGCTGCTAGCATGTCAATATGGATCAATTCCTCTTCAAAACAAACATAAGATAATGGTGGGGAAGTCAGTCTCAGCTTGTGTTTTTAAGCTTCTCTTGATTGGATCTCTCTAATGCAATCCTCTTCTTTGAGTTCAAAGAAATATTTTCTTGAACAGCTTCACCTGATTTTCCTTCTGCTCCTTTGGCCAGTGAAGCAAAACGTTCTCGTTTTCTGCTCATGAAGCCAAAAGTTTGTCTTGTCAAAGGAACCAGCAGATGGCAGTCTCAGCTTGGACAACTGTTATAGTCGATCACTAGATTTCAAACCAGATGTCTGTAAAACCCCTCTAATTACTTCGTTTCATGGGTCTAGTCCTCTTATTGATCATTTAGTAAAATGTTTTATTTGTGATTTGTCTTTTATAGGGTGGAAAATTGCTCTTTTTTTACTTTAGTACACTGCAAAAACACAAAATCTTTCCAAGTATTTTTGGTCTAGTTTCTAGAGTAAATATCTTGAAAACACTTGAAATAAGACAAAACTAATTTACAAGTAACTTTTCAGCAGATATAAGAGCTTGTTTTAAGTCAATAAATCCTTAATATTGATGAAAAAGTACAAGTTATAAGTGAAATAAGCTGCCAGTGGAACGAGATATTTTAACTTATAATATGGGAAAAATGTTTTGTTCCACTGGGAGATTATTTCACTTATAACTAAAACTTTTTCATCAATATTAAGGAATTATTGACTAAAAAAAAGCTCCTATATCTGATGAAAAGTTACTTGCAAGTTAGTTTTGCCTTATTTCAAGTATATTTAACATCTTTGCACTAGAAACTGGACCAAAAATACTTGGTAAGATTTTGTGTTTTTGTAGTGTATGCAGATCATTGCATTCTGCAGCATGTTTTTTGTTGATTGCAAACCATTAAATATTAATTTTTCCACTAGATTTCTAGTTACAATTACGCATAAAATAAGTATGTCTTGCAGTATTTTGTTGATCAGAACCACTACTCCAGTCGTCCACAACCAAGTTCTTTATGTCCTTGAAAAGGTGATGAAGTTTCCTGACTTCTCCTTTGTTGAAATCAAAGTCATCCCTGCTCCCCAGTTGTGCTCCAGGTGATGGTATATGATCAACAGAGAGGAGGAGGAGGTGAGCCGGTATGCAGATGGGAATTATTGGTCCCAGTAAACACCTGGAGCCAGAGGGGAAGTAACATCTTATTCACATGCAAGTCTGGTGCATCCATTTAACACTAGAAGATAGGTAGGCATCTTTCTCCAGCACATTCAGGGTTCACTCTATCCTCTTCTTTTTGTTTTTTTGAGCATATTATGTAATTTGCTGCAACGGGCGGAAAGGCCTCTGAAATACGTGCACTTTTCTTCAGCTTGAGATCACTTCTTGACAAAAGAGTCCTTTCACTCCGAACTGCAGGGTGCTCGCCGATTTCCTAAAAGCTATTGATTGGAAGTGGTGCAGCTGAGGAACGGCAGAGGAGCCATGAATGGAGACAGTGGAATCTCATTTTTATGCTCTCCAGCTGGGAGGTCCACTGCTCACTGCATGATGTTTAAGGGACAACGATGTAATATGACCACAAGAGCTCAGAGATATAGCACTGATGGTTTCAGCACAAAAGATTGATTAAAAACAACCAGGTTTTCTTAATGTTCTGCTATTTGTGTCATTTTTTCCTTCCTTTGACTCCATATCTTGACATTATTGACTCATAATAACTAATAATCAGCCATTATCTGTTCTTAGGGAAATTCAGGCGTCAGATCAGTGGAGTCGACACATTAACCTCATTACTGCTTATGTAACAGAGCTCAATAATCCTGTTTGTGCCCCATCGGCACCCCACACACTGACAGAAAACCGAGTGGGAGGAAGAAATGTCATATACCTCAGCATTTTGTCCGCGTTGGCATGGAACATGACAGATTCCCCGTCTGGGTCGCTTAGCACTGACGGCTTGCAGGGAGGTTTCGCCTGTCTGCTTGGCTCTCCTTCAGTTGCCCCTTAATTCTGCTCTGTTTCTTCAGATGCCCCCCCCCACCCCTCAACTCTTTGTCAAGGCGCTGCCATAATTATATAAGACTTACATAAACCTTTATTTAGCTGGCAAACAATGAGAAATCTCTTGCTTTGAGATGATACTTTACACAGTGACAGCAGTGAGAAATGTACGCCCACGTGTTGTGAAATTTATCATTTAAAACTAATAAAGTTGTCACGGATGGGGAGGTTCTCTGAGGCTCATATGTTTCTGTTTTATGCAGCGGCGGCGTGAAGCTGAAGTCGGGACTGAGCTGAATGCTAATTTCTGCACTCATTGTACGGAGCTTGGAAATTATTCACACCCCCTGGAACTTTTGTGCATTTTGTCATGTCACAGTCAAAAATGTCAACATATTTTGAAGAATATTGCGTAACAAATCAACACACAGTAGCGCACTGTGGTGAGGTGGGAAGCGAAAATATGCAATTTTTAAAAGTTATTAAAAACAAAAGGAATCTGAAAAGTATTGCATGCATTTTTATTAGCCCTCGTTTTGCTTCCAAACCGCTGAATAAATGCAATGCAAAAAAACTATCTTCAGAAGTGAGAGAGTAAACAGAGTCCATCTGTGTGCAGTTTAATCTTAGCATAAATCCAGCTGTTCCATGAAGGCCTCAGAGGTTTGTTAGAGAACATTAGTGAACAAACATCGTCACGAAGATCAAGGGACACAGCAATAAAATATCCAAACATTTTAACATTTCTCTGAGCTTTTTTTCAATCATCCATAAATGTAACGCAACAGGAAAAATGTTAATCAGAGAAGCAGCCAAGAGGTCCATGGTGCCTCTGGAGGAGCTGCAGAGATCCACAACTCAGACGGGAGAATCTGTTGAGAGGACAGCTAGTTGTGTTGCACTCCATGAAGCTGGTATTCAGTGGCAAGAGGAAAGTCATTGCTGAAATGGTCATAGGTCCTTTTTGCGGTTTTCTGCAAGTCATGTTTGGGACACAATAAAGGCTGAGAAATGCGCTCTGGTCAAAGGACACCAAAACCCTTTCAGCCCACAGCGCTGTATGTGGTCAGAAAACTTCAAACCTGAGTATCCTGAATATGCCATCCCTACGGTGAAAAATGGTGGTGGCAGCATCGTGCTATGGGGATGCAATTTCTGGAATAAAATCTGTTAGAGTCTGCAAACGATGTGACACTGGGGTGGGGGGGGGGTCTCCATAGGAAAACATAAAACAAAATTACTACAGACCCATACAGTAAATTAGAATGTTATTGAAAAGTCCATTTATTTCAGGAACTTTATCACTAAATTAAACACATTATACAGATCAAATGAACACAGATGGATGTTTGAAGGCCTTTATATCGGTTAATTATGAAAATGTTCCCTTTACAGTTCATAAAAACATGACATTGAAAATTAAAATATTTCATCAGACCAATAAAAAAAACATTTTTAATACAGAAATGTGAACCTAATGAAACGTATGTTTAATACCATGTTATTTTCAAAAGTTACTTTCAGTCTGACAAACAAGCCTTATCAGAACGCATCTTCTAATTTACTGAATATGACTGTATGAAATAAGTCAGACCAAATCAGACATTATGATTATGATTTTAAGCTATTTTGAAAAGGAGAATAGGAAAAATTGTCAGTTTCAAACAGCTGTAATTACAGCACAAGGTGACTCTACTACTTTACTCTAGTATTTACTCATGTTGGTACACCATAATTACTGTTAAACTGGTGATGGAGCTAAATGAAAAGCTGGGAGGTGATCAAAGTTGTTAATGTTCACTCTAAAGCTGAAATTAAGCTCTGACAAGTATTGTTATGCTTTTTTAAAAAAAACTTTTCAATCTAAACCAAAATGGTCTCTCTAAAACGCTACAGGTAGAAGTTATGTCAGTATTATTAGTAGTATTATTATTCTGAAGTAATATTAAATGTTAACTCTATGGAAAAAGTTGCGGTATGTTTAATATTTTTCTGATTTGTTCATCAAATGAAATGAAATCAGACTTATACAGCGCGTTGTTGGGACACTCAAAGATGTTTTACAATGAAATCAGTCATTCCCATTCACGCACTAGTTAACAATTCAACCAGACTACACTGACATCCACATTCAGTATAAAAAAAAACAAAAAAACAATCACTTTCTTAATCAATGACAACCAGCTGAAGCTAAAATTTTCATAGGAATGTTATTAAAAGGCTGAAATTTAAGATAAAAATCACAAATTATTGCTACATGATGCTAAAAACTTGAATTGTGCATGATATGTTGAAACATTTTCAATCTGTAACGTGTGGGACCCCAGGTGTCATTCAGTGGGCACCTGTTTTCCCTGAGGTTCTCTTGACTTGCAACACAATCAGGAGTAATTTCAATCCAGCTCTGGTGCAGCTGCAGCCCAGCAGCTTTGGGACATCCACAGGCCTGAGTCACCCACTGAACTGAAGTTATGCCAAGAGGAAGAGACAGGGAAAAGCCCAGGCCTTCCTCTCTGCCTTGGGAGGGCGGCTGGGGGAATCACTCCTTGTTAAATGTACGTGGGGGGGGGGTGGCAGGACACCGGCACAGACAGATGATGCTATGAGCACTGAAATGTGCCATGAAGGGTCAGGCACAGTCTTGTGAAAAGGCTCCACCGACATGCCTGAGATCATCAGGAGGAGCCCAACCAACTCTTAAATTGCAGCGTTATCTTGGTCAGTAAGCGTCGCTGAAACATTATGGGGGGGGGGGGGAGCAGTGATGTGAGAACCAGACACTTGGATGTGAAGGCAGGCAGACTGAAGCCAAGTCTCTGCACTTTCTTTTTGAGCTCATCTGAACTGCATATTTGAGCTCAGCCTCAAGCTAGTGATGGGAAGATAAATCATTTTCATCATTTTAGGTAGTCATTAAGTCACAGACTGGGTTTTATTTTGGTTGTATCAAAGTAAAAAGGGATGGATGAAAATGCATGCGACACTTATCAGATGGCAAAGATTGAAAAATGTGGAATAGTTCAAGCAGTACGAACACGTTTGCAAGACACTGTGAGCAGTTTCAGCAATCACCCAGATTATGTTTCACTCTACATATTGAGTCTACATATTTCTCATTCACACCATGTCTTACTGTTTACACTGTTTTCACATGCTTGAATTTCCCGTCACATGTTTGAAACGGCCCACACATTCTCATTTCTAAGCTGTCTTCTCTCTTTCACCTCTCTGCTTTCTCCTCACAGTTGATCGGGCTCCCCTTCCTTCACCTCCTGCAGTCTCCTGTTTCTCTGCAACACCATAAAAAACCCAATCTGAAAAGCCATTTTCCTCACTTCGTACCTCTTGCTCTGCTTGGTCGGGTTGTCTGTCCTTCTTTGCTCTCCTCTCTCCCTGCATCCTGTCACCCAGGGAGAAAATAAAAACTAAAACCTTCTTTCCAAACTTAACCTGGTGATTAGTTTAAAAAAAAAAAAAAAAAAAAAAAGGATGTTCATTCACTGAAATGCAATCATTTTTCAAATTATGGCTTGAGATCATGCAAAACTGAGGATAATTTCACCTTTTAAATAAGCAATAAAATCTGTTTGTGTTTATTGCTAAAGGTTAGAGCTATTTGCCAAAAAAAAAAAAAAAAAAAAAAAAGCAGTCATCTGAGCACAGTTTGCTGCTTGCTTTAGTCATCACGCCTTGTGATGATGCTGAAATGAAAGACTGTCTCTCGCGTTACATTCCCGATGTTACAATACATCAACCTGTTAATTTGCAGTTGATTGTGGCAGGCAATGTCAGACAGTATGATGAATGCAAACGGGCAGCATTGCCATGCATTAAAGATGATTTGCAATCTGCATAACTACACAAGATGTTCGACAAAACGAGATGAACAAGAGAGTATGGTTTTTTTTTCAGATGCAAGAAAAAGCACTGCATATCAGTTAAACAGAATACTGAAACCTCCGTGATCAAAACTGATGGATTGTAAACGGTTTTAAGAACAACAATGTCTGTAATTCACAACTGGTATACCCAGATTAAGAAAAAAAAAAAAAAGTAGCTCTGGGAAGCAAAGATAAGAGCATAAAGATAAAACTACTGGCAAAGACAGTCTTAAATTACAAAGCGATGAGACATAAGCACAAAACTGCAGTGCTTTGCAAAATTATCCCACCCACCCCTCCTAAACAGTTCAACAATTTCTCATTCGGCATATTTTGGTGGGATTTTATGTGATAAAACCAACAGCAAGTAGTGTGTTTGTGAAGTGATAGTTGGTCTTCAACAGAAAACTGGAAAGGGTTGTTTGAAATTTTTAGCTCTGTTTAAACCGATAAACCTAAATAAAATTCAGGGTAAGCAATTGCCTTCAGCCACATAAGTCTGATCCAGTCATCACCTAATTCACAGAGGTCATCTGGTCGTAATTTACTCTCAGTATAAATCCAGCTGTTCTGTGAGAAGGCCTCAGAGGTTTCTGAGAGAACATTATGTTATAAAATAATATCTGAAGCTATGAATGTCTCACAGAGCTCTGTTCAATCCATCATCTGAACGTGAGAGGAGCCATTAACATCCCATAATACACCAATGTTACTGGCAAATAATCAAGAGAAGCAGCTGGAGTCTGTAGCTCACACACCGGCTTCTTTTCACTCTTCATTACATGAGATAAAAAACGGTTACTAAAAACTAGAGCGTCAAACCAGGAGTCCAAGTCAAGTTTCAAGTCTTTGGGGTCCAAGTCTAATGCTGCATTCAGACTGAATGCCATTTGAGCATCAGGGACGTCTGCTTTAGATGCAAAGTCTACGGTGGAGGCGCCGAGAAGTCTTGTGGCATGTTTTGAGCATCTAGCACTGCACGTTTTCAGATTTCAAGCGTTTGACAAGCATACAGCTCGTCCAACCAGAAAGACTCTGGTGTGTGACATAGTGGTGCATTTTCCGATGGGACGGCAGGACCGAGAGCCCATCTACAACCAGTTGAGTTATCGCTACAGAGTCAGGAATGGAAAGGTCCTTCCCTGGAGGAGGATTAGCGAGGAGTCTGGATCTCGGGTCAAAACATTGTTACCTTGGTAAATATGTCCACCCACTTGAGTTAGCCAAGTCCGTTCAGCACAATGTTGAGCCGCTACTTCCTCTGAATCAATGTATTTATTCAGAGGAAATGTGCAGAAGATGATGGAAGAGTCTATGCAAAGGAATCAAGAGGCTCCTCCTGAAACGGGTCTTTCCACACTTTGCTCAGATGTGCATGTAGAACAATTGTGATGCTCAAGTCAAGCGTTTGACTTTAAAATCCCTTTTTGACGCTCAAATCGTGTTTGTTCTGAACGCAGCATTAGTAAAGTCTGAAGATTTTTATTTATTTGATTTAAATGCGACTCTAGTCAGAGTCTCAAACTGGAGTCGCCATCTCTGGCTTGCAGCCACTGTGTTTGTCGTCATCAGAAATACAAATACATTTTACCACTGTGTCATGATTGTTCAAGGTGACTCTCGTGCAAGCAACAATTATGGACACAGGTAAGAAGAGCTTGAAATGGTTTGAGTCAAAAGAAAGAGCTTTCTGGATCTGTTGGTATGTGGGAGGGCATACACCAAGCCAGGAACGGGTCTGTACTAGAAGACAGGGAGAGATGATTAAAGGTTGCCAAAGACAGTCCCAAACAGAGATGGAGGTCAGGTTCTTACTTTGGGTGAAGGAGTCGTGACCGAGAGGGAGCACGGAGTATCCCCAGAACTGGCGGTTGGCAGCTTGTTGGGTGAGATGGTGGTTTGTGGTCTGGTCTGCTGTTTTCCTTTGTAGGAGAGGAGGTACCATTGGAGGGTGGACAGGCAGGTGAGTTGGAGAGGATCCATAGGTGAGCGTCAAGAGCAGCGAAGTGAACGAGACACCGGGAGAGTGACCCTGAGAGTTGCCAAGTCAGCATGGAAGCTGAGCACCAATACTCTGAGAGGAACCTTCAGAGAGGTAATAGGGGGAAGAGAATCACTGGTAAGATTCAGGCGAGGGGCTCAGAGGGAGTGGTCATACCACTACTCATCATTAACCATCTGGCATCTATCTCAGGAAATCCACTCCTCTAAATACTGCCTCCTTGACAAGGTTAATTGGCGCCACCTGGGAGCTGCACCTGCCAATCACACCCTGTGAAGAGGAGGAGGCGAAAGCAGAACCCAAAATAAACAGCACGCCAGTCTGAGGATACAACAAACTGCAACTATCACAACATGACATATCGGACTTTGAGGTCAGCCTCGGTGAGAAATTTCTGATTTTCCACAGAGTTCCAGGGAATTTTTCCGCCATTTTGACTTCAGAATACAAAGGGAATGCACTGGTACTATCATTCATCCCAGTTTGTGAAGAACTCAGCTGGTTAGTTTAGCTGTTGTCGTGTTCAAACATTTTTGTTCTGTTATTAGTGCAAAGGGTGCAAAACACAGGGTCAAAGACAACAAAAGTTGAACTGACCAATGGTACCATTTTTATACAATCGGCCTTGACGCCTTGAGGTGTTAATGGTTGACCACCAAAAACTTGAAACGCTATAATTTTGATTGTTTTGATTATTTGTGGTGTTCTCCTGCTCCTGTGATTATACTGCATAGTAAACTGACTATTTGTTTATTTCAACTGAGCATGTGCAACCCTGTGAAACAGTTTCCCAGCAGTAATGCATATTTTCAGGATAACAACTCTATAAGCATTATTAAAAACTGTCAAAAGGAGTCTTGGAGTGGTGCTTTCATAGCACCAGATTGTCCATGGTGTGTTATGCAATAGCAAGTAAATACTCCCTGCCTCTCACCATTATCTTTAACAGAGCCAGAACAGGTTCTGCTTATGAACTTGATTGAAATTACTCCGGGCCACATGCATAACCTTTATATAATAAAGCAGTTATTGCCACCAAAGGGCGGAACAACCCATCATGAAATGACAAAATTCATATCTAATATGATTTTTCCAATTTTTTTTGTCCACCCATTACAGTGTTTTAGCTTCTTCATTTGGATTTTGGAAAAAAAAAAAGACAGTTCAAGAGCCAAACTATAATAAGAGGCTGTTATAAAATAGTTTAAGCACCTACCTTGGAACAGCCCAAGGCACAGCACAAAGTCTGTGTGGACAGGTCTCAGTCTGGCAAATCTGGACACTGCAGTTTTCCTCTAATCTTCCTTGCTATGCTGTTCAAACTCTTTCAGGTTGTGTGGGCATCAGCTGTAAACAGCCCTTTTCAAGTGCAGGCAGAATTTTTTTTTTTTTTTTTTTTTTTTTTTTTTATCAGATTGAGGTCTGGGCTTTGATTGAACCACTTTAGAACATCCACCTTGTTGTCCTCAAACCATTTTTGTGTAGCTTTAGATGGATGTTTCAGGTCGTTGTCTTGCTGGAAAATAAATGCTCTCTGAAGCCATACTTCTCCTATAGAAAGAAACGAATTGTCCTCCAGAATTTCCCTACGCTTTACTGCATTCATTTTACCTTCTACTTTACAAGCCTCCCAGGACCTGCTGCCGAGAAGCATCCACACAATATGATGCTGCCACCACCACGATTCACAGTGAGGACAGTGTGTTTATGGTGATGTGCATTGTTTGGTGTTCGCCAGACATAGCGCCTTGTCTGACCACCAAAAAGCTTCATTTTGGTCTCATCAGACTAAAGAACTTTCTTAACTTGACCGTAGAGTCTCCCGAACTCTAGTAGAGTCTTGATATGAGTTTTCTTCAACAGTGGCTTTCTCAATGGACACACAGTGTCTTTATGACACAGCTTAGCACCAAAATACATTAAAGACCTGTTGTCACTGTATCAACCTTCCAGACCACTCTGGTTCTGGTCTGCTCTGCATCCACAAATCTGGAACAAACGTCCAGAAAACTGCAAAACAGCCGAATCCTTTAAATCAAGGCTGAAAAACCACCTGTTTAGAGCTGCTTTTGATTAGTAGTAAGTGGAACATTGAACTATATTTGCCTGATGATCCCGATGATTTTGATGCATTTGTATTTGCGCGATAATTTTGATCATTTTCATGTGTATTTCCTTGATGATTTTGATGATTTTGCTGTATACATGATTGATGTTTTTTATTACATGAAGCACTTTGAACTGCCTTGCTGCTGAAATGTGCTATACAAATAAACTTGGCTTGACTTTATGCTACAGTCACTTGAGACACAGTCACTGCTCTCAGGTGATCTCCATTCCAGTCATTATGGGACCACCGGCACCAACTGGGTGGACCTCTGTTGAATTAAGTCAGTCACTTTAAAGAAGGTGGATATTTATGCATTTAATCAATGTTAAATATTTTCATTTGTATTTGTAGAGATCGGTGTTCACTGTGACATTTAAGTTTTTTTTCGCAGTTTCTTTGTCAATAAAGCTAAATCTTGTTGATCATATTGATTTGTAAAAGCAATATAAAGGGTTAAACATTCAAGGGGGTGAATACTTTTTATAGGCACTATAAAGCTCTGATTGGTGATGTTGACTCGTAGGATGTTCAGTATCCACATGGGTGTGGCGGTTTTGGTTGCTGTACCCTTTCTTTAACTTGGAAAACTTCTAAGATTAAGCATTTAAATAGCTCATAGGGAAATTACTTTACTGAGTATATCAACTAAGATTTAAAGCATCTTCATCTGTCGGGTCTTGTCGCCATCCCAGTCATTACCAGGCTGTAGGAGTTATTTTTGGAAGTTATATCTCACAGACGATCTACTGTTACGGTTTCCCCATCATCTAATTTCCTCCATCATAGAGTCAACCGCAGGGTCAACTCTCACCACACTTAGACAACGATGAGAAAGAGCTCCTCTGTGGATTCCTGCTCATTTTCTGAAGAGGCTTCCTGCTGGTAATGAAAGCAGAGAACAAACATATCATGCTGTTTGAGAGGAAACCTCGGGACTCTCATAACCTCTTCAACACACTCAGTCCCACCGACAAAACTACAACCCATTAAGCCGTGCCGGAACAGAGAGCTGGTGGGTGTTTGCATGTAGGTGGCTGGACTAGAGTTATAGGGACTGTTGTTTCTGACTGACATCCTGTCAGAGTTTTGCTTTGATAGCAAGGATTCACAACTTGCTGCTGCTTTTTAAAAGGTCGTTAGATTCCAGCAGGATACCTTTTAATCTTAGATGTTCAGGGTGGGTTGGATAAAAGACATTCAGCAAGAAGTTGACCGAGAAAAACCCTGCACATAACTAAAGATTCATCAGAAACTATTTTTTCTTGAGACTGAGTTTGAGAATGCAACAACTTCACCACAAAAACACGCTTTTGAACTTTTTCCACCTTTATTATGACATGCTTTTGCAAATTAACAGGGGGGGAAAGCAAAGCAATCAGAGGAAATGTCTAAAAATTAAAAAGCCACGGCTACTTGCTTACAAATAAGTTCACTCCTGTCATCATTTGAATCCAATTCATTTTTTCCAAGAAGGATTTTCCTGACATTTTTCTATCAAGTTTTGACTAGCACCACACTGATGATGTGAAAGAGGCTCAGGTGGTGGCAGCATCATGTTCGGGAGTTCAGATGGAAGTTGGATTTTTGTCAATGTGGATGAAAAGTACAACCAGTTCTCAGTTTTAAACAAAAACCCTCCGCCAGACTGCACCAGGTGACTGTGGCTACATTCCAGTAGCGCGCCACCATCATCGTGTGAATGTGTGCATGAGTGGGTGAATAAGCAAGATGATTGGTGTGTGTGTTAAACCTGACTCCATCCTTCAAATGCATGCTGCAACACTGGGAGAGGACTTATAAGTGTAAGCCATGGCATGTATGTGCAATTCTGTGAATAATTCTGTGAACAGGTGTTTGGTAAACCAAAATGACGTCACGTCGTTGGTCTGATGATTAAACCATCAGGAAACTGACTCGTTATCTTGAGAAAACGGTCAGCGTTATGTCATGATATTGACAGGAATATCTTATTATCTCGAGAAAACCGTCAGGGAAAAACAAAAACAAAACCACAAGTTCGTCCGCTCTCAGCTTCCGTAAATTCAGGCGTGGCTTCACCAAAAGAAACTTGTCCTTTCAGGAGAGCTGCGTCAGAGTCCAGAACTGAATCTGAAAGAAAATCTGTGAGGTCACCTGAAGAGGACGGTTTGCTGGCAGCGTCCTCGATTATATAGACTGACCTTCAGCAAAGCAGAGCGGGTAAATATTTCCAGGACATGTGGGACTGTATGTTGACAAGCTTCTACCAAGAAAGACTAAATGTTGAAAAAAATAAAAGGTATGAACACTTGGAACCAGGTTACTGGAGTTTTTATGTATTTATTCATCCATCCATTGACTGCTGCTGCCCATCTTCAGCAATCATTGCACAAAAGCTGTTTAGTGCGACCGACAACCAGACAGTCAGGTTTTTGGACAGGCGGAAGCAGGATTATCAGTAAATGCACGGAGAGAACGTGGAAACTCCATCCAGAAACCAGGACCTTCTTTCTGCAAGGCGATAGCGCCAACACCTGAGCTACTCTGCAGCCCTTTTTATTTGTTTGTCAGTTTAGTTGTGAAGGATACAGTATATGTCGCGTTAAAATCAGTAAAAGAGGAGGTTTGAACCAAGGTGGAAAAACAATTCTAAGTATTTTTATTTGATTTCAAATTAATTTTTTGTGACGATGTTCGTGAATAGAATCCTGAGTGATGAGCACAAATCATTTTCTTTAATGCATAAGTCATTTGTTCATCAATTTTTACTTTTATTTGAATTTTCTGTGCATATGGTCCTATTTGCTTTCTTATTTGTTGTAAAAATAAACTCTTTTGAGGTGCTTCATTTTTTTAAAGCATCTGTCTCTCTTCAGCAAAAACAATAATTTTGGAGACATGTCCTTTAGTCTGATGAAAATTAAAGTGAAGTGTGTGACCATAATAATCATCATCACTAAATACAAAACACAACTTTTATGTACATTTCTGAATTTGGAAAAAAAAAAAAAAACATTCTTTAAAGGGGCAGTATTATGTAAAATCGACTTTTTGAGCTTTACATCATGTTATAACGTTATTCCTTCATCAAAAACATACCTGAAGTGTTGTCTTGATTCTTTCATGCATGTTTCAGAAATCCTTTAATCACCCATGGCAACCATTCAGCTGTGCAAAACGCTTTGTGGGACCTTCAAGGTGCAGCTCCTCCTCGGAGCTGCAGTTTCTAAGCTTCTGAGCTTCCACCTCACAGAGTACCCCTTGCCCGCGACTTCCCCACTCAGCTCCTTCATACTACCCAACAGCAATTAGCAAACACCTGGTGGAACTGCGCACCTGCTGAGCTCATTATATGAGCTACTTAGTAAAACGCTGATAAAAAATGTTCCTAAAGGGTTAATAGAGGAGAGCTGTTGTGGTGACTTTCTGAAGGCGGCGTTTTAGAAAGAGCATGACTTTCTTAAAGAGACAGAGGCCCAATTTCAAGGCGTTAAATTACAAAGTCAAGTTTCTTTTAAGTCATATTTGATGTTTACATTATTCTTGTAACAAGTGAAGGTAACATAGTTCTTGATTGTGCTATAAAATGATTCTATGTTCCTGGAAAGTACATAATACTGCCCCTTTAAAAAAATTGTCTCCCTCTAAATCAAATACTTTCAGGTAATCCTAATCCTATCTGATTTTCAGTGTGACTAAAAACACTCACAATGAACATTGCTTCAAGACTGGAATATGACTGAAAAATGTCCTCTTCTTCATGTACAACAACACACAAACATGCAACTAACAATGCCTGCAAGCGACTACTGTGTGATGCATGATAACCTAAAAACAGACCATTATTGATGTCTAAATGCACAACATCCTTCCAGTGCAGTTAACATCCCCACTGTCAGCAGCCCTTTTCATGTCTGGGCTCTTCTGTTGCCCCCCCCCACCCGGTTTTTTTTTTTTTCCCAGTCTTGAACTGAAAGTCGACTGCAGACATTCTCAAATCTGCAGCACAGAGAAAACAGGACTGTGTATTAGAGTCACCATCAGTGCCCTCTCTTTCTGCATCTCTCTGTGCCCATTAGGAACCATAGCTCTGTCCCCCGTCATTAGATTAACTCCCATGGTCTGCCAGAGTGTTATTACCCGAGCTGCTCCGCTTTGCCGAGTGCACAGAAACCCTGCTCTCACCTAGTAATTTGAGTCAGACAGGCTCATTGGGGCAGGAGACAACAGCGAGATGCAAGTGCGCTGCTGCTATCGGCAGATATTTGTGTCCTCCAACGCCTTGATTACACAAGCAGATAGAGTGCATGCCTGGCAGAGTCGATGGTCCTGGGAACATATCATGCTCATTAGTTTCCTGCCTCCTGCAGGTAGTGAGATGTGATACGCAGTTGTCAAGAGACAAAGAGAAACACACACGTTAACAGAGCTGCTAATAGGGAGGATGCATGACACCCAGTCATGGTCCTCGCACAGGGAAACTTTTGCTGCTCGGGTCACTCTCTGCAGATCATAAATGGACAGGGTCATCTCTGAGACCACAAACAGGAACATTATATTAAAGGGGCAGTATTATGTGTTTTCCAGGCACATAGAATCATTTTATAGCACAATCAAGAACTATGTTACCTTCAGTTGTTATAAAAATGCTGAATATATCAAATATGACTTAAAAGAAACTTCACTTTCCAATTTAACGCCTTGAAATCGGGCCTCTGTCTCTTTAAGAAAGTCCTGCCCTTTCTGAAACTCCAGCTTCAGGAAGTCACCTCAACAGCGCTCCTCTATTAACCCTTTAACAACATTTTTATTAGCGTTTTACTGAGAAGTAGCTTGTATAATGAGCTCAGCAGGTGCGCAGTTCCACCGGGTGTTTGCTTATTGCTGCTGGCCAGTCTGAAGGAGCTCAGTGGGGAAGTCGCGGGGGAGGGGTGCTCTGTGAGATGAAAGCTCAGAAGCTTAGAAACTCCAAAATTACAAAAGTATTTTTGGTCCAGTTTCTAGTGCAAATATCTTAAATACACTTGAAATAAGACAAAATTAACTTACAAGTAACTTTTCAGCAGATATACGAGCTTGTTTTAAGTCAATAATTCCTTAATATTGATGAAAAAGTTCTAGATATAAGTGAAATAATCTGCCAGTGGAGACAAGACATTTTTCCCTTATTATAAGTTAAAATGCTTTGTTTCACTGGCAGATTATTTCACTTAAGTACTTATAACTAGTACTTTTTCATCAGTAGTAAGGAAATATTGACTTAAAACAAGCTCGTATATCTCCTGAAAAGTTACTTGAAGGTTAGTTTTGCCTTATTTCAAATGTATTCAAGATATTTGCATTAGAAACTGGACCAGAAATACTTGGTAAGATTTTATGTTTTTGCAGTATAGAAACTGCAGCTCTGAGGAGGAGCTGCACATTGAATGTGGAGCTGGGTCAGCCCTGACGTTTCCCACAGCTGAACGGCTGCCACGGGAGATTAAAGGATTTCTCAAACGTGCATGAAAGAATCAAAGCAACACTCCACGTATTTTTTTTGATGAGGGAATAACATTATAGCATGATGTAAAGCTCAAAAAAGTTTATTTTACATAATATTGCCCCTTTAAAATAAAATTTCAGGATAAACTTTGAGTCACTTATTTACTTATTCTAGCAGGAAACAGACTCCGCTCATAAATGAGATGGGAAACAGCTTTAATTGGAAAGGAGCTCAGTTGTTACTGTAGACAATTTAGTTTAGTCATCACTGGATGAGCACGGGAAACAACATGAAGGGAGAAACCTCCGATGACATAACATAACAATCCAAGCATCGTGTTTAAGAGCTGCAGCGTGCGGGGGGTGGATTTCCCCTCAAATGAAGACACAGCAGGCCGTGACTGTGCACCACACAAACACTTGTTTATTTCTGCTCCGCCAGAAGCATCGGTTTTCTGAGACGAGATAAGTAAGGATGTCCTCTCCCTCCCCTGGCTCTTAAGGAAAGGTTTACCAGAGGAGATTGAAGGTCTTCTCTCCAGATCAGCTTGTTGGCAGGGCGTGAAAGCTGCTGTGGCTCAGCTGGTTCCACTTTTAGAGCACAGAGCGCTTCTGTGGAGAAGCTTTCTGGGAACAGAGGAGGATAATTCAGACTGACACTTCCCCACCAACATTACCATATAAAATACATTATTTAAAAACGCTCTTGGCAAAGCAGAAGTATTATTCATAGTTGCCATATCTCAGCTACCCCGTATATCATCAACTCACCTGTTTTATTCCCACGGACCTGAGGACAGCCTGCATCTAAAACCCACCTCTGTGAGGAGAGCGGGTGCGAGGTGGTGGGGTGGGGGGGGACAAATGAAGAATTTCATCATTTACAGAGAAATATTGCAGAGTGGTTTTTTTTTTTTTTTTTTTTTTTTTTTTTTTTTTCCTGGCTGCTTTTGATCACAGCAGAGTCACTTCAGAGCCGGCAGGTCTGCTTCCGATTTTGGTCGATAAAATATTGAACGGACTCCTGGAAGCGCTCAGATTCACAGCACCTAAAACACACAAGACGTTTAGAAAAAACTAAATACCAGGGTCAGCTTGGAAATGGTACAGCACAGCAGCGCACACAGCCAAGAGGAGGCAGTTTTACTTTAGAAAGATTGAATATGTCAGTATGCCACGTTGCCTTCAAATGTTATTATCAATCAGTCAATCAATCAGTCAAGTTTATTTGTAAAGCACATTTCAGCTACAAGACATTTCAAAATGCTTTACATCATAAAAACATCATAAACACAACAAACAGCCACTGGTTGTGAAACCAGTAACAAAAATTACATTTTATCAACTGGCATCATTAAAAACATCAATGCACATCAGATTTGTTGCTCAATCTTTCAGTTATTATTAATCAAAGGCAGCTCTAAATAGGTGTGTTTTTAGCCTTGATTTAAAGGAACTCAGTGTTTTGGCTGTTTTGCAGTTTTATGGAAGTTTGTTCCAGATTAGTGGAGCATAAAGACTGAAATCTGCTTCTCCATGTTTGGAGAAGAACCAGAACCAGAAGACCTGAGTGGTCTGGAAGGCTGATACAATGACAACAGCTCTTTAATGTATTTTGGTTAATTTCATGGTGTTAAATTACAAATGAAATTCCTTTGAAGTCATATACAGCATTTCTGTAACATCTGAAGGTAACATCGTTACTTGGTTGTGCTACAAAATGATTCTATGTGCCTTGAAAACACATAATACTGCCCTTTTAATATCAATTATTGGACAGGACAGATTTTTCTTCACCTCAATGCAGAACGGCGGAAGTCATTCTTTTGGTTCCCAAACTGTAATTTAATGTCAATTTCAAGGTGTTAAGCTATGAAGTCAAATTTCTTTTAAGTCCTATTTGATATATACAGCATTTTTGTAAGATTTGAAGGTATCATAGTTACTTATTGTGCTATAAAATGATTCTATGTACCTGGAAAACACATAATACTGCCTCTTTAATGAGTTTTTTTTAAACGAACAGATACAATTTCAAGACACTGTGTAAAACCCTTTTGTTACTTTGTTATATTCAGACTATGAAGACACTGATTTGTGTTTTTACAGTTCTGGGGATCTGAAGGGACAAGGGCTGAAGTGTCAGGCTCATAAAACAAATATTCACATTTGAACCTGTTTTATTTCCAGCAGATGGTCATATCGTAAAATGAGGACATCTGCAGTCTGAACCAAAATGAGCACAAATTGCTAACACCTGCTGCATTACAGCTGTTTGCCTTTTGAATCAAACACTGACAGAACAGATAGAAGGTGCGAAAGATGAGCAACAATTTATCTAATATGACATGCAGTGATTTTTCAGTATTTGTGGACCTTTGATTTTTTTTTTTTTTTTTTTAGATAAAGTCTCATACAGATAAGTTACCATCACCAGAGGTTGCAGTGGATCCTAATCTCCAATCCCTTAAACCTGTCTGTAACTGCTGATATAATTAATAATATCTTATGTTACAGCTTACAATTAACATATTGGCTGTTTGTTTCTTAATGGAGTTTTTTTATTATTATTATTATTATTATTATTATTATTATTATCCACATTAATTAGATGTTTACACACGACAGGAGCCACGTCTTTGCCGAGGGGCTGAGTTCTCCTTCAATAGTTTTAACCACAGCATGCTGTGCATGGTCAGCTTTGTTAGACAGTTTTATTAGATAATTATCAAAGCTAATTAACTTATTAATTGGTGTTTTAATGGCAATTACAAAAGTCTCTGTGTTTTGCAGCTAAAATGGGAGGATAGAGTGCTATGAAAAAGTTGTAGCCCCCTATAGACTTCTGCTGTTTGTTTCAGATAATTAAACTAATTTCAATATCACACAATGATAACTTTATTTAATACAAAAACATTTTTCAAATTATGATTTCATTTATAAAGGTAAGAAAGCTATCAAAACCAACCTGATCTGATATGAAAAATACTCGCCTCTGTCAAGCTGAGTACAGTTTTATTTGCAACACTCAAGACCTTTCGTAATTAAGAATGTTCTTAATTAACATAAAATGGGCTAAAAGATTTCAAAAAGCAACACATCAAATCCAGATCTTAAGAAAATCAAAAACAGATGAGAAATAAAGTCATCTATCAACACGGAAAGGGTTACAAAGCTTTTTATCCACAAATGGAGAAATATGGACTGTTGGGGGGACATTCCCAGGAGGTCACAAAAAAATGAAACAGCATCTAAAGCGCTGAGAACCTGACTTACCTTAGTAAAGTCAGTGTTTATTATTCAGTAAAAAACAGGCTAAAATTGCATCCATGGGAGAGATCCGAGGTTAAAACCACTGCTGACCAAAAATAACACCCCCCACCCCTCACATTTGGCAAAAAAAAAAGAAACATTTTGATGATCCCAAGGTTGAACGGAAAATATTTTGCATCTTCTTGGTTGGCGCTTGTCCTGTTACGGCTGGGGGAAAACTAAAAGAGTGTTTCATAAAAACATCATACCAACAGCGACTCAAAAAAAATAAAGATTTTGTAGCAAAGACGAACCCATCTTTTCAATATTCAAAGTAAATCCTTGTTTTTGCTTGTGTTCTGGTCTCTAAAGTAACTAATTCACTTACTTCTAAGTATTTCTTACAGTAAAACCATATTTGAGGCTCCACCTTCCAGAAGATATTCAGGAACAAAGCTAGTATAATCAGATATAATTATTCTGTTTCTTTCTGAGTGCAAATGGTTCGCTGCTTAGAGACAGAGAGTGCAGAAGTGATTGATCTTCTGCACAATTACCTATCCAGTACACAGAGTACACAACAGACTGTCTAAATGAGCTTGTATTGACAGGACTGGGAAAGAAAAATACAAAGCAACTAAATTCTTGTCTTATTAAATACAGACCACAATGTGTTCATGTTATTGTTTTTATAAGACCTGTTCGTCTGTGGGTTTGGCACCGTGATCTTCCCTCTGAGTGCACTTTCCATGTCAAAACTGCACACAAATCTCCAAAGTTACTTTTTTTTAACCCCGTTCCATGTGGTTTTAAAAGGTGGTCTTGTTCATATATATGCAGACACAGACGCACACACTTCACTCCTCATCATGGCATTAGATCACACACTGTTCTCCTGAGATTCGCCAAACGAAATAGTAATGAATATAAAGCTCTGTGATACTCTTTTTCTGCTTGGTTAATCCTCAGTAAACTGACTGCAATCTTATCTTTATACTTGCGAGATCATGACGTCTGCATCCAGAAACGTGCCATGTGTAGAGCACTGCAAAAGCACAAAATCTTACCAAGCATTATTGGTCCAGTTCTGGTGCAAATATCTTAAATACACTTGAAATAAGACAAAACTAACTTTTCAGCACAATATAGGAGCTTGTTTTAAGTCAATAATTCCTTAACATTGATGAAAAAGTTCTAGTTATAAGTGAAATAATCTGCCAGTTGAACAAGACATTTTAACTTATAATATGGAGAAAATATCTTGTCCCACTGGGAGATTATTCCAGTTAAGTCTGCAAGGTTACAGGAATAAATCCAGTTTTGTCCCTAGAGGACCAGCAGTCTTACAGCTCAGTGTGGCTTAGACAAGCACCTAACACAGACTAATGAGAAATACAAACTGTGGTGGTGCACTACTGAGATCATCAAAGGATCAGCAAGAAATCTGTATCAATGTTTTACCTGGTGACGCAGTTTCATTTGTTAGGATCTTGGCTCTGCACTGCAGGTGGCTCTTTTCCATCCACGTTCTTTGGAAAGCTTAAAAACAGGAGACGAAGGAGCAAACTCGGTTAAAAAGACAACGTGAAATGCCCACTAAGCTGATGGATGCACAATGGATGTAAAACATCCTTAAATCTTTTAATTCTTCCCCCAGGGTGATTACACTGAAAGATAACCTTTGCTGCATTGTTTGGTGTGTTGTGCATTCATCTCCTGACAATCATTATGTAACCAGAACTTTTATTCTGAAATTTGGACTCTTATTGTGGAACTACTTCCTTCACAGGTAGCCAGAGATCTAATTGTTTGAATCAAAAGCAGAAACTCTTGCCTCGTTTCCTCTGAACGGCACTGCACGGGTCGGTGTGGTTTGGTTTGATATTTTGCCTGTTTCCATTGTAAACGCAGCTCAGTCAACTGACCATTCATGAACCCTGTATGTCCGTAGGACAATGGTACCGTACGGTTAGGGTGGAGCTGCTGGCGTCACACAACGTTGATTGGGGGACAGAAAAACATCACTGCTTGTGACAACGCCAGACATACTAGTGAGTCGCGTTTATCGTCGGATTAGTTTGACGCCTGGTTAGGAGTTTGGGTTTAACCCCTAAAAATCAGTGAGAGTCCAACTCTCCTGACTACCTCGGATCATAAATTAGTGTATCACGGTGCACAGACCCGTGCGGTACCGCTCAGTGGAAATGAAGCATCTGTTCACACCTTGTTTTCTTTCCCCTCTGCATCCACTGAGGCAGGACATCAACTTATCTGCTTAGCGAGGGAAACCAGCCAACAACCCCCTCTTCTCTGCTTGCATAGTTGCTGCTGTCCAAGACGCCATGCGACTAAAGATAAATGCATGGATGGGATGGGTTTAAGGAAGCTTCAGCTTCTGAAAAAGCTCTGCTTGCAGCAGAGTCGCCATCTCCCTGTTTCACTGGCAACACTTAGATTACATTTCCTGGGAAAATTGATTTAACCTCAAGGTTAATTCTTTAGTACAGAAATGAACAGGTTCCTTCTTCAAAGAACACAAAGAAACAAACTGAGGACAATCTCTGGACAAAGAAATGTCCCCCGATCTTTTCCCTTCGTGAGCAAAACAAGCTTGCACCAGGAGAGCAATATCTCCTGGCAAAGAAACTAACTGGGCATAGCATAATAATAGTGCTAAATACAATTATAAGACTTAAAAGAGCACGAGACTTATAAGCATCCTGAATTTGAGTTTAAAATATTTTGGCCTTGATTTATTTTAAATGTTTGTGATTTATTTTTATTGGGTTTTTTTGTAAAGTGGTAAAAGACCCCACTGATATAGCCTGGTTACATCAGTCACACCTACTAGCATTCCCAGTGTTATGAACCAGGACGAGACGTCAAAAGAGATTCAGATGTCCCCGTCTTCCACTGTCCTCTGTTCCGATGTGTTGAAACGCAGAGCAACGCTCTATCACCAGAGGTGGGTAGGTTTTACTCAAGTAAGAATAGCACGACTTCAACATACTTCTGCTCAAGTAAAAGTAAAAAGTAGCCACCCAAGAAATAAATCAAGAGTAAAAAAGTACTTGCTCAAGAGGCTACTCAGGTACGGAGCAACTGATCATATGATTTAACATTTTAAAATGATGTCATCTGACAGAAAAAGACAAAGTTATTCACAAATTCTTGTAAATAAAAGGGGAAAAATGCAAATAAACAACAACAAACACCTATAACTACGCCCATTGACAGTATCCACTGTTTACTGTATATTCACTTCACCTCCAAATGGCACAACGGGTTCAGCAGATAGAAAGTAATGTTAAAAAAAACAACGTTTACGAACAAACAAGAAGTCTCGCTGTAATGTAAACTGTTGGTGTTTATCTTAGGTTAAAGCTTGTTTATTCTTGATTCAGTAAAGGTACTTGCAGTGGGTAGAGGAGCCAGTAGTTTTACTCAAGTAAGAGTAGTGATACTATATAATAATGTTACTCAAGTAAAAGTAAAACGTATGGTGCAGTAAAACTACTTCTAAAAGTGCCTTTTTTTTTTTTTTTTTCCAAAACCTTGCTCAGGTAATTGTAACTAGTTAGTACCCACCACTATCTATCATGCAACATGTGGTGCACCACATCCATCATTTTGTAAATCACTCCTCTTTTGCAGCCACAAAAGCCTGATTATACTGAGATCATCGTTTGCAGCCTTACATCTCAACATAATGGTTGCTAGTAGTTAGTGGTAACTATTATTGTAGTTATTGTTGCTGGACAGGAGGATTTTTTAATAACTACACAGTATTTATGTTGAAATTTTGCCCTTACTGTGCAGTATTTTTATTCTTTATTCTGTATATATATATATATATATATATATATATATATATATATATATATATATATATATATATATATATATATATATATATATATATCTTTGTGTGAGTCTGTTTTCTATTATTGCCTGTCACTGCCACTTTGCTGCTGTTGCACAGAAATTTCAATGGGACAATAAAGGATATTTCTATTCCATTCTATTCTTTACTGTCATAGATGCTATTATTCTTTTAAAAAGTGGCTGGAATGAAACCTTCATTAGTCTGCACTGTCATATTGGCACAAATTGACACCTGCAGGTCATCTGAGACGTGTGACTGACTTTATTCTAATTAGTTCCTGGTTTCCAGTTCGTGCCCTGGAATTTAATCCATTTGCCATTTTTATTATTAAATAATTTTCTGTTGACCTATTTTTTTCTACAACTAGAATAGATGCCATGGTGCACAGCATATTTATGCTTCTCCATAAGAAGCATTTTCCCCACCAGATAAAACTTTTAAAAATTGTATGAAAATCCACAAATTTTACACATCAACATTCTTGCCAAAAGAAAAATAAAAATCTGATTCTGGGATTTTTCTAGATAAAACGTGAAACATGTAATTACAAACCAGAACCATATCTCTCTCAAGTATTAATTATTCCTCTGGTTTATACTTGATTTCATTTCAGATCATTGTCGTTCTACTTCAAGGTAATTACTGCTTTACTGAATGTTTCATATATGACAACACAAGTCCACATGGAGAGCTTGATAAAAGTCATTATGAAAATTGCTCTGCTTTATACAGTATGTTGTCTGGCTTTGAAAGCCAATAAACACATGAACCCAACATTAGCAATCTGAGTCTGTCATTCGTACTGCAGCTCCAGGCAGAAAATGCGTGACATGAGTGTTTAGTATTTGCCACCTTCTCGTTGGCTAAGAATAGCATCATGCTCTCCAAGACCCCCTCAGCAACAAAACACTCACAATGAGGCCTATTAACATAAATCCTCCAAAACATTTAACTGAAATCAAGGCTGTTTATTTTTTCCAAAACACAGTCATCCTGGATCCAATTCAAGTCCTAAACCGGGGTGTTTTTCCACACCTCATAATTGCTTTGTTGCTCCAAAGATGTAATGAGGTAAAGATCCAAGGTCACACCCTGCCTGGGGGGCGATCAGGGTGTGTACTCAATATGGGAGGTAAGAGGAGCTCTTAGAAAGTGACTCATGCAGTTATCTCATCATGCTTTGACATAAACACGGATCTCCAGCTGAGCAGGGTGCAGATAAAATCGGCGACCACCTGCGGATGACCGCATCTGAAGTGGACTTTAAAAAAGAAGTTAAACCATTTTGTACTCATAAAATGGTTTCTCTTTGTTTAAACTGGATAGAATGTTATGACACATTTACTTCTGAACAGTGCAAACACGCAGCAAACAGCGAAACGAGCTGCAAACACATGAATGATGCAAACTCTAAAACACACAAATACGAAAAAGCAAATGCAACAGAACAACGCTGCAAAAAAAAAAAAAAAAAAAAAAAAAAAAATGCTCCAATCACAGAAAATAGAAGCAAAAATCTGCAATCAGCAAAAAGATGCAAACAAAAATATTGCAACCAGAAACAAAGTGTTGCATGGGGGAAATGCGGCAATTAGTGAAAACAAGAAGTATGAAATGCTGCAAACTTGCTCCACAAAAACGAAAGAACTCCAGACCACTAGGGGGAGCAACAAATCATATGGGACCATACCCTCAGTAAAGGCCATAGACATATATATATATATATATATATATATATATATATATATATATATATATATATATATATATATATATAATATGCCTATGGTAAAAACAGGATGTCATGATTTAGTTGGATGTCCAGAAGAAAGATGAAGGAAGGAAGAAAAGGAATGTTATACTTCACGTGTTTTTGAAACACGCAGGCATTCCCAATATTACTGAACATCAGGATATTTATGTAGGTAAGGTTACCTACTCCACACTCCCCCTAGTGGTCTGGAGAACTTCCTCTTTTTTTTGTGGAGCAAGTTTGCAGCTTTTCATATTTGCAGTTCTTTTTGTGGTTGCAGCATTTTTCGTTTGCAGTTGTTTTGTTTATTGTAGGTTTTTGCTTCTACTTTCTGTGATTGCAACATTTTTTGTTTGCAGCATTTTTTTGTTTATTTGTGTTTTGGAGTTTGCATCATTAATGTGTTTGCAACGCATTTACATCTGTTTGCTGTGCTTTTTGCAGTTTGCTGCACATTTGCACCAGTCTAAAAATGCAGGGCAGTAGCTCTCTGGGACAGCCCTGCTCTAGAGGTTTCCAAGGAACAACTTATACCTCTGGCTACCCACCTGAAGAGATACGGGAGAAGAAGGCATCACATAACACCAATGCCTTAAGACTGATAAACAGGTGAAGACTAACCAGCCATGAGTTGTGGTGGCCAATCAGAACAGAGTAGTAATAAATGTAGCAATCCCAAGAGACATCAAGAAGAAGGAAGAAGCTTGAGAAGAATGAATGGCTCAAAGAGAAAACAGAGAAGTTGTGGAAAGTCAAGGTTTCAGATGTGAAAGTGGTCAATGATGCACTTGTAGTTGTAACTGATTCACTCAAAGATAAATGTACTAAAATAAAAAATGTTCCAGATGTCTGGGTGTACCTTGCCTCTTCCCCAATGACTGCTGGAGATAATCAACAGCACACCTGCCACCCTGCAAGGATAAGCAGGTTTAGATAATGGATGGATGGATGTTTCAGGTGTCACAAGCACATACGCTGTATTAATTTGGATATACCTTTCTTTCATCCCTGTTGTTTTCTCAGACAGAGTGGTATTTGTGATGCTCTGTCTTTATGAAGGGAGTGTCTGATGATCTGACTGTGGCAGCATGCCTGAAGTGGGCCCAAGCCATTTTACATGATAAGGATAAGTCCTAATTACAACGTTAATTTACTTCAGTTCTGTTCATTAACCTCTGGATATGAACCACTATCTGTTGCAATATTCTCAAGCATAATGTTTGCATTCTGAATATGTAACAGCACTGTCAGGATTTTATGCACCGTTTTCAAATTGGTGGATTTCAGAAATAATTTGCAGTCATATCAGGCACACATTGCTGGAAGAAAAGGATTGACTGATGTGTTGGTTTTTAGTTCAGTCATTTGTGGTTTGGACTTTTTAGTTCTCTTGTTTTATTACGTGGACAGCCTAATGTTCCTTTTAATGCATGAGTTTTGTGCATAAAATAGCTTGAGCTGCACTGGTTTGTAGGAAATGCGATACATAAATAGGAATTTGCTTTTTTTTTGTCAAGCAGGCGCTCAGCTTACTTTCAGGTTTCAGTATTTATTCTCAGCTTTCAGAAAAAGGGAAATATATTATGCTAACCATGCATCACATATAGCCCTTGACCAGACCAGACACATATAGTCTTTGACCATTGGATGCCTTTTTCCCTGGCTGCAGCTTCTATAATTGGTAAGTTTTCCTCTGATTGCATGTATAATGCCTTATTTGAATGTGTTTAAATTGCAACAGCACAGAAATGCAGTTTGCTTAGCATCCCAAACCTTTCTTGGTCTTGACTTTGTAAATTAGTCTATAAAAAAAATGTATGGTAACAGTTCTAAACCCTTAACAAGTAGCAAATTGTAATTTCTGTGTAAGTCACACTGTCCAATAAAGGGGTTGTAGGACAACAGCATTTTGAGTTGTAGTTTTGATTAAATGAAAATAAAAACAATTAATGTGTATCTTGGATGATGAAGCATCAAATAAAGCATCGGCTACCTAAAAGATAAAGGACTTTGGGAAAAAAAACAAGCAGCGACTTACGTTTTGCCTCGGCTGAAGAGGTGTTGGCGCAGTAAAAAGCCCAAAGTGGAGAGAACCATGATGGTGGTGCACATGGTTCTCAAAACCACGGCCCACCTGCAGTCAAAATACAGCAGGTTCAACACAAACCATCCATGGTGCAAACAGTCAGCACTGCAGAGAGGACTTTTGTTCCTGTCAGCAGGTGTTTGTCTTTCCGTCTGTCCTGCTGCATGGATCAAGAGCACTGGAGGATTAGCCTGTGGCAGATTATACAAGATGAAATGCAACCTAAGCTATGTTGTGATGTGTGAGCATTCATCATTCAGTCTTTAATCAAAATCATCACCTATATGACTGCGCCTACATTAATGACCCACCTCCTGCTCTGGTTTATGTGCATCCCAGTCACCCACATGTTTACCTTGTTTGTGTTATAAGACTTTCATCTTGATTTCCTGTGTTCACAAGTTCTTCTGATAAGGATTCTTAGTCTTTGTGGGCAGATGTGGTGCGGCAAAACTTTGTGAATCCTGCATTGAAGGGGACTTACAATGCAAAATTCAAATTTTGCACATTTTTATACTTCTCTTTGGGTCTCAACAGCTTTTAAAAACAGCCCGAGCGCTTAAAAAAAAAAACACCCAGACATTTTTTTGGCAATAAATTTAATGTGTTTTGGTGTCTGGAATATGAGTTGTTTCAAAAACCTCCTGAGTGTTACTGCTGTGTTCAGACCGAATGCGATTTGAGCATCAGGAGCACATGGTTTACATGCAAAGTCTATGGTGGACGTGTGTCTAGGGGTGTTGAGAAGTCTTGTGGCACATTTCGCGCATCTAGTGTGGCACATTTGGAAGCGTTTTGAGCATTCAAGGCAAGTCAAGCGCGGCAGACGCTGGAATTGGAAAATCTGAACTTTTGCTGCTGGATGCCGAGCATCGACCAATCAGAAAGACTCTGTTATGTTAGATAGTGGCACATTTTCCTATGGGACGGAGAACCAAGAGCCCATCTATGACCAGTTGAGCTATCACCACAGAGACAGGAATGGAAAGGAACTTCCCTGGAGGAGGATTAGCGAGGAGTGTGGATCTCAGGTCAAAACATTATTACCACTGTAAATATTTTACCCCCTTTGAGCTAGCCAAATCCGTCCAGCACAATGTTGAGCCGTTAGTAGTTTCATGCTGAAGAATTAATGTATTTATTCAGAGGAAATGTGCAGGAGATGGTGGAAGGGTCTATGCGAAGGACTCAAGTCAAGAGGCTCCTTCCGGCATGCGTCAAGAGTTATTCAACAGTCTGACTTTAAAGTGCACAAGTGTCCAACTTGAGGCGTTGGACGCCTTTTTAATGAGTAAAACACGTTCGGTCTGAACGCAGCATAAGTCACAATCAAGTTCCACTGCGACGTTACTTAGCAACCCCAGCGGAACCCAGCCCCTCACCTAGCGACCCAAACGGAGCTCCAGCACATTTGGTCAGCTGGTTTAACAGCTGCACTCAACGGCTGCTGGAAAAGACAAGTGTTTTGTTGTTGACTTACCATTCAGAAACGACTTGCTGCTTTCTTTTTGGTTGTGCAGGAGGCTCTCTTCAGAAAGCATCCCACTCTGCCATGACCATGTTAACTCCTGTAAAGCTTTTCAAAATACAGACAGTTGGTAGTCTAATATCGCTAATATATTTAGTTAGTTGATTTCACTGTAAAAAATAATGACAGGGTGTTGTGAGGTCAGGTGCACAAACAGATAAGGATGCAAACCAAACTTGTCATTTTATCGTAAACCTTTTGGTGAGGAAAGAAGATGTTGATGGATAACAGCCAACAATCCTAAGGCAGCCCTCGGTGTATTCGCAGGTTTGCAGCGAACGCTTTTTACAAGGCAAGAAGATTAATGTTCAAATACTTCATAAGCAAGTAAGATTAGTAAGATGCAATCAAATATGGCATGATGGAGAAGATATGTGTCTGGTGAAAAGCCTCACCATTATGTAGCCTAACATGCATGAAAAAACTGATAAGCATTTAGACTTTTGTACACTTTTAAGTCTGCTCTGGAGTAAGGGGAAATGCTGTTTATGACACAGTGGTATAAATCATGTGGCATGAATCAGAAGTCGGCGATTTTATCAAATTGGAATTTCCCCTCTGTGGGACAATAAAAGAAGTTCTGTCCTATCCTAAATCAGGTATGGGTCGATTTCTAACATAGCTATTTCCAGCTTTTGTAAATACCGCTGTCTATGAGCCCAGACTAGGTGAGTTACGTCCACAGACAAATTAGCTCAACTTGAACAAGCAGAAGCTATGGCTATACTGGCAAAATCCACATGGGAAAACAATCTCAGTCGCTCCGTTCAATACTACTGTCCCTCATTTCCGGCATCTGTCATGGGGCTTCAACGTGACTAGGTGATGTAGTTGCAAAGGGTCAATAAATTTTAAAAAAATCCACAACTAAATACCATTAAGAAGCTCTAACAAGGCTTGAAAAATTGATGTTCATAGGTTCCTTCCATCCAACTGGACCGAGCTGGGAAAAATTGCCAAAACTTTCAGCCTCTGGATGCGCAAGGAAGGTTGTTAGAGAGGCACCCACAAACAGCAGCAAAATGGTTTGGGTTGGTTAATTCAACAAAGTATTGACTCAGAGGGACTGAATGCAAATGCATGCTGCATTATTTCAGTCATCATCACTATTAATCATCGTCTTTTCACTTTAACGTTAGGTGCTAGTTTTTGTTGGTCTTTTATATAAATCCCAATAGGAGTTTGTGGTTGTAACATGACAAAACATTCAAAGGGTATGAATACTTTTGAATGACATGCATCTGTGAAAGGCTGGTTTAAAAGCTTTATTGATGAAGGAAGTCAAGCGCCTAAACTGTTCCCATTTAATTTGTGAACTGAGAATATATGACTAATTCACAGGAGAGAAACAGATAATTTACTCAGCTCTGCTTTTATGTGCTGTCTTAAGATCAACATAACCAGATCATCAGTATCATAGTTATGGCAAGACACCAAACATCTCTTGGCAGACTTATTTTGATGTGCTTCATGCAGGAACAGACCACATTTTGTTTACCAGGTGACATGATAGTTCGGCAACAATCTGCAGAGCAGCAGATTGCTTCTGTTTCCCATATTTGTTGACAGTCTTTTCTTATTTTCATTAGCTTACTCAGTAAGCTTCACTCAAAGAATTGAACCAGGGCATTTGTCCACATTATGCTAACATTTTATGTCCAGTTAACACATAAAAAGGTGTTTGTTGGTTTAAATTGATTTAGTCTAGTAAAGATAACAGATTACCATATCTTTTTTTGGTTTGAGCTAATAAAATACAATTATGTGGAACCTGTTTAAAAGAAAAAAATATGTTAAGTCAGTGATTCATTTTTTTGAGTGTAGTTAGAACTTAAGGCACGCTCCCAGATCCTCTTTGATGACCACTTTGAAAGGGAACAAATACCCTGACAGCATAATCAGGATGGCTCCATGATACAGACAGGCTATAAATACTCACAACAACCCAAACACATCAAATCTTTAGCTTCCTTATTAACCGTCTTGTTTGACTGGGGTTATATTTCTACTGGGCAGCAAGTCGTGGATTTTCTGAAATCCGTCACGACGTCAGTCAGTGAATCTGCTCTGATGCATGCACAGCACATAGATAGACACTTATATGGAGGGCTTTAAGGAATGTCAAGTTGCAGCGATGTGGCTGTGCATCTCATCTGCAGCTTCAGGAGAAACTCATGCCACCTAATTGGAAAAATCTCCAATTATTCGAACTTTGTGTCAATGGAGAGCGGCAGACTCTAACAGATTCCTGACAATTAGGGTTGAAGCTTCACAGAGCTGGTGTTTGTGTAAACACCAATGGTTCATATAGGTTTGTTTTGTTCAAAGCAATAAGTGAGTAATTCTGGGAGTTTTTTCATAGAAGATTTAAAGTGCTGTGAAAATGTATTTGCCCTACAATAGATGTCTTAGTTTTTTTTGTCAAAATGTTTCAAATCAAACTTTAAAATCTGGCAAAGATAATTAGAGTTAATACTGGAAGAAGTTTTCAAACAGTTATTTTTTTCATTTACGTGAATAACCCAGCTTAAACCAGCCTGGCCCTGTGTGAAAAGGTAAACTGTGATTAACCTTATATTTTGGTTTAAGACATCAAATCGCTTTGATGTCTTTCTATCCAGTTTCTGTGCTCATCATAGCACTGAGACTGCCCTCCTCAAAGTGTTCAATGATTTACACACAAATATAGACTATGGAAGAACCACAGCGTTGGTTCTGTTGGACCTCAGCGCAGCATTTGACACAGTTGACCATGGTATATTATTGAAGCGACTGGAGAGCTGGGTTGGACTCTCTGGCACGGTACCTAATTGGTTCAAATCCTACCTAAAGAACAGGGATTTCTTTGTGTCAATAGGCAACTTCTCATCGGAGCGGACAAAAGTCACATGTGGAGTACCCCAAGGTTCAATCCTGGGACCCCTCCTATTTAATATCAACATGCTCCCATTAGCTCAGATTATAACAAGTAATAAGATTAGTTACCATAACTACACAGATGATACACAACTCTATACTACGATTTATGATGTAAAGCACTTTGATCTGCCTTGTTGCTGAAATGTGCTATACAAATAAACTTGACTTGACTTAACTTCACTTGTCAGACAAAGTCCTGATTTCTGCTAGAACTATAGAACAAAGAAATCATTTAAACAAAACCTGTCCAACATGAAATATCCTACAAGATCTCCAAAAAGCAACACATCATGTCCCAATCTGAAGAAATTCAAAAGGAGATTAAAAAAACAAAGTGACTGACAATTTTAAGTCTGGAAAGGTTAACCATGGAGAGAACAAGTATCTATAAATGGAAAGAATATGGAACAAAATTACTTTAAGATGCATATCAAAAACTCATCTAGGAGTGTCACAAAAGAACCCAAAATAACATATAATGCACTGTGTTCATGATCTGACAGCAACTAAGACTGAGCAAAAATGGCATTCATTGGAGAAGCAATGTTAAACAGCAAAGCCCATTTCACAATAACCAAAGACATCTCGAAGACCAAGACATCTGAGTAAGTATTCTGTGGTTCGACAAGTCAAAGTGGATGTCTTCAAAAGATACTACTTCTGCCCTAAAACTAACACAGTACTTCAGTAAAACAGTCAAACACGGTAGTGGTAGTGTGATGGTCTGGGGTTGCTTAGCTGCTTTAGGACCTGCATGATAATGCTGCCATAATTTATGGATCCATTATGTCTGTTTTCCACCAGAGAATCCCAATGGGGCCTTAAACCGAAGTGCACAAGCGTTATGCAGCAGTAGAATGATCAGAAGCACACCAGCAGGTTCACCCCAGAATGGCTCAAGATGAATCAAAATTAACGTTTTGAAGTGGCCTAGTCAAAGTCCTGACTTAAATCAGACTTAGATTCTTTTGGTGTGAATTTAAACAGGCCATTCAGGCAGAAATCTCCAATGTTGGTGAACCTAAACAATAAAGAGTGGACCAAAATTCCTCCGCGGCAATTTAAAAGCTGTCAGTTAAGCCTGGTTCACATGGCAAGATAATTATGCAGATTTTTTTACCCAGTTGTCCCTTTCCGACAATCTTAAGAACACTCCAATTATTGTGATGGCTCTAGATAATCTAAAATAATCTTTGAAGATATTCCTGCCATGTGTGGTGTGTTAAGAGTGATCTGGTCTTCTCGGAGGGATGTCGGGGCTACTCCAATCTCTAATGGGGGATATTCAGCATGTTGGATCGTCTTGGCCCGATATCCTAGCATGTGTGGTGTTCCCCTGAGGACAAATGAGCCTGCAGCCTGTTGAATGTGACATGTAGCCAAGCAAAAAGTGAGGTGACGGAAAAATGGAGGAGAATCCAAAGTGCAGAAGACAAAACAACAGCCATGGAGCACTAAAAAGTCCGGTGGATGTCGAAGGCATCTTTTTGCATTGTTTTCCTCTCTGTTAAAAAATGTCAACAAACCATCGCCACTGCTTCTTCCTAGTCGGCCATGTTTGTTTACTCTGAACTCACTTTTGATCTCGAGAGGTTTTGCAAGATTCCTGTCTGGCATCTAAATGTTCATAAGAGAAATTTGTCCATGTGTGGTGTGTTGTATTTGCCGTGTGGCTGTTCACCAAACAGTGTCAAGTTACTCAAGTTTATTTATACAGAACATTTCAACAACAAGGCAGTTCAAAGTGCTTTACATCGTAAAAATATCATACAATCACCAATTATGAAACAAGCAATAAACATTTGTGTAAAATGTTATTGTCAAAATCATCAAGGAAACATAATTCAATAATACTGAGCAATGATCCACTTACTACTAATCAAAGGCAGCTCTAAACAGGTGGGTTTTTATCCTTGATTTAAAGGAGCTCAGTGTTTCAGCTGTTTTTCAGTTTTATGGAAGTTTGCTCCAGATTAGTGGAGCATAAACACTGAAAGCTGCTTTTCCATGTTTGGTTCTGATTCTAGAGATGCAGAGCAGACCAGAACCAGAAGACCTGAGTGGTCTAGAAGGTTGATACAGTGACAACAGATCTTTAATGTATTTTGGTGCTAAGCTGTTCAGTGATTTATTCAGTGATATATATATTCAGTGTTATAAATTAACAAAAGTATTTTAAAGTCTATTCTCTGAGTTACAGGAAGCTAGTGTAAGGACTTTAGAACTGGGGTGATGTGCTATATGTAGGACCAAGCCTGTTATAGCTATGATTTTTTTTTTTTTTTTTTTTTTTTAAAGTTGATTCTGATTTAAAAAAAAAATAATAAATAAAAGCAAAAACAGCAGAAATTGGCCAGGGGTGAATATGCTTTCACAGTCAGCTAGTTAATAAGAAGCAGTCATTAATAAGAAGAAGACCATGGAGTGGGGGGGGGGGTGGCAGCTAATCCATCTGGCTTATAGCTGAACCAGTGACCGGTGACATCCTGCTGCTATACTGAGAGCCTTCATGTCCATCTCATATGCACTCACTTGGCCATCAGGTCATGTGTGCACATCTCTGCCAAAAGGGTGAGAGCAAGCCGCTGCAGTAATTAAGCATCAGTGTGGGTTTGCTCTGACATGTAGGTGTGTTATGCTAATGGGCGTAAATGTAGCTTCAAGCCTGAAATGGATGGAAAAAGCAAACTATGAAAAGAAATCTTCTAACCTAGACTTTCTTGTTTTTCAGCCTTTCTTATTTTTTCACTTGTGTCTGGCTCTGACTGCATCACTCATGCATTGATGAAGTGGATTTTCTGCAGATTAAAACCAGCTTTCATATATGGTGCAGTCATTAAGTGACAAGCAAGCTAAGAAAGAAATTTAAACTCATTCTACTTCTCTTTTTTTCTCATTGTATTGTTTTTCCTGCTTTGTTCTTCTCTTAAAGCTGCAGTATGCAACTATTATAGAAAAATATTATCCTACATATTTGTTGAAACTGTCACCATGTCGTCATGAATGGTATGAGACAGATAATCTGTGGAAAAAATTGAGCTCCTCTGCCTTCTCCCAGTGCACCCAGTGCTATTTCGAAACAACCAATCAGAGCCAGGAGGCGGGTCTTAGCGCTGTCAATCACCATGTGAATGGCTGTTCATGCCCCCTCTCCCCCCTTGTTCTCTGCTGCACTGCAGCTAGCAGAGGCTAGGCTAGTTAGCATGGCCACTGATGACGACAGATAAATGGTTTTTCTGGAACGGTAAGTTGTTTCTCTGCCATTAGCACATTTGGCAGCTCGTAAATGAGGTTGAGTGACAGCGCTAAGCCCCTCCTCCTGGCTCTGATTGGTTGTTTCAGGTCGGGAGCGGAGCATTTCCTTAGACAGCAATAGTAGATCAGGGAGGTGGTGGAGGAGCTCGATCTTTTCACAGATTATCTGTCTCACACCAAACTGTCACGACATGGTGACAGTTTTAACAAATATGCACAAAACATGTTTTTGTAAAAGTTACATACTGCAGCTTTAAATTTGTGTCCATTACATTGGCAAACCTGTGGAAAAGGTTTAAACATCTTTTCTTCATGAATAAAAAACAAGAGCCATTCTTGTAGTAGTAGTAATAACAACTACAATAATCTCCTAAAATGATTATTGTTTCTTATCTGAAGGTCCTTTTAAAAACCTTTAAAAAAGACTTTGCCTGTTTGTTACTTTTTCTTTGGTCCTCTGACTTATTGGTATTTTATGTGACCAACACAAAGTAGCATATAATTGTAAAGTGGAAAGAAAATAATTCATTGTGTTTACAAAATCTGATCATTCATACACCAGTTTTATTCAGTCCTTCTGTGCCAATACCTTTAAATTTACCTTTTTATTGCATTTACAGTTGCAAGTCTTTTGGGTTGTCTTTACCAGTTTTACACATCTGGAGAGTGACAATATCTCAGTAAAAAAAAAAAAAAAAAAAAAAAAAAAAAAAAAAAAAAAAAAAATCCCCCAGCATGATGCCACCATCTTTTACGGTTAGAATGGTGTTTTTACGTTGACTTGCAGTGTTAGTTTTATGGAAGAGATTTAAAAATAAATTATTTTTGATATTATATTTATTATTGGCTACTTCCCTGATTAATGCTCTCTTTGCCTTTAAGTGGACAGCCATGTTTAAATAGGTTTGACTTCTGAAGCAGTTATCATCATCTTAAAATAAAAATACCCAACAAAGAGGTCAATTGATTGGGTTGATGATAATGCCTGTAAATCACATCTACTCAAATACATTTTTGAGGGAATCATATTGAGAACAAGGGCTGTGGGACTCCTAACTTAGGCATTTAACATTAGAAAACTTAAAATTTCATTGTGTCATTAAATACACCATTTAAACTTTGATAAAACTATGTGTGTTGAATGGCGGTGTCTGGTAATTTCCTGTTTCCGCCGTTCTTTTCTCTTTTGTTGTTTTCTTTCTCCTCATCAGGCTGACTCAGCAGAGAGGTAACTTTCCACTCACCTGTTCTCTGCTCCACTCTGCTCTCCACTCATCCCTGCTTTGTCAATATACCCTTGAAGGACACGGACGAATTATGGTTGGTTGAAGTTTCAATTTGCAGCTGTTTGTTTCAGGAAAGATCTGTGTGTACCTGCCCCATTCCACTGCTTACCTGGATGAAAGCTTAAGCTGCGCCAATTTCTGCCAAAGCCTAACAGCTAAGAAAAGGGTTGAAAGTTTATTTGTTGGGTTTTTTTTTTGTTTGTCGTTTTACTTTAAGGGAAAGCTGCAAAACCAAGCTCCATTTATCAGACAAATCTGTTGCCAACCTTGGTCACTAATTTGGTTTATTCATTACTTGCCACGCTTTACTATATAAACTACTGAAACTAAGAAATTTGGTATGTTTCTAAATGACCAGTTCACAATGCAAAGTAGAAGTGAAGACAAACATTATTTTCAGAAAGTAATACTTCATTGATTTGCTGAATTAGAAATCAACAACCTTATGGACAATTGATTCTAAAGGCCCAACTTAATCCAAAGCGAAACAGTTGACGCGCAGTCATGTGGTTTCATACTATTCGTATTTGCACACACCTTTCATACAGTGAAGCAGACCACTTGCGGGACACCACTTCAGTATACGTCATGCCCCTCCCTCCCTGCATCCCCCGTTTAGCTTTTACAAAACTTTCACACAGAGCACGCCACTCTTTTGTGCAGACAGCCTTCTCCGTGGACAGCAGCGTCACAATTTCCTTCCAGGTGTTGTTAACTATTTGCCAGTCTTATTATCATAGTAGTTATTTAGTGAAGATTCGTACAAATGTACATAATCCCTCACCGCATCAGATAAACGTCCCTCAAAAGTGTTCATGTCTCCTGGATAGAAAAACCAGTTAGTGGAAGTGGACGAGCTGAAGAGAAATATCAACACTGCTGTCTGAGCACATTTCTGCATAAAACACGGCAACAAACTTCTGACCAATCACACAACACTTCGCACAGAGCTCTGTTGAAATAGTTCGACACGGCCCGGTGTCGAGTTCAGCAGGCGAATGGCTCTCTGCAAACAAAATGATGCAATTTTTGTCACACGTCTACGTCAATGAGAACCGATTTCAGCACTTCGGATGAAATATGTCGGGGCCATTAATCTATTGATCAGTAACCACAGTGATGGAGCTAATTTAGCATTAGCCTTAATAACATCAAGCTTTTAGCTTGCGTTTAACTTTTAAAATCCTACAAAACACAATGAAACAAACAAACAAACGATATTGAAATTGTTTATCCTGAGCTAATTTATCTCTGCCCAGACACAACCTAATACTTGAGTCATCCTTGAGAATCAGGGAAATTCAGATGAACAACATAGAGAACAAAGTAGCAGTTAACGGTGGGAGTCCTCTGGTCTGGTCTGGAAAGGCATCAGGCTGCGGCAGCATCAGTTTGGCTGGCACAGGCTGCTAGCATTGGTGAAGCTGCGGTTCTCTTCTCAGCTCTGGACTGGAACTGAGTGTTGGCCATGCGTCTTCTCCCTCAGAGAAATGGCAGCGAGCGTCGGTTCATAGACGGCAATTTTGGAGAATGTATAATTGAAAGATTCCTTCTGCAGAATTATGAATAAGCCAGGTTCAAGGCTTATTCCTACGGCACAAAACAGTAAACTGTATATATATTATGGATCCAGAGCTCTGCCAGTGACGAAAGGGGGGGCAGTTCACGCGATGTCTCAGAAAGAGGTCTTCTCCAATGCAGCGACCACCGCGGAAGAAGCAGATTTCTTTCAGGAGCTTGCTCTTGTTAACCTGATGTCACATTCAGGCAGTGAAACCTCCTGTCTTCCTGCTGAAATTGAGAGAAGGTTAATCCAGTGCATTGTGGGATTAGTAGTTCTTATACCACCCTCCTGTAGTTCAGTCCTTCATGGTTGGAGGCACAACATCATAAAATTACCTACATTACTTAGAAAATAGACTTCTTGGTGACATATTTTCTCATTTCTCTCCACTTCAAGATCACGATTCTTGGTCTCTGCATCTGCTTGAAAGCTTGTGAGACACTTAATATGGAAGCTATTTTCATTCAGTCCTCGTAACAAAACCTCTTTGGGATTTCAGACGGCACTTTGTTTACTCCATTAGTTTGTGCTTCTGCTTATTCAGTGTCTGATCGATGTTTACATTGGTCACAGCAAACTGACAGCATGTGGTGCTTTTGGACCGAGATAGAAACCTGCCTGTTTGAACACAAAGCTGGTAAAGAGAAACAGAAAAACTTTAGGAGATGGAATACATAGAATGTTTAAAAACAGCTGCAGCAGACTGATTTCACTTATATGAAACCTTTTAAATTCACCCAGTTTCGAGGAAACCTCACTGATAACCGTCATTATGCAGTGGACACATTGTTAGTCTGTGGAAGCTTCATAACCGGCTGTAATAAACAGGATAAGACACACAGAGGGGATTTATAATCATTTGTGTCAGATTATATCTAGAACACCTGGTGAGTCGCAAAAAACCTCACCGCCTGCTCACAAAGACCAACCACTGAGGGAATTTACACATCATCATTTTTATTATGGAAAGTTCATTCACAATCACTGGGAAGACAGGTGATGTAGATTACAGTCTTTCTAAAATATGAGGTTTTTCACACTTTGTTACATTACCACAACAAACTTTAATGTTTTATTGGATTTTTGAAAATACAGGATTTTCACAACTGCTTACAATGCAAATGTGAAAAGTACAGCGTGCATATGTATTCACATCCCCCAAATACTTAATAGAATCATCTATAGCTGCAACTACAACTCAGTTCTGTTGCGGTATTTCTCTACCAGCTGTACACTGGATAGTAAAACCTTTTAGCAATTCATCTTTGCAAAAGAGCTCGAGTTCAGTTAGATTGGGTGGAGCATTCCCGTGAACAGCAATTTCAAAGCCTTGCTGCTGATGCACAGTTTGATTTACGCCTCGACTTTGACTGTTCCACTCTAACACTTGAACATGTTTCAGTCTAAACTATTCCATTGTAACAATGGCTGTATGTTTCTGGTGGTTGTCCTGTTGGAAGGTCAGTCTCAAGTCTGTTGCAGAAGCATATAACAGGTTTTTTCAGGATTGTTCTCATGAATGGAAGAGAGGTCAGTCCTGGTGATCATCTCTGCAAACCTTATTGTTGGTTGCAGTCTGGTCCTATCCTGTTTTGTGGATGAGCCAAACCACACAGTGATGGACAAACACTGGACAGACCAAATAATAGCCATGTAGAAGATGACCAGCAGATCCTTTGGTAGGTTGTTTTTCTTGAGTTGAAAATGAAGTATAGTCTCTGCTCGGCCTTCTTCTGAACAGTATCTATGGGTGAGGGCAATCTCAGGTCCTGAGAAACGGTGATTCCAAGGAACTGGATGTGATCCAGACCAGGCACGTGGCGAGGGGGTAGGCTAGAGCTCCTGCCCCTTTCATTCTTGATGCCCAAAGCAACTGCTGAAAGGTAAATGTTTTATTTTATTACTCTTCATAATCAAGAAGTAAACTGTTGTATTCTTTATTGAAGCTTGTGGTTAATTTGCTGGGTTACACGCACTGACTTTATCTTTAACCTAAGCTCTGACTGCTAAGGGTAACTGTAATTGGTTATTGTGTGTTTGTACATGAGTGAAAGTAAACTTTAACGGTGAAGGAAGGTAAAGTAAGTCTTTAAATTAAGCTTTGGGGCTTCTTCCCATTTGTATATGTGCACTTTGTGGTGGGAGGGTTAAATATCTAAAATACTGAGGGGAGAGATACCATTATATTTAAAGAACACAGGTTAGCCACCCCATTAATGTTAAGGACTCTCGGGGGCGCTACAAATATATTTGTATTATTCTATTTATTTATTTATTTGATTATTTCTACATCATGATTGAAGACATGCCAAGGGAAGGCAGTTTATTTGAATAGCACAGTTTTATATATTTTGGTTCTAAGCCGTTCAGTGATTTATAAACTAACAGAAGTATTTTAAAGTGTATTCTCTGAGCTACAGGGAGCCAGTGGAAAGACTGGAAAATTCAGAAACAGGAAGTAAAGAGTACACACAACAGGAAAGACAAGACCAACCAAAATAAAACAGGAAACTCAGCAACTAAAGTTTATTATTCCAAATGCAAGAGAAAGTTAACTACATAAGCAGAATGAACACAAAGTCCACCTTATCCTGACAAAAACATGTTCAGCTCAAGCTAAGAATATTTTCTATTTGCGCTAATGCAATGCTCTGCCCAATTAATGTCTTTGTTATAAATCAAATTAATGTATCTTTATCCTTCCACTTCACAATAATGCACCGCTTAGTGTTAATATCTATACTCAAATCTCTGAACATGTTGAAGTTTGCAAAACATCTTTGTCATGATGTGTTTAAAGGTAGGACCCAAATGCAGAGAGTACTGGAGAACAAAGTCTTTAACAAACAAGAAACTTACACCGGATGACATGGAGCAAGAACTTGGAAATAGCAGAGTAATGGAAAAAGATGGAGGAACCAGTGGACAACAATGGTGAAAGGGAGCTATATATACAATGAGGAGGAAGTCATAAATAACATGAGAAGCAGAAGAGCTACTCACAGGTGAGTGGAGCAGCTGGGGAAGGGAACAGGTAGAGACAAACGTGGAAATAAGAAATAGCTGGGAAGGGGAGCGAAAGGCAGGCTGAGGGAAAGGTGAAAGATAAACAAAGCAGAAAAAACTTGAGGGAAGAAACCTGAAACCGACATAAACAGTGAACAGAAAGAAGCATTAACCTAAGTAAACAAGTACAAAGCACAAACGGCGAGAATATATAAACTAACACCAGGAATAAACTAAAATGGAAGATCCAAGCAAATAATAAAGAAGTGATCACAAAAAGTCCAAACACTCAGTGACAATCTCATGGTGTGTGAAAACTTTAACTCTAACATGTCTCCCCGTAGCTTCTGCTTGCATCTTCAGGTCACTGTGTAAATGTTTGAGCTTGTTCAGGTGTGTTTGTGCATCATGCTCACAGGATGCACTCAGCCCAGGCTACCGCAGCATCCTGAAAATGACAATAAGATGTAGTGAGAAAATGTGTCGCCATGGTGACACATCATGTCAACCACATTGTGCCTGAGAGGGAAGGCATCTATTTTCCAGTTTTCATGATGTTGTTTGCCTGTTTCATCTGGTTTCCATTATCACGCCAGGCGCCGAAGAAGCAACATTGATTTCTGTGGTGTTGCATTGATTCGCAGCAGAAGATAGAGGCATTTTCAACCCAACTACAACAGATCAACCAAAAAATGTGTGTTTTTTTTGTCAGAACTCCAACCTTACCTCCCTGCTCCAACAAAACAGACAAAACCAAGTGTTTTTCCAGCGCTTGATATTACTGTGTCTTCTTCCCTGCATGAACCTCCCACTGGAGCCCCAGAAAGAGTCTCGCCTGCAGCGTCAAGTGGCGAACAGACAACCATTAATCATTGATTAAGAACATTTACATCTCGTTCCTTTTAATTATTTCTTCTCGAATCAGCGGGGCTGCTTCACAGAGTGTCTAAGCCGAGCAGAAGCAGGCTGGAGACGTGCTGTGCTGGGTTATCTGGGTCAAGTTCACGTTTGGCTGAGGAATTAAGATTTTAAGAGCAGTATGTGACTAGAAAGATAGAAAAAATATTGTTTGTAGTCAGAAAGCAGAATCCTTTCAACATCAAGAGATGAAAAAGAAAACCCATTCTGGTGAGTGTGTGCAATTAGAGCAATGCTGAACACATAAGCCAGCGTTTACAGAGCTGTTCTGCAGCTTCACAGGAGGCCAAAAATTGATTTTGAAATGCTTGAGGTTTATCAAAGGCTGACAGGCTCAGAGTAAAACCCCATTCTTGATCTCCTGTGATGTTCTGAGCTGTTCAGCCGACCATGACGAAGCATCCACGTATCTAATACTTTGTCTAAATCAAGCTCTAAAACTTTCTTCTGGATATTTCCATTTCCATATTTTCCTACAGACCCCATTTTCCCTCCTTTAGACTGTTTTCAAGTAAAAAGGCTGAGTCAGCTGTGACCCATAATAGTCTGGTAACATTTTGGTAAAAATCTAACTGTTTGATTGCTAAAGGAACGAAATGCAAGTAAATTTTTAAAGAATACCCACAATATTTCAGTAAAATAATATGTTATTGTTTTCACTTTACCATTTGTTACTAATCTGAACATTATTCTATCAGTTGCAACCTTATTAATGGTAACCTAATGTGGGGGAAGTGTTAGGATAAAAATGTGATTTTAGAGGGTTTTCAATTATGTTTGGTCAACCTCTCTGCAAAGATGAGCTGCATAGACACTGCAAAGGATAGAAATATCTTGATATGTTGTTTTAGCCGTCTCTAACCCCCACGTATGATCTGAAGTTTTCATGCATCCATCATGAACATATAGTTGAAACCAGAAGCTTTAATACACCATATAAAAAGACTGACATTAAATTGCACTAAACTTTTCCTGTTTCTGGTCAGTCAGGATTACCAAACTTACTTTTATTTGCTAAAGGCCTGAATCATGAGACAGTTTTTTTGTTTTTAGCCATATATTTTTTGAACATCTTTAAACTCAGCTCCAAAGAATCACTTCCTGAAACGCAACCGTACAGGTAGGTGTGCAATAAAAAAATTGACCCTGTTGCAACACATGGTTGAATGTAACACTTTAGCATTAGCTTCCACTAAATACCATGTTGCTGTAGTGCTTTAGCTTTAGCAGAACTAATGTTTATTATTAGTGCTTTAGGGTTAGCACAGCTAACTTTTTAGTTAGCGGTCGCCACTACTGACAGCCAGAATTATGACAGAAACTTATTGATGGTGATGAAAAATGTATTTGGCCGTTGTATAACTTTCTGGGGGGCCTTCAGCTAAATATTACCAGGGGTCTATCTATCTATTTGAGCCTGTGTGCATAATTTTGAGTGTTTGTGGACTTGTTTGTAGGCCATCACAGTAACTGCAAACTTGTGCTCCCATTTTTAGTTTTAAAAAAGTAATTGAAGTTGTTGTATAATTATTCCACCCTAAAAATAAACAGTGATTCAAATGCATCTTTAACAGTGCAAGAATTAATATGATATTCATGCCCACAGTGGCTGTATGTACACTTTTTGTCTGCACTGTAACTCATAGCTTAGGCCCTGAGGCTGTCTAATTGGACCCATTTCCCCTAGTGAAAGTAGATTTAGTACCTTGTACTAAACCTAATTATTTTATTTATTTAAAATAATTATTTATTTTATTTCACAGTAGTCATCCCAACTCATTTGTTTTTTTATATTTCATTTTTTAGATTAATTATGGAATTGGGGTAAACTGAACCTTCAGGAACAAAGTGTACTGAGACTGTCCCCTGAAGAACAACATCAGACAAAAGTGCATTTCAATAACATACTGTTTGCTTCATGTTTCAGCATAATTTACACACCAAAGCTATTTACCAGAGTTCTTTTTATCCAAACAATTATTTCTCTGCAACACAAACAAAACTTAATAGGTGGTCCATCTTAAAATGCTTAAAATTCCTTACCTTTACTTGAAAAGGTTTCCATAATGTGTTTTTATTACTGCAAATGACTGTAACTAATAGTGCCATACAGTGAGAAAAACTTTTCAGTGATGATCTGTGCCATGTCTGTGACTTATGTTGTCTTTCTGATCGGCCATAAATGCGCAGTGAAAATGTGCATGGAGAGGCAGAAAGTACCGTGCCGTACTGACAGGGGGCAGGGAATTTTTGTAAAAAGCATTTGCCGTTTGCGGATGTTGGAACACTGAGCTACTAGTTGTTTGGCAGTTAGTGTTGAATGGGGATGTTGACGTTTACAAAATTTTTGTAAAAAAAATTCCCTTCTCACCCTCCACGGGTGGTCTTTCTCAACCTCTGAGCTCGGGTCCTCTACCAGAGGCCTGGGAGCTTGAGGGTTCTGCGTAGTATCTTGGCTGTGCCGAGAACTGCGCATTTCTGGACTGAGATGTCTGATGTTGTTCCTGGGATCTGTTTTAGCCACTGCTCCAGCTTGGGGGTGACTGCCCAGAGGGCCCCGATGACCACAGGCACCACTGTGGTCTTCACCTTCCAGGCCTTCTCCAGTTCCTCTCTGAGGCCCTGGTATTTCTCCAGTTTCTCGTGTTCCTTTTTCCTGATGTTGCAATTGCTTGATATTGCTACATCCACCACAACAGCTTTCCTCTGTTGTTTATCCACCACCACGATGTCCGGTTGGTTCGCCATTACCATTTTGTCTGTCTGGATCTGGAAGTCCCACAGGATCTTAGCTCGGTCATTCTCCACCACCTTTGGGGGTGTGCCCCACTTTGATCTTGGGGCTTCCAGTCCATATCCTGCACAGATGTTTCTGTACACTATGCCCGCCACTTGGTTATGACGTTCCATGTACGCTTTCCCTGCCAGCATCTTGCACCCTGCTGTTATGTGTTGGACTGTCTCAGGGGCCTCCTTGCACAATCTACACCTTGGATCTTGTCTGGTGTGGTAGATCTGAGCCTCTATTGCTCTGGTGTTTAGGGCCTGTTCCTGTGCAGCCAGGATGAGTGCCTCTGTGCTGTCCTTGAGTCCAGCTTTTTCCAGCCATTGGTAGGATTTCCTGATATCAGCCACTTCAGTTATTTGTCGGTGGTACATCCCATGTAGGGGCTTATCCTCCCATGATGGTTCCTCCAGCACCTCATCCTCTGGTCCCCATTGTTTGAGACATTCGCTGAGCACATCGTCGGTTGAGGCTTTGACCTTGATGTATTTATGGATCTTGGATGTTTCATCCTGGACAGTGGCTCTCACACTCGCTAGTCCTCTGCCTCCGTCCTTACGGCTCGCGTATAGTCTCAGGATGCTGGATTTAGGGTGGAACCCTCCATGCATGGTTAGTAGTTTCCGAGTTTTAACATCCATGGTCTTTATCTCTTCCTTTGGCCAGCTTATTATTCCTGCAGGGTATCTGATTACTGGCAAGGCATAGCTGTTTATCGCACGGATCTTGTTCTTGCCATTGAGCTGGCTTCTTAGGACTTGCCTTACTTGTTGGAGGTATTTGGCTGTGGCTCCTTTCCTTGTGACCTCATCGAGGCTGCCATTTGCTTGTGGTATTCCTAGGTACTTGTAACTGTCCTCAATGTCTGCTATTGTTCCCTCTGGGAGTGTACATATATATATATATATATATATATATATATATATATATATATATATATATATAGCATTTAAGATTAAAAAAACCCTTTGTCTGTAAATATCTTCGACCTAAAACTCCTCAAGTGGCATAGTTTTAGCTTCACCTGGTTCAAATTCTGTTTAAAAAAATCTCCTGTTAAGCACCTTTTGCTGTCCAGTTAGTAATCAGTTAATCCAAAAATAATCAACAGATCAGCCCTTCACTGTAATTGATGTTAAGTCAAGCAGAGAGGGCTGAGGTTTTCACATGTTGATGTTAGAAGTATTTTTTTTAGCTGCAGATGCATCCTTTGCTACAAATGATCAAGTGTTCACTAAAGGTATATGTTATTGCATTTTAGGCAATAAAAAATGAATAGATTTATTTGTTTATTTGCATTTTTTTCATGTTTTTGTAATATTGTATAAAAATGCTTAAGTGGGTAAATGAAAAATGCCAATTTCTTTATCCGATTAATCGATTGTCAGAATAATCAATAGAATAATCGATTACTAAAATAATTGTTAGTTGCAGCCCTAAAAGCTTGTATTTGGGGTTTTATATATTTGTACATCCAACTCCAGAAGAGTCAGTGCCTCACCAATCATGTATATCACCTCACATCACTGGCAGGTACAGACATGCAATGCTGTTTTTTTCCACACAGGGTCTTGTGTACGGTGAATATTTTCATGTCTGTTTCACACTGCTGGTTCAGGTTAAGAGATACACGCCAAGTCGTTGTTTGACTGCAGCAGCCTTTCGTTTTTTTTTTTACCAATCAAAAACTGTACTTCAATTCCACGCTTCCACACACTGAAACGTACAACTGCATATGTGGTTTGTCCAGGTGATGTAACCTGGATGCAATGTTCTGCTTACAAGAAGAGCAGTCAGAGGGAATGTTGAACAATCTGACTTGGTTACAGAAGCCAGACGACAATTACATCAATATTTTTACAATATGAACACTAAAAAAAGCTACAGCACTTTGCAAAAGTATTCACATCCCTCAAAAGTTTTCACATTTTATCATATTACACTTGCAATCTTCAACTAATTGTACTGATTTACTTACAAAGTAATAATTAGTTATTTCTTGAATTTATAAGTGTTTAAAAAATTGTGTTTGTTTGCCAGAACAACCAGCAAGATTAGCTGAACCTTAACATTTTAAAAATATCAGAAAATCAGTGCTGATGTTGCTTTTCACAGTAAATATCAGCTCAGTACAACAACAGAAGGATTATTAAGTTTTAATTTAGCTGAATCTAATCTAACCTTTATTCAAATAATAGCTTTTACATCAAATGTATGACTATTGCTACTTTAAAGAGACATTGCATATGCTGCTGCATGTTTCCTCCATACATCCATTGTCTTTGCTCACTTGTCTATGCAGAGTGGCAGGGGGGCTGGTGCCCATCTCAAGCAGACACTGGTGAGAGGCGGGGTTACACCCTGGACAGGTCGCCAGTCCATCACAGAGATACAAACAACCAGGCAAACACATCTAGGGATAATTTATAGAGACCAGTTAGTGTAACCATCATGGTTTTGGACTGTGGGGGAAAACTGCTACTATGGAGTACCCAGAGAAAACCCATGCTTGAAAGACTCCAGGCAGGAATTCAAACCCAGGACCGTCTTGCTGCAAGGTGATAGTGCTACCAGCCTGTTGCATGTTTCATGTCTGAGTTAAATAAAAGAAATTTAAAAAAAAATGTTTTCTAAAATATATCTTTACTTTATTAAGGAATCCCAGGACACATGACAGCTTTAATAATCAGTCTCCAAACATGATTTCCTTGGGATGTTTGTTATTAGACTGCAGAGAATAGTTGGGTTTAAGAGATATTTTAAGATTAAGGCTTCAGAAGTGCAACGTTTTATTTGCTTTACAGTTTTAATAACTTTGGGGTTTGGGTTGTTTGTTTGACAAAACAAAATGAATGTGTCACTTTGAAGCATTTATTTACTCCTAATAAAATGAAAATGAAAACATGTCTATACAAAATAAAAAGGATATTAAATCATTAAAATCCATTCAGTCACACAACAGAATAACTGTTTATAAAGGTTAATTTCCAGAGCAACCCGATTTTATTAGACTTGATTCTGGTTGCTACTGTCTGGTCGAGTGGATTACAATCACAATGCAGGAACTTGACGTGCATGATTAACAATCAAAGGAAATATTTTGGTTTAAATATAAGGCATTTTAATTTACTGCTTTAGCTTTAACTCATTCTTTCTGTAGGTTCAAATGCAGAAAGGAAGTTCAATGTTGTTGCCTCTCTGCATACTTTTCAGCCCACGCTGAAATTCCTTTCTTTTCGATCACCTTGTAATTCGTGCGAGCAAATGAAACGAAGAACATTCTCCATTTACTGCTCTGAAACATCTCTGTTTCTACAGTACCTTTCCACCTCAAGGAGAGATTGAGACACCTTCTTACCATCTCCATGTGTTTTGTGAAAGGACCGACGTACAAAGTGGGGTAGAAGTTAGTGATGGGAGGTTCGGCTCTTTTCAGAGAACCAGCGCTTGTGGCTTTCTCCCACAGAAGAGCCGGCTATTTCGGCTCCCAAATGGCTCTTAATTATTATCACCATCTGTAGCCTGATATTTTAGCTTAGCTTGGAAAATATGAATGTTTTGTATGTTAATGAATCCTTTTGCATTCAGTGTTTTTATGAGAAACCTTTTACTTGCCTAATTTTATGTATTTGTTGTGTTACAAAAGCAGACATTTTTACTTTTGTGCAAAATTTTAATCAAACTAAAAAAGAACCAAACTAAGTAACCAAACTAAGTCCTCAGTGCAGGTAGGCAGTCAGTAGAAAGCAATGAGCCATCAACCCATCCAAGCTGAGGCATTTGATCTTTTTGAATAAGAGGACGGACAGATTCTCCACCTGACTGTCACTTCTGGTCCCCTCCTTGTTTTCACATAAAGATATGATCCCATGTCCTCACACGTGACTGGCCACAAGGCCGCCATGTTGCCAGTCAAAACAAAGTTCTGCCGTGAGCAGAGCGGAGCCACTGAGAGTGAGAGCTGAGCAGCGAAATAAAAAAGAGAAACGGCTCTCACTCAATGGGAGTTGGCTCTTCTGATTCACTATACAGCATGACCCATCACTAGTGGAAGTCAGCCCTACTCTGTTGCACCCCTGCGTCACAAAGCAAGGCATGACCACTCTTACTGCAGATGCTTTAAAGGGGCAGTTTTATGTAAAATAGACTTTTTTGAGCTTTACATCATGTTATAATGTTATTTCCTCATCAAAAACCTACCTGGAGAGCTGCTTTGATTCTTTCATGCATGTTTGAGAAATCCTTTAATCTCCTGTGGCAGCCATTCAGCTGTGCAAAACGCCTGGATGGACCTTCGAGCTGCAGCTCCTCCTTGGAGCTGCAGTTTCTAAGCTTTTGAGCTTTCGCCTCACAGAGCATCCTTGCCCCATGACTTCCCCACTCAGCTCCTTCAGACTAGCCAGCAGCAATTAGCAAACACCTGGTGGAACTGCGCATCTGCTGATCTCATTCTACGAGCTACTTCTCAATGCAGCGCTGGTAAAAACGTTGTTAAAGGTTTAATAGAAGAGCACTGTTGAGGTGACTTTCTGAAGCTGGAGTTTCAGAAAGAGACAGAGGCCCAATTTCAAGGTGTTAAAAGAAATTTAACTTCATAATTTAAGTTATATTTGATATACACAGCATTTTTGCCACAACTGAAGGTAACAAAGTTACTTGATTATGCTATAAAATAATTCTATGTGGCTGGAAAATATGTAATACTGTCCCTTTGAAAAGTTTCAGACTGATTTATTATGGAATTGGCCATTCAGACTACCGTAAAATAAAAGTCAGATATGGATTACCAAACTTCTTCCAAACTTCTGAGTTTCTTCACAGAAGTATTTAGTCAATTGACTTGATCTATGTGGCTTCTGAAGGCAATCAATTGTACTGGATTCTATCTGTGGGCGTCAGAGTAAAGGGGGTGATATGTACATCTCAGTTTTTACTAGTAAATGAAGATTTAAAATCATGTACCAGTTTCCTTCCTGGTAATAATTACGTGCTACTTTGTGTTAGTCTCACATAAAATCCCAATGAAATACATTTAAGCTTTTGTTCGTCGCCATACAAGGGCTTACCCCACCTTACAGAAAGGCAGCACTTGAACCATCTCTCTGTCCAAAGAATCCGGACCTCCTGAGCCTTTTGAGCCGTTCCCAAGTAGGACATCATGAAGTCTGTTTAAGCTGGTCTCGGGGAAAATTCATCCAGCACTCACTGCATTCTTCCGCCGGGCGTCTAACCCTGTTTCAGCAGACGATCTGGTCCGACTTGTAGCCTGAAGCCAGCCAATGTCCCCCAGCCTCGCCAGTTTATGGCAGCTTCTCCTGAAAAAATGACTTGCACTTTGAATCCGGCTTAATTAATTAATTTTAGTAGCATGGACAGGAGCTACAAGGGTGGGGTTTTTTTTTGTATTTTGACAGAAGCAACCGATCAAAACCTTCCAAAGATTTGTCAAACTCAAGCACCAAGAATTTAATACTTTCGGATACCCTTCAATCAATTGAATGTCCACAACTTCCAAGAGAATTTTGATTCCTTTAATTTGCAGAGCTTAGCTGGTATAGCACACAGTAAAAATTCAGCAAATTAGGAAAAGTAGTTCACTTGCGAACATCATCAAATTATGTTGAATTATCTTTCCCTGTAACTGTGGCTGGCTGAATCTTTTGGATGTAATAAATTTGCTAGGAGGCAGAGAAAGAGAGAGAGAGCCTCGTACCACATGGGAAGCTCTGTCCTGGGTTAATCCATTGGTTCTATGTGTGGAAAACATGGCAGAATCCAATATTACCCTAAGGTAGATGTAGTCCCTATGATCCAAGTAAAAATCCTTGTACCTGTTCTGGACAGAACCCATGAAAAGTCTTGGATCCAACAAAAAGAAAAACATGATAAAGCACTTTTGCTGCATATGTATGTCTTAAATAACCAATATTAACAACCAACACTAATGATGACTTTTAAAGACAGAGACAGACAAGTTTAACAAGCAAGGTTTATTGATTCTTTTTTTTCCCACCACATGTGTGAAGGTATAAGTCTGTGCAAACATGCTCAAACACTACAAAGCCACTGCAGTCGCTTCCACTGACAGCGCAGAATACATTAAAATAAACAATATTTAAATACATAGAACCCTTCTAAAGAGATATATTTAGAAAAATATAAAGTCCTGACTTTTCAACTGATGAAACAGAACGTTGCACAACAAGAACACAGTTCTACACATGCTGACGCCTCCAAATAGCTGAATAAAAAAATACACTGTGAAAGAACTTTGAGCAAATGAAATACATTTTCAACCTAAAGTGTCTTGCTGCATGTGTGTGAGCTGGCTCGGAGGTACTCTGGTGATGTTAGCTTGATAAATTTCCCCCTGAGAGGTGATCTCAGGGGAAAGCAGATGCTAGAAGTCGGGCAAAGAAGAGAGTAACCCTTTTATAAGTGAAGACATATTTGCTGCTTCTGGAGTTATTTAAGCTGAAGCTGGAATGGGTGATTCGGAGCTTTATTTGACTGCTGTGTGTATTTTTATTCACCTGCCTGACTCATCGCCGTGTGCCTTCAGTTTATGAGTCCCAAATTAAGTTGAATATCTTGTTTGAGAGGATTCAGTTAACATATGCCAGCAAGAGCTATGGTTTTAATTACCGTTCTAATCTTATCTCCTCAAAATATGTTTCTTACACTGGCCTACAGCACAAGAGATATCAGTTTACAACATATGTAAAAGTGGGAAGCATCTTTCAGACTATTGTTTGTGTGCTTAGGAATGCTTAAAATCACTGTAAATGTTTTTTTGCAAAAGCGAGGTAGAACTGATCATGACGAAGTGCAGAGTTATAGAGGGAGCACCTTTTAGCTTAAATGCACCTCTGTCCTGCTGCTTCCAGTGTGCTCTTCCAAACTAAAGAGGAGATGATTTTATTACAGTTATCAAAAGAGAAGTGCTTGGAGAGAAGGAAGTCAGCAGGATAAAATGACATTAAAAAATTAGAGATCCCACTAACGAGGTTAAATCATCCCAAAGGATTGGGCTGAGTTGAGTTTGGTGACAGATGGATACTTGGGGGCCCGGAGTGGTAGTTCGGTACTTATGGGCTGAGCCAGTGCAGTGATTAAAAACAATCTAAACCTTATATCAGTAGTACACGCAGTGATTTTTACCCTGTGGTTGAACTGAAGATTTTGCAACTTTGGGGATATTTCTTTATGCCAAGTATGTTGTAAAACTGAATGTCTGTCCATCAGGACTGAAGCTAAAATACAGCCTTTTATAATAACAACCAACAACCAGGTTATCCGTGGTTGCCAAGGAGATCACTGCCTTTCAGAGCAAAGTAAATATTGGTCCTGGAAATCCATTTCACAGAGCTACTGGAACAGCAACCTTCTGTTAAGGTTGATTTAATTTGAGCATTGGTTGTTTTTCCCCATTGCCATGTCAAACCTTTACACGTTTGTCATTTTGTGCTGACTATTCCACTATCGTACCCAGTGTAAGGCTATTCTGTTACCCATCTTAACAGCTTTCTTTATTTACTTTTTAAGATTTTCTGCCTCTAGTGGCCTTTAGTCACAGTAACCTGACAGGAAAGGGGGCAGAGAGACAGAGGGGAGAAGACATGCTTCAAGTTGTCCAGGGTAAGAAGTCTATGGCTCCACACATTGTGCTCCTGAGCTACCCCGGAGTCACATTGTGTCCACAGTTTAAAGTGATTTCATACAATCAACTCATTGTCTACTGTAAGAAAATCTGAATACGTGACTCCAAGAAATATTAACTATGATCAACTACTATTCAGAAGGGTAATCTGGCCCAACAGGCAGCGATCAGAAGTAAACTCAGTTAAAACAATGCCTTCAAAAACTATCAACTTAAAATATACATGAGATTTGAGTATTTCAAGTACATGGATATGACATGGTTTATTGATGATTATGAAAAGGAGGTAGGAATGAGTAAAATGGCAATGTGTGGGTCAGAATTTGATGAACAGATTTGTTTAGAGGCAAATTGGAGCTATCTAATTGTAGTATTTCATGTAGTATTTAACTCTTTGCAATATTGGTGGAAAGGCTGACAGGAAGTCAGACAGGAATGTCCATGTTTGCAGATGACATTGTGATATGTATAGAAGAGAGCCTGTAGAAGTGGAGGTGTGCTCCGGAGCAAAGAGGAATGACAGTGAGTAAAAGGAAGCGATCATGTCTGTATGTGAAGGAGAGGAAGATCACATGGATCTATTAGTAGAAGGATATGTAGAGAGTTGGTGAGACAGAGGAGAATCATAGGGATAGGGGTAAGATGGAGGAATGGTCAACTCATTGGTCACTACTATGGTGACCACTGAGCCACCGTGTGTAAGTATTCTGTAACAGGAGGTTTAAGAAATACTTTCTCTTCCACCACCAAGACCAGGTGTTTATGAGAAAAGGGGAAAAAGGGAAAGAGACACTGGACCATGCAAGAGTTGACGTTCATATGTAACACAACTATGTGTCGGAACCTGACCCTGTGGTCAATGATTTGGTGTTGAAGGAAAATGGGAAATGGGAAGCAAATTGCCAACAGACTGAGGGTCTTACACTGAGGCAGAGGTTCGGGATTCACCGTTTTGCTGCATCTGACTAGGATATCAGGTTCTTTACAAGATAAGTCTAGACAGATAAGGTAATGTGTGCATGTGCAGGATATTGTATGTACAGTATGTGTGTGTAAGCGAGAGAGAGAAGTACTTGTATTCTGTCAAAATAACTTTTATGGTTTAATATTAACACAGCTATGCATGAGTATAAGTCGAGGTTCCAGGTGCAAATCCTGGCAAGAGTTGACATAAATTTGGGTAACTAGTCCACAAATTTTGTACCAAAACTCCTTGGTATTGATTTAACAGTTTGTATTTTTGTACAGATACAACTACTATGCACCAGAAGTACTGCAGCTAGCCGAAAAGTCCAGAAGTGTCAAACAGGAAGTCTGAGGCATTTAGGGGATTCTAAACAATACCTGTTTTTTTATTAAGATTGGCCACAACAATGACCGAAACCTCAATACTATAATTTGTGCTGCAGACCAGTATAGTACCACGTTTTGATGTGAAGAGTACCTGGTTATCTTGGGATACAACTCTTCTAAGAGGTCATTTATGGGGTCAAAAATTAACAGCAGTAATTCAGATAATTTAGCCTGTCAGAGAAAAAAAAATGAAAAAAAAAATGACTTTTTAAGCTTTACATCATGTTATAATGTTATTCTCTCATCAAAAACATACTTGGTGTGTTGCATTGATCCTTTCATGCATGTTTGAGAAATCCTTTCATTTCCAAAGGCAGCCATTCAGCTGTGCAAAACGCCTGGATGGACCTAGTGCCGCCTTTGAGACGCAGCTCCTCCTCGGACCTGCAGTTTCTAAGCTTCCGAGCTTCCCCCTCACAGAATACCCCTCCCCCGCGACTTCCCCACTCAGCTCCTTCAGACTAGCCAGCAGCAATTAGCAAACACCTGGTGGAACTGCGCATCTGCTGAGCTCATTATACAAGCTACTTCTCAGTGCAGCGCTGGTAAATACGTTGTTAAAGGTTTAATAGAGGAGCGCTGTTGTGATGACTTCCTTAAGGCGGAGTGTTGGAAAGAGCAGGACTTTCTTAAAGAGACAGAGGCCCAATTTTAAGGCGTTAAATACGAAGTCAAATTTCTTTAAAGTCATATTTAATATATAAAGCATTTTTATAACAACTGAAGGTAACATGGTTACTTGATTTGCTATAAAATGATTCTATGTGCCTGGAAAACACATAATACTGCCCCTTTAATTATCAAGCTACATATTTAGTTAATATTTAGTTTATAAGATAAATATGTAGCATAGAGCTAAATATTTAGTTTGAAGCTAACTATTTAGCTTGCTAACCTAATATTTAGTTGGAGGTAAATATTTAGTTGCAAATTTATTTAGTTAACAAGCTAAACATTTAGTTTAGTTTATAAAATAATAATTTATCTTATTAACTAAATAATAAGTTTGGAGCTAAACATTTAGGTTTAGGTTGTAAAATAAATATTTAGCTGAACTAAATATAGCTGGATAATTAAATATTTAGTTTGAAACAGAGATTTATAAATGAATGAATAACATGGTGAAAACATGACTGAAAAATGAACCCCAATTTTTTTCTCTTATCACAGCCCAAATTATTGCTATTAATCTTTGACTGTGGAACTTTACAAACAGCACCCCATAGTCATTAATTTGAGAAACAACATATTGCCTGCTTTATTTCAGATTTAATATGTCTCTGTGCACAAGTTGTGGAGATATAAATAGGTATTTACTGTTAATGTTTCACCAGTTGGTCGTGGAGGAAGTGCTCTGAGACTGGGAGAATTCATTTTCATTTCCCATCTTCAAGTCATTTTAACACGTGTGAGCAGGAAAGAAAAGAAAAACCATTTAGACTATCCACTCTGTTGTTTCACGGGATTTTAACTGCATTACCTTTACTGGTGAAGTGGAGCAATTGTTGATGTTATTAGTTCTAATTATTCTCTTTTCCCTGGCAATTTAAATGTTGCAGTCTGGTGTGAAGATGCTATTTGACTTTGGTTTTACTTCTTTTAGAATAGTAAATCAAGATAGACCATGGTGTGTATAAAGACAAAAATATAGATTTAAAAGGAAGAAATGGAAATAATCAGCGTCTCCTAGAAAAAGTATAGAATTTATGGGAAGTATTTATTTGCTGAGCTATTGTCTAGATCGATCATCCATTCATTCATCTTTGTATTCTCAGACTTTATTTTCTGATGTCTCCATGTTCACCAGCCCATGTATTTGCTCATCAACAATACATCCATCCATACAAACATCCACCAGTCCATACTTCCAATTTTAGTTGTTTATTTGTTTATTTGACTATATGGTCTATTTGACCATGGAGTCACTCAAGTCTAGAAAAGTATGAAATTTCTTAAATATGCAGGAAACTTGAGTAATAGGATCCCAGGCCAATTCCCGTGTTGTATTTTGCATTCAATAAAGCATTGAAATAGTATGATTCAATGCTAGTAAAGTCAATGTGTTCAAGAAATTCCCTTGGAATTTCTTTTTTGCTTAGTTTGTTTGGTTTGTTTATAGTACCAGTTTCCAAAGGAAATGGTTTGGAAATCTAATTAGAAATAAACTGTATTGAAATCATTTTCATCTCAATAAACACCTTTTCTACAAATTCCCTTTTTTTTGTGAATGGCCGACATTGTGCAGCAGGTTTAAAACCATCTGTCCAGTCATAATTGTTTTTACCCTTGGCCATGCAGTCCCAGCAGAGACAATAGGAAGCTACAGGAGATAAACGACCCAACGAGGAAGAGAGGAGACTCATTAGCTCCTTATTAATGCCAGATGCTGATGCAGACAGGGGTCATGTGGGAGATGTGGGACGTCACCAGAGCAGATGCAAAAGGGAGATTTGATCAAATGTCCATCCTAAACAGATTTGCTTGCTGTGTTTGGGAATTGAGTGGAGCATGATTCACAGATGGTTACTGATACAGAGCAGGTTGAAGTAAACTACAGTAAAGGAAGTTAAGAGAGGCAGCTTGGGGATTTTCATGTATTTGGAAATCACTTTATAAGATAAACTAACCAGAAATCTGAAGTTACAAGCTGATGTTGGACTGATGTTTCATGGACCTCTTAAGTGGACCTCTAAGGCCCCCAATGCAGGCTTTAAAGCCACAGGAGATAAACTATCAGACTATAATGTAAATATTAACACTGAAGAAAGCTTTAAGTTTATACATTTGTAAATGTGTGTGATTGGTGATTTTTCATGTCAGCTAAAGTTTTCACTTTCACAATGTTGGCAATTATATTGTGAAATGACAAGTGAGACCAAAAAAAAGCACTGTTTCTGATAAAAACACTCAGAAAAGCAAAGCACGTCCTGCTTCAACACAACAGTACGTCTGCATGTCAGTGAGCTGTAAACAAAGGCAGGAGAGTATCCACATGTGCCCACTGTAAATATTTACAAAGAACACTCCAGCAAAGTTAAACAAGACATTTAATAGAGAAAGAGAAGGAGTGAAGATCCCCTTTACATGAAATAGACTGCAGTTGGAGACAATTAACAGTCAGCAGGTCCATGGTCCCGTAGCTGGGGCTTCCACCACTAACAGCCCACTTATTTTTCCTGTGTTTCAGTGTATCATTAGGTTTATCATTAGGTTTATTTAAATGTGCCACCTCAAAGATGCTTCTTTCAGGTTTTCCCAGAAATAAGTTCAGCATTTAGCAACATTCTGCAACATGTTGATATAGAAACATCTATTTCTATTCTAGTTAGCTTAGTTCAATACATTAGCCTAGCAACTAACTATAGCCACATGCCATTTAAAGTGGTACTCCAGATATTTTTAGGTGATGTTCTAAGCTGTTATTACCAGTGATAGTTACTTTACCTGTTGTAGACAAATGTTGTATCGCAGTAAGTTTGAGGAAAAGTGAGTAAATCCTAAGAGAGGTTGAGGGTTAAGAGCTAGCTAAACAGACCCCCTATTATAGCCACTTTTTATCTGTTAAAAAACATTCACTCTCCACACTAACTTGGTACTTTTTAAAATGGACATTTCAAGGTGAAGGTGTTTTTAAAAACTCTTTGTGGTACATACATATGGACTGGATATCTAGAAATAGTTTTTTTGTTTTGTTTTTTTTTTTTTAAACATTGGGCGCTGCATGGCTCAGTGGTAGAGCAGGTGCACCATATATGGGCTTATAATAATTGGTGCAGCCATCCAGGGTTTGACTCCCAGACCCGTTCAGGAAATATAGGCCAAAAAACCCCCCAAATGTTTAGGGGTGAAAATTACATAAAAGTTCTCTTTGCACATGCCCAGTCTGTCTTTCTGTGCTTGCATTCACAACAGTGAAGTCATTTTTTTATTGGTTATTCCAACCTTGTTTCCAGTAAATTTTAAATGTAAACAGAAAAGACTCTTTCAAAGAAAATCAAGGTAATGCTTTGGGAGAATCTCGAGCCTAGCAATGTTTTAGCCATGCTTTGTATGTTTTTTGAATTTTTATGTTGTCAGTGCCATTGCCACCTGCTGGTGTATCATGTGTATTACAGCATTTTTGATCGTAATCCAACAGGCTATGCAAACAGTTTTTGTTTTTCAAAATCTGAGGAGAAAAATAACTATTTTAAAAAAAAGGTGTGGTGTAGTTGGGGCCTCCAATTGTTTCTCATACAAAAGCATAGCACATATTTAAGATCCACACTTTCACCCGAGACTAAGGTTGTCCCAATTTTCTCAGCCAAACAACATCATGTTGTGACACAAAGTTGGTTGAGGCAGTCAGCTGCATCAGTCCACATAATCAGCTCCTCGTCTGTCCGTTCAAAAAGAAACGGATAAACTTTTGGATTTTTCAACAGAATGGTAATTGTACAACGGCAATAAAGAGGTTTATTGATGTTGAAGATTATCCCAGGTGATTCAAGGGTTGCAGCTGATCAGGCAGGTTGAGAAAGTCTCAACCAACATAATATTTCTATTTTTTCTATTTTTCTTTTTCTTTTCTTTTTTTTTTTTTTTTTTTTTTTTACCTTTGTTTGAATTTGCATGCTTCCATTTACCTTTAACTGGATGCTAATACACCTGAATTTCCCCACTGTGGGACAAAATAGGATGTTTGTATTATAGTCTAACTTTGCATAGCAACACATACGTTGTTTAGCTGAGGAAAAAAATTGACAAACATAACAACAGCTTTCTGTGTAAGAGTAGATATTTATTTTTCCAGTGATATAACTATATAATGTATGTAAAAATGTTTAGCTTGAGAGGTTTTCTGGTGCTAACATCACCTCAAATGAGGCCGATTAAACTAGTTCATCTGGCTTATCTCTTTTTCTATCTTTGAAAAATCCTGTCTATCCCTTTCAGCTTAGACCATCTTCACAAAAGGATGTTTCCCAAAAGCAATTATCCCATTTGTTGTTTCTAGAAAGGAAACAGCAAAAAGCAACTCCAGTCCTCGCAGTCTGGTGTCCTGCAACATTTAGATGTGTCTCTGCTTCAACACACCTGAGTCAAATAATCATTTCATTAGCAGGACTCTGGAGAACTTGACCGCAAACTGACAAGGTAATTCAGTCATTTCATTCTGGTGTGTTGGACCAAGGACACATCTAAAAGTTGCAGGACATCAGTCCTCGAAGACTGGAGTTGCAGACCCCTGCTTTTGTAATTATGCTAGGTCATGATGTGGCACTGTAAAGGTAATGTTACATTACACCAGATTTGTGGAGCATGCTCATAATGCTGATGCATATGGAGTCGAGAGTTACAGCTGAGGTTTTCAAAAAGTAGCATACTGGTTATCTGCATTAAACCAAGGGCAAAGTATTTTAACTTTTTTTTACTCTGGAAGCCAAACTTAAAATAAACCTGAAAAACCTGAAATTATGAAAAGCAGTTGCACGTTTGCTTAAGATTGTTCTCATGGTTACTGCACTTTAGTAACTTGATTCTAAATCAGAGTTGGGTTCATGAACTTTTAAGTGTTTAATGCTTCTTTAAAACTAGAAATCAATCCAGCATACCTGTTATTAAATCTGTGACGTAACTTTTGTTGCATGCAAAACGGTGTGCATGGGAAGCCTCTCTTTACAGCTGCTACATGTATTACATTATATATTAGATAAAAGGGTAAATTCAGAGGGAAGACTCCTCCAAACAGCGTCAATCAGGACTCCAATTGTTGCCTAGCCTAATATACAATATGTGTAGGTTTGTCTTGAATTGTGTATTAACAGAATATTGATTAAATCGACTCAACTTCATTGCTACCCCCTTGTGTTGCTACCAAGAATAAAGAACAAGACATCAACTTCTGTTGAAGGTTACATGTCACCAAAAAACAGCATTGAATTGAAAGATTTTTTACGAGATCATATCAAATTATACATCTCACAATGCCAAAATGTCATCATATACTCTTACAATTTAATTATAACCTTCTTTGAGAAGATAAGTTTCCCAAAAATAAAATATCTGCCTTTGCTCACATAGATCAAAGAACCAATATTTGAAAAGACAAGAATTTTAAGTTGTATGTCTGTTTTCATGTTTAACTACATGTGTTCTCATCTAAAGCTTAACAGACCTTGAGAAACAGCTAAGACTGACCACCACAGAAATAAATGAAATCGGAAAGCTTTCAGAGTTGCTTGCCTAAACACGTGCCAGTTCTTTAATAAGAAAGCACTCATGCTACACACGCAGTCATGGTTTCTATGATCTGAAGCAACAGCAATTACCTGTAGAAGAACTGGATGGTAAGTACTAAAAACTGCCTTTTTTTTTTTTTTTTTTTGCTAAAACGCGTGTACCAAAACACCACTTACATAAGCTAAGGTGATGTCTAGTTACATCGCTTGGTGTCCAGCTGACCTCTGCAGCGTAGCAACAAAAGCTCAGCACCAAAATGCAACCAAAGTGTGGAAGAATGTTGCACGGATTACTGCGTTAATCTGAGCCGTATCTGTGAAACCAAACTCCCAACCTTTCACACATGCAACTATTTATTTCTCCAACAAAAACTTCAACCAAACCACTTCTTTCCTGATTTCTCACACTGCCGAGCTGGAGACCTGGAGCCAGCCCACGTCAGTGTAGGCCCCCGTCACATGCCAGTACAGCGCCCCCATCAGTTTGGTCCACACCAACTGCACCTCAGCTGTGAAGAAATCTGGGAAGTCTTCAGACAGCACCTCCAGGATCACTCCGCTAAGGATCTGGATGGGAAAAAGAGAATGAGTAAGATATTTAATTTAATTTGAATGGAAAAAAATTGTACAGCAATTACAGAAAAGACAGGATACAGAATGTTGCAATTCTGCACATTTTAGATGAATAGAAAATACATCCTCTTAATTTTAGCTTTCTTTATAAAAAAAGCTACTCTTTCTTACTGAGATTTAAACTGGGTATAAACAAGGAGTCTAATTATATTAAGACACTATGATGAATCTCATTAAAATCTGTTTCAAGAAGGGATGTCCAGGTGCCGTCAGGATGTGACTTCATCTGCTGACGTAACTATTAGATGTTATTGTGAAACTCTTATTTTGAAGCGAGAAAGGAAGTGGTTCTCGAATTGTCTTGTTATGTCTTACAACACTCTGTTACATTACGAATGATGAAGCCTCAGCCACTTTTAAATCACTTGTATAGCAGTGTTTTAGGTAGTAGAAAACCCCACAGGGACAGAAACGTTTTGTTAGCGCTGTGAGATTATGGCAGCCCTTTGCTGCTCATGACACTTCGCAGCTTCCTAAACTAAGAAAACTTATGCTAAATCAAGGGGCCATGTCATGATGTGTGGATTGAAAGTTGGACCAAAAGTGCAAGCAGGTGTCCAGGAGGAGAATGATGACATAATGTTTAATAAACCAATCCAAAAACAATTTACAAAACTGGGAGGAACACAAAGGGAACCAGTGAAAAAACAGAGACCAGTTAACATGAGGCAAACAGAACCAGCGAGGAGTGAGTGAAAGAGAGCAGGTTAAATACTGGGAGTTTGATAACTAGAGCAATGGACCAGTGATAATTAGAAACAGGGGGCAGCTGTGAGGAGAGAGCAGAAGGCAGGCTGAGGGAGAGACGGAGAGATGGCGCAGAGGTGCAAGGAGGAGTAAACAAACTGGGGAACAGCCGGAACAAAAATCTAAATGGAATAAAGACTAACTAAACACAAGGAATAAAAAAATAAATGTAACTAAAATAAATGACAACTAAAAATAGACTGATGTAAAGTAGGACCAAAATAAAGGCTGATCTAAATCAAAACAAGGAAACAGAAAACAAGAAATAACTAAGGCCAAACACAGACACCAAATGATCAAAAATACAAATCCATGAAAAAACCAAAACAACCCAAGATCCTGACAGGCCATTTGACATTTGATCATTTCTAGTAGAAAAGCTAAAATTCAAACTGTTCAGTTATTTTTCTTTACTGGACAGAGATTTTTTTTTTTAAAGGCTAGCGATTCCTGAAACATCTGATTTGCATTAGAACCTTTATCATTAATCGTCCAGAATATGGACCATTCAAAGCTGGACTGGAATATTCTGTGCTGATTGCAAATCTTGAAACAGTTTGTTATTTATGTAATCTTCAAAGCAATCCACAGCGGTTAGATCTGGCCAGCTGCCGTCGCTCCATGACACGATGCCCATCTGAAGTCAAGTAATCTTCTGTGTCTCGTCACACTTCAGCATGACACATCCAAAGGTGCCAGTTTATGTGCACCTTCTGATGTGCCTTACTCTTTTTCACTGTTTATATTATATATTAGATAGATCAGATTATATATTAGATTTCCCCAAAAACTACAGGTTAGCAAAAAATTTAAAAAATAAATAGACATTTATGTAAGTTCTTCTGGTGTTCTGCTTTCTGCTTCCATTTAAGATTTGCTACATATGGTTTCATTATTGCATCGCCGACTCACATCAAAAGCACTGTGAAGTTCTAAAAAGGTCTAAAATATAACATATAAAATGCATCTTTCTTTAAAAGGGGGTATTGTGTATTTTCCAAGGACATAGTGCCATTTTGTAGCAGAAACAAGTAACTATGTTACCTTCAGTTGTTATGAAAATGCTGTATATATCAAAAATAACTTAAAAGAAATTTGACTTCACATTATAGCTGTATTTAAGGCCTTGAAATCAGCCTCTGTCTCTTTAAAAAGCTTGTGCCTTCATGCCATCATTTAATGCCATTTACAACTGTTCTTAGGAGCATTGGACTGAGAAGTAGTTTGTATGATAAGCTCAGCAGATGCGCAGTTCCACCAGGTGTTTGCTAATTGCTGCTGCTGCTAGTCTGGTGGAGCTAAATAGGGGAGGCGTAGGGGAGGGGTGCTCTGTGAGGCGGGGACTCGGCTAGAGACTGCAGCTCCAAGGAGGAGCTTTGAGAAAATAGGCGATGCTCTGTAAGAACAAGCGCTTAGGCACGCCCGAATGGCTGCCACGTGAGATTCAAGGACTCCTCCAAACATGCGTGGATGAGTCAAAGCAACACTCCGAGTGTGTGTTTGATGAACGACATTATAACATATATCTATAAAGCTCAAAAATGATGATTTTGCATAATACCCCTTCTTTAAAAGGAAGGTTTACGTCACAGTCCCAAAACCTCCTGTTAGGTCACTCTGAGATTCTGCAGTGACCTTTGGAGTGATTGTTTGCTTTCATGGTTGTGTGCTGCCTGTGGAAGATGTTCTCACTCTGTTCCCCTAAGTTAGCAGAAACATACATACCGCCATTGTGATCTTTTCTAAAGGAAGAGAAGTAAGAATTGCATTTTCTTCAACACTAAAAGTCTCAGATTTCTGATCTGATGGGATCCACATTTAGATTTTAGAGCAATAGAGATCTCATTACAATACCTGAATGGACTCAACTGATCATTTTGAGGGAGTGATTTTTGTATGCAGCCTGGTGAATAATAACAGCTATTAATGAACAGTTCGGACCATTGTTATATTTCTGATCATTATTTCTGGACTGCCTGGGCAGGGTTTTTCTAACCATTGTACAGCATAAAGAAGCCTCAATAAGCTTTGGTGATTTTTTGCTAAAGAATTTATGCCATTTACAAATTAAACAAGGCAACCTCGAACAAATTTTAAAAAGCAGTTAGAAGTGGAAAAAGATGCTCTAATTGCAGCTGCATTCATATCTATTGCCTGAAGGTCTCAGTTTATCTCTTTGTTCAGATAGAAAGGGAAGCACATTGGATTTCGTTTTGAAGATTGGAAAACCGCATGATCTATATGAAATATTAGGTCTAACATGTTTCAATGTAATCTCCTTTATCTATAAAGCACGTTAGAAAATGGCTGAACGCAGTTGGTAGCACTGGAGAAAGGCACCAGCTCCCCCATGACTCTGCAAGGACAAGCAGGTCTAGACAATAGATGCTAGAAAATCTGAGGTTTCTAGTACCGTCTCTTGTCAATTAACACTTTATATCTCCATGATCAGCATTTCATTCCTGATAATAGGATCATTTTAAACTTCTTTTGTGCTTTTCACCACAATTCTCAGTTGCTAGCATGGCACATTACTGTACAGGCATTTTCTCATAATTGTCCAATCTCTGTTCAACTGGAGGCACTTACATAACTGTGTAACACCTTTTCCTGTAAGAAAAACTCTTTAAAGAACATTTAATACTGGAACAAACTTCTGGAAAGCGACTGTAAGCCTTGTTTCAGTTGACCTCCAGGAACATTTACTGTGCAGCAGTAATTCACAAATGTAATATGGAGGGGGGGAAAAGAGCCTGAATTAGGTACTTTTTACCATTTTGCTGCTAAAAACATAAAATGAAACATGACACTTTTTCTTTAAATCTTGTCACACACGTTTTTGTCATAACTGAGTTGAGCAAAGCTAACAGTTAGTGGCATATTAAAATAAGTAAAAATCTGCAATCTAAAACTGAATGGAGGAAAACTGTAAAACAAAGACATTTGACCACAATAAATAAATAAAAATAAATGCTTTCTTTTTCCATGTCTACCTTAAAGTAAATGGGTTCCACTTTGTGTTTGATGGCATGGGCCTTTCCCACCAGGGCCAGCACTGAGGACACCTTCTCTGGGTCGTTGAGATTCTCCACCACAGTGTTGATGGCGTTCATCACCCTGCAAGCATGCTGCCTCAGTTGGCTGCTTTGCTCCATCTCCTCGGGGTCCTCCATGTCTTGGAACTGGCTGAAATACTGCTTTGCAGATGGGAAGTTGACAAAAAACCTAAAGGAAAAAGATATTCCATAACAGATAAGGAAAAAATAGCCTAAATAAATAGATTTTTTTTTTTTTTTTTTTTTTTAACCTTTCATATAACCGGTTGTATTTGTAATTAGTATGTAGCTATTTAGTTTTTAACACAAACAAATTAGAAAAATTTTGCCTCGCCTGGATTTTTCTTGTTTATTTTTTCAAAACTATATATGGAGTGTTGAAGTGATGGACTTGAAAATACAATAAAACTGTAGAGTGAAGATTTAAGCTGGTGCCTTGGCTTTCCATGCCTTTTTCCACCTCTCTTTCTGCGTGTGTTCAATACTTTTCCCCTTGTCATTTCATATTATAACTTAATTTCTGAACTTATTTGTTTTTGTTTGTTTCTATGAATAGATTACTTGGGTTGTTACCTGGTGAAAATTTCATGTTAATATCACCTTCAGAAATATGTTTACTATGAAAAATTGTGACTTATTCAATACTTATTTTACCCGCTGTATATATATAAAATAAAATAAAAAAATTCCCTTCTCACCCTCCACGGGTGGTCTTTCTCAACCTCTGAGCTCGGGTCCTCTACCAGAGGCCTGGGAGCTTGAGGGTTCTGCGTAGTATCTTGGCTGTGCCGAGAACTGCGCATTTCTGGACTGAGATGTCTGACGTTGTTCCTGGGATCTGTTTTAGCCACTGCTCCAGTTTGGGGGTGACTGCCCCGAGGGCCCTGATGACCACAGGTACCACTGTGGTCTTCACCTTCCAGGCCTTCTCCAGTTCCTCTCTGAGGCCCTGGTATTTCTCCAGTTTCTCGTGTTCCTTTTTCCTGATGTTGCAATCGCTTGGTATTGCTACATCCACCACAACGGCTTTCCTCTGTTGTTTATCCACCACCACGATGTCCGGTTGGTTCGCCATTACCATTTTGTCTGTCTGGATCTGGAAGTCCCACAGGATCTTAGCTCGGTCATTCTCCACCACCTTTGGGGGTGTGCCCCACTTTGATCTCGGGGCTTCCAGTCCATATCCTGCACAGATGTTTCTGTACACTATGCCCGCCACTTGGTTATGACGTTCCATGTACGCTTTCCCTGCCAGCATCTTGCACCCTGCTGTTATGTGTTGGACTGTCTCAGGGGCCTCCTTGCACAATCTATACCTTGGATCTTGTCTGGTGTGGTAGATCTGAGCCTCTATTGCTCTGGTGTTTAGGGCCTGTTCCTGTGCAGCCAGGATGAGTGCCTCTGTGCTGTCCTTGAGTCCAGCTTTTTCCAGCCATTGGTAGGATTTCCTGATATCAGCCACTTCAGTTATTTGTCGGTGGTACATCCCATGTAGGGGCTTATCCTCCCATGATGGTTCCTCCAGCACCTCATCCTCTGGTCCCCATTGTTTGAGACATTCGCTGAGCACATCGTCGGTTGAGGCAAAGAATGCGGGAGGAATGGTTACATCGACATCCCCATTCAACGCTAACTGCCAAACAACTAGTAGCTCAGTGTTCCAACATCCGCAAACGGCAAATGCCTTGATGTATTTATGGATCTTGGATGTTTCATCCTGGACAGTGGCTCTCACACTCGCTAGTCCTCTGCCTCCGTCCTTACGGCTCGCGTATAGTCTCAGGATGCTGGATTTAGGGTGGAACCCTCCATGCATGGTTAGTAGTTTCCGAGTTTTAACATCCATGGTCTTTATCTCTTCCTTTGGCCAGCTTATTATTCCTGCAGGGTATCTGATTACTGGCAAGGCATAGCTGTTTATCGCACGGATCTTGTTCTTGCCATTGAGCTGGCTTCTCACGACTTGCCTTACTATTATATATATATATATATATATATATATATATATATATATATATATATATATATATATATATATATATATATATATACATGAAAACTTTATTAGAAATTGCTTTGGGTTTATCTTAAATGCAGAAAAGGAAAAAGAGAAAAAAGTAAAGGAGAGAGGTGGGGGAAGACATTAAAGGGAAAGAAGGAGATAAGAGTAGAGGAGAGAAGGAAGGATAAAGAGAAGACAGGATAGCACCCTATAGTCTGCTTCTATAGCTGCAGGAAAAGAGAAAAAACAGAGAACTGAGAAACCATAGCGACAAACGACGTGCATAAATAACAAAAACAACAACAACAACGTCAGAGCATGGGAGCCTAGGGAGGACCACCGCAGGGACAATTGCCCCCCCAAGAAAAGAGCAGAGGAGAGCCCTGGGGAAACCACTCAGAAGCCCCCTGGGGCTGCAACGATGAGCTCACAGGCTCTGCCAGGTTGCAGATCTGGCCAAAGACCTAGAGACCCAAAGACACATCACCCCCCAACAAAGGCCCAGCAAAGCAAAGCAGCCACCTAGAGCCACCAACACACTGGGGGGCAGAGGCACGGGCCACCGGCAGGGAGTGTGACGGGGGAGGGAAATAGGCCCCACATCTGGTGGATCAAGATGATCCAGGAGAGCAAGGCCCAACCTGACAGACAAACAGACTCACAGACATAATCACACTTTCCTCCCCTCATGCTCACACTCATAAACACCCACACCTACACACCCAACAGAAACACACACTCCCACCCCCCCACACACACACTCTATACTCCCAGGTCCAGGTAGCAACACCCCAGAGGGGCAACCCGCCCCCGGAACCAGGAGGTGGTCCCTGTCATTTTGGGGTGGAGACAAGCAGATCGCCCCCACAGAACCAGGGCCAGGCACCGCCCGAACGAAATCGGTCCAGACCCCAAACCCAGGCCCCACTGACCTCCGACCCCTACTTCTAAATCAAACCCCAAAGGTTGATCTATGCCAGGGGTGTCCAAAGTGCAGCCTGGGGGCCATTTGTGACCCTTGGACTGATTTTGTGCTTCCCCCAACTGCAGTTCAAAAACGACACAAATTTGACCCGTCCAGCACAGGTGGAGACTTTTTTTTATTTGTAATAAGGGTAAAATTATTACCAATATGGTATTCTTACAATGGGAAATTTTTAATACAACACAAAGTATTCATCTTTTTATAACAAAGCTTTTACAATAAGTAGAACGACGTCTATCCAGAGACTTTTACTGAAAAGAGGACTTTGCTGCACTCAAATCAGCTTTAATTTCAATTATAAACCATGGCTGAAGGAAGGATAAAGATGGTGGGCATTTTAAGAAGAAGTGACCCAAATCCTTTTCCTATTCTATTACTGGAAATGAATTAAATAAAAATTAGAAAACTAGGTGCCTTTCTTTTAATACAGCAAACGTACAAAATCCCTTTTAAGTTTTGGATCGACAACGAATAACATCCATTTTAATTGCCTGATTTTTAGTTTTTTATGATAATTTTCTTGGCCCGTCATTACTTTTGACTTGACAGTTTTGGCCCACGTGACAAAAAGTTTGGACACCCCTGATCTATGAACATCTAGGCTCACACAGCAATACTCTTTGAGATGTGAGTTAGTCTGTGGGAATAATAATGGCCATGATGATGGCAGGGTGTGCTGCAAGATGATGAATATAATCCTTTTAAACAACTCTGGACTCCGAAAGGCAAAGTGATTTTTATTTTTCCCCCGCATGTTTTTAAAACCCTAATCTTGAAAGACACAAATGCTTAAATTATAAATTAAAAGAACAACCCATAAAAGTATTGACTGAAGGAACAAATTGCAGGAAGATAAAACCTTTAATTATAATTAAATGCTACACAGTCCACAGAAGATAATTGTGAAGCGTTTAACTGCTCTCTTCGCCATAAATCGAAATCAACGTTTCTCTCCTCTTATCTCAGAGTGCAGTTCAGTAACTTACATGAGTTTTCTTTTTTCTCTGTGAGTGAGTGTGTAATTTGGCTCTGCCCCATTGGTTCAGCAGGAAGTTCCCAACAGAGACATTTAAAGTGCAGAAGCGCTGATGAGACGGCGTAGTTAAGATTGATAAGACGCTCACAGCGTAATTGGATGCAGGTGTGCAGAAAGTGCCGTCTAATTTTCGTAGAGTTCCAGTGTGAGTGTGTGCAAGTGCACCAAACAGAATGGCACCTATCCAAGATATATTAGGGAGAATAATAAGGCATGGAAGACGATTGAGCTTTCTCCGTTGCTTAGAGATGAAGAGAAATGTTTGGAAGGAAATCAATTTAAAAGTTGAGGAATAATTGCTCTCCTATCATTGTCGGATGGAGTTATAATATAATTCATTTCTATGCATATTTCAGCACCAGTGTCACAATACGATTGCTAATAGTTAAAATCTTTCATCTGGAAAAAAGCAAAGAACAACTTTCCATTGCTCCCTGACTCATCTAAATAGCTCAAATAATAACAATAACATTTTGTAAAACTATCTGGACCCATGGGGGTCCTGTAGACCTGGTCTTGGCCTCTGTTATGGCCCCTGTACTGAGGAAATATTAATTAATTTCTTATAATGATATGTGCTGGCTCAGAAATCGTATCTAATTGGTTCCTTGGACCAATTTCATTTTTTACCTTCAGAGTTTAACAATGAGTTGAAAATTAAGGTTTTGCACTTTTTCAGCCGTACTGAGACAGGATCACAGTTTACATCTGCAACTTGCAGCTCTGGAGCTACAAGTGGCTCTCTGGCTCACTTAATATATTAAATGCTGAAATATTGCCCTGTTTTTGTTCTTTTGTTCTGACTCCATTAAAAAAACACTGGCCCCACCCTGACCCCCCTGGTAAATTTGGTCAAGAACAGGGGTCTGCAACCTCCAGAGCCACTTTGGCTCTTTCCTTTCCCTCCACTGTGCCTCTTAGAAAACCAAAAAGGAAATGATTTTGATTATGGACACAATAAGAAATGGTCATTTTAGGAGTTTTTCTATAAGCTCTTATGCAAAACCTGCTTTTAATACCCACAACAGGCTTTTAAAAGTAACTAGCTTCAAACTATGCTACCTATCTTTCTTTGTTTTTAATATTTATAGAAAAGGCTCACCTCATTCTACAAAACTGGGTTTTTTTTCTCCTGTAATATAGGATTCATTTTGTTCTAAAATCTGAAAATAGAAATACATCTTAGTTAAATTTTGTTAGCTTTCATAATAAAACATTTTATGCAGTACATATTTAGGAAATCTTTTTTTTTTTTTTTTTTTTTTGCGGCCCTAGGCGAGTTTTATTTTGTAGTAACAAACGTGGCTCTTTGAATAGAAAAGGTTGCTGACCTCTGGTCTTCACCCTCCACTGCCTGCTCCCATGGAAAAGACATGAAATAAGCCTTAAAATACATTAACCTTTTACAGCAGTTGTATAATCTAACGTGTTTTTAGATTCTACCTTTAATTTCAGCCCATTTATTTATGAGAATACAATTGAAATCAAGAAACAGCTATTTTTAAGAAATTGTGCCACAATTAATGGAAAACCTGAATGATTCCAATAAAATAATTATAACATTTCTAAAACTCATTGTTGGAGAAGTGCAGCAAAGAGTGGCCTCTTGAGGCTATTAGGCCTCCATAGCACCCATTATATGCCATCTACATGCCAACTGGTTGTTTGGGAGCCTTGCCAGAAAAAAGCCTTTTCTGTCCTACCATCATACCCATAAATGCGTGGAGTTTGATAAACGCTGCCAGCAATTTAACAGCAACCTTTTGCTTTGGTGCAACGAAATAACACTGTATTCGTACTGCAGGTCTTAATGTTCCATTTTTTTACATTTATTTTTACATTTTTTTGCTGGAATCCAATTTTCTGGGTGGTTGTTTACCTTAGAGCTTAAATGCAACCACCATCGGACTCCAGCGGAAACAATCTATGGGCCTGCAGCGACCGACGTGTGCCGAGGAACATGCGAGGGCACAAGCAGCACGCTGTGTTGAAGTGCCCCATGTCAGTGTTTGTGTGTATCAATTCTGAAATTTCAAAGAAGCAGAATTATTAATGATTCAATCAGCAGCGTCTGCCTTGCCTGTCTATTGCAATACCTTTTATCTCCCTGCTTCCTGCCACCTGACTGTTAACTTATACTGTATGAAATATAAATATAATTACCAACAAAAATATTTAGATTTTATACTGTATAAGTTTACATCTGACTAGATTTTGAGCAGCGGCTAGCATCAAGCTAAATGTTAGCAGAAAGTAACATCTAGCTAAATGTTAGCATCAGCTAGCATCTAGCTAAATGTTAGCAGTTTTCATTTTTTATTAATATAAACATATTGCAGTCATATGGAAGAGGATTAGGGCCACTAAAAAAAAAAAAAGAAGAATTCTGACTTTAATCTCAGAATTATAATTCTTTGTCAATCTACATCAAAATCCCAATAAATAACCAAACATTCTTAGGTGTATGTCAATTATGTTGTTAGCATATGAAAATAATCACACAACTCTTCCTTGTTATAGGATTTGTAAACCTGAACTTTATCCACACTGAAAGCCTGTCCCAAATTTATTTGGTAGATTTGAGTTTTAAGACTAGATTTGTCTGATGGTGCATTAACAATTTAAACAGTTCAGATTTACAAATTGTAAATAGTCTGTTTTTTTAATGCACAAATACACATGCATATTTTGATACATTTTTAAAAATGATCCTACTAAGTTGCGCAATTCTTGGATCGGAGTGCGCTATTTCTGATAACTGTGCAGTATGTTTAAGTTATAATCTTGTCCTTAATGCACAGTAAGTTATTCCTACTGTTGTTTGTTTGTTTGTTGCTTGTTTTTATATATTTTTTAATCCTTTTTTTATCTTTTTTGTGAACCTACATCCCTCGATGCTGCTGCTACACCTGAATTTCACCACTGTGGGACAGTAAAGGATATTCCTATTCCATTTTATTCTACTTCATATCAAACCTTCCTCTGATAGCTACCTCCAACATGACACTAATGACACTACACCATGATACAAAACTTAATCACATCTCATCCCACAACCTTTTGAAATGTGGTGAAACATTAGATTTGCATCATGAAAATGCAGCCAAAAAATCTGCAGCAACTGTGTAATGGTGTCATTTCAGACACCTTGTTGAACCTATGCCCTGAAGAAATAACGAGAGGTCTGAAGGTAAAAAGAGTAGAACTGCTACTAACAATTATTTGTTATCAATTATTCTATTCATTGTTTTGACAATTATTCGATTAATCAGATAAAAAAAAAAACTGGAACATTCTATAGATTCTATAGATTTTTATACATTAAAAGAGGCAAATAAACACATAGTTAAATTCCTATTTTAAATCAGAAAATAAAAATGTTATTGTCTAAAATACAATAATATAGCTTTACTTTAGTGAATATGTACCAGGTGAAGCTAAAACTGCCACTTGGGGAGTTTTGGGTAGAACATATTTACAGACAAAGGTTTTTTTTTTTTTTTTTTATAATCTTAAATGCAAAATGTTTATATATTTTGTACAGTTTTGGCTTAATTACTGCTCTGGGTGTGTTGTTTTTTTCAGCAAATTGCCTTTTTTAGAGTCTGTATACTCCAGTTAATGATTAATCAATTACTAAATTAGTTGACTCTTATTTCAATAATCGATTAAGCGCAATTAATTCAATTAATCATTGCAGGCCTAAAAAGAAGGTCCTCAATTCAACCCACGGGTCCAGCCTTTCAAAGCTCTCCCACTTCCTTATGTAGCCTTTGTAGAATATTACTCATCCCTCTTTTGTTCTTACGTATCTGGATTGTGTTTGAGGTCTAGCTGGCTCCTATAAAATACTTTATGTGCACATGTAGTGAATTCCTTTCTTAGTAGATGGAAGTGGAGACATAAACAAGGTTGAAATGGTCATGTTTGGTTGGATGTAAAAGATTTGACTTGACTTGGGCTTTTAAAATGTTCATTACAGATGTACACAACAGCTTAGTAAGAAGGATGAGTTAATGCCAAAGTGTTAAGGAAATTTCCACAATCTTTCTTGCAACACTCAGTGGGAAGCCTAGCAAATTAAGTACCTCAGAATTACACTGACGATACAAAATTAAGTGGTTATTCCACAGCCTCAGCTCAATAAATTTATAGACAAACTTACCACACAGGTGGATTCTACTCTGACCCAGTTTAAAGCTTGTCAGAGGTTCAGCAAAGCGGAGCCCTGCTTCACTACATCTGCATCCCTGGATCTTGGGTCGTGCCAGGATTGCCTGTGGTGCTTTTAGCTTCGCTCTATCAGCTGTTGCATCACAAGCTCACTCTGTTCAAGCCGTGATGGAAATAAATTAAAATGTGAAGAACTTCTTGTCCAACTTTGGCAAACGTGAACATTAACTCGAGAACTTCAGAAAAAAGACGGCTTCTCTGAGGTTTACAGTGAAGAAAGTTTTTTTTGTTTGTTTTTTACATGTCTCACCTTTTGTGTTAGGAGTGTTTCATCTCATGTGGCCAGGACGTGGCTTAGAGTCCATTAAAGGAAAAAATAACACAGACTGTGATAGTACTGAGCAGAGAAAAGGGGGCTGTTTCAGTGTTAGGAGATGGTGTGGTATCTGAACACTGAAATGCTTCACCAGAACTAAATGAAGTTAAAATGCTGCTGCTGTGCTTGGATTGGAATGTCTCAGAATAAAAGGTTTAAAGCTACTTTAAAGTCTCACTGATCATAAAATACTCTTATCACAGCCACAAAAGAAGAACTGCACAGTGGAATAGTATTTGATTTACCTTGTTGTGTCTAAAGGAATAATCATGGGCTATATTGAGCCATGCAACAACCCTTAGACTTTTCCATCTATTTTCAAGTATTCTCAATTGGATTTAGTTTTGGACCTGGACGAGGCCATTCTAACACATGCTTTGATCTAACTATGGCTGTATGTTTAGGATTCTTGTCCTGCTGGATCTTAAATTTCCACCATAGTCTCAAGACTTTCGACAGATTTCCCTCCAGGACTTTCCTACATTTAGCACCATCCATCTTCCAGTCAGCTCCTGCCAGCTTCCCTGTCCCTGCTAAATAAAAACATCCCTACAGTATAATGCTGCCAACACCATGTTTAACTGTGGGAGACCAAAACATATAGGCCAAAAAGTTTGATTTAGTTAAATTTAATCTCCCTTAAGTCTTCTGTTAAACCTAAATCTAGCCCTGCATGTTTTTGTTTATTTTTGGGGAATGCATTAAAAACATATAAACCAAAAAGTTTGATTTCGTTAAATTTAATATCCCTAAAATCTTCTGTTAAGCCTAAATCCAGTCCTGTATATTTTTGTTTATTTTGAGAGAACCCATTAAAAACAATAAAATAAATCTAACTCTCTTTTCTGAAACTTTAAAGTCAAACTCAGATAATGCAGTCATTGTCATAACATGGAATCTTTACAGTCCTGTTTACACACGATTAATATTCACATGCAATAAACTGTTCAAAGAAGTAATCCTACAACTTGTCAACAGCAATACCACAAGCACTGAAGGAGTTTATACAGATTGGTTGTCATTTGTGTTCATGAAAAAATGTCAGTCGGATGTTACCGACCTACATTAATATTGTCCAACAAAAAATATATAATAAACTGACATTTGATTAACCCGCTAATCCTCCAACTGTGCAAATATCCGACCATTTAAAAAAATAATAATTCTTGAAAACACTAAACTTTAGTTTGTTGACAAACTGCGTGGTCTGCTTTTTCACTGACTGTGCTGTGATTGGGTAAGACGTGTTGCGTCACTTCCTGTTCTCGCTCTTGCGCTCTATGGAGCTGTGCTTGAGACACTTGATTTCATCTAATTTCTCTGTCTTGAGAGTTTACTGAGTTATTTTAACACATAATCACGTTAGAACACAGTTTTATGTTGCTACACTTTACTTTTTGGGAACTCTTCGTGTTTCACACGTTTTTTATCGGCGTGTTCACGGCTCGTTAGCTTAGTTAGCCTAGCGCTAGCTTAGCATCAGCACTATGACAATTTCCTGCTGTTTCTACGTCTCTGTCTGGGTCTCTCCTCTCTCTTGTTCTCTGTGTCAGATGTTTAATAAACTGAATTGAATTAATAATTCATAAGAAGTCGTCACGGATTGGCTGGCTGTCGTAGCGCATTCTTTCGAGCATTTTGATTGGTCTTGGCACTGTATCCGTTGAGGTAGCTATTTGGCTGTTTCAATACAAAGTATGCATGACTTCCTAATATTTCGGAAATTTTTTTTTTATGTTTTTAAATGTTTTTATGATGATTCCTAATAAATTTATGACAACCACTCATAATTTTAGGATTGGTTTTGAAAAACTGGAAGGTTATGACACTTTCCTGAAAAGAGCCATATTGTTGCTAAAGAGAAAGAGGAATTGGCACTGTTAATAGGGTTATTTCATGTTGGAAGACATAGAAAACCAAACTACAAGAGAAAGAATGACAGGACGTAAGAATTTAGAAATGAGGAGAACTTTTGAGTGCTTTATGGTAACTTTCAACAGTTTCAGCTATATTGCAGTGTAAGTTATTGGGAATAAATGTGGTATGATGTCACACTTACATCTTTATTGTATCTGTAAAATTCATATTTATCATGTTTACAGTATAAAACATGCAAATGTCAGCGGTCATCACAATACCCAATCTTATATAAATACAAATTTGTAGCACATGAGTAACTTGTCCATTGTGTTTCAGAAATCCATCATCTTCCGCTTATCCTGGGACGGGTGGTGGAGGCAGCAGCCTCAGCATAGAAGCCCAGGCTTCCCTTTCCCCAGCCACTTGGGTCAGCTCCTTCGGAGGAATCCCAAGGCATTCCCAGGCCAGCTGGGAAACATAGTCCCTCCAGCGTGTCCTGGGTCTTCCTCTGGGTCTCCACCTGGTGGGACCTGCCCAGATCACCTCACCTGGGAGGCGTCCAGGAGGCATCCTAACCAGATGCCCGAGTCACCTCAATTGGCGCCTCTTGTCCTTCAAAAATGTTGACTTTAGTTTATACTTGATTTTAATGGTAGTCCCATTTGTCTCCATTTGAGAACAGCTCTTGCTATTTTCGTTCCAGTCCAGATAAGGACATCGATAAGATAACTCATCTGTCCCTCGTCTGCAGCTGATACAGAATCTAGCTGCTCCCCTTTCAACAGAAACAAAAACAAGCATAACGCTTCATTTTTTGGCCTCACTTGGCTGATTTCCTGTCTGCTGCAGATTGTGTTTCTTTTAATATTATCATTGGTTTTTAAAAGTCTAAATGTTCTTCACGCTTCACCTAGAACACTGAGGTCAAAGCATCAAGATCATTTTGATGTTCCAAACTATAAAGAAGGGTTGATTACGCCTTTGCAGATGATCCTCCCACGTTGTGTAATAATGTAGTCGTTAAGAACAGTTTAAAGCTTTGAAATTCTCATGGTGCTATTAAAGAAGAACCTGTAGTCTTTGGTTTGGGTTGAGCTTTTTATGTTCGTGTGTGTGTGCCATCATTTATCTTAATATTACCCTTTCATGTTTTTATTTTACAGTTTTAAGACCTTTTATAGCTATGCTCCTGGTTTGCTTGAGTCATTGCCATGCAGCAACTGCAGTTTTCTGTACAGATGCCGTCTGGCATTTGTTTTATTCACACAAATGAGAAGACAAAGCAGAAAAACAGGTCCTGACTGACTTGAAAAGGGCAGTGCCTCTGATCGCTGGAGCCTCAGTCACCCCGTCTACCCTTGGATGGGCTGTACTGGAAAGTAATTTCCCCCTTGGGGGGACTAATGAAGTACTACTTCTTCTCTCCACAATCCTCAAAAGCACCTTCTACACAGCAGTCATTTCATATAGTAAAAAATGAACAAAAATCTTAAACATATGACGACAGTTTCTATTAAAGTTAGGAAAACAAAAGTGGGCGGGGATTGTCATATCAAAATCATGCAAATCATGCAAATCTGTCTGACTTCATTTACTTTTACAACAGTGGACAACATCGATCTCATGTTACTGTTCATCATCATCATACAGGTAATTAAATTCCAACAGGAAATGGTCAATAGAAGGCAGAATGCCCAACAAATGGTACATATTTTGGTGAAATACAGCAGAAAAGCACTGAAGACTGTACCAGACCATCCAGCAGTACGACGGTGAAGAGGCAAGGCCAAAACGACGAAGTTATTCAAGATTCTTCAAAGAGCTGTTATAGATGGTAATGACTGTGAGCAGAAAGGATCTCCTGTAGCAGTCTGTATTACAGCCTCCGACTGACGACAGTTTTTCTTTGACAGTCTCATGAAGAGGATGCTCAGGGTTGTCCGCAATTTTCATTTTGTGAAGAATCACTCTTTCCCCCATCTTTATCAGGTTGTTGAGCGTTTTAAAGTCCCTGGCTCTGATGCTGCTACACCAACAGATGATGGCAGAAGAAATTACACTCTCCACAACAGACTTATAGATGATACACAGCATCTTGCTGCAAACCTTGAAGAATCGAAAATTCCTCCAGAAGCTTCGATTCTTTAAGGTTTGCAGGTTCAACGTCAGTTGCGTCAGTTGTCTCAAATCGGGCCTTCTGGACCAAATGGAACCACAGCTTTGGATGGTTCCAGAGATGGGGGGGATGGAACTAGGCCATAAGGGCTAATCTAAAAACGCTGTTTTAACCCAGGCTAGGCAAGGCCTGCAGTAAAAAAAGACCTTATCACCATCAGCTCTGATAGGATAATCTCTGAAGTCAGTGGTGCTCCTCACCCCTTCGCTCTTAATAGTCTGTGGTTCAGGTTTAGCCACTCTGCAGCTGATTAAAAACAAAAATATAGACGTGAAATGATCATTGTGAAGCTCATTTTTGATCTTGCAAATATAAACACAACTGAAAATATAGGCATAAACTGCAGCAGATTAACTGATATTGCCCGTCTGGTCCATTTGGATTAGCTTGTACAACACCAGCAACACTACTATGTAAGAATAAATACAATATATAGTCACTTATCACAAAAGTCTTTACCGACGTTAAACACAGGAGAAAAGACAATGAACCACGAGAGACAAACAAAATCTTAATTCTACTTTCTATTTTTAGTAGTTTTTATTTTGTCTGTGTGTGTATCTAAATTAATTTTATGATTTTTCGAATCATTTGTACCTTTTCATTGTTATTGTACAACGCTGTGCCTTTTGGCCAGGTCTCTTTTGAAATAGAATTTATTTCAGTGGACTTCCTGGTAAAATAATGGTTAGATAAATAAATAAAAATAAAAAATGATTGAATTCGGCAAACAGGTGGATAAAATAAATAATCATACTGACAGGAAAATGATGAAGAATTAAAAGATTAATCAAATATAAAGGATGAGGAACTGCAGAAACACTAAAATAGACTAGCGTGAAAACACTGGAGATCTATGTACATTTAAAAAGGAGAAAAATAAAATAAAATCTATAAAAACACAAAAGTTAAAAGCATACATTGTAAAAATATAAAACTTGAACAGCAAGATATTTAAATACCTGTAAGAGCACCTTAAGATCAATTTTAAAATGGACATGTAACCAGTGCAGAGACTTTAAAATTAGTGTAAATGAGCAAGCTCCCTCTCTAGTTCTTGTAAATAGTCTGGAAGATGAGTTCTGAAGTAGCTGTAATGTTGATTAATATTTAGACTATAAAAAGAAAATAATCTGAAAAGAAGAAATTTTAGGGGCAAAGTCAATGGTCATCAAATATTTTCATGATTAAATATATGACGCAACTAAATAATTTACCCTAACTGAGTTTTCGTGTCAGTCTTTTAGCTCATTATTTGTGCCGTTTCTTTTTAAAAAAAATAATTATTGCAGTGTAAAAAACAGTTTCAGGTCCTGTATTAGGAAGGGTGCTTGGCCCATTTGATAGAAATAATTTAGTGATAATGGTGCCTAAGTGGGATTTTAATGAACAATAACGTCACTTTTACACTAAAGCAGAAAAATAAGAGGGAAAAAAAACACATTGACTGGACTAACAGAGGAGCCCACGGATAAAGAGGCATGAAAGAAGGCACTGAAGGCCCAACGCCTGTTGCTGTCGTTCACAAATAAGAGCGCAAAACACACACACACACACACACACACACACACACACACAAAGGATGCTCTCTGCCCCTTCCTTTCTCTCACTCATGGATTCTCATCAACTCAAACTGAAAAAAATCAGATAGCCTCAGTACCATCGGTCTCCTTGACGACGACTCGCTGTCCATTTCAACAGGTCCTTATGGCCTTGAATATTGTGAAACTGCAATAATTTAGCTGAGGATATTTAAGCTTTTCAAATTTGTACTTAAAAAAAAAAAAAAAAAAGCCAACAGGAAAGACACACTTTGTAAAGCTAAAGAGACACACGTGATATTCTGTTCTGTTCAGCTTTACACTGCATTGACATCGGTAAAGGATTTTGAAGATTCATCCACTGAGAGTTTAAAACTGAAAACTTTTATTACATTTTTGTGAGTGAGTGCTGGTTAAATGATAAATGTTATACAAAGTGCTGATAATTTTACATTTTCTATTCAACTAGTCATGTTTGTGTACATTTTGAATTGAACCCTGTCTATTTCAAGTTGCAGTATGTAACACTGCATCGCTCCTGCTCTAAAACAACCAATCAGAGCCAGGAGGAGGGTCTTAGTGCTGTCAGTCACCCTCGTGTACGTGCTGCTAAATATGCTAATGGTGGAGAAACAACTTGCCGCTCCAGGAAAACTGTTTATCCGCCGTCATCGGTGGCCATGCTAACTAGCATTAGCAGCAGGCTATGTTGTGGTGAACCAGCTGTAGCGTAGCAGAGAGCAAGGGGAGTGTGTGAGCGGCGCGTACATGAGGGTGATTGACAGCGCTAAGGCCCTCCTCCTGGCTCTGATTGGTTCTGACTGAGTGGTGGATTATTATCTGTCTTATATTATACTGTCACGACACGATGATAATTTTAACATATATGTTAAAAATATATTTTTCATAAAAGTTACACACTGCAGCTTTAACCTGGTCTTACTATTTGTGTTTGTGTGTTGACACTTGTCACAACTTTGGCTGAAGCTTAGAGGTATTTAATAGATCGTTTGTTTTGTTTTAGGTTTGGTTTTTTTTGTTTTTTTTTTAAATTGATTTTGTACTTATTAAAAAGTACCAGAAACAGCAGAAATTATTTTGTTGGCAGAGCATCCAAATTAAATATTTTAAAAAAGTTTTAAAGTGTAGTCTTTCACTGGAGAAATGCACTTTCGTATTTCTTAAGAGGATACAAATAGAGGCAAACTTTACTGAAGCAACAGAGAAAAGTTCCAACCAGAGGTTGGAAAAACACTACTTCAGTATATTCTTACTCAAGCTAAAGTAAAAAGTTGCTGTCCAAGAAACTACTAAAGTAAGAGTAAAAAAGTATTTCTTAAAAAGGCTACGTAAGTGCAGAGTAACTCATAATATCTTATAATTTTACATTTTAAAATGATGCCATCAGACAGACAAAACTATAACGTTATGTGTAAATTCTGGTGTTTCAAAGACTAAAATGAAAAAGTATATGCAAATAAATAACATAATTACAAAATAATAAATTCAAGCAGATCAACCACTTTCCCAAAAAGTTTTTTTTTTTCAATATAAAAGCAAAGTTGCATCGAAAAGTTGCAGGACAGTAGCTCTCAAGGACTGAATTTTGAGACACCTGCTACTGTATGCACAGTTCAGGAGATCACCTATTACTCAATGGCTTGACATTTCAATAAGCAATGGAAAACTGTCTCAGACCTAAAATGAAAGTGCTGCTTATTTTCCTGGGCTTGTGCAGCCCCTTGATAAAATGGCACCCTGGGAATAAGCTGTATAGCTCAAACCAAAGAAACGCCACTGAAAGAAGGCCCTACTTCTCACTGTTCAGTCAGTACATGGCATTTTCCAGTCACATTGGCTTCCTTGTGCTTGACTAGACCCCTCCATACATATAAAGATGAAATAATCTGGCAAATTTGACAAGTACATGTATTCTTACTCACAAAACATCTGTTTTGCCTGTGGAAGGATCTGTGCCTCAGACTTATATTTTATTTGAGATCAGTATCCTGTCAAAAAGCGATCCTGGATCAAATCAGACCCAATCAGGAGCACTGTCTTCACAGCTTCTGTCCTTTGAAAAGCACATAGAAAGAGTAAAAGCCAATAATCTCTTGTCTTTAATCCCTTTAATCCATATGATAAAACATATTGAATGATTGTATTTTTTTTTTTCATTGGGGGGAGACACGATTTCCTAGTTTACTTGAGCCTTTCACATTCCCCTATCTCCCAGCTATAATGTGCACCAGACTCAGTTATCTCAAGAACTGGAAAAGATTTGGAAAAAGGAATGAAAATGAAACATTGTTGCTGGGGAGAATGAAGGACATACAAGCTGCTACTGATAACATTTACCAGCCAGCATCACCTGCTTTTGTGGGGCAGCAAGAGCCAATAAGGAGTTTAGAATGGATTACAAGGATTAGTGGAAGCAAGATTTCTTGTGGCTGTCATTCAGCTGCCTGCCTTTGTCTGTCCATCCGTCCATTTTCTATACCCTGTTGTCCATGAATGGGAGCTGGTGCCTGTCTCCAGTGGTCAGTGGGTGAGACACGAGGTACACCTAGGGCAGGTCTCCTGTCCATTATCGGGAAACACAGAAACATAACTAACAACCTTATGCACATTCGCTCACTCCTAAGGGCAATTTAGAGATTAGCATGTTTTTGAGAAACCCAGGGTACCCAGAGAGAATCCAAAAATGTATGGGGAGAACATGCAAACTCTGGGCAGCAAGACCCCAGACCAGGATTCAAACCCAGGACCTTCTCGCTGCAAGGCAACAGTGCTAATGGCTTTCCATCAGTAATAATACAGTGGAGATAGATAGATAGATAGATAGATAGATAGATAGATAGATAGATAGATAGATAGATAGATAGATAGATAGATAGATAGATAGATAGATAGATAGATAGATAGATAGATAGTGTTTTTGTTAAATAATCTTATCTGTGGGTCTGTTTAGCGGTCATATATTTATGAACTCTGTGGGTTTGACTTAAGGCTTAAAATCTACCTTTTCCTTGGGTAACCAGAAAAAGCTTTCATTAACACATCCTTCCCTTTTCACATTCATTTTCATGTTCTATGTTTTCCTTTTTAACTGCTCCAACAATAATTTTTTTTTGAAAATCTCAATTTCCTTTATATCCTGTTGAATTTTGTTAAATCAAAATTATAATCATGTTTTCGGTCTTGCCTTAAACCAGCCTTTTATCACAAATTACAACAGCTGTTCTTTTATTGCATCACTGTCAAGGTTTTATTCCTCATTGTTGGCGAATCTTTCCCCATTTTTTGCTTTTCATGTTGAAATCCAATATTATGCTGGTTACATTTCATTCAATAGTTTACACTGCAGTCTGGTTCATATGGTCATTCAGCATCATCTGCAACACACCTTGCTGTTTGAGAAGTCATGACATTATTGTTCATATTTAACAAATCATCCAGATTTGCAAAAAAAAAAAAACAAAAAAAAAACTGGAGGGTTAAACCAGTGCTCTATGGTGCATAGTGGTGGAATGATTGAAATTCATTTGATTTTCCTGCCTGGGCATGCCCCAAGCGGACCAGTGGCTCTGTTCCTCTGTGTTCGGTCAGCCGTGGCATTGTGCAGGCAGGAGGCGGAATGAATTTAAAGCTGTGGTACGTTATTATCTCTGGACCAACAATTTTTATTGCAGTGGTCAACTGGTTCACAGACTCTTTGAAGAAGAGACTAAACAACATTTGGCAAAAACCTTGAAGATATGTGGAGGGGTGTGGACAGTAGGGGCCAGAGTGGGGAGGGGGAGTGAGGGGTACTTGGTTTTAAAGGGGCAGTATTATGTAAAATCGACTTTTTCAAGCTTTAAATCATGTTATAATGTTATTCCCTCATCAAAAACATACCTGGAGTGTTGTTTTGATTCTTTTATGCATGTTTGAGAAATCCTTTAATCCCCCGTGGCAGCCATTCAGCTGTGCAAAACGCCTGGATGGACCAAGATGGACGTAACTCCTCCTTGGAGCTGCAGTTTCCAAGTTTCCAAGCTTCCACCTCACAGAGCACTCATCCCCTGCAACTTCCCCACTCAGCTTCTCCAGACTAGCCAGCAGCAATTAGCAAACACCTGGTGGAACTGCACATCTGCTGAGTTCATTATACGAACTACTTCTCAGTGAAACACTGAGAAAAACGTTGTTAAAGAGTTAATAGAGGAGCGATGTTGTGATGACTTCCTGGAGGCAGAGTTTCAGAAAGAGCAAGACTTTCTTAAAGAGACAGAGGCCTAATTTCAAGGCATTAAATTACAATGTCAAATCTCTTTTAAGTAATATTTGATATATAGAGCATTTTTATAACAACTGAAGGTATCATAGTTACTTGATTGTGCTATAAAATGATTCTATGTGCCTGAAAAATACATAATACTGCCCCTTTAACAAAACTGGCCCCTTGCTGTTTTTGTAATTATAACTTTACTTTCAAAGTTTATCATAGTATCAACAATTGTACAATTGTCTTCCATGACTTTCTGTTTCCTATAGGACATAAATGCGACTAGGCATAGAGGCCCATATCTCTAAGTCATTGTTCAAAATGGGAATGACAAAAGAACATGCCATTCAAGTAAGGAAGATACTTGGCGAAGTCAGAAAAGACTACAAGAAAAGACCATAGCAGCCAGTGAGGAGGATGGTGAAGAATGTAAGAAAGGAAAATACCAAATCTCCCCTTTCAGAGAAATTCATAAAAGACTTGCATCTTATGATTACAAAGTCTCCATAACAACCATTTATTTTAAGGCTTGAGAGAGCCTGCAGGTTCCGGGTGCTCTGTGTGCCATTCAGTTATTCATCAGGGAACCTATTTTTAGAAAATATCTAACTTACATGTACATTAATTTATAGTCTTGATGTATCTATACTTGGCATTTCTTGCGATATAAAGAACTTTGAGCCTGTAAAATGTCTATTGTTCCTGAGTTTGAACTGAATGGCAAAAGAGGACTGGGTTTGTCAAAATGTTGCATCAGTATTATTAGGCAATGCTGCTTCTGGTGAGTACAGTTTGCAAGCTGTTTCTTTTTAATAAAGGCAAATTGGTTGGTTTTTTTTTCCAATCATTGTCTTCTAACATGAGGTGGTGGGAGCAACAGGTCCAGTATTGAAACCCTGACATCCCTGCAGCGACAACTCATTTGAAAGACCCCAAAGGAATATGGTCCCTTTGGCAGGTTTAGGGTCTACCCAGGGCTCTCCTCCTAGTGATATGTGCTCGACAAAACCTCCAAATAGAAGGCACCCCACAAAGCATCCTGATCAGATGCCCAAACCACCTCAACTGACTATTCAACGCAGATGCTGAATTTGGTGGTTCTGCTCTCGGCCCTCTGATGATTCATCCTCACCCTAACTCTAGGGCTGAACCTGGCCACCCATCCAGCCTCTGTTATCCAGGATCTTGCTCTTCCAGTCATGTTATTCATCTGGTATCTTTTGATCCTGACAGTATGAAATCACAGGCTTTCAAAGGGTATCTATGAAAAATAATATCGCTTTTTCAATACCCAGATATTTAAAGTATATAGGTAAATAATGAAAACTGAAGAAAACACGTGGGGTGTATCGATAAATCTGCTGTGATTTCCTTAAAGTGTAACTAACCCCCCTGTGAAAGCATAACCCCACCCCCGGCAAATTTTGAAAATTTCCACCAAAGTGGGCGCAGCCAAGTGTGACAATGAGTGGAGGAGGTAAGCGGGGCTGTGATCAGGACGAAAGAAGTACTGTTGTCAGCTTATCCAGTTTGTCGCTATATTTATCAACTTTTCAGATCCTTTAGCGACTTTTTATCAAAAAAAAAAAAAAAAAAAAAAACACGTGATAAATCTAGCTGTTTTTTTCTGTGTTGTTGGAGGTTTTTATGGCAGCAATGCTCTGCCCCGCTCTGTCCTGAAGGAACAGCGAGTGCTGCCGTGAGCATCTCCCGTTTCCTAGGTACTGCAGTCAGTTTGACAGTTCCCCATTCAATGCCATACTGTCACCGGTAGTCAGAGCAGAGGAGATCCATTCCTCTTTATCTCCACATTGCAAATAAATTACATTTGCTAAGTTGAGTAACGCTATCAATCAATGCTCACTGCAGTCAAACTCACTGTTCTAACTCCTGACTCACCACCGGGAAGGGCTGTGTGTCTGAGTGAGATGGTTTTATACACGAGCAAGGGGCTGTGATGTTGTGTACCAGCGGTACTGCTGCAACCAACAGGAAAATTCAACTGCTTAATCACCGTCTGATCGAAGGAGGCCAACACTGAGACAGGTTTAGGTAAAATATTGCAGAACTAAATACATTTACACAGAAACATAAAAATAGAACCCTAAATAACCTATTTAGACACTTTATCAGCAAAAAAAAAAAAGTTGATCTGGGGGTTAGTTACACTTTAATTTTGTGTGATTGGCTGATACTTAATTGTGAAACCAATCTTATTTAACGTCTGGAAGTCAGCCACTGTCCCCTTTCGCTCTGCCGTTAGAGAGGGCTGACTGACAGACCCACCCACCAGGTCACATCTGCACATTCTTGGTTAACAATAGTCACCCCACTGTTGCCAACTTAGAAACTTTTCAAACAAAAAAAAAATCGGTATTGGCTGAAATTGGAATCGACAGGTCAGGCTTTTTAAAGATTGTGAACAGCCAGAAAATTGCAATCAGTGCACGCCTGTAAAAAATCTTTTGAGAGTTTCTTGAAAATGTAAAAAAAAAAACAAAAAACATTTCTGTTGAGGAATAAATTTGGACACCCTCACATTTGTTCTGGTGCTCAGTATTAGAATAGGAGGTTTTTCCTGTTAGACATTTAGTTTGGTATGCTCTTGACTGTTGCAGTGAGAGTGAACACCATGGTGTAAACAAAAGAGCTACCTGAGGTTTTCAGAAAAAAATATTGCAGCAGTTTATAAGCTGCAAACAGGTATCAAATAAATCTGATTTCAGCCATTCCACTGTACAGAAAATCACAAGTCCAAACAAATTCACCCTGAAAGCAGACTAGAAGATGCTAAAGGTAGTCTCCAAAATCCCTCAAACATCATCACAGGACCTAAAGCACGCTGTTGCTGTTGTTCATATGAAAGTGCATTCAGTGAAAAGGAGACCACACAAGTTTAGCTTTCACGAGAGGTGCCTAAGGAGGAAATCTTGAAACTGTATGGAAAAAACGAAAGCCAGACTAAAATTTTCCGAAGAGGACATAGACAAATACAAGGAATTCTGGAATAGATTAGTCTAAAATGTAACTATTTGGAGACTAGAACAGGAGACATATATATAAACCAAATACAGCATTCCTGATAGGAAAAACTCATTGCAACTGCAGAGCATTGAGGTGGGGATGTCATAATGTTTGGCTTCAAAAACACCTGGCCAGCTCCCCATTACAGAATAATGCATGAATTCCACAAGAAAAAGGAAGAACTGAGGCAGAAATGGACCCTGCAGCATCATAATAGCAACATACCTGTAAACCCACCAAGGATTGGCTAGGAATTAAAGGGGGGTTATTATGTAAAATTGACTTTTTTGAGCTTTACATCATGTTATAATGTTATTCCATTGTCAAAAACATACCTGGAGTGTTGCTTTGATTCTTTCATGCCTGTCTGAGAAATCCTTGAATCTCCCCTGAAACCATTCAGGGGTGCCTCAACGCCTGCTCTCACAAAGCGCCGCCTATTTCCACAAAGCTCCTCCTCGGAGCTGCAGTTTCCAAGCCGAGCTTCCGCCCCACAGAGCACCCCTCCCCCATTTCCATCCCCACTCAACTCCTCCAGACTAGCGGCAGCAGCAATTAGCAAACACTTGGTGGAACTGCATGTCTGCTGAGCTCATCATACGAACTACTTCTCAGTTCAACACTCCTAGAACGGTTGTAAATGGCATATTGGAGGAGCACTGTTGTGATGATGTCCTGAAGGCGGAGTTTTGGAAAGACCAGGAGCTTCTTGACGAAGGTCAATTTCAAGGCGTCAAATTGCAAAATCAAATTTCTTTTAAGTTTATAGCATTTTTATGTATAATACATTTTTATATATTTATAAAAACTGAAGGTAACATAGTTACTTGATTGTGCTATAAAATGGCACTATGCGCCTGGAAAATTACACAATACTCCCCCTTTAAGATACAGAACAACCAGGGCTCAGTCAAAGCCCAGATGTTAATTTCACTGAGATGCTGAGATGTAACTTGAAACTGGTGCTACATGCAGGAAACCCTTCACTCTTCTCAACATACAGTCAGACAAAACTTCCCTCCGATTAGTGTCAATGACTGGTAGATCTCTACATAAAGGTTGTTGTGGCGCCCTAACTTTTTCTGTATAGATTAAACTTTTTGTTTATGTTTTTCTTAATTATTGAGTAAAACAAGGCAAGCCTCTGGTGTTTACATGTTATTAAATCACTTTCTTTTCCAGAGATAAATGTAGAAAAGGATTATAGGCTTTCACATGTGGATATTTCTTCGTAAAGATGTGAATATTCTATGGGGTGTCGCAGTTTTTTTCACAAAATTGTATCAATTAATGTGGTTTTTTTCATCATAGAGGAATCATCAGCAGGTTCTTTGCGTCTCTGTTCTTCGTTTTAATTATAAAGACCTCAGTATGTGTCTGTCGTGAAACACAAAGGCGGATATAGTCTGAATTTTACCTGAGGATTAGTATTCTCTCTGCGATCCTGTTCCCATTAGAGGATAAGTAATCAGCACAAAGCCTGAAGTAGTTTGGTGAAGAAATATGTGGGAGTTTAAAACTGAAACATTTCACGCATGTTTTCATCTTTGTTTTCGTTCAAGCAAATTAAGGATTTTGTTATAAAGACATCAGTCACTCACCGGATGAGCACAGACACCCCCACATCCTCACGGTTCTTGTAGACGTGCCCCCACGTGTCCTGGATGATCTCCCTCTCTGAGTCGGACAGGGGCTCCGTGCGCTCCGGGCGATCCTCGCAGTCCCCCCCCTGCCCCCCCAGCAGCTGTGGAGGTGGCGGAGGCGGCGGTGGAGACTCCCTCCGAGACATCCTCCGGCGGCGCAGCAGCCCGGAGTCTCCAAGCAGCGCCCGGGGGAGGTAGGGAGCCAGGGAGGGGGGGAGGGAGATGGAGAGCTGAGACCCCACGGCGGGAGCTGGGAGGAGAGTCGGGGGTGAGAAGAAGGAGCAGAGGAGATGAAGAGAAGGAGGAGGAGGAAAAGGAGAAGACAGGAGCCAGAGAGAGAGCTCACAGCCAAGAAGAGGAAGGAGAAAAAGAAGCTCCTGGTCTCCCAGCTGCCACCCAAGCAGCTCTGACTCCCAACTCTCTCTCACTGGTCGTCTCTCCAACTAACTTAATTCTTCCACTTATCTCAGAAGCCCTCTTCTCCCCACCTCTCTTTCCTGTCTCCCTGCGTCCCTCAGTGAGGGAGATGCTTGTCAGTGGTGCTGATGTTGCTCTCCCGTCACTTCTCCTCTGCCTGTGATCCCCCGCTCCTGCTGAAGGAGGCTGTTGGAAGGACCTGATGGAATGAGACCAGGGTCGGGAGGAAAACGGAGAGAGACAGAGGGGAGGAGGAAACTGGTGATGGAATAAAAAAAGAAGGAGAGGAAGGAGCACTGAGGGTCCCTGGCAACACTCTGCTCCCCCAGTGCATGCACTCATGTTGACACATCCAACCACTGAGGATTTAGCTGTTCGTTTGGATCTATCTGCTTCAAACACATGAAATTTAATAATGTCATTATATATTCTAATTAGGATGTGCAAACTAGCTTTAAACGGGCAGCATTATGTGTTTTCCAGGCACATAGAATCATTTTATAGCACAATCAAGTAACTGTTACCTTCAGTTGTTATAAAAATGCTGTATATATCAAATATAACTTGAAAGAAATCTGACTTTGTAATTTAACGCCTTGAAATTGGGCCTCTGTCTCTTTAAAAACTCCTGCTCTTTCTGAAACTCCACCTCCAGGAAGCCATCACAACAGCGCTCCTCTACTAACCCATTAACAGCGTTTTTATCAGTGTTGCACTGAGAAGTAGCTCGTAAAATGAGCTCAGCAGATGCGCAGTTTCACCTGGTGTTTCCTAATTGCTGCTGGCTAGTCTGGAGGAGCTGAGTGGGGACGTTGCAGGGGAGGGGTGCTCTGTGTGGCGGAAGCTTGGAAGCTTACACTCTTAACCCAGATGTTAAATGCAATTAAACTTTTTAGTAATCATTACTTATTCTTTTATGTTTGGTAAAAATTGTGTCCCATTGCAAAACAAAATTAGTTGATTGTACTTTTCGACTAAAATATAGAGTGTAATGATCTTGTTAAGCAGAGATAACTAATGGTTTTGTGTTTCTGAAGTGAATGGGCGGGGCCTATTAGCAGTGCAGCAAATTACGTTTACACTGTACCCAGAATGCATCACTGTAGAACTACAGCGTGTAGAACTACAGACTGTAGTTTAAACAGTTTAAAATCTGCTAATCTCCTGCGTGCTTTTTGACCGAAGCCCTGCCAGCAAAATCAGCAACAGAGTTAACAATACTCAGCTATAAAACTGAAACCATGAGTGAAAGGTCTGTTCCAAAGAATCACTTCCCAAAGTGCACAGAAATGTCTGATGACAAATTTGACCTGTGACCTTGTCGGTTCTTAGGTATTATATTGCAACACTTCAGACATATATTTTACATAACACTGCCCCTTTTTAAAAAAATGGGTGTGGATTTCTCCAGCATGATTTGTGTAAATAAGAGAGCATTATAAATCTATTTTTGTTCACTAATTTTAAAACAGAGAACTTATGACTTACAGTGCTCTGTAACATGTCAACTATTTCTTATTTTGTCTCGTTACAACCTCAAGATACACTGAGTTTTATTGGAATACGAGGTAGTGTAATTTATTGCATGGCTGTGCAGTATAATTTAAACAAATATCTGAAAAGTGTGGCACGTATTTGCATTTATCAGCCCTGACCTAATAATTTGTAAAACCACTTTTCAATACAGTTGCAGCTCCTATCTTGTGGGGTATGACTTTACCAGTTTTGCTCTTTAAGAGACTGAAATGTTCGCCCATTCTTCTTTGCACAATAGCTGGTGCTCAGTCAGATTTGATGGAGAGTGACTGTGAACATCAGTTTTCAAGTCTTGGCACAGAATCTTAATTGGATTAGCCCTTTTTTACTCATTAATATGCTTTCATCTGAACTTGTTGAGTCCAAAAGTAGGGTGAAAGTACTTGGGGGCCATAAGGGGATGTTAGCCTTAATAAGAAGAGGTAAAGTTTTCTGACTTATTGGGTTGAATAGTTTAGATTTTGTTTGTCTAGAAAATGGTTTTAGTCTATTCCCAGCAACAAAAATGAGAATTTGTCTTCTAAAACTTTTGCTGTATTTAGCCAAGTCTGCCCAAGTCTGTTTTTCAATAACAAATTGTTTGTGGCCCTGCTTATTGTGATGTCAAAATAAAAAAAAAGCAACAAAAAAACAAACTAATAAAAGGAAATAATTTCTTCCATTTAAGAAGCTAGAAACTTGTCAAACAAAATTATCCTAATATATATATATATATATATATATATATATATATATATATATATATATATATATATATATATATATATATATGCCTTTGTCGAACTCTGAAGTATTTTGTTCCCTCTATCGGGTTTTCTTCCTGTATAAAGGTCCACCCATCTTCCCTTCAACTCTGACCAGCTTCCCTGTCCTTGCTGAAATATTCAAACAGCAGGATTTTGCCGCTGCCTGTCACGATCCGCGGGTGTTCAGACTTTTAGTTTCATCGTTGTTTCTGGTTCAGACCGTTTCTTTATTGTTTATTTTATTTTGGTCTTAGTTTATCCCTTAGATTTGGTTCTTGATTTGTGTTTCCTTAGATTTTGGTGTTGTACTTTGGTTTTTGTTCATGTTTCTGTTTTGATCATCCCCTTGCTGTTCTTTCATTTAGATGTTACCTTTTTATTCATTTATTAGTTATTTATTGAGTATTTATGTTTATTTCTGTTACTGTTTATGTTAGTTTTAAGGAGTTTCTCCCTTCCTCACTCCTTCTCATGTTCCTTGCCTCAGCCTGTCTCTCTGCACATCTGTTTCCCGTCTCCTCATCTCTTCTCTGCCTGCGTTCCCCATCCCCTTGATTCCACCTCCAGCATTTCTGTTCCCCAGTTGCCATGCTGGATTCTCCCTCATGTTCATCCGCGTCACTGTTCATCTCTAAGTTTGTTCATCATTTCTTTATTAAACCTGCCATTATGAGACGTCTGCTGTCCTGTCTGCGTTTTGGTCCGATCCCTGCTCACACCATGACGCTGCCATGTGTCAGTATGAGGATGTTGTGTTCAGTGATATTTCTATTCACATGCAGCACTTCACCTGAAAACAAAAAGGTACGTTTTTGGGATATCTCCTGGTCATTCTGTATGTTCAGGTGGTCTGCTGATTCCATAATGTTGCTGAACTTTGCAGCAACCCCAGACACGAGGCATCATTTCATCTGCCTCTCTTTTTACCCTGATGTGCCCATCACTACAGACGAGGGTAAATCTGGACTCATCAGATCACATGACCTTCTTACATCCCTCTAGAGTCCAATTGTTATGCTTCCTTGCGAATTGTAGCCTTTTTCCCCAGTTAGCCTCACTGATTAGTGGTTTTCTTACAGCTACACTTCTGTTCAGTCCCAAACCCTTGAGTTCCCTTCACATTGTGCGTGGAAATGCTCTTCCGCTATTAAACATAAGCCTGAATTCAGCTGTTTTTTCTTCGATTTGATTTCAACAAACATTTAAACGATCACCGATCATCGTCATTCAGGGGTTTTTTCCGACCAAATTTCTCAATCAAAGATGATGGTGCCCCACTTTCCTTCCAGTTTTTAATAATGCCTTGGACAGTTCTATTCAATTCAGTTCAGTTTATTTATACAGCACCGATTCACAACATGTCGCCTCGAGGCACTTTACAAAAAAAATATATATATATCATTTTAATTCAATTACACATACATTCTAGTTGATCCTCGTTATCAAACAGTACATTGAGCTCAATTAATTATTCAAAGTAGTTTAAAAAGTTTCTGTCTAAGGAAACCCAGCAGATTGCATCGAGTCATTAACTTGCAGCATTCACTCCTCCTGGACGAGCATGTAGCGACCGTAGACAATCACTTGCGTTGTGTCATTGACTTTACAGCAATCCCTCATGCCTGTAGCAGCAGTGGAGAAGAAAAACTCCCCTTTAACTGGAAGAAACCTCCAGCAGAACCAGAACTTGGCTCAGTATAAGCGACCATCTGCCACGACCGATTGAAGGCTTGAGATACAGAGCAGAACGCACAAGGAAAACACATGAACTGATGCAGGATTATTTTCGATGGTCATGAAAGTAAAAAGTTTCTCACCCCAATTTTAGTAGTTTCTCTAATCTTCTTTGATGTTTTCTTTCTGCTTGATGCCAATGATTTGACCCTTCTAACACAGTCTAACATCTTTTCCACGACTACAGGATGTGTTTTCTAACAGGACTGTTTAAGAAATGAGCATCAAATGGGGTTAAATAATTTGCTGCCAGCTGGAAAACAGCTGTCCATGCAGTAACTATCCAATAGGAAGCTCATATCTATTTGCTCAGTTAAATTCAGTTGGAAACCTTTTTTTTTTTTTTTTGCCAGGCAGTGTATAAACCCGACAACAAGCAACCCTCCAAACACAAGACATCCATGGACATCTCTTCATCTCTTCAATGGCTAGCTCTGTAAACCATGATTTTTTTTAGTCCATAGGTCCTGTCTGAGTTTAACCTAAATTAAAACATTGAAAGGCAGGCTTGGTTCGCTCGTTCAATTAATCCCAACCACCTTTAAACCACACTGGGACATTAGTAGACATGCTTTTTATCTTTCACCCTTCAGCCACAATGTAATGTTGTTTAGACAAAAGGCAACACTGCCCATCCTCTGTCTTCTCTACAAAAATGTACGCGGGGAAACGTGCCTTAAAACTGGAGATTTGAGTCTGTGGGGAGAAAAACTCACCAAAGCACACTGAAAAATCCAACCCTGGCCATTTCCTAGAAGCCTCTGTGAAAAAAACAACTAGATTAATGTAGATCTGCACAGGAAAGAACAAGCTGCAGCCAAATAATGCTGCTTCTCGTTTGGGTTTAGTTGTCCAACACTTCTTGTGAATCCATAGATGTGACAACTCAACGTGCACTAAATGTGCCGTAAAAACCAAACATCTTCACATTTGTACTTTAAACAAGTATCACTTGTTAAAGGAGGGACTTAAACTCATATTATGGTGGGGTTTTTTTTTTTTTTACAATCAATCATCTTTCTGTCATAAAAATGTAATACTGCTGCTGATATAGTTTTGCTGGAAAATGGCCACCTAACATCTCCTCCTTGCAGCGCTGAGAATCCAGCAAATTTCTGAGCCGTTCCACAGACTGACTCGAGGCATTAGATGCTCTGAACCAGAACTCATCCAAAGATGCCTGCCTTGTACAGGCTGTGCATCTGATGAAGGAATGGCTGCTAAAAATGTTATTTTTCTTATTATGTTCTGTGTTTTATGGTTTCTGTTACATTGTGTTTGATTCCTCACTGACACAAAGTTTTAATGGAGAAAAAAATACCTCTGATTATTTTAGTTATTGATTAATCTACCAATTATTCTGACGATTAATCGATTAATCAGATTTTTAAAAATTGACACATTCTGCAGATTTTTCATTTAAGACTTTTCATACAATATTAGAAATACATTAAAAGATGCAAGTAAACAAATAACTTTATTCCTTTTTAAATAAGAAAATTAACATTTTATTGTCTAAAATGCAATAACAAATCATTCCTTTCATGAACATTTGATCATATGTAGCAAAGGATGCATCTGCAGCTAAAAAATCCTTCTAACATCAACATGTGAAAAGCTCAGACCTTTCTAATTAATTTAACATCAATACAGTGTTGGGCTGATCTGTTGATTTTTTTAAATTTTTTTTATTTTTTTGGATTACCGATTTATAATAGGATAGAAAAAGGTGCCTCATAGGAGATTTTTTTTTTTTTTTTTTTTTTTTTTTTTTTAAATAATTTGAACCAGTAGAAGCTAAAATTTCCACTTGAGGAGTTTTGGGTTAAACATATTTACAGACAAAAAATTTTCTTTTATTTTTTATCTTAAATCCAAAATGTATATATTTTTTATACAATTTTGGCTTAATTACTGCTCTGAGTGTGTTGTTCTTTCATCAAATGGCCTTTTTTACAGACTGTATCCAGTTAACGATTAATCGATTACTAAATTAGTTGACGATTATTTCAATAATCGATTCAACACGATTAATCCGATTAATCTTTTCAGCCCTACTCTGACCCCCTTTTTGACCATTTATGTGGCTTTATTTTCTTGCTTTGTATTCTTTCGTGATTTTTGTTATGCTCCTCATTCTTGACCCTTATCTGGGATAAATTATTACGGTTACTATACCTACCTGCATCATGTGTGGTGTTGTTGAGATTGGACCAAATAGCAAATAAGAACTGGGTATGATCATAGAACGCATGTTTCATTATAGAAGAACAAAACACTTACAGTGAGGATCAGCAGAGAGACGGGCACATCCTATAGAAGGGCAACCAGAAAAAATGGAATGCAATGGAGCTGAAGAACGGATATCAACGGAGGAACCAGCGAGGATTCATGCAATCTGAAGAGCTTAAATACTGTGGAAGAGATGGACATAACAAAGAGAGCAGAAGAGCTAATAACAGGTCAGTAGATGCAGCTGGGGAAGGGAGCAGAATGGCAGGCTGAAGGAAAGGTGAAGCATAAACAATCCCTGAAACTAACATAACAGTAAGAAACACTAATCTAAGGAAACAGGTACAAAGCACAAATGATGACAATAAATGAATTAATGCAAGGAATAAACTAAAATGGCAGGATAAGAGCAAATAAACATTAAATAAATGATCGAAACAGAAAACACAAATGGGTTATAACTTGTGTTTAATACAATAGGTAAATCAAGGGTTGAAAAAACCAAAAGCCTTAATTTAAATGCATCATTCATGTGCAAACAAAATAAGGGGTGCAACATGCAATTTAAAGATCATCATCAAATTTTAAAATGCTAAAAATAATTACAACATTGAATAAAAGTAGTATTTAACAGAACACTCAGGAACAAAACACAGGATTGATGAATTTCTGACTCAAATGTATAAACGCACTGCAAGCCAGCAGATATTGTTAGGAAAATAGTTTATTGCTAAGATTTTTATAATTTATGGAAAGATTTTATATCTTAGAGAAGTCAGCATCTGCATTTAGGAATGTTCTGAATAAGAGGAGTTCGATCATTGAAGTCAAGGAGGACTGTTCAGAATAAAGATTACAAATTGTTTAAACCGATCTGTGAACAGGTACTTCAGTTAATCGGTGTTTCTTCCATTTGGTTGGCTGATCTCAGGTCTGCCTTGTCGCTCAGAGAGAGCAGGTGGGAGTTGAAGAGGTGGAGGCTGGAGGTATGTCTGAGGAAGGTATTTCAAGAGCACATGAACTGACAATTAATCAAAGCATAGCTTGAAGGACCGAAATGAACAGTCTGATGCCGTATGGGAGTCCTGCTGGTTCTCACATGCTGCTTAAGTTTAAGTTTATTTGTATAGCACATTTCAGCAGCAAGGCAGTTCAAAGTGCTTCACATCATAAAAACATCAATCAAGTATACAGCAGAATCATCAAAAACATCAAAATCATCAAACAAAATCGTCAACATTATCAAGCAAATACACATGAAAATCATCAGGAAAATATAAACGCATCAAAATGTAGATATCGTAATGACATCGTAATGTAGAGCTGTGTATCATCTGCGTAGTTGTGGTAGCTAATCTTATTACTTGTTACAATCTGAGCTAGTGGGAGCATGTAGATATTAAATAGGAGGGGTCCCAAGATTGAACCTTGGGGTACTCCACATGTGACTTCTGTCCGCTCCGATGAGAAGTTGCCTATTGACACAAAGAAATCCCTGTTCTTTAGGTTCGAACCAATTAAGTACCGTACCAGAGAGTCTGACCCAGCTCTCCAGTCGCTTCAATAATATACCATGGTCAACTGTGTGAAACGCTGCTCTGCGGTCCAACAGAACCAACATTGTGGTTCTTCCATAGTCTGTATTTGTGTGGAAATCACTGAACACTTTGACGAGGGCAGTCTCTGCTGCGGTGAGCACGGAAACTGGACAGAAAGACGTCAAAGCGATTGGTCGTTGTTAAGAAGCTGTTTAACTTTTGAAACACAGCTTATTCAGTGATTTTGCTGAAGAAGGGAAGGTTAGAGATTGGCCTGTAATTCTGCAATAGTGATTTATCCAGATTGTTCTTCTTTAACAACGGTTTCATAACTGCTGTTTTTAGAGCCTTGGGGAAAAACACCAGATAAGAGGGAAGAGTTTACTATTTGAATCAGGCAGAACTTTCTTAAAGAAGGTTGTAGGTAGGATATCAAGACAGCAGGAGGAGTTTAATTGTTTTAAAATCTCTTCTAAGTTTTCATGGTTGGGTTGGTGAAGTTCAGCGATTTTCTCTGCATTTGTTACGGTTGGGCATTGCATCGTTATTGAATTTGGTGCGGATGTGCAGATTAACCCTCTAATTTTTTGAATTTTCTCTGTAAAAAAGTTGGCTTGGAGGCTGTTTGTTATTTTGAGGCATCGGTAGAGTTGTTTCTCGACGTTTACCCTCGGTTCTATCAACTGAAGTCTTTGTATAATACTACTAATGTCCCCTGTGTCGATCAGAGGCATCTTGCTCATGCTTATCTTGGAAGCAGAAAAAAATAGGGCAAAAAGTGAAGCAAAATTAAAAATCCACAATCCTTAAATCTGAAGTAATCCAGTTATGAGGGTAGACAATGTAAGATTAACTATAAAAACTGGATAATATTAAAAAACTTTAATAACTTAACCGGTAAAACTATCAAATTAGGACGGGAGAGAGCAGGATAAGATGGGGGTTAATGAGTCGATGGGTTGCAGGTGAGTGAGCTGCACAGGAAGAGAGGGAAGAGAGGGGTAGAGAAAGGAGGACGAGGGAGACAACAAGGAATCACACCAGCTAATAATTTACATTATCCACCAACTTACATTTTTCACAGACACAGCTTATCTGGACCCAGCTCAGCCCAGAGGTGGAGCAGAGACACCGTAGAGGTTATAATCCTCATGAAGCTGTCCCAGGTGAGTTTCCTGACCAGGGCCAGTTGCTGCATGTTTCCACCCTCGTCCTCTCTTCCTGTCAAGCTACTAATGAATAAAAGCCAAAAAGTATCACAAATACCCTAAAAAGAATGAGAACTTGTCAAAGCATGAGAAATTCAAAAGCAAGACTTTTTTTAAATCACCATAAACTGCATATTAAAACTATAACTGAGGCAGCAGAAATACGTTTTGATCAACTTCATTTGGATATTTAGTAAAAACATAACGGCTACGCAGTTTTGTGAATACTGCAAGCTGAAATAAAAAGCAAAATGCTGCACTTGGTAAATACGATGCAGTATTTCAGTTTTAACATGCTTGAAGATAACATGCCCAACATGAATTGAATATATCTCAGGAACTACGTGGTTTATTTGAGCTGTTGTGGTATAAATAAAGGCAAGACTCCAGAGAATACTCTAGAGGTATAAAAACCAACTCTTCTGTTACTGAGGGAGAGTAAATGAATATGACAGCAGAAAATGAAGAAAAAAATCACCACTCATATATTCACTTATTCAAAAATGGGAAGAAAAAAAAACAGAGGAAATTGTATAAGACTTATAATGCAGTAGTTTTATTCACAATAAAATAATAATCATTTAGCTGCTTAGTGTTGAAACTGGGTGTTGTTGAGGTAGAAAGTGTTGTTTCTACAATTTATATGAGGTTTTCCCCGTTATGTTGATATGCAATATGCATATATTATTTAATTTATAACATGTGCTTGGATTGATCTTGTTGGCAGAAGTCCTGCTGCCGCTGATACAGGGGCAGTAATGATGTATGGGTTAACAAAGGCAGACTTTTAATACTTTGCAGTTTTGTAGTACTGTACATAATGATTCTGTTAAATTAATTATTTACTCTTTGTGATATATATATTTTAAATATTCTAGAAATAATACAAATAATCCTACATTTCCCCACTGTGGGACAATAACGGATATTTCTGTTCTATTCTAAATAGTAATAGATGGGAGGAGGAATAAGTCCTGATGGTTTAGAATAATACTACAAGGTTACTAAAAACAAGCTGCAAAAAAAAAAAAAAAAAAAAAAAAAAAAAAAAAAAAAAAAAAAAAACACATGTAAAATTGATTTAGAAACCATTCAAAATCAGAATCAGAATTCCTTTATTGCTATTGTGCAAAAACACACAACAAAATTTAAAAAATAGCAAACTTTCGAAGGCAGTGAAAATAAATAAGTAAATATATATATATATATATATATATATATATATATATATATATATATATATATATATATATATATATATATATATATATATATATATATAAATATGAACAAAATCAGAAATTAGTAGAAACAGAAATGGGATGTTACGAAAATTATGATTAGAGTTTAGAAGAATTTGCAGTGTTCAGGGCAACAAAATTGATTTAGAAACCATTAAATATTTCTTATGCAAAAACCGACAACAATTATTCAAAAATCAAATATGAGCTTCACAAGAGAGAAAATGCATTCTTATGATGTGGGTTTTCCATGTGAGAAAGTTGCAAAAGTCTATATATGTTGCCAGAAAAGCTGACAGGACCCATAGAGGTCAAACATTTGTGTAAATTATATCTGGCATTGGAAAATGCCTGAAAAATCCAAATTAAAAAGGAAAAAAAGATACAGCATTTGATAAATTGCTGCCTTGACAAAAGTACAAGTGGGGAGTGGAGGATGATGCAGCTGACAGGTCTATTATGCCACAAAAGCAACTGGCAAAGCCAACAATTGAGAGAGGGAGCTGTCACAGCAGCTTGCAAAATGTCAGATTTCTACACAACACCAGAGGGTGTCACTCCGTCGCTCCTCAAGACAACATGAAAAATAAATCCCACATCTGCCATCTGTCACCAGTAATGCCAGTCTTACACATGTACAGTCGTATAAAGTTTTGAAATATATATCTACAACTGTGTGGTATTTTATGACAGCTGAATCTGCAGGACAGTCCCTGACTGCTTTGATTGAAACGAAGCAGACAAAAAAAAAAATGACAGGACGACACCATGGTACTCCAAGAACAGCATCAAGATGAGGGTTACTGTACCTGCACTGTGCCGCGGTAGATAGATAGATAGATAGATAGATAGATAGATAGATAGATAGATAGATTGGGGGTGTCCAAACTTTTTGTCACACTGGCCAAAACTGTTGAGTCAAGAGTACACGTGGGACCAGAAAAGAAAAATCAAGCGAATAAAATAGTTTGATTCTTTTGTTTGTTTGTTTGTTTTTATAGGAAAAGGATGTTATTCATTGTAGATCTAAAACTTAAAAAGGATTTCACATGTTTGCTGTATTAAAAGAAAAAACATCTAGTTTTCAAATTCCTTTGGGCTCGATTGAACAAGTTTATTTTCAGTTATAAGGACAGGATTTGGATCACTTTCTCTCAAAACGCCTGCTATATTTAGCCAAGTTTAATAAGTTAAATAAAAGCTGATTTAGGTGCAGGAAAGTCGGCTTTTCATTAAAAGTCTCTGGATAAACGTGGTTCTATTTATTATAAAAGTTTGGTTTAAAAAAGACATTTATGTTGTACATTACATTTTTCATTGTAAGAACATCATGTTGGTAATAATTTTACCCTGATTCAATACACTTCAGCCTGATCTGCTTCGTCTGAAACTCCAGAAGACTCAGGTGGAGGTCTCAACAAACGCCTGGATCAATGTCCTTAAAGAATCGAAGCTTCTTGAGGACTTTTCGATCCTTCAAGGTTTGCAGCAAGATGTTGCAGATCTTCTATAAGTCTGTTGTTGAGAGCGTCATCTCCTGCTGTCAATAACCTGATAAAGAAGGCTGGTTCTGATCTGGGGATGACTGGAACCACTGGAGATGATGATGCAAAGAAGGATTTTGCATAAAATCAAGAAAATTATGGACAACCCTGACCATCTTCTTCATGAGACTGTCATTGGAAAATAGAGTCTCTTCAGTCAGAGGCTCCTTCAGACTGGTTGTAAAACAGACCGCTACAGGAGATCTTTCCTGCCCACAACCATCACCATCCATAATAACTCCATGACTTAATGAGTTACATCAACATTTAATTTCCCTTTGGGATAAATAAAGTATTTTTGAATTGAATTGAAATTGAGTTACAAATAAAAAGCCTCCATCTGCATCAACCACCTGTGCTGGATGGGCTAAATGGATCATTCTTGAATTGCTAGTGGGGGCCGCACAAAATCAGACAAAAGCCCACAAATGGCCCCCGGGCCGCACTTTGGACACCCCTGCTTTGGACGTCTGCTGGAGAACTTGGCAAGGAGTCCAAGCATACATTCAAATCAACAACAGACTGACTTCACAAGAAGAAGCGGCTGTTTTAAAAACAGATTGCTCGTAGGATCACATGAAGAAGGCTGTCGATGAGAACAAACACACAGCAAGCTATCTAAACTGTTTAACAGGAACATTTGATCAGGCGATTGGCTAAGTTTACAGGAAAGACCAGAACATGTAGCATAATTTAGATCACCATGACAACTGCTCTGGGAATATTTGAAGAATGATTCTCTTCCTCCCCCTCGTGGCCAACTGCAGGTAGTGCCACTCAAAGAGCTGTGATTCAGGGCTTGAGGTTTCATAATTCCACTTTTCAGCCGCATATAAATAATCACAATGTTTAATCAGTGGGTGTCGAACAATAACACCTCTAGGAGGTATTTGTGGAGGATTTTTTTCATCTAGAAATTGTACAGCATAAGATGTCAAAACCACAAAGAAAACAAAAACCTGACAAAACTATTTGGAATATGTATGTCTTGAATTCTACATACTTCTTTATCCAGCTAGCCCATTCGTTTCCATTATTCGTGTATATTTTCTTTGTTAGCCCGATACTAAACAGGAGCAGAATTCTGTTCTGGGGATTCCTGAAAACTCTGCTGTATTTTATTAGCAATCATCAATGGAAAAGGATTTATTGGCATTGTAGCAATCAGCGATCTTATCATTACTGACCAGCTTTTTGCATGTTTTCACTGGTGTTTTTTTTTAATTATCCACCTTTTTTGATACGCTCTAAGGCGTTGAAATTGGAAGGCCTCCTTCAAAAGAATCTGAAATTCCTAATCTTGAAATTCCTTCTCATATTCTCATATTCTGGACCACTCCAAGATGCTAATATTAGCTCTAGTTAGAAGAAACATCTCTCCATCCATTTTTATACCTGCTTATTCTTAGTCATAGATGGACTGGTACCTATCTCCAGCAGTCATTGGGCGAGAGGCGGCGTCCACCCTGGACAGGTCGCCAGTCCATCACAGGGCAACACAGAGACACACAGGACAAACAACCATGCACACACTCACACACACTGATACCTAAGGGCAGTTTAGAGTAACCAGTTAACCTAACAGTCATGTTTGTTTACTGTGGGAGAAGGCCGGAGCACCCAGAGAGCATGAACGCATGGAGATAACATGCAAACTCCATGCACAAATATCCAGGATTTTTTTTTTTTTTTTTTTTTTTTTTTTTTTTTTTTTTTTTTTTTTTTTTGCTGCGGTACAACTATGCCTAGGCATATGAATTATGTTTTGTATTGAAGCTCCTGCATTTTTTTAGTTAATATATTGAATTAAGTAATTTGAAGACAGACCTGTTTCAAGATCATACAATTTTTATAAAGCATTAAATCTGACTCAGATGCACCAACAATAAGTCGTGTAATAACTAGACACTGTCTTATTCCTTTTACATATTTAATCTAAAGTTATATTCACACCCTTTCTTTAATTTAACCCGTTTTAATCCTCTAAAATTATAGTAGATCATTTAGTATGAACATTAGTCTTGCTTTCAGTTTTTCCAATTGCATGATGACATTCATATCTTCAAAGTCCTGAGATTACCTGGGATCCATGGATCCCCGGTCATGATCGATCACTCGGAAAGGGCTAAAATACAGTTCATACTGAGCAAGTAATAATCTGCGTTGTCAAAGTAAAGCATTATTGGGATGACTTCTTCCTGCCTCCTGCCCTTCTGCCTGTTGAATTAACCAGGAACAGGTATGGACTAAACCATTCATTATTCATCTTTAAAACCACTTCAGCCAGTCAAAGGTGAAGTTTATTGTGACAATAATTAATTAGAAATGTTGAAAAAAAAATGCAAGACAAAACCCTTTTCTTTCCATGTCTTTTGAATGGCATGGGAAAAACACAAAACAAACAAACAAAAGTGTTTATGCCTGGGCTGTGTATGTAAAGTTTTCACTTTCTATCTTTAAATTTGATTTAATTTAATTTAATTTTAATTTGATGCTACACTCATAATTCACCTTCAGATTCTTTTGAAATTCTTTAGGCATCTTCACTATTGTCAACCCAGAAAATTGTAGGGCACCAGAGGTGGATAGTCACTAGTTACATTTGCTCAGTTACATTTACTTGAGTATGCTTTTCAAGAAAATGTACTTTTAGGAGTCGTTTTACTGCATCATACTTTTTAGTTTAATTATAAAGCACTACAGCTCTTACTTGATTTTTCCAGTTACTCTGCTCACCACAAGTAGCTTCAGTAAATGAACAGCAAGGTTGTTTTATTAACCACAAGACAGAGACACACAACTTATGCTACAGTGAGACAAATCTTGTTTGTTCTCATGTTATTTTCTATCTGCTGAGCCTGTTGTGCCATTTGGAGAGCAAGTGAATACACAGTAAATTCATTTCAATTAAAAAAATCCTTTATTAATACCAAAAGGAAATTAAATGTTGTTGTAATTCATATTATCCAAGGTTTTTCAAAGAGTTGTTGCAGATGCTGGTGGCTGTGAGGAGGAAGGATCTCCTGTAGTGGTATGTATTACAGTGTATCTGAAGAAGCCTCTTACTAAAGACACTAGTTTTAAGCAGTAGATATCGTCACATGAAGCTCTTTATGCTGTTGTAACATGTACATTATACACTACCTACTATAAGAATATGGTTTATGCAAAAAAAAAAAAAAAAAAAAACTGATTTGGAAATGTGTTTCTTCTGCCTGAATATGTTATTTTGTAATCACATTGTTCATTTGTATTATTTTACAAATTTATGTCTTTAAATTACCAGAATTTGCACATAACTTAGTATTTCTGTCTGTCTGATTCCATCATTTTTAAATATTAAGTGTTATGATCAACCAGTTACTCAGTACTTGAGTAGCCTTTTTACCAAATACTTTTTTTTTTTTGCTTCTACTTGAGTTATTTCCATGGAAGGCTGCTTTTTACTTTTACTGAAGTAAAAATATGTTGAAGCAGTGCTGCTCTGGCTATGACTGAAGTGCTACATTTGGTCTACAGGTTTGGCAGTAGTAATGGTATCTGTGTGCAACAGAGGGCACTGTTTGAAGAAAAAAAAAAAATACACAAAACAAGAACAAAACGCATATGCAGCTCAGACAGAACATAAAGATATATTGCTCTACCTGGATTTTGCAGGTGTTGTCATCCAGAGGTGGGTGGAATACTCAAAAATTGTACTCAAGTAAAAATATGTTTAATTTCTGCTACTCTTACTTAAGTAAAAGTAAAAAGTAGCCATCTAAACAATTGCTCAAGTAAGAGTAAAAAAAAGTATTTGGCAAAAAGGCTACTGAAGAACTGAGTAACCGATCATAACATCTGATAAAACAGAAATATAACGTTTTGTTCAAAGACTAAAATAAAATGAAAAACAAAACAAAACAAAATAACATATTAGCAAAATAATGAATTTAGGCAGAAGAAATACTTTGCCAAATCAAAAAATTTTTTCAACAAAAAACTTACGAAAATAAAGTACTTCCAGTGTTTAAAAAAACACAGTTAACATAGTCACTTAACTATCTCCAAATGACTCCGCAGGCACAGCAGATGGAAAATAACATTAAAACAATGAGGCTTGTGTTCAAACAGAAGGTCTCGCTTTATGTCGCTGCATAAATTAGGTATGCGTCTGGTGCATTTTTGTTTAAAACAAGTTTATTTATGCGCTAGAGTTGCTCATAGCAGGTACAGTTTCCAGAAATTTCACTCAAGTAGACTGGCGATACTTCATAATACCACCATTGAAGTAAAAGTAAAAGGTATGGTGTGGTATAACTACTCCTGAAATTACTTTTTTTTTCCACAAAAAAAAATAAAAATTACTCAAATTGCTATACACCTCTGTTCTCATCTCTAGCAGCAGTCGGCAGCCATCAAACTTTTAGCACAGAATTCCACTATTTGTTCTTTAACCAATCCCGACAAAGCAACAGACTTTGACAGCCAATCAGGATACAGCTTAGTGTTGGGGGCGTTTCCTTGTGGAAAGAATGCAATGCGGCGGTGCGGCGCATCCATCCTCCGGGTCCGGGTAGAGTTCCGTTGAGAAGGTGCTGGATGGTGGTGGGGGGTGTACCACTGATGAGAGAGCGGCCGAAGGAAGGGGACGCTTTAGTACGCGCTGAAGGACTGTAACGTTAATTCATTGGAAACCGACCAGAAACACCAGGGCAGAGTTTCATCCATCTTCTGTGTGCGGTAAGTTGAGGAGAGAAGCCCGGGCCGGGCGTTTTTTTTTTTTTTTTTTTTTTTTTTTTTTTTTTTTCTGGGATGTAGCGGCTAGCAACAGCCTCCGTTAACGTTAGCTAGCGGATTATTGTGCCATGACTTTTTAATGATGGAGGACCTTCAGCTTCGCTAATGTTAGCTGACAACGCAAAGCTAGTGGCTTGTTTCTTACTATAAAAAAAAAAAAAAAAAAAAAAAAAAAATGAATTTGCTTAAAGAATAAGTTTATTGTTTAAGAGCCGATGTGGACGCGACGTGGTCATTGTCCTGCTTTTATCCTGAGCCAGACGTCTTTGAGCCACCCACACCCATGATGGGATTTGCCATAGGAGGCTGAACAATTCATCCTAAACTCCTGTTTTTTTCTTCGATATATTCTACTTTATAGTCCTGCTTTATCATATGCTGAATTAAAGTGATAACCCCCTCCAGCAGGATCCCACAGTTGTATTTAACTGGTAGTAAACGGAGTTTCACGCAGGCATCCTTTGGAGCGGCTGGGATCTGAGGCAACTTTGAGCTAACGTTAGCGAGCTAAATTAGCCGCTGCAGCTGTTTGGCCTGTCCAGAGAGAAGATCAGGCCGGGGAGAGATGTTTTCATTCATAGTCAGCAACTCTAACATTTTCTACATGCTAAACGTTTGTACTTTGGTGTATAATAAAGAGTGTATTTGTACCGTGAGCTAGAAACGCATGAGATGAAATTGAATGAGGGGGATGCTGCCAGCCAATGATCAAAAAGCCAAACTGATCCAGCACCCTGTGACCTGACCCAGATTAATATCTAACATGTTAACATGGGATCACGCTGCAGGTTAAAATATCTCTGATCGTGCATTTTGTCATAGCTGAGAATGATCTGGCAAGAGCATCATATTCCAAGTTACAGAGCCGGCCCAAGGCAAAAGCGAACTAAGCCCCCAGAACATCAGGGGCCTCCCATAAATACATGAATTTAAACACACACCACAGATCTAAAATGTTTATTTGTGTATAAAGATGATGGTTTCAGCATTAATAAATTAAAAGATTTTAACATTTAAAGGAATTGTAAAGTTTGTTTACTTTGTAAAAGTCTAAAAAATAATCTTCATAGTGTGACTGTTGTGTCACCATGGTTACAATCCATCCGATGATGCCATGAGTTTAACCTTATTTTTGTGTTTGAGCTTCCATTTGTCCATAAACACATCTCAGCAAATAATAACCAATTCTCTCTGATTGCTTTAAGATCCACCTCCTCTCTCAGATTTCACCACATCTGGATTAAAACGCTGCTATTGGTGCTGATGCTCTGAACAGGAGGATGGGGCCCTTATTAAATTCTGCTTAAGGCCCCCATATGACCTGGGGCCGGCACTTTATAGAGATGTATTGCTGCAGTCAGTGTTGTATTTGTATCCTCTGTGGGTTAATGAAGTAAACATGTATAAGTAGCCAGCCTTTGTTTCATCCAATTATACTCATCACCGATTATTGTTTCTTTTATAGATGCACCAGTCAGAGATTTTTGTGGCCATTTACAGATCATTGATTTTGTAAAGCTCTGGCCTTCGCGCTATAACAACAAATAACAACAAAATAATTGTTTATAGTCTGTGGACAAAATAAAAACAAGACTGCCTTAACAATAAAACATTTATAGAAAAAAAGGCTCAGAAATGCCTCAAAGTTACAGAGTTGTCCTTCTGCATCACAAAAAAATCTACAAAAACAGTTAAATTCTCAGAGTTGAAGTTCTCTGTCTTTTTAATAAGATTTTTAAAGAATCAATATAAAACCCCTCGATGAACTTATAGCACATAGTTCCACTATGGATGTCCTTTAAAATGGAACCTACAAAAACCTGGCACTGTAAGGAGGTAGCTGGATAAATGGATGATACAAACACATATATATGGCTGGATGGATGATAGACAAACGGATGGATGAAAAAGAAATCAATGGATAGATTGATCGGATAAATCAACTGGTGTATACATAAAGATTTCTGAGAAGAGGAAAGGAAATAGTGTGGAAATTCAGATATTTCTGTGAATCTGTTTCCTTTTTCCATATGTATCCAGAGCTAAAATGTAATGAAATTCCAGACTTTATTCTCTGAGAATCCAGTCATCTGCTATTAAATATGACCTCTTAGACTGATCTTTGACACATTTTACCTAAATCCTCCTTGGTGTGAATCATAAATTGAAGAACTTTCATTTTCTTCTCCCCCACAGTCGCCCCAGATTGCTGTGCTTCTGGTTTTCCAGCAGCAATGTCACAGAGGAGTGGGCAGGATGACCCAGAGCGGTACCTCTTCGTGGACCGTGCCGTTGTGTACAATCCGGCAGCTCAGGCGGACTGGACTGCCAAGAGGCTGGTGTGGATCCCGTCGGAGCGTCACGGCTTTGAGGCGGCGAGCATCCGCGAGGAGCGTGGGGATGAGGTAGTGGTGGAGCTTGCAGAAAACGGAAAGAAGGCAGTGGTCAACAAGGACGACATCCAGAAAATGAATCCACCCAAGTTCACCAAGGTGGAAGATATGGCTGAACTCACATGCTTGAATGAGGCGTCAGTGCTCCACAATCTCAAAGACCGATACTACTCCGGGCTCATCTATGTAAGTATAAGGAGAATTAAGATCTAACGAATATATCGGTGTAAAATTTCATGCAGTCATTGCAAGCCATATTACCACACTTAGATAATAATTGCATAATTTGTTTCTGAGCTGGTATGGTGCTTCCAGTTATCACTACAGAATAAAGTAGATATAAATTATAAATGGATAGAATCTTATTTTAAAGGTCCATCAAGCAGGCTGTCAGCTTCCTGATAAGGATGCTTCCTGGACGCCTCTTTAAAATTTTACAAAGAATGCTCTGGTAGGCAGACACCCTGGTGCTTACTCAGGACTCTCTGAGGGGATTGCGTCTCCCATCTTACCTTGGGGCAGCAGCAAACGGAGCTAATGAAAGTTTATGGGTGATCAGGACATGTTCGCTTTCACATTGCTATTATCTGCTGCCTGGAAGAGTTTTAATGATTTTATACCCCATAACAGCTCAACATTTGTGATTGTTCGAGGTGCACTGATTTGTCTTAAATGTTTTTCCTTGTCTTCTATAGCTTTTTTAGATTGTCTGTGTCAGCTGATGTCATAGGTGCTCTGTTCAGGATAACTGACCCTTTAAAGCTATTTATGCTAAAATATTACCTCATCAAGACTCAGAAGTGTGAAATAATGTACTTTTTTTAAAAAGGGCATTTATGATGTAAAACTGAGTGTTTTGAGCATTACAACATGTTATAATGTTATTCCCTCATCAAAAACATACTTGGAGTGTTGCTTTGATTCTTTCATGCTTGTTTGAGAAATCTTTTAATCTCCCGTGGCAACGAGTGGATCCAGCGCCGCCTTCGGGGTGCAGCTCCTCCTCAGAGCTGCAGTTTCTAAGCTTCCGAGCTTCTTCCTCACAGAGCACCCTTACCCTGCGACTTCCCCACTCACCTCCTTCAGACTAGCCAGCAGAAATTAGCAAACACCTGGTGGAACTGCGCATCTGCTGAGCTCATTATAAGAGCTACTTCTCAGTGCAACGCTGGTAAAAACATTGTTAAAGGGTTAATAGAGGTGCAATGTTGTGATGAAAGAGCAGGACTTTCTTAAAGAGACAGAGGCCCAATTTAAAGGAGTTCCTTATTCCTTTATTCCTTATTAATTCCTTATTGCGACAGGCCTAATGATGATATCATGTGTCATTTAAGCCTGTTGTCTTCTTTCCTCTCCTTACCATCTGAGCTTCCATGACATTTACCATTTTGAGCAATGTCATTTGTGTCTGGTGTGAACATCTGCTACCATGAGACTTTGTCAGACTGGCTAAATATTACATTAGCATGAAAAATGCAAATTCACAACACTAAAAATATATTATCCAACAACTATTGCACTCCAAACAGTCCTTTGCGATATGAATATTGCACACACCGATATTGCGATGAGGATGTATTTGTGATATATTGTGTAGCCGTAATGCATATAATCCTTTTTTTCCAGTTTTATCACGAGTTGAAAGGATCAGATTTTTGGTAATCATTTCTAGGGCTGCACGATATCAGAAATGTATGTAACTGTGATGCTACTGCTATAAATTGAGATGACAGTATTGTTTATGACAAATTTTCATGACACTTTGTCCTCACCATTCTCTGAGAGCTTCGATATCTAAACCACCAAATATATACATCATGTGTGTTCATTAAGGAAAGTAACTGTCCATCCAGCTAGTCAAATACATTACGCCCCCGCGACCCGACCCTGGATTAAGAGGAAGATGATGGATAGATAATATTCCTTTGCAATTGTGAGGTTATAAACTCAAATATTGCTGTGACAATTCGTTTTATTCCATATAATTAAATTCAGTACATTTATATAACCACAAACATCGTCTCAAGGGACTTTACAAACAGTTCCAACTGAGGCTGAGCGATAAATCAATTCTATCAATTCATCAAATTTTTGGTTTTTGAAGATTTAATGTTTGGAAAATCTGGATTTTTTTTTCACCAATGCGCTGCTTGTGTTTTCATAGTTCAGAGTGATGTCAGCATGCCCAAGGCCGCCATCTTGTTTGAAAAGAGTTTTTACAGTTTCTATTGATTTGGAGTTTGAATTCAGGTCAGCCAGGCTACATTTTAGTTTTAAATTACGAGAATAAAGTCATAATATTATGAGAATAAAGTCATAATTTTATGATGAATCCAACACAAAAAAATTGCAAAAAATTAAAATTAAAATGTTGAGCCTCTTGTGAGGTTACACTCAATAAGTTTTACAGATAATACTTAATACTTAGTAGAAATACTTCATCTTTTAACACATCAGCATCAAATTATTATCAGTAGCGGGACTTTGAAACAACTGAGTCTATTTTGAAGAAAGACACACAAACTGAGCTGCCCACGTCAGATCCTGATAACGAAGCTTTTTCATCATTAAAATTATATTTTTCTTGCAATTTAAAGCTCGTTTTTCTTGTAAAATTGTGTCTTTTTTTTCCAGCTAATATGACCATATTCTCATAATTAAACAAAAATCCTCATAGCCTGTCCCTAATTCTCTGTTGTACAACTCAGAAAATACTTTCCAAAAGTGTTTTTTATTTAATCATCCCTTTTCTGTCATTTCTTTGTTAGAAAAAAAAAAGGAATAAAAAATCGATTAAAATTGGAAATCAGATCTGGTATGAAAAAATCTGGGATTTTGTTTTTAATCCATATCACCCAGCCCTAGTTCCAATTTATATGCAGAAATCTCAAGTCAGTTCAGTCCAGATACACAGATTCAAAGTCAATTGATTCCAATTGGACTCATACTTGCAAAACACAGACATTAAGTTCAATTTATTATGAAAACAGAAAAGGTTTTTTTCTAAGGAAATCCAGCTGATTGAATCGAGTCACTGACTTTACAGCAGTCCCTCCTTCTGAACTAGCATCGAGCCACAAAGGACTGTTGATGCTTAACAAGCTCTGTTAGTTCTGATCTGTTCCTGCATAAACATCGAACTATAACTGCTTAGCATTTGATATGAAACACTAAAGTCTAAAAGGCTGTCAGATCCCACATAATCTGCTGATTTCCCCTGTGATCATGACCCACTAAATGCATTCCTGGAATAGCCTGGACATGAAGCTGGTATGTAATTCTCACGTTGTACTCTAAATGCTTTTTTCTGTACTTGTTAAAAAAATTAATATATTTTTTTAGAGAATATTATTAAAAAATATTGTAGCCTAAAGGCACTTCTGGTATTAAATGAATACTGATAAATAAAACAGTTTTAAAAAAACAGTAATAATAAACAAAAAACAGTTTATAAATAAAAAGTTTTTTCAGTCACATTTCATTCAGTACTTTTGAAAAGCAAGGTGCCTAAAGATCTACCTGCTAGTCATCCATCCATCCATCCATCCGCTTAATCAGGGTTGTGAGGGGAGCATCCTAACCAGAGAGGCCCAGACTTCCCTTGGGCCAGCCCCTCCGGGGAAATCCCAAGGTGTTTTGTGTGTCGACCGACACAACGTCCAACTCCAGTACCTCATTGGATTTGATGAAATAATGGCCTCTATATGGTTGAAATAATGCATTAAAATAGCAGTACATTTCATCAGTTGTACAACTCCTTCACTGATGACCTTCTGGACACCAGAGTGTCTCCTTCTTCTTATTCTTCCTTCTCTTGACAGCAACAAACATCTATAGTTATATATAAATATAGAACATTCAAAAACAACTATGCTGTTTTCGCAATTTGGATAACAAACTCTGCTGAGCATCCCCATGACCCACTGGTCAAGTTCTTGTATCTCTTTGTGTTTAGTCTGATACTAAACACAAAGGATTACTAAACTGATGGTTTAGTAATCCTTTAAAGGGGCAGTATTATGTAATATCGACTTTTTGAGCTTTAAATCATGTTATAATGTTATTCCCTCATCAAAAACATACCCCGAGTGTTGCTTTGATTCTTCCATGCATGTTTGAGAAATCCTTTAATCTCCCGTGGCAGCCATTCAGTTGTGGAAAACGCCTGGGTGGACCCAGCTCCGCCTTTGAGTTTCTAAGCTTCCGAGCTTCCACCTCACAGAGCACCCCTCCCCAGTGACTTCCCCACTAGCTCCTTCAGACTGACCATCAGCAATTAGCAAACACCTGGTGGAACTGCGGATCTGCTGAGCTCATTATACGAGCTACTTCTCAGTGAGATGCTGATAAAAGCGTTGTTAAAGGGTTAATAGAGGAGCAATGTTGTGATGACTTCCTGAAGGCGTAGTTTCAGAAAGCGCAGGAGTTTTTAAAGGGACAGAGGCCCAATTTAAAAGTATTAAATTATGAAGTCATATTTCTTTTTTAAATGATATTTGATGTTTACAGCATTTTTGTAACAATGGAAGGTTACTTGATTGTGCTATAAAATGATTCTATGTGCCTTGAAAATACATAATACTGCCCCTTTAATACAGCTATCTGTTCATAATCAGTACCTAAATATTTAGAAACCCAATTAAAAAGCCCGCTTTCTGAATCAGTTTCTGTTTTTACTGTGTGTTGACAGTTTGAGGGTAACTCCTAAACTTAGCTTGATTATAAGTAGCCTTCAAATAAAAGGAATATATTTAAATATGCAGAATAAACCCTAATATGTCTGATTTGTCATTAACCGAAGACACACTAGCCAGCTCAGGGGTTTGTAAAATGTCCAAGTCTGGTCGAGAGGGTCATCTGATCTTCTTCTCCCTGTTTTTGAGGTCATCTGTGCTTTTGACGTGATTCTTCGGGTTGTCGCGTGTCCTTGCAGTGCCAGTTTATGGTAAAACATGCAGGAAAGTTGTTTTTTTAAAAGCTAGAATTGGTTTGGATGTCGTCGTGCTCTTTGCATCACATGTCGTGACTGGAGGTTTTTGTGTGACCTCTTCACCGTGGCTGTCCCTGTGGGGGGAGATTTGAGTCCTGCCTACAATGATCACATCACACAGACCGGGAACCTCAGTGGCTAAAACAAGACAGATCTTTCTGACTTTTGTACTTGCTTATGTACATATTTAAAATCTTTTCCACACCTTACAAAGAGGAAAATCTGTATTCCTTCATTAACAAACTTCACAATATTTCACGTTTTATACTGGATTCAACTTCATTTCATATGATTCTGCTCACATTTTCTTCACTGCAGAAACATTTCTGTAATTCAGCAGGAGATGGTTACGTTCCTGTTACACTTAGTAACACAAAATAAAATAACTAAAGGGGTCAAGAGATGGAAGAGAAGTTTATTTTAAACAAAGCCTGGTCGTGAAGATGTTTGTTTTCAGAGTACGTGTGCAAAATGCAGTAAGAACCGACCCCAGCCACATGTCTTAGTGCAGGGAGGCCACTGCTGGGTCACATGGCAACTAACCAGCCATAACAGAGCTCTTTGTGTTCACTGATAAGCAACATCTGTCTGCTCAAGTAACTGAATTTTCTTCCAGTCCTGGTGTAAAAAAAAAAAAAAAGCTTGATTAACAAGTTGGTTCATTTCAGCTTCTATGTGGTTTTTTTTTTTTTTTTTTTTCTGTATTATTACAAACAGGCCTTTCTTCTGATAGAGGGCATTTCTTGCTACTTTATTGAAGTTCAGTTGAATTTTGGAAAAGTCTCTTTAAGTTCTAATTTAAGGCGTTCGTGATGCGGCTTCAGAGTGCCCAAACTTCTGTTTCTTTTTTTCTTACCTGTTGTTCCATGCCTTTGTTTGCTAAAGTTCTCAGCAATTGCTAGCGTGTTTCCTCTCTATTGTTAATAAGATGAATCAGAATATTATTTCAATGCGTTTCCGGTTAACTTTATGGGGACAAACCTCACAGAAAAAGTTGTTGTCCTGCTTCATAAATTTTGTGCATTGCTATTAATGTGAAAAACACAGATTGTCATGGAAAACCAGGGTTTATTAGACAAAAAAAAAATAATTTGTACATCCTAATTTCCAGTTTTAGACACAGTAACAGCCATCTTACTTTAAAATTGGATTGCTTGGGGTGTAGCTGACACACAGGTAGACAGGATTCCAGCAGCAGGTATTAAGGACAGGACACTGATCCAATCCCAAGTATCAGCTTTACATCCCAGGATGAAACATTAAGTATTTCCATTTCAAACAACTGTGATCTCCTTCTTGAATGATGTTCTTTCAGCTTTTTGTTCAAGTACATACCTTTATGCTCCAGAACAGATCCTGCTGCCTCCTACTAAAGCAGAATTCCCTCTTAATGATGATTATGAGCAAGTTATGGGCCGCGTATCGTCCATGCTGTGAGCTAATTGTATTATCAAAGTAGCACCCTTGTCATTCATACCTGTTCTTAAGAGGCACTACACTTGCTGCAATCCTGTACTTTTACTTCTGAGAAAATGACAGTTTAGCATCAGGGATGGCAGGAGAAGTAAGTGTGTTTACTTTAAATAGTGCAGTATTTCACTGCAAACTTAACTACCGGTTTCAGCCTATCAACTTTACCTTTCAGTGTGGTTTTTTTTTTGTTGTTTTTTTTGAAGTTTTTGAAACATTTCTAGTTATTTTAAATTCTTGGTGTTTGTTCAGTCATGCAGAAGCTTGTTTACAGACTGTCTCCTGCTGGTCTTAATGTTGCACAAGATGCTGCACGTCTAGTGCCCAACAGGTTACCTACCCCCAGCTGATGCCACACTAAGCTCCAAACTCTACTCTGATATCAGTTTTGGCACAAGCTACCATTTCTGGAGTTGAGAAAGGGAGCCGTAAACTATTCTAACAGAAGACAGTCGCTTCAAGTTAATAAAGCTAAAGGTGACTGAGTCATGGATGTCTGCAGTTTTTCCATAAACGTCTTATACATTTAGGCCTAGTTTGTGATAAATAAATACTGCAGTATAATATTTAACTGCAGTAGTTACACATTGGGAACCTGTTTTTAAGTTATTAGAGACAGTTAACGATAAAACATTTTAGCCAAAGCTGTTTTTTAAGCCTTTTAACGGAAATTGAAACAGAAGACTTTGTCTTCTATCCACTTGACGTCTTCATGCAAGAAAATAAATAACGGGATTGTCTTTGTTTACATATTGGTAGGTACTGCAAAGTCTGCTAAGCTGTAGCTCCTAATCTTCACCTGCTTTGTTTACCGTTCTCTGAAGATGGTAAACTGTAGCTGCACAGGAACAACAGTGGAAGTCATCGTGTTATTTAAATCCCAGTAGGTCTGCTTGATTTTAGAAATTGAAATGCACATTTGAATAAATGTACAGCTCAATTTCATTTCATTTCTAGTTTTTTGCCTTCACTCCTCTACATGTTTTCCATGTTGTTCCTTTGGAATCACAGTGGGAATGTCCAGGTTTTTGTCCCAGACACCCATCCCAGTCATTTGAAAAGATTTGTGCCCTGTTTCCTGATCTCTTGCTTTTATGCAGAAAATATGATACAGATTTTGGGTGATTCAAATTTTCTTTACCAAAAATAATTCAAAGTGCTCAGAAATCAAATATGGCTGAGGAATAGGGTCAGGTTTTTACCCTTCTATTTTCGATACCTTTGATATTAAGTCTCCCTGGTATCTGCTGAATTTCACTCCAGATCAGTTTTAATTAACTTACCAAAATGGTTAAATACCAAAAATACTTTTTATTAAAAACTTTGCTAATACTAAAAATAACTAGCAGGATCTTCTTCCCTTGATAACAGCTTCTCCACTGAAGAGTGGCTCGATACGGATCCAGATCAGTAGATCCTCAACATGTTCTTAGTTTAAATAAGTAAACAAAATTAGCTTTTGTTTGGTGGGGTTTTTTTTTTTTTTTTTTTTTTTTTTTTTTTTTTTTTTTTTTTTTTTTAATTTATTTATTATTATTTTTTTTAATCCCTATGCTAACCCAGAAAAGCATCCACTTGTCTCAGCTGTCAGACTTGCTTGAATTATAGTTAGCTCCAGGGATGGATTCAAGACCGGTCGTTGCAAGACCAAGACCAAGACCAAATGTTTATAATGTTTACAAATATTTCAGGACATTGCTTTTTGTAAAAACTAATGGAAAAATAGTTAATTACTCAACCAAAACCATTTCTTGGTATTAAATTAATAATGGTCATAATAAATTAATACTTTTATTATTAAATGCAGCCATACATTGTTACTTATTGTCCAAACTGAAATAATCAGCTTACATTGGACAATAGTTGTATGATAAATTTAAAAAACAGGGAGAGATTAGGCTGAAAAAAATTGTCATCTTTAAAAAAAAAATCTTTCCTCTTATCATCTGAATATATCCAAAGAACTGCAGGCCTCACTTGTCTCAGTTAAGGTCAGAGGTCATGCCTCCACCCTAAGAAAGAGACTGGGGGGGGGGAAATGGCCTGCATGGCAGAGTTTCAAGATGAAAACCACTGCTGAGCTTAAAGAACATTAAGGCTCATCTCAGGTTTTCCAGAACACATCTTGAGTTTTGGGAAAACATTCTGTGGACTGACGAGACCAAAGCTGAACTCTTTGGAAGGTGTGTGTCCCGTTACATCTGGCGTAAACGTAACACTGCATCTCAGACAACGAACATCACACCAGCAGTAAAACACGGTGGTGGTAGTGTGATGGTCTGGGGCTGTTTTGCTGCTTCAGGACCAGGAAGACTCGCTTTAATAAATGGAGCCATGAATTCTGCTGTCGACCAAAACATCCTGACGGAGAACGTCCGGCCATCTGTCGGTGACCTCCAGCTGAAACCAACTTGGGTTCTGCAGCAGGACAACGATCCAAAACACACCAGCAAGTCCACCTCTCAATGGCTGGAGAAAGACAAAATGAAGACTCTGGAGTGGCCTAGTCAAAGTCCTGATCTGAATCCCATTGAGATGCTGTGGCATGACCTCAAAAAGGCTGTTCATGGTCGAAAACCCTCCACTGTGGCTGAATTAGAACAAATCTGCAAAGATAAGTGGCTAAAATTCCTCCACAGCTGGAAAAGACTCGCTACAAGTTATTGGAAACGCTCGATAGCAGTTGCTGCTGCTGACGGTGGCCCGACCAGTTATTAGATTTGGGGGGGCCATGTAGGTTTGAATTTATTCTCCCTTAATAATAAACACCTTAATTTAAAAACTGCATTTTGTGTTAAGTTGTGTCGTCTTTGACTAATATTTAAATTGGTTTGATGTTCTGAAACACTGAAGTGCGACAAACATGAAAAAAAAAAGGAAATCAAAAAGGGGGAATGAACTTAAAATGTGTTGTTAAATGAATCATATGATAATTTCCTTTTAAGGTCATTTAAAACCCTGCTGGTCCTGTAACACCAGAATGAGATGCACTAAATCATTGCTTGTTTTCCCACTGAGGGAGGCCCTCAGCCCTGCTTCTAAACTTGACTTCACATATTTTTAGCCAGACCGGTTTTTTTTTTTTTTTTTTTTTTTTTTTTTTTTAAGAAATATGAAGCGGTGGTGAAAATGTGGACTGCTGATGTTGTTAAATCCACTGGTTGAGGAGATGTGCCCCCTTCAAATCCTGCAAGCTACATCCAGGCAGAGTATTGTTATTGCTGCTGACTTGTGTCTTGTTATTCGGGGTGTAGACCACCAGCTAATCCCTCCAAATACCCCCTGGGGTCCAAAGTTAAGGACAGCCAGCTGAGTCATCCCCCTCCCCTCCTCCTGTGGTTCACGCTGGTTCAGTATGTCAGATCTGTCCACTTGGCATTGCGCCCACTGTGAGGGGGGTTGTGGGAGGGGTTTGAATGAAACCAACCAAAATCTCATCCTGAAGAGTCAAATTAATGCCATCAGTCAGTTTTAGTGGAAGTATCTGCAGGAGGAACGTCGGTGCCCATAACGTAGCAGGGGGGTTGGCGTTTACTTGGCAGCTACTGTGGGAGGTTTTAGAATAACAAATCTGTATGACCAGACAGCTGTACAGAGTCTAAGCATTCGTACCCACAGAGGAGGTGGGGAGGGGGGCGGTTGATGGCCATCTGGCAACATTGCCCCACCCTTTATAAATATGAGCTTTAGCAGCACGAGAACATTGTTATTGATCTGGTTTTCTTTTCGTTTAAACAGCTCGGAAGTTGACACAAGTCAAGAAAACAGTGTTTGCTTTAGTTTTAATGGTTAATGTTGCATTGGATTATGTTCTAACCTAATCAATATTTTTTTTGTTAATTGCTCAGGATTTTATGGGGTATATTCAGTCTGCTCTGCAAAAACACAAAGCCTTACCAAGAATTTTTGGTCTCGTTTCTAATGCGAATATCTTGAATAATTTATATATATTTAATATTCTTTGTGTGAGTCTGTTCTTCTGTTATTGCCTGTCTCTGCAACTTTGATGCTGTTGCACATAAATTTCCCCATCGTGGGACAATAAAGGATATTTTATTCTATTCTGCACTTGAAATAAGACAAAACTCACTTACAAGTAACTTTTCAGCACGATATAGGAGCTTGTTTTAAGTCAATAATTCTTTGATATTCATGAAAAGTGAAATAATCTGACAGTAGAGCAAGACATTTTTCCCATATTATCAGTTAAAATGTCTTGTCCCACTGGAAGATTATTTCACTTATAACTAGAACTTTTTCATCAATATTAAGGATTTATTGACCTGAAACAAGCTCCAATATTGACCTGAAAAGTTACTTATAAGTCAGTTTTGTCTTATTTCAAGTGTATTCAAGGTATTTGCACTAAAAACTGGACCAAAAGTACTTGGTGAGGATTTTGTGCTTTTGCAATGCGAGATGTTGATCTCAAGTCAGATGACAGATGAAAATTGTAAAAAAATTTTCCTGCGTCATGATTCATTTGAGTCCAGAAGTTTTTCCAAATGTGTTTGTAAGCCCCCGGGCCTCTCAAGCTGTCTGACTGCCATGGTCAAGATTAGTCAGGGAATGTGTCTTTGTAGCCAAGCCAAGCACACAAATCAGAAAGGTATAAAACGAGTAAGATGATCATGAGGAAAATGAGTCTGAAGGGCATAGTCAGAAAAGCACATGACGTTAGAATAACTTTCATTTGGAATTGTTAAGTTTTAAAAGAAAAGGTCGGAGAGATTTTACTGGCTGAAAAAGATGCTTTATAGTTTTTAACTCGCCATGATTATCCATGAAGATTAATCTGTGAGCATCTGTGGCAGCGTGGGTTCACTGTGAACCCCACGAACTGTCTCAAATTAATGTTTAAACAACAGCAGCAAGATCAGGGATTAACCCCATCTTGTCTGTCTGCACATGTACTCTAATGTATTAAAATCACAATTTCCTGTATGCTGTTTCCGTTGTCAAAGGTAAAACTAGGTTCAGTTTAATGCAGTAAAACATGATTTCCTTAAATAAGGACAACTAGTTGAGGGAGTTGGTATTTCATAGGTGCTTACATACAGAAACATATCAGAATTTCTTTGAGATTATACATGAATATATAACATATTCAACACAACAATAATAAACATTTGCTATAAAATCTAAGGAATGCAGACATTTCCATCTGGGAACACCATGGACCAGTAAGAAAGCAGGATTTAGTAGGTTCACCAGTTTTATGGGACTCAGAAGTTCGTTTTCCTTTTCAAAACTAGGGCTGCATTCTCACCAGCTAGTTCGATTAAAACAGATTAAAACTCCTAGTTCGTTTGCCTAGAAAGTCCGTTTGGGGAAGTGTGATTGCTTAATCGGACTCTGATGCAGACCCAAACAGCGAACTCGGGTCCGTCTCTTTCCGGTTGAAGTGAACTCTGGCGTGGTTCGAATGCACATGTGAACGCCAAGCGGACCGGAGACCTGTTTACATTTCACGAAGAAGGGACTGGTGCTTGTGTCTTCTTCAGAGGTTTTTGTGTCGTTTCCTCCAGTGGCTCTTGCTGCAGCGCCACCACAGGCGAGGAGGGTTTGGCTTGTTTGACACAGAAACTAAACTCAAAATGTGGCTTTTTAGACCGTTTGGAAGAAACACGATTGCGTATCTTGTTATTAGAAAGAAATAGGCCTGCAACTAACGATTATTGTAGTTATCGATTGATTATCATTGATTATTCTGATGAGTAACCAATTAATCTGATAAAAAATTGGCACATTCTGCTAATTTGTCATTTAAGCCTTTTGGTATATAATGGAAATACAATAAAAGATGCAAATAAATGAATAATTCAATTCCTTTTTAAATAAAACTATTAACATTTTATTGGCTAAAATGCAATAATATAGCATTCCTTCAGTGAACCCTTGATCATTTGTCACAAAGGATGCATTTGCAGCTAAAAAATACTTCTAAGTGCAGCCCTTTCTCCTTGACTTAACATCCATACAGTGTAGGGCTAATCTGTTGACTATTTTTTGGATAAACCAATATTCTTTTCTTTCTTTCTTTCTTTCTTTTTTTTTTTTACACAATTTGAACCAGGAGTAGCTAAAACTGTCGCTTGAGGAGTTTTGGGAGGAACATATTTACAGGCAAAAGGTTTAAAAAAAAAAAAAAAAAAAAAAAAAAAATCTTAAATGTAAATATTTTTTATACGATTCTGTCTTAATTACTCCTCTGAGTATGTTGTTCTTTCAGCAAATGGTCATTTTTGAGTCTGTGTACTCCAGTTAACAATTAATCGATTACTAAATTAGTTGACAATTATTTCAGTGATCTGTTCATCACGATTATTCCGATTAATCGTTTCAGCCCTAGAAGGGAAAACTACATTAGCTTGATTAAATGTCAGCTGGATTATAAATAGAGCTACTTTTTGAACAGGAACATCTTCCTTTATTGAGTTTAATTACTTGCAACATATAAATCTAAATCTAGATTTAGATTTATATGTTACACATTCCCCGCTCTCTCCTTTAAGCTTGTAATGGTGTTTATATGGTTATATTCACACTATGAATATATAAATAAATGATCTTTGTCACTGTCTAGTTTCTTTTCAATGTAATCAATTCATATGAATATTAAAACAATAAGAGATATTAACTGTGACTTTAGACCTACTCTGTGATCAGTCAACAGTCTGTCATCATGTTTTTTTTTCCAGACATACTCTGGCCTCTTCTGTGTGGTCATTAATCCCTACAAAAACCTGCCCATCTACTCGGAGAACATCATAGAGATGTATCGTGGCAAAAAGAGACACGAAATGCCTCCACACATTTATGCCATCTCAGAGTCTGCATACAGATGCATGCTACAAGGTAAGTCTGAGTTTACCTATCTCATTCCTCCAGGCCTCCACGTATTACCATTTTAATACACATTAAATGTCATTGAGTTGTTTAGAATAGAATAGAATAGAATAGAATATGCTTTATTGATCTCCAAGGGGAAATTGCTTATTAGTAGACAAGCTACTCCATCCAAGGTGTTAAATATGAATAATACAAATATAACCATAAGTGATAAAAATGTATAATATATATATATATATATATATATATATATATATATATATATATATATATATATATATATATATATATATATATATACATACATGCATACATACATGCATACATACACACACACACACACACACACACACACATATATATATATATATATATATATATATATATATATATATATATATATATATATATATATATATATATATATATATATATATATATATATACCCATACACACACACACACACATACCCAAGTATGATGTTGCAAGTAATTTAAATGTGACTGAATATATATAATAAATGAATAAAATAAAATAACAAACCTGTACATGGAAATATGTTAATCTGTAAATAAATCTATAAATGAGTCCAGATAAAAATTAGATTTAAGTCACTCAGAGTTGGGCATTGTAAAGTTTTTTTCTTTTGGAAAGTTAAAGGTAATATTCCATAACCATGTTTTTTGTGCCAATTTTTGCTTATGTGAATCATCATGATTTTTTTTTTTTTTTTTTTTATTAACTAACATTAATGTCATGGTGCAGTTTTCAACAGCTTCACTGATGTTTTGAACTTACCGATTCACAGTATCCCTGAGATCAACAACCACAAATATTACAAAGAGTTACAGCTAAATGCTTTGTAATAATTTTTTTTAAACATCTCTTTGGAGCTAAATATGACTGTGCGGTCAAAATGATGAAGTCTTCATTTTAATTGTCAGTGAAAGAAAGTCTGAAGTGAGGGCAACCCATGCTGAAGGATGTTTTCTAAGATCTTTGGCTGGCAGCTGGCAGGGTTCCAGGCTCTATAAGCAGCGACTGGATAGGATCAGACCAGTAGGAACAGAGAGGGTGACCCCATTGTGCTTGACAATAGATTCTTTGTATGATTGTGAGGGCTGAACAGTGGGGGTGGAGACAAACTGGACAGTCCCGTCAGTCCTTTAAGGCTTCGCTTTCCTCATGTTGGTGTGCAGAGAAAGATTTTGGAAACGTCACTCATGTAGTTTGATCGCATGTTTACAAGCTGTAGATGGCTGAAAAATATTCATCTACTTCTAATTATCCATTTAATTATCTATATGCCTATGACTTGTCATGCACAGATCAGAGATTTTAAGAAAAGATTTAAGAAGTGAAATTGGCAACATTGAGAATTGTGTTTTTTTTCTCGCCTTCTGCCACAAGCATTCATACGTTACCTGTATTAGGAGTCGAGGTGACGTCATAGAAGAAATTGCTTCTTTATTTATTTGTTAATTTTATTATTTTTAATGTTTAATTTTAATCTTTTTAAAACTATTTTTAATTTTTTTTTGTTAATTTTGATTTGTTTTACATTTTTTTATATCTTTAGTTTTTAATTTTTTGATGTCACAGAGAAATTTCTAAACTTATTTTTTATTTTTTATTTCTTTTTTTTCTTAAAAAAATCATATTTAATTTTTAAAATATTTTTTCAATTTACTTTTATTTTTATTTCTTTATATAAATAAATAAACGTAAACAGCAGTCTCTGTGTGTATTTCCTAGAGATTGTAGATCCCTCCCTAAGCTTTGAGATTTCCAACGTTTGCCAACCTTTTCCAAATCCTCCTTCACCAGTATGATGAAAAATTCTCATAGTGGGTTTGAATTTCATCTCCTGGTGATGAACAGCTTCTTTTTGTACCTGAAAATGTTGATGACAAAACGACAAAAATTGCAAAAGTGAAAAATTGTAAAGCAGCTTTCCCGCTGATACTGAGAATAGCTGACTTTGACTCCTCTTGGGCCGGAACAACATCCACACCGTAGCGTGTTGTTATCTTAACCTGGTCGAAAAGGTTGCGTGTCTTCCTAATGGCTCACTAGTCAGAGCCGGTCAAGCAGGAAACTCATCTGACTCCGTCACCAGCCAGTTCCTGTGTGCATTTCCACGTTTTGCATTTGCTGTAGGCCTCTGAAGCTTTTGTGAAACTGTTGTGAGACTGTTCATTTAATCCAGCTGGTTTTGGTTGAGAGAGCCCTCTATAATCTACACAATAAGTGTATTTGTGAGTATTTGTGAGTGAGGCAACATATTTTTGTTGGTTATTTCTGTACATTGAGCCCAGTCTTTTAAAGTTGCAGTGTGTAACTTTTATGAAAAACATGCGTTTTACATATTCGTTAAAATTATCATCATGTCTTGACAGTACAAGACAGATAATCTGTGAAAAAAAAAAATCAAGCTCCTCTGCCTTCTCCCAGTGTTCCCAGTGCTAACTGTAGAAATCCCCCACTCAGTCAGAATCAACCAATCAGAGCCAGGAGGAGGGTCTTAGCGCTGTCAATCACCCTCATGTACGCGTCACTCACACACTCCCCATTGCTCTTTGCTACGCAACAGCATATATTGCCTGCCGCTAATGCTAAGGCTAGTTAGCATGGCCACCGATGATGGCAGATAAATAGTTTTCCTGGAACTTTAAGTTGTTTTTTCACCATTAGCATATTTAGCAGCGCGTACACAAAGCTAATTGACAGCGCTAAGACCTTCCTCCTGGCTCTGATTGGTTGTTTTTGGTTTGGAGGTGCATTTCTTTAGATGGCAATAGAAGCTCAGGGAGGAGGTGGAGGAGCTCGATCTTTTTACAGATTATCTGTCTCATACTAAACTGTCACGATATGGTCACAGTTTGAACAAATATGAAAGTTACATGATGGAGGTTTAACTGCATTGAAGCAAACGTCTCTGACCTTACAGACTTGACCTGATTTCTCCATCGTCTTTCTGGTTGTAGCAGAATTAACAGATGTGGTTTAAAAGGAGGTTTTTAGGTTGGAGATTAATGGAGGCCAGCTGCTTTCAGCTGTGCCCTGAGCATTTCAACAGCCTGGTTAATAAAAGAGAATATCCAGCTGCGTAGATAAGCTATGGGGCATTATTTCCTTTTTATCCAAACTGGCAATTAAGTCATTGGAAAGATTTCTCAGACAGCGCCTGGGTTTGTGTTTGGAGTTGAAGATAGTCAGACAAAATCACTGCCGATCAACTTATTTCACCTTGTTGCATAACTCTAGTCACTTAAGTCTGAATAATTCATCACATACCTATGATTAATGGCCTGTCACACTTCATGTGAAAACTGCCCAGAGTTGGTTTGTTGCTGAAGTTTTAGTTTATGAGCTGTGGGATTGAAGCAGATTGCCAAAATCAGAGTAACAGAAGGGTGACTAAAGCTTGCAGGGATCCAATAATTACTGCAGCATTACAGAGAAGCCTCTCACTGCTCAGATAGAAAGTTAAATAAGGTGTTGCCGAACAAAGATGGGGTGTGCAAGGAGACCTTTAGAACTCACAAAACATCTGTTGTGGATTACAGTTCCTGATACGCTACATAATTGCCCTCAGCGTTCCAACAGTTTTCCTCACTGATGTATGGAAAGCTGTAAGCTGACAATATCATTTGTAGAACTGGAAGCAAATACTTGCTGTTGTTTTGCATCGGAATAAGTGCCACATGATTTTTTTAATTCTAAGGCTGGACATGGTTCAGCAATGCTTAATTGTCTCAGGTGGCGTTATTAAACAAGCTTTCTTTCTCTCAGTGAACATAGAGTTAGGCCTCTTTCTTGACACATTTCCCTGATGTTGAAGTCAGGGCATGAGGTCAAGTCCAGTTGGATTTATCTTGTTTCAGTAAGATTTTCTCCAAAGCAGAGATCTTTATCCTATAAAGAACTGGACAAAGCAGAACAGCCTAAGATTACACAATGTGTTTCATGTGTTTGCCATTTCTCTGTTTTCCCAGCACTCTTAGAAACCTGTGAATAAATGGGCTCAGTACAGTTGAAGTAGTGCAGGTTGCAACCTCACCAAACACATGGCAATAATTACATCTGCAAAGTTTGTAGCCTTTTCAAGCAAAGCTTAATAAAGCCCTCTTTCAAGCTCAGATAACCTACATCAGAGGTGCTCAAGTCCAGTCCTGGAGAGCTACCATCCTGCAACCTTTAGATGTATCCGCTCTCCAACACACCTGATTCAATCAGCTGATTTCCCTCACCTGCAGTCAGTCAGCTCTGCAGAGGCCCGATAATGAGCCATCCGTTTGATTCAGGTGTGTTGGAGCAGGGATGCATCTAAAAGTTGCAGGATGGTAGCTCTCAAGTAGGGCCCTATGAAATCTGATTTATTTTTTCCCCCAAATTCCACTTTTTCCATTTTTATTTTTCTGAATTCCATTTTTTTTTCCATTTTAACCATATTTATTAACCTAAAAAGTATGTAATTATGGTGTGAATGAAAAAAAAAAAAATTAACAAATCAATAGTTAGAGGTCCACATTTACTGTTATTCTGTATCACAAGTACAACAAATTGCTGTGGTTCAACAGAACATTGGTTTTACAAGGTGTTAAAAAGTGTTTAGCCCTCGTTTTTTCATAAAACTTGCTGGCCCTGAAGCTTGCACTGGGCTTCAAGTTATTTATTTGACTGTTCACAGGTGGCTGTGATCCCAAACCCTCAGGGCCCAGTCCCAGCCCGCTCAGCTGTTGATTGGTTCGTTGGCCGCGGGGACGGGAACAGAGATGAGTCATTTTCCAGATGTGTCAGTCAGAGGTTGCGCTAGACTTTCTTGATGTCCGTGATTTTGACTGACGGCGTCAAAAAAATCTCGTAATCTATTTTTTACCCTCAGTTTTTAAATGATAATAAGAACATATTCAGTTGCATTTAATTTTCATTCGGTTTTAATAATATTCAACAAGCTGATTGGAGAATCCTCATCGTGCCATCACACATCAAGATAAAGACACATTTTTCTCTGCAGTGACAAAAACCACTGACTGTGGCCCCAGTAATTACATATAAACATGAAATGAAATAAATTAATGCACTGAACTTATGCATTGTGCTTGTGCTTAATCAAATGTCTTGGTTCTGATGTTGATCGGGAGGATGAATCTGTGCTCTGTGCTACACCGGTCACTGAAATTAGCTGCACCACTTCAGCCAAGGTTTTGAAATCAGGGAAGATTTCTCCAGATATGAAAATGGATACTTATAAGTTCTTCCCAACCCATGTTTTAATAAATCAAATTAAAAAGGTAATAAAAAGAATATACCTTTTAAATTTTGCATTGTTTTTATTTCTTGCCTCTTGACAAGTTTCCTATTTCTTTTCTCTTGTTGGCTGCGGTGCTGCTGATGTATTTTGCCCCTGACAAGCTTTTCAGTTCAAACTGCCAAAAAAAAAAAAAAAAATTTGAATTTTATGTTCCATGACTACTGGAAGAAAGTCTCAGTTTTACATTCAGAATAAATCAGAATATGCTCTGGAAACATAACTCTCAAGGCTCCATTTCAAGGCTCCATTGCATTTTATATATATATATATATATATATATATATATATATATATATATATATATATATATATATATATATATATATATATATTTTAGTTTGTGCCACTGAAAACAAAGTAATAATCCTTTAACAGACTGTAAAGTCCTTCTGGCACCTTATCATAAGTATACCCCCTCTGAAGTGTTAAACTAATAAGCAGTCACAAGCCCGTTTCTGGCTCACATGATCGCTTTTAATGCCAAGAAGGACTCTTAAAGTCAGCAGTACTTCATGTAACAGTGCTGCGGTTTTCATGATTCAGTTTCTCTGCTAATTCTTGGCTCTTTCCAAATGCCTTTTTTTTTTTTTTAAGTTTGGAAAGTAAAATAGTTGTGGTCGTTTGTGCATGGCAATAAAATGATGATTGCAGATTATTATGGAAAGATGTGAGGTGGCCTTGGAAAGGGAACTAGCGTTGTGTTATGGGAAGACCCCCTTTTAAAGTTCCTGGAAATAAAAGGGGCCATGACCTTTATGTGGGCTGTGATGGAAAAAAATAGACTGGTAATAGTGTTGACTGACAAGTTTGTAGTTCCTTTTGATCATAGGTTTTAGTTGCACTTAGTTGCAGTTATTCCACACTAGGTATGGATTTGTTATTGGTATCAAAGTATACAAAAGTCTCAAAACCACACATTTGCTGTCATAACATCCCCACAGTTTAGTCCTCCTAATAAAAGCAAGTGAAAGTAGCAGAGTAATCTGAGTTTTCTCCTGCTTTATGGATCATAGTCGTCCCGCACTCCCCCCTTAGTTATCTGCATCTGCTCACTGCCGCTCATTCCTACATGTTATTTTAGTTTCCAAGAAAGACAAAGTTGGCTGTTTGGAAAGTCACTGCATGAAAACTAAAGGAGCGTCAGCCTTCTCTCACAGTAAGGTAACACAGCTTGGAAGCTTGAGATTGTGTGTGTAAAGCAGCCCAGTGCAGGCTAGCTACCAGAGCAGATAGCTGGACAAATTGAAAAGGTAATATCATCTTGTTATAATCCCAGTGTTACTCTATAAAGATCAGATTAACCGTGTTTCCATCAACGTTATTTAATGCGCATTTTGAAGTATCGCATTAGAAGTGCAAAATTGGAAATAGCTTCCTCAATTTGGAAAAAAAAGGTTTTATGTTTGCTTGAGGTGGTTTTGTGCTTTTCTGAAAGAGTTAATGAACCAAAAAGGAGACGGAAGCACATTAGCCGAATAAGCTCCGACGTTGCAAACATTTACCTCACATGACTGATCAGCTGTTTCTACTGTTGACGAACATTACACTGCAAAAACAAAAAATCTTACCAAGTATTTTTGGTCTAGTTTCTAGAGCAAATATCTTGAATACACTTGAATTAAGACAAAACTAACTTACAAGTAACTTTTCAACATGATATAGGAGCTTGTTTTAGGTCCATAATTCCGTAATATTGATGAAAAAGTTCTAGTTATAAGTGAAATAATCTGCCAGTGGAACAAGACATTTTAACTTATAATATGGGGAAAACTTTGGTTGATTCGCTCCAAACCAGTAAATAGACACAGACACACATCTAATTCGCATTTTCTTTTTTTTCCCTTTTTTTTGCGACATTTTATAAGTTTGCTCAAAATTCGTTTGACAGTCGGATGGAAACATAGCTCGTCAGGAAAAAGTATAATATTCTGCACAATAAGCACATTAACTTAAAAGCTCCAAATAAATTTAAAATGTATATTTTTTGACTTAATTCTTGCATCTCTTTGCACCTAAAAGGAGCTGCTGTGTTATCTGACACTTTAATATAAGGTGTATCTATGTATATAAAATCCAAATAACAATAAAAGAATGTTGTAATCAGTGCTATATTATTTTAGCACCTGTTGGAATTATTGTTACTTTGCTCTGTTCATTGTATACATTTAAGTTTTAAATCTTTGTGTAAATAATGTGCTGTTTTCACTTTAACTTCTCAAGCATGCCACATAAGGTTTAAAATGTTGTGCATATAACCCCATAGGACATAGTTTTTGGGTACATTGGAGATGTTAAATGAAAACTCTAAAAAAGTGTAGACCAGAACACGTTTCCAGTGTCATTGGAGATCTGTAAGAGCTCTTTGCTGTCGTGGTTTCATAAGACTTATGCTTTATTTAAACCCCCTTTTTTTTGCAGTCATTATTCTGCTTTTCGGTATATCTATTTTGAATATTTATAGTTATTTTTAGGCTTTCATTTAACTTTAGCTAACAAAATCAGAAGCGGAGAGAAATCTTCCCTGCCTTCCCACGCAATAGTCATGTGAAGCTGGCAACAGCAAAACCAATCATGAGAAACCCACAAAACTGCTCTTATGACCACTGACTAATGTCACAGAAATACCAGCCTCTGTTTTGGTAGTTCTCAGCTGCATAGCAGTCAGCCTTGTGTACCCCTAAGATGTGAGTAGGAATAAAGCGAAGAGCTGCACTATGCCTGGATCATATCTTTCCACCATGTCTGTACCAGTCTGATAAAGAAGACAGCGGCTTTCTAAGGGTGGGGGGGTCTAATGCTTGTATCAAATCTAAACAAGGAGGTCATTGTCGGAAGAGACTTGATGCAAAATTTTAGGTGAAATGTACCTAAATGTGTTCTAGGGTTGTATGAATATGATCTGCTGTTGAAGTTCACATTATCCAGCTTCCATAAGTCAGGATGACGGAAATCAAAAAATTATATTATGCTGCTGTGTTTTCTTTATGATCTCATGCAGGTTGTGACGTTTATTAAAGCTCCATTATGTAACTTTTATGAAAAATATGTTTTTTTTTTTTACATATTTGTTAAAATTCTCATTATGTCATGACAGTACAATATAAGACAGATAATCTGTCAAAAAAATCAAGCTCCTCTGCCTTCCCCCAGTGCTCCCAGTACTAACTGCAGAAATACACCACTCAGTCAGAAACAACCAATCAGAGCCAGGAGGAGGGTCTTAGCGCTGTCAATCACCCTCATGTACGCGCTGCTCACACACTTCCATACATAGCATACATAGCCTGCTGCTAATGCTAAGGCTAGTTAGCATGGCCTCCGATGACGGCGGATAAACAGTTTTCCAGGAACGGTAAGTTGTTTTTTCACCATTAGCACATTTAGCAGCACGTACATGAGGTTGATTACTAAGACCCTCCTCCTGGCTCTGATTGGTTGTTTTAGTGGTGCATTTCTTTAGACAGCAATAGTAGCTCAGGGAGAAGGAGGAGGAGCTTGATCTTTTCACAGATTATCTGTCTCATAACATGCTGTCACAACGTGGTGACAGTTTTGACAAATATGTAAAAAACATGGTTTTTGTAGAAGTTACATACTGCAGCTTGAGATACTGGCTACTTCAGGGGCTGTATGGTGGCGCAGTTGGTGGCACTGTTGCCTTGCAGTGAGAAGCTCTTAGTTTTGAATCCCAGCTTGGGATCTTTCTGCGTGGAGTTTGCATGTTCTCCCTGTGCCTGCGTGGTTTCTCTCCAGGTACTCCAGCTTCCTCCCACAGTCCAAAACATGAGGGATAGGATAATTGGCTCTCTAAGTAAGAATAATCAATAGAATAATTGGTTTCTAAATTAATCGTTAGTTGCAGCCCTAAATCAGATGTTTACATGTTTTAATCATGGAACCTAACTTTGGCTTGACATAAACACCACTGTTATGCCTAAAGGTACTGCATTGTGTGGGGTCACCTCTGTTATAGTTTTACTGGAAACCAGTGGTCTAAAGCGGGAAGCCTGTGTGATTCCTAATGGGTCATCCAGCTGTGTCCTCTGTCAGCCCATAGGAACACAGTCAGCAGTTTTAGGGACATCATCTCTGGCAGAACCGTGCAGCCTTGGACATAACAAAACGATTTAACATATTTACAGCTCTGGTTTTTCAGACTTTTCAGCTCATCTCCCGCAAGGCCAAAATGACCTGAGAGCAGTTCACATATTTTTTTTCCTTCGTTCTTAATTTGTATTAATTACGGAGCCTTGCAGAAGTATTCATGCCACTTGAAACATTTTCTCATGTTATAACTCCAAACTTTGATTTATTGCACTGGGTTTTTCTGTGGCAGAGCAACACAAATTAGTTGTGAAGTGGAAGGAGAAAGGGTACGTGGTTTTGAAAAAAATATCTGAAAAGTGTGGCATGCATTTTTATACAGTAGGGCTGCACCTAATGATTATTTTAATAATTGATTATTCTATCTATTATTCTGACGATTAATCGGATAGAAATAATTTGGGACATTCTGCAGATTTTTAATTTAACCTCTTAGGCTTTTTATACAATATTAGAAATACATTAAAAGAGGCAAATAAATAATTAAATTATTTTTTAAATAAGAAAATAAACATTTTATTACCTAAAATGCAATAATATAGCTTTCCTTGAGTGAATTTGAACCAGGTGAAGCTAAAACTGCTACTTGAGGAGTTATGGGTAGAACATATTCACAGATAAAGGTTTTTTTTTTTTTTTTTTTTTTTTTTTTTTTTTTTTTTTGTTATCTTAAATGCAAAATGTTTATATATTTTGTACAGTTTTGGCTTAATTACTGCTCTGGGTATGTTGTTTTTCCAGCAAATGGCCTCTTTTTAGAATCTGTATACTCCAGTTAACGATTAATCAATTACTAAATTAGTTGACGAGTATTTCAGTAAGCGATTCATCACGATTAATTCGATTAATCGTAGCAGCCCTAGTACACAGCCTTCATGAGTCAATACTTCGTAGTACCGCCTTTTGTTGCTGTTATGACTGCAAATCGTTTGGGATGTGTGCTGTATGTGGAACTTACTTTCCCTGCAGTTACAGCTGAAATCTTTTGTGTCAGCAATCTTCAAGTCTCACCATGAAGTCTCAATGGGATTTAGGTCTGGGCTTTGACTAGGCCATTGTTTAGGGTCGTTGTCTAGCTGATCTCATCTCGTCTTCCAGAAATTGCCCCGTATTTTATGGAGAGCCATTTCATTCAAAATTAAATAACTACTGTTATTAATAAATACTTAAGAAATACTCCATCAAATAGTGAAAATAACCAGAGGTAATAATTGGTAAGTATTTTTCTTCGGTATATACAGTGCCTTAAAAAGTATTCACCCCCTTGGATATTTTACCCTTTTATTGCATTTACAAATCAATCATGATCAACAAAATAAGGGGTTTTTGACAAAAATTTTGACAATAAAAAACTCTTTATTGTCAAAGTTTAAACTGATTTCTATAAAATAATGACAAATAAACATATGTAACATAAAATAAGGGATTGCATAAATTTTCATCCCCTTCAAGTCAGTATTTAATAGATGCACCTTTGGCACGGAGTCCGTGTGGACAGGTTTCAGTCAGGTTTACACATCGGATGCTCCATTGGATGCTCCAATTTTACTCTGTTCTTCCTTGCAAAACTGTTGAAGATCTGTCGGCTGTGAACAACTCTTTTCAAGTCCAGACATAAAATTTCTATGGCATTGAGGTCTGGGCTTTGACTGGGCCACTCTACAACCTTGTTGTCCTTAAACCATTTCTGTGTAGCTTTAGCTGGATGCTTCGGGGCGTCTTCAGGTTGTCTTTCTGAAAAATAAATGTTTTCTGAAGCCGTAGTTCGCCTGCAGATTGAAACAAATTGTCCTCCAGGATTTCCCTATTTTTTGCTGCATTCATTTTACCTTCTACCTCTAAGTCAAGTCAAGTTTATTTGTAAAGCACATTTCAGCAACAAGGCAGTTCAAAGTGCTTTACTTGATTAAAAACATAACACAATAAACAAACAAAAAGAAACATCACATTTCACTGGTAAAATAAAGAAAATTAATAAAGTTGTAATCCAGACTAGAATTAATCGATGCTCCAGTTATTAATCAAAAGCAGCTCTAAACAGGAGGGTTTTTAGCTTTGCTTTAAAGGAACTCAGTGTTTCAGCATCTTTACAGTTTTCTGGAAGTTTGTTCCAGATTTGTGGAGCATAAAAACTGAAAGCTGCTTCTCCATGTTTGGTTCTGGGGATGCAGAGTAGACCAGAACCAGAAGACCTGAGTGGTCTGGAAGGATGATACAATGACAACAGGTCATTGCAGTAATCAATGCGACTAATTTACAAGCCTTTCAGGGCCAGCTGTCAAAAAGCATCCTGAGTGCATGACACAGCCACCACCAAGCTTCACAGGTGTGCTGATGTGGAGTGTTTACATAGCATCTTGTCTCACGATCTCCGTCTTGGTCTCATCAGACCAAAGAGCGTTCTTCTTCTTGAACATGGAGTCTCCCCACGTGCCTTTTGGCAAACTCTAGTCCAGCCTTGATCTGAGTTTTCTCCAACAGAGGCTTTCTCATCGCCTCTCTCCCATGAAGCTCTGACCGGTGAAGAACCTGGTCAGCGGTCGTTGTCTGCAGAGTCTCTCCATCTCAGCTGCTGCAGCTTGTAGCTCCTTCAGCGTCGTCATGGTAACCTGGTGTCCTCTCTCACTCGTCTCCTTCTTGCACGCTCACTCAGCTTGTGAGGACGGCCTGATCTAAGCGGATTTACCCGTTTAACATTATTCCTTCCAGTTCTTGATTTAACTAAACTCCAGGGGATGATCAGAGCCTGAGAGATCTTTTTTGTATCCATCCCCTGACTTATACTTTTTAATGACGTTTTCTGCTGTTGCACAGAAATTTCCCCATCGTGAGACAATAAAGGATGTTTCTGTTTTATTCTATTCTTTTCTTTTATAATAAATGTTATGTAACTACTGTTGGAGATCCTCTCTGATAGTAAAAAAAGAAATGGAAATGAGTTGAAGTGTAGAAGCTCGTTGACATTTTACTAAGCCTTTGACTTCCAGCCAACCATGTGACTGGACAGCAGGCGCCTGTCCCTGTGGGAACATTGATATGAAGACAAAGTGCTTTTTTCCTATATTATAATCGCCATTAATTTTCCCTACATGGCCCGTAAGCAGCTGTCTGTGTCAGAGTTCACTACATACTCTGAGCTGGAACACCATGGAAATGACATGAATATATCTTGTGGGACAAGATATTTTCCCCATATTATAAGTTAAAATGTCTTGTTTCACTGGCAGATTATTTCACTTATAACTAGAACTTTTTCATCAATATTATGGAATTATTGACTTAAAACAAGCTCCTATATCGTGCTGAAAAGTTACTTGTAAGTTAGTTTTGTCTTATTTCAAGTGTATTCAAGATATTTGCTCTAGAAACTAGACCAAAAATACTTGGTAAGATGTTGTTTTTGTAGTATGGATGCTGTTGTATGTTCATATGTTGTTGTTTTTGTCTCATTAATAGTGTTGTCTGTTCTGGCCTGGAGACAGTTGGAAAGCAAAACTATAATATAATGCTTACTTAAATAAAAAAAGTTCAAATTAAGTTCAATTTAACAATAATTTATGCATGAATTATAAATTTGTCATGTACTTTGTTTTTTGTTTTTCTTTTCTCTTATTTTTGTTACACAGATCGAGAGGACCAGTCCATTCTTTGCACGTGAGTAAAATTTGAACATGACTTTTTTTTATTGTTATTTTTGGCCTCAAATACAATATGTAGAAAGATACAACAATGCATTTATTGGCTGTTGTTTAAGTCCCCAAGGTTTATTTGATAAATTTCTGTGAATTTAACCTTTCTCTGATTTTGATGTGATATTATTTTACGGTGCATTCACTCCAGCCCTGTTTAGTCCACTTTAATCAAATTCGTTAGTTTTCCTAGAAAGTCCAGTTCTTTTGTGGGGGCCTGAAGGCGCAATCGAACTCTAATATGGACCAAAAAAGCGAACTCTGGTCCGCCTAAAATCCTAGGTCTTGGTTTGGTTGAAGCGAACTATGGCGCGGTTCGAATGCAGATGTGAACGCCAAGCAGATCGGAGACCGCTCCAAAAGCAGGAAGCGGATTATAGCGCAAAGCATTCTGGGTACAGCCAAAACAAACGCACGTGTCTAACGGGAGAATGGCTCGTGCTGAGCCCATTGTTGAAGAGTGTTTGGCACATTTACCAAAGACAAAAGCAAATCCGACAACCACTAAAATGTGACGCCACTCCATTTTGGTTTACATTTTCTGATGAAGGAAGTTTCTTCGTGTCTTTTCACGTCGTTTCCTTCAGTGGTTCTTGGTGCAGCGCCACCACAGGCGAGGGGGGGTGGACATGTTGCTCAAAGGAATTGGTTCGTTTGGCTCAGTGCATCTGAAAATGTAACTAATGTTGCAATTTTGGTCCCCAGTCGAACCAAGTCTTCCAGATTATCAGGTGTGAAAACACTGTTAGTTTCACAGTGTAAACCCTGTGAAAATATTCCAAGTTTATGGCTTGAGCACCTGGTTTTAATCCCATCCACTGCTGTCGCTCCTTGTCCCTCGTCTCATAAATGACTACGCAGAAGTCCGCTTCGGTAAAATCCCTTTAAAATTTGTGGAGTTTGCAGTGACTTTATACAAGTCATAAAGTACAGTTGCTGTGTAAGAATCATCTGTTCATGTGATTGTTGCTGAAAATCCCATCTTTTAATTCCATAATGGGAGCTTCTCTCTCCCACTCTCAGCAGCTGAGTAAGACCTCAGGTAATACTGCCGCCACTTCACTGTGTATTAGCGGTGAGAATAAATGAGGGGAAAATAGCACAATGTATTGCTGATTTGTTTTAACAGGGCGTCCGCGCATCCTTAAAAAGTCTTAAATTCATGTATCTAAAATAAAGGCCTTAAAATGTTTTAAATTAATTCGAAAACATGTAAATTGGCCTTAAATACGTTAATTACAGGTCTTAAATGTTATCGTGGGGGAACGAATTAATCTCATATAGTCTATCTAGTCTATTTTTCTGTCAAGGAAAAGTTGGAGTCACACGCAGACGTCATGTTCCCTGACTCGAGGCGGTTGAGGCTACCGCTAACTAGCTGCTAATATACACTTGCTAGCTAGCTAGCTTTTTTTGTGTCTTTCATCGGTAAGTGTAAATTATTGTCAGCTGACTAGACGACGTTCATCTTCATCAATGGCTCACCTGTTCCTCCAACCCGTACAATGCTACATGCATTGTGTGCAAAAAAGCTTGGCACTACAATATAAGATATGCGATTTTCTTTTGTACGTTTTTGTCACGATACAGGTCTTAAATTTCGTTCATGACGGTCTTAAAAAGTCTTAAATTTGAGTTGGTGAGACCTGCAGAAACCCTGTTTAACTCACTGAAGCAAACTCGTCCAGCATTCCTGCACAGCTCCAGGGTCACCCATGCTTTAAATGCTGATACGTCACAGTAGTGCCATCTTGACTAATCATTGTAGCCCTAAAACTTAGACGCTCATGCTTTTATCTACAGTTTTAAAAAACTCACATAAACTCCACATTTCTTCACAGGACTGATTTCTCTTTTTAAGACATTAAAGCAATTTATCAACACACTTTGCAGAGTATAACACGTTATCATGCACCTCCTGGAGAGCTGAATTTAAAACAAATTGGAAAGATTAAGACTCAGATTAAGGCGACATGTGCAAAACTTGTAAATTACCAACGATTATCCCCACAAGTAGCAGTACTTGTTTGTAAGGCATAAACAAAAGGCTTTAGAAATGTAACAGCCTGCAGTCAAAATGCGAAGAGGTGATCTCCTTATGATTATAATCTCTTCACACTTCACCACCTCTCTCTCTCCCATTTTGGCCACATCACTCTTGCCAAGTGGAAGCCAAACAATATCGAGCACATAGTTGGCGTATGCAAATGTGCACTGTCTGTAAAACCTCGGATATGCTCTAAATCTAAGCCGTTGTGTCAAAGATTTTGGATTTGAAGACCTTGGGAACATTTTTTAGCCTTTTTCCTAAGCTAGTGTAACTTTGCGGCAAAGCAGTAAGAGGCATGCCAGAAACCACAGCTGCAAACCTGGAAAATTTCGAAAATATATTGCAGTGAAAGACAGAGATGGGAGCTGAGATCATGTCCCTGCTTCTGTAGTTTAAGGGAGGACAAAGTAATTACCCGTGAAGTCAGAGCTATGCACCTGAAAATGTGTAAAAAAAAAAAACAAAAACCTGTGGTGATTTACTGATCTGGTGTGTTATCATCGTCTAGTGGCCACTGTGTTGATGTGAAGAGTTCAGAGTTCTGGAGATGGCTGTTTTTCTATCAGTTGTCTTCCTGTGCCTTGCAGCGGCGAGTCAGGAGCTGGTAAGACAGAAAACACAAAGAAGGTCATCCAGTACCTCGCACATGTTGCTTCCTCCCACAAAGGAAGAAGAGACCACAACATTCCTGTGAGTATTCCCACGAAGCTACTAAATATCCCTCACTTTCAGCTTTGCAATAATCAGTTTAATCCTAAAACGCAGTAGTGCTGCGTAGAAATGACACGTTACACGGCAAAAACACAGAACATTATCAAATATTATTGGTCTAGTTTCTAGTGCAAATATCTTGAATACACTTGAAATAAGACAAAACTAACCTACAAGTAACTTTTTAGCAGATATAGGAGCTTGTTTTAAGTCAATAATATGGCTGCTATGATAGATCAAATTAATCAAATTGATCGATTATTGAAATAATCTTCAACTAATTTAGAAATCGATTAATCATTAACTGGAGTATACAGAGTAAAAACACACTCAGAGCAACAATTAAACCAAAACTGTACAAAATATATAAACATTTTGCATTTAAGATATAAAAAAAAATCCTTTGTCTGTAAATATGTTCTAACCATAACTCTTCTCATGGCCATTTTAGCTTCAAATTCAGTAAAGGAAAGCTTTGTTATTGCATTTTAGGCAATAAAATAGGAATTTAATTATTTGTTTATTTGCCTCTTTTAATGTATTTCTAATATTGTATAAACAGAGCCTAAAAAGTTAAATTAAAAATCTGCAGAATGTCCCAATTTTTTTCCTCCAATTAACTGTCAGAAAAATCGATAGAATAATCGATTATTAAAACAACCGTTAGGTGTGCCCTGGTCAATTTTTCCTTAATATTGATGAAAAAGTTCTAGTTATAAGTGAAATAATCTGCCAGTGGAGCAAGATATTTTGGTTTATAATGTGGAAAAGATTTCTTGTTCACTTATAACTGGAACTTTTTCATCAATATTGACTTAAAACAAGCTCCTATATCGTATTGAAAACTTGCCTGTAAATTTTAGCTTATTTCAGGTGATTTCAAGATATTTGCATTTGAAACTAGACCAAAAATACTTGGTAAGATTTTTTTTGTTTTTGCAGTGTGTTGTCACATTATGTCAGTTTTGCAACTGAAGAACAGTGTTATGACTGAAGATAACACTGCTTGCTTTGTGTGCTGAGTATTTGCCTGCTTCATTTAACAATTTATATTGTGTGTGTGTGTGTGTGTGTGTGTGTGTGTGTGTGTATATATATATATATATATATATATATATATATATATATATATATATATATATATATATATATATATGTATATATGTTTGTTTGTTTTTTTTTTTTCTTTTTTTTTTTTGTTCTTTTTTTTTTTTTTACAACAAACAGCCAGAATCTCCCAAACCAGTGAAACTGCAGGCAAGTTTCTTCTTCTTCTTCGACACCCTTTTCATTTGCATGCTGCTCTGACATTGTCCTAAACCAAATTGCTGTCAAACTTCAAGAGTCTCTGATTACAGATGATTTTAAATGCTTGGAGTAAAATCTGTGAAGTTTATTAGAATCATTTCTGTCTGTCTTTGTCAGGCTCAAAATGCAGTTGTAAGTAAATGTTAAAAGTCTCTTAATCACTCGCACTCTTGCTGTTGTGTTTTGCTCACCTGTGCTGTGATAATGTTTTGCTTGGTATTTCTGTAGCATGAAACAAACAGACGTGCATGCCATAGTTTGGGTCGCTAGCCACATGTAAAGCTTTAGCTGTCATCTTGTGCTTTGTGGTTACAGTTAAACCTGTATTTATGTATTTGTTTTTAACTGCTCAGCACACCAGATTAGTTTAAAGCATGATCCCTGGTGTATTAGTTAAAAAAAAAAAAAAAAAAAAAGTAGTTGTGTCTTTTATTGCAGCAGCATAATCTCACCCTGAAAAACTTGAATTTGATTAGATGTGGAAGTAGGCTGATTTTAAGTCTGGTGAAGCATTCCTGTGTTGTTTAGGCCACATTTTTTCAGAAGGACCCAATGACAAACAAATTTTAAAATGTTGTGGTGTTTCTAAGAATTCGGGATGATATGTGCTCTGAAAATGTTTGCAGGGTGTTTCCGAAGAAACAGGCCCACAGTATGACAGGTCCTTCACTTTACTGAACAATGAGTCAACATATCCATCCTTTGTTTCACCAAGAAAAATCAAAGTCCTAGTACAGAAAAGTGTTTTTTTTTCTGGCATCGCTCTGAAACAACTTGTTGATCTGTTGTTTTTATCTAAGGATTATTAGGGATGCATGGTGACTTCAAGATGCCACTCTTCTGCAGTTCTCTAAAGAGCATCTGTTAGGTTGTTTCCGGCCTTTACTTAGACAAGTTTAGCTGTACAGTACATTTCATCAACAAGGCGATTCGTCAACAAAGTGCTTTGCATGACGAAAACATTAAGCATCAAACAAGCAAAAAACATTATTTTGCAGTGGCAAAATAAAAGAAAGTAAAGAAAAGTTGGAAAACAGACTAAAATTAACAATGTTGTAGTTAATATTAATCGAAGGCAACTCTGAATAAATGGGTTCTTAACCTTGATTTTAAGGCGCAGTTTTCTGGAAGTTTGTTCCAGATTAGTGGAGCATAAAAACTGAAGGCTGCTTCTCCATGTTTGGTTCTGGTTCTGGGGATGCAGAGCAGACCAGAACCAGAAGACCTGAGTGGTCTGGAAGGTTGATACAATGACAACAGGTCTTTAATGTACTTTGGTGCTAAGCCGTTCAGTGATTTATGAACTAACAGAAGTATTTTAAAGTCTATTCTCTGAGCAACAGGGAGCCAGGGTAAGGACCTTAGAACCGTGGTGATGTGCTCTAATTTCCTGGTTCTAGTGAGAACACAAGCAGCAGCGTTCTGGATCAGCTGCAGCTGTCTGATATTTTTAGGCAGACCTGTGAAGACACTGTTGCAGTAATCAATGCGGTTAAAGATAAATGTATGGATGAGTTTCTCTAGATCTTGTTGAGATATTAGTCCTTTAATCCTGGAAATGTTCTTCAGATGATAGAAAAGATAGATAAGTATGAGTTTTTTACTTACTAGTTAAAAACCTTAAAACCCTAATTGACCTAAATATTTTTTTTACATGTGTATTTAAAAGGATTGCAGGGGGGACCAAATATCGGTGATATTGTTAAAAAAAAATCTTAATATCGGATTCATTTCCTTAGTGATTAAATGTACTAAAACAAAGTTGTATTTTCCTAATATTTTCAGTGTGAGATTAAGCTACCGTTATAATCAGGATATATTACTTGAAAGGTTTTATACATCTCTGCCAGGGGCACTCAAGCTGCAGTAGCTGTTTTTAAAAACAAGCAGTACCATGCACTGGCTTCTAAGGTAGTACATGGTACCAGCTGGCCTGTAGGTGTCAAGAATCAGAATAACACGCCGCTTCGGTGTTGTTCTAACTAAACCTGCTGCTAATTCCATTCCTAGACGGCTGTAGACTGTGCATAGATGTTAATCTGTCATTTCATAACTGTCCTTCTCTAACTACAGATTTACTTGTACACACAGCATGAATGCATTTCACTATTTTTCATATATTTTGTTGTTTTTAACAATTGAATGTCCTCATACCCTACAGAGTGGACCCCTGTTTTATGTGAGTAATATTTAGTTTCTCAGCTCTCTTAGAAAATATGAAAGGAGTGCTTTCCTCACTTTGCTGCCTGCTTGATACAACAACTCTTTACTGTTAGAAATGTCCTAGACTTAAGGACTGGATGCTTTCTATCCACACTACCTTCATCCACCTGCTGTGTTTAGAGTGAAATCCTGCATTGCATGCGTTGAAGTTTTTCTTTAAGTTATTTTAGACCAAATTTTTCCTGTGTTGGGGTATCTTCTGTTGCAGAAGCAAGCAAACAAATACTTGAAGCAAGAGGATCTGTTTGCGATTTTTCTACTAGATTTTTGACCCATTTATTCACGATAGATGTTTTGGTCAGCATAGTAAGGATCACCATCTCATCCAGCGTTATCACAAACATTCTCACAGGTGTCTTCAGCAGTAAATATTGTGGCATTAATCACCCATCCATTTACTAAACCTTCCTAATCCTGTTGAGAATCACTGGATCCCAGCCGTCCATCAGCGTTCAAACACAGAGCCATGACAAAACAACCATGAATACACTTAAAGCAGTTCAGAAACATCAATTAACCTCGCATACATGCAGGGAAATACCTACACAGATTAGAACCAGCAACTTTCTTACTTTGAAGAAACAGTACTAAGAGCGGCGCCAGGGCAATGCGACAGCTTGGTTAATCTTTTATTTAGAGCAGGCTTGAAACCAGCCAACAATGAGACCATAAACAGTGTTGGGTTAACAAGGAGACAAGCTTTTAACAGTAGTTTGGGGAAAATTCAGAATCCCAGTGTTTATGTTTTTACAGACAGAGTAAAGGAATTACTCTTCTCTGTTATCAGTGTTGAGTAATTCAGTCCAGCAGTGGTGGGCACTGCTAACTAAAAAGTTAGTTGTGCTAACTCTAAAGCACTGGAAGCTAATGATAAAGCGCTATCTTCAGTCAAATTATATCTATCCTTGAAAGACTACAACCCTCGAGCACCAATTTAATTTTGACATTATATTTTACATGTTCTGTAAAGCCCTTAGATATTGTGTTTGTGTTTATATCTTGTTTTCTACTGTCCGTGTTTTATTTTGTTCCTGTATGTTTCTTGTTTAAGATAAAGCTATTGGGAAAAACAAAACTGATAACCAAAACTTCAACACAAATGTCGAACTTTATTCAGCTGAAAGTTTACAAAATTGTCAAGTAAATTAGTGCTTTAGAATTTATCTGGAAAAAAATAATTAGGGGGCAGCTAAATGTGCTAAATGTTGTCAAAGTTAGCTGAAGCGCTAAATGAAAAATCAGCTCTGCTATTAGCGCCTTAGCGGAAGTGTGCCCACCACTGCAGGCCAGGATTGAAAATGCCCTTTTTTTTATTTTCACATATTGAATAAAGGGTTCATAAATCCTAAATGGTAATTTTTTTTTTTTTTTTTTTTTTTTTTTTTTTTTTTTTTTTTTTTTTTTTTTTTTTTTTAAGAATCCCTCTTCAGTGTAGAATTAGCCAGTTGAGGTTAAAATAGTATAAGTATTTTAGAAGTTGAATTAGAGAAGGTCAAATGCTGTTCAGACTATGAAAAAGTAAAAATATCTGTAAAATTTCTGTTTTAGTGGCATTAGTGGCTAACGGTTAGCCAGTTGTTGCATTCTCTCGTTGTCTGTTGCTCTACTGCCATTTATTTTTTTTTATTATAAGTACCCAAAGTTAGGCCTCATCAGCAGTTTAAAACTGATGGAGGCTTTTTTAATTGTTGTCGCCCAGCGCAGCAGGGGAACTCCTTGCTTTCTTCCTTCAGAATAAGAGTCTGAAACATACATTATCTGCATGGCTTACTTACTACTTGCAATTATGATTTCCAAGTCAGATTTTAATAGTATAAACTTGCTTCCCCAGATTTAATCACAAGCTGACAGCAACTACTCATGTTGAAAAAAAAAATATTGTGCAGTTTTAATATGGTGGTACCAGAAGATTTTGTTATACTGCTGCCTACAGCTTAAAAAACTTTACTTTTTAAAGAAACAAACAAAAAATGTTTTTTTTTTATTTTTTTTTTATTTTATTTTTTTTTATGTAGAATACTGGTTCCGGTACACAGCTAAGACCTGTAGATGTTTAGTGTAGGGTTCGCCGGTTCTCAGATCAGCCCATCTTAATCACTCAACTGGGTTACTCAAGCAGAACCTCTTTGGACTTCTCCAATGTCCAAGAATCTGCCCGAAATGAGTTTTCCACATGGCTAGGTTCCTGCCCAGTGTTCCTATTTTCCTTGCTTACGAAAAAAGCAAGGCATATTTGTTGGGCCTCTGAAGCAGCTGTTGAGCACTGCGAATGCAAATACAACTGGACTCTTCCTCAGAAGATTTACTGGGACAGTTGTGACTGATCCTCTTTGAGTCTCCTAAATCTGTCCCAAAGTCCTTCTGCACAGCTTGCCAAGCAGCCTGCTTTTTAAAAAGAAATCCACTTGTAGTAGTTTAAGGGGAAAGGATGCTTAAATTGAAAGAAATGACAAGGCTTCTTATTTGGGATGACTGCAGGTGGGACGTTTTTGTGGAGTTCTCTGTTTCTGTCATATCGACTTTCTACTTTTCTATACAGTTTTTTTGCTGAAATTCGGGCTAACGGATGAAGTTAGGTCCAAAGAGATGACTAGAGATTGCCAGGGAAGGTTTTTAACCATCAGGCTGAACCACAGACTTGTGTTTATGTAAAAACAAGCGCCTCTGGTTTGAATTATCTGTCCCCTGTGGGCTGTACAGCTGCTCTGATGGAGTGCTGCTCCATTCCAGCTGCTCACAATTTCACCCAAAAGCAGGCCTTCATACTCATTGGCCAAATACTTCATTAAATGTCTCACATCCCTAGTGAGATGCCGATTCCTCAGTTTCCCTTTCATGGAAAATGGCTTACTCAACCCTTCAGCGCCTGGAGATATTTCTGTCGGAATGGGAGAAGACGTTTTTTGCCATAATCTTGCAGATGAAACTGTTTTTCTCTCGGCCATTCTGGGTTCTTTGGCCATGACAAAGTCCACAGTGAGGCTTAGATGGAAACGTAGAGGAAACACCTATCAAAACATCGCTGTAAATCCATTATTTATTTACTCAGTTTTTCCAAAGTGGGCAACTTCAATAAAAACACTGAATTGTGTCTGCTGCTGTCTGAGTAAAGTGGCCCTTATCTGCTTTTATCAGAGCTTACTTTACTTTATATTTAAAGATTTTTCTTCGATTACCTACATTGTGCAGCAAGATGAGGAGTTTAGGCTTGTTTCACCTTATTTTCTGTAGATAATACCTCTAACCCAGAAGAAATGCTAGTAAAAAAGTTTGAATTTTTAAAAACCATTCATGTTTTGTTTTTTTTTAACTAAATGGACTTTGAACAAAATGTGCAACAGCTTTTTGTTTATTGCCAGGACTGATTGTATTAGATTTAGATATAGGTATATATATATATATATATATATATATATATATATATATATATATATATATATATATATATAGAGAGAGAGAGAGAGAGAGAGAGAGAAAAACACAAAAAAGACTAAATACTGTGTGTGTATATATATATATATATATATATATATATATATATATATATATATATATATAAAAGCGGCTGGGTAGCTCAATGGGTAAGTCACCCGACCTTCACCCGGGAGACCGGGGTTCGAATCCAGGCCGGGTCGCTTGGTTGAGATATCCAGTGTGGGTCCTTAGGCAAGATCCTTCACGCTACTGCCTACCTCATGATGAGTGACAAAGGAATACATGCCATGCCGGCTCAGACGTCGCCCGGCCAAACAAGGTCTGCGTCAGGTGCTGGGGAACCAGGGCACCTTCACGAAAAATGGGTTACTGGAACAAGACGGAATTGGGCGAGAGGTGAAAACTTGGATCTGTTGGAATGCTACTACTCAAGTAACCCTAGTCAGAGGGGTTACATGCAAAGAATGCGGGAGGAATGGTTACATCGACATCCCCATTCAACGCTAACTGCCAAACAACTAGTAGCTCAGTGTTCCAACATCCGCAAACGGCAAATGCTGTCACAACTTGAGATAGACGAGGTACAACACAAATGCTACGGCAAGGGGGAGCCAGGACGCCAGGTCAGAGGGGAGTTAGCTTCAACTCCCCACCCGGAGATTGGGATAATGAACAAACCATCAAAGCTGAACGAGGCAGCAACTGACCTGAGAGGTAGGATCGTGGCCCGAATGAACACCAGGCAATCCCGATGCCAATTACAACGGCTGAGTGAAGTACCATCAGAAAGTCTCATTGAAGATGTGAATGCAGCATTGAGAACGATCCCTACCAACACCATAACGGAAACCAATGAGCTGGTGTACAACTCAGCATCAGTGATCCTTGAGATGCTCGGCTATAGGAGCAACCATGAGATTCAATACCCACCATGGAAAAGACGGTTAGAGGCTAAAATCAAGGTAACAAGGAGGGAAGTGAGCCAATTGTCAGAGCTCCAAAGAGGTGCAATCAAAAGACCAGTACCCAAGCGGTACAGCCAGATGCCCATACCTGAAGCGCTCGAAACTGCCAAACAAAGGCTCCAAGCCTTGGCCAGTCGCCTAAAGAGGTACACGAGAGAAAATGAAGCCAGGAGGATTAACCGGCTCTTCTCCACCCAACCAGCTAAAGTGTACTCTCAATGGCAGGGTAATAACAACAGAGCAGACCCACCAAGGCTGGAGACCCAACAGTACTGGAAAGGCATATGGGAAAGGGAGGCGACCCACAACAGCAATGCACAGTGGCTAATCTCTCTACGAGATGACCACAGCAACCTCCCTGAGCAAGCCCCAGTAACTATCACAGTGGCAGATGTCCAAGAAAGAGTCTCAGGTATGAAAAACTGGACAGCACCAGGTCCTGACATGATCCATGCCTACTGGCTAAAGAAACTCACTGCCCTCCATGAGCGACTGGCAGCTCAAATGAACCAGCTGCTACAAAGTGGGACTCACCCTGAATGGTTAACTGAAGGGCGCACAATCCTGATCCAGAAGGATCCCTCAAAGGGTTCGGTCCCATCCAACTATCGGCCAATAACCTGTCTCTCTACAACATGGAAGCTCATGTCAGGCATCATAGCAGCTAAGATAGGTGGGCACATGGATAAATACATGAGTACAGCACAGAAGGGCATCGGCATAAATACCAGAGGAGCCAAACACCAACTCCTGGTAGACCAAACAGTCGCCCGAGACTGCAAAACCCGACACACCAACCTGTGCACGGCTTGGATTGATTACAAGAAAGCCTATGACTCAATGCCACACACTTGGATCATTGAATGCTTAGAGATGTACAACATCAACAGGACTCTAAGAGCCTTCATTGCAGCCTCGATGGGGATGTGGAAAACCACCCTTGAAGCCAACTACAAGCCAATTGCACAAGTGTCCATCAAATGTGGCATATACCAAGGAGACGCTCTGTCCCCACTGCTGTTCTGCATAGGTCTGAACCCCCTCAGCCAAGTCATCAACAAGACTGGCTACGGATACCGACTCAAGAACGGAGCCACCATCAGTCACCTCCTCTACATGGATGACATCAAGCTGTACGCTAAGAGCAAACGAGACATCGACTCACTGATCCACACCACCAGGATCTACAGCACTGACATTGGGATGTCATTCGGACTAGAGAAGTGTGGTCGGATGGTTACACAGAGAGGGAAGGTCATCCACACAGAAGGGGTCTCACTCCCAGAGGGAACAATAGCAGACATTGAGGACAGTTACAAGTACCTGGGAATACCACAAGCAAATGGCAGCCTCGATGAGGTCACAAGGAAAGGAGCCACAGCCAAATACCTCCAACGAGTAAGGCAAGTCCTGAGAAGCCAGCTCAATGGCAAGAACAAGATCCGTGCGATAAACAGCTATGCCTTGCCAGTAATCAGATACCCTGCAGGAATAATAAGCTGGCCAAAGGAAGAGATAAAGACCATGGATGTTAAAACTCGGAAACTACTAACCATGCATGGAGGGTTCCACCCTAAATCCAGCATCCTGAGACTATACGCGAGCCGTAAGGACGGAGGCAGAGGACTAGCGAGTGTGAGAGCCACTGTCCAGGATGAAACATCCAAGATCCATCAATACATCAAGGTCAAAGCCTCAACCGACGATGTGCTCAGCGAATGTCTCAAACAATGGGGACCAGAGGATGAGGTGCTGGAGGAACCATCATGGGAGGATAAGCCCCTACATGGGATGTACCACCGACAAATAACTGAAGTGGCTGATATCAGGAAATCCTACCAATGGCTGGAAAAAGCTGGACTCAAGGACAGCACAGAGGCACTCATCCTGGCTGCACAGGAACAGGCCCTAAACACCAGAGCGATAGAGGCTCAGATCTACCACACCAGACAAGATCCAAGGTGTAGATTGTGCAAGGAGGCCCCTGAGACAGTCCAACACATAACAGCAGGGTGCAAGATGCTGGCAGGGAAAGCGTACATGGAACGTCATAACCAAGTGGCGGGCATAGTGTACAGAAACATCTGTGCAGGATATGGACTGGAAGCCCCGAGATCAAAGTGGGGCACACCCCCAAAGGTGGTGGAGAATGACCGAGCTAAGATCCTGTGGGACTTCCAGATCCAGACAGACAAAATGGTAATGGCGAACCAACCGGACATCGTGGTGGTGGATAAACAACAGAGGAAAGCCGTTGTGGTGGATGTAGCAATACCAAGCGATTGCAACATCAGGAAAAAGGAACACGAGAAACTGGAGAAATACCAGGGCCTCAGAGAGGAACTGGAGAAGGCCTGGAAGGTGAAGACCACAGTGGTGCCTGTGGTCATCGGGGCCCTCGGGGCAGTCACCCCCAAACTGGAGCAGTGGCTAAAACAGATCCCAGGAACAACGTCAGACATCTCAGTCCAGAAATGCGCAGTTCTCGGCACAGCCAAGATACTACGCAGAACCCTCAAGCTCCCAGGCCTCTGGTAGAGGACCCAAGCTCAGAGGTTGAGAAAGACCACCCGTGGAGGGTGAGAAGGGAATTTTTATATATATATATATATATATATATATATATATATATATATATATATATATATATGCATGTATAGTATTTAGTCTATATATAGTCTCTCTCTCTCTCTCTCTCTATATATATATATATATATATATATATATATATATATATATATATATATATATATATATATATAGTATTTAGTCTTTTTTGTGTTTTTCTCTGCAATAGATATCGTATTATTTATTCTAAGGAACAAAGCACTTATTTTCCTTGAATACATGTAGCTGTCTCTCAGAGCTCAGCAGAATATTGATTTTTTTAAAAAACACGTCTCACATAAATAATTGAAGGTGTTTCATAAAATATTTGATTGATATAGTTTTTATCTTACTATTCTAAAAAGATTGAATTTTGAGATAAACCAATGAAAGATACCTGAAATGCAGAGCAGTGTTTACAAACCAAAAATCCTTTTTGCTTCTGTTTCTGCAAAATAACATTTATATAAAGATGTAAAATCTACACGATCCAAAGGCATGTTTTTTAAAATATTTATGGAAAATTAATAGAAAAGTATCCTTTATGCTATTAGTGTCATTCTGTTGTAAATATGCCAATGCAGATATAGACTGAAAACAGATAGAGCAGCTGCGATTTAAAGTGGATAAAGAACCACTTGCAGCTTTGGAGCCTGAGGCCCGGACAGATCTATAAAAAGCTGTAACCGACATAAATCTGTGCTGTTTCAGCAAAGAGAGGCTGCAAGTGAAGATTGTAAAAATTACTTCTGACATCTGTTTTTAACCTAATCATCTATTTAATAAGTCATAAATCCATCCACCATCTTCTGCCTTGTCTGGGATGGGATCGCAGCCTAAGCAGAGAGGCCCAGGCTTCCCTTTCCCTCTTCCGGGTAAATCCCGAGGCGTTCCCCTGCCTGCCGAGAAACATAGTCCCTCCAGCGTGTCCTGGGTCCTCCTCTGAAAAGAATAAATAATCTTGATATTTTCACTTTTTGACACACTGGACAGCAGTTAAGTTAAAAAGAGACAAAGACGAATATATTTACAGCCGAAAGAAAGAATATACATTTAAAATCAGTTTTGTTATGATTCCAGCTGTAGTTTAGTTCACACTCATGATTTTAGCTTACTAAATTAGAAAATGTAGTTAATTTTTCCATCCATTATCTTCTGCTCAATCCGGGATCAGGTCCCGGGGCAGCAGCCTTAGCAGAAAGGCCCAGACTTCCCCCTCCCTGCCCACTTGGAACAGCTCCTCTGGGGGAATCCCAAGGCTGTTTTTTTTATTTTAAATTTTGTTTTAAGAAATGCTGTATTTTATATAAAACATCTGTCTGGCACTTTTTTTGTAAAATTCTTAGAAGATTTTTGTAATTGCCTGCAAAAGCTCAGATCAAAACTGATGCTTACACTGCAAAAACACAAAATCTTACCAAGTATTTTTGGTCTAGCTTCTAGTGCAAATATCTTAAATACACTTGAAATAAGACAAAACTAACTTACAAGTAACTTTTTAGCACAATATAGGAGCTTGTTTTAAGTCAATAATTCTTTAATATTGATGAAAAAGTTCTAGTTAGAAGTGAAATAATAATCTGCCAGTGGAACAAGATATTTTAACTTATAATATGGGGAAAATATCTTGTTCCAATAGCAGATTATTTCACTTATAACTAGAACTTTTTCATCAATATTAAGGAATTATTGACCTAAAACAAGCTCCTATATTGTGTTGAAAAGATACATGCAAGTTAGTTTTGTCTTATTTCAAGTGTATTCAAGAAATTTGCTGTAAAAAATAGACCAAAAACACTTGATGTTGTGTTTTTACAGCGCAAACAAAGGCTTATAGATGTATTTTTCTGGTCTTCTGTTGGGCTTTACTAAAACAGTTTTTCTCCAGAAGTCAAAACTTACTTGTGATGCTCGCTTCATCATCTTCTGCCAGCTTAGTTCTCCTTTCCTACATTTCCATAGATTCTGTGAAATCTGCTGCTCGGACCTCATCACTGCCGTCTCTGCATGATTGTTTTTCATTTGTCTGTGAAACTCAGTTTGTCAAAGCTCTCCGCTGACCTCACACAGCCCTTGGTGACAGTATATTGCCTGTGTGTGTTTTTGTGTGTTTGTCAGGGTGAACTGGAACGCCAGCTTCTTCAGGCCAACCCCATCCTGGAGTCCTTTGGCAACGCAAAGACCGTGAAAAACGACAACTCGTCACGTTTTGTGAGTCGAGCCGGGCAGAAACCATCTCGTCTAATATAACAGCCATAAGATCTTCTGGTGGATTGGAGAAAGTCTCATCTGAGGAGTTTTATGTTTTGGCAGACACTGGTGCCTGCTTGTCAGTAAGAAGGCCTGCGTTTTTGTGTCAGTCATAACATAAAATATCTATTAAGTGAAATAATAGTAATGCACGCACAGAAAAAATGTTAAGCACCCAGACAGAGAGGTGGGAATGAAAGGAAAGCGCTACGTCATTGCGTAGATCTTTAAATGGGATCAAATAATGGCCTCAGCAGCGCTACACTGACTGTCCTAAAAGTGGCATCACCTCAGATACAGATCCCACAGCAGGTGCAACTGACCGTCACAACGCTTCAGATCAAAATGGAGTCTGGGTTTGTTGTTCAAATCACCAGCAGAGGTGACTCGAAGTCGTGCCCTATGGCTTTCCGCATCATGATGCAGCATTATTCCTGAGCTGTCCATGCACAGGCCTCTCAGGACATTCAACCTTTAACCTGGCTGAAGGGTCGTTTGTGTCCAGTGAACTTCATGTGGTGTTTGGACTGACTGTTGGGCTACGTTCACACAGCAGGTCTTGATGCTTAATTCTGATTTTTTTTGTGTGTGTGTGTGTGTGTGTGTGTGTGTGTGTGTGTGTGTGTGTGTGTGTGGTCATTCATGCTGCTAATTAAATGCGACCACAGTCTGACTTCTCTGTGGACGGTTTAGCGACCACACGCGCAGAAGAAGAACGCTGACGTCACACAGCAGCGCACTGTTTACGGACGTACTGATGGATGCCGCCGTCTATGGATCGATTTTAAAGTTGTTGAGCAACGGAAGCATAACAAGATCATAACAAGACAAAGGAAGCGAACAATAAGAGAGCACGACTAATAGAAATGCTGTTTTCTGGAGCACTGACTGCAACTTCTGCAGAGAAGTCTGTTTGGATGTGTAGTCGGAACCAGGAGTGGTGGGATTGTGATGTGATGCACTTCAGCGACACGGACTTCTTTCATAATTTCATAGTTTTCATAATTATAATTTTCAGCCATTGTTTACGTCCAGATTTACCACGTCTGGCTTCTTCTGCTGTTGCAGAATAATGATGTGTGTCTCTCATTAATGGTGTAAAAGTCAAACAAAATGCCACATGACCGTTCAGACTGCAGACGCTTTGGAAACTATCGAATACGCATCCGATTATAGGGAAGTGGCACAGATCAGATGTTTTCTTGGGTGAAAAGATTGGAATTGGGTTGTTTAGATATGGGTCTCATCTGGGCAAAAAAATTTGGATTTGGGTTGCATTTGCCTGATGTGTGAACGCAGCCTTAGATGCTATGGGAAGTGCCCGATACCAGTCTAGTTCCACCACATATTCCCTCTAAAGTCAGCTCTGGAAGTACCATCTCCCTCTCAATCAATTCAAGTTGCTTTTTTTTACTTGGCCCCAAAATATTTCCAAATTGAAACAATTCTTATGAGTGTGTAACTCCTTTGGTCTGTGAATATATGTACAGTATGTGTAATAATACATTCTATACCACTGGATAAGATGTTCTTTTAGGCTCTTAAATGACCTGTATCTGTAATTGTGTTTGTGATTTTGGAATCTTTTTTTATGGTGCAGATGTCAGTAGTTGATTGGTCCATTTTTGTTTTAACATGAATCTTGTGTTAATCTCTGCAGGGGAAATTCATTCGGATCAACTTTGATGTTGCCGGGTACATTGTGGGGGCCAACATCGAAACCTGTATCCTGGGTTTTGGAAATAAGCATTTAACTAATTAGTATCTTAAATCTATTTGTTTTAGATACTCCGAGGAATTCATGTTTTTATATCTTTATAAACTTCAACTCTGACCTCATATAAAGTCAGTCACAGAACCTTTTGGTTGTTTCATGCCACTGACAGCTCTTGGTTCTCGAATTGAAAAGATTTACTTTTCCTGACTGTTCTGCGTCAGACTTGCTGGAGAAATCCAGAGCTATCCGTCAAGCCAAAGACGAACGCACCTTCCATATTTTTTACCAGCTACTGGCAGGAGCTGGCGAGCACCTCAGATGTGAGTCAGAAGAGAGTTGAATGGTCAGATACTTCTTCCTATTATAGCTCAAAGACCTGAGCTCTTGGAATGTCTGCCCTTTAAAATAATTTGCAAAAATTAAGTCCCAGAATGCACAGATGCTGTTACATCTCATTTTCTATTTCTTTTTGATTTTAACAGTGTTTTATAGAACAAAGTATATGTTCTGAGTTCTGTTAAATAGATGGGAAGAAGATTAATTTCACATTTATTTCATGATTATAGAAATTTATGACAGGTTTCTTACATTTATTTCTGGGCTTAAACTAGTATGTTTTGATGATGGCATTTGACAAAATGTAATGTTTACTGCTTGTTTCATAATTGGATACTGTATCATGTTTTTATCGTGTAAAGCACTTTGAACTGCCATGTTGCTGAAATGTTCTATACAAATGAACTTCACTTGACTTTGAAAGAAAAGAGGAAAAATATTCTAAATCTAAAACCAGTTATTTTTTCCTACAAATAAATATGTAACTAAGAAAGACAGTAGATCGGTAACTAAAATAGGAAACAAAGGACAAAATAACTAAAGTAATTTAGCTAAAAAAATTAAAAAATATATTGCAGTTTAGAATGTAGTTTTATATCTCCCAACATATAGATCCATACCAAACCTATGCTCACCCATGCAGTGTTTAATCATTAATATTTATGCAACATAGGTTTAGTTGTTATTCCTTGGCTCAAAGGAGGAAAACAAGAGAATCTGAAGCCTTGTTTGTTTAAATTTCTTTTCTTGTTCAGTGTTTGCTGTGTTTTGCTTTGTCCTATTATTTTCTCACAAATATTCGACAGGGTGCTCATTTCTAAACTTAGATGTTCGCACTTAGATTATAAAACATCTTTACGTTTGTGCTTAAATTGCAAAAATTAGAGAAGTCTGAAAGATGGAGTCTAGAAGGGGATTGGGTTTGGGTATTGAACATCTGCTTTCTGTCCACAGCTGATTTGCTTTTGGAAGGGTTCAATAACTACAGATTCCTGTCGAATGGTAACATCCCAATTCCAGGCCAACAGGACAAAGACAACTTCCATGAAACCATGGAAGCCATGCACATCATGAGCTTCGCACATGAAGAGATTCTGGGTAAAACATCGCCCAAGGAGTTCATTCTGACCTATCTTGGGGTTGTTTTTTTGTTTGTTTGTTTGTTATGCTTCCTGTTCAGTGCTAAAGGTAAATAATAGAACAGGAGGTGCATTTCTTCAAGGAGATGTTATCAAATGATTCAAAACCATTTGGACACGATCTCTGTATGTAAAAATGAACAATCCTATTTAAAGCTGCAATATGTAACTTTTACAAAAAATATCTTTTTTGCTTATTTGTTAAAACTGTCACCATGTTGTGACAGTTTAATATGAGACAGATAATCTGTGAAAAGATGGAGCTCCTCCTCCTCCCTGAACTACTATTGCCGTCTAAAGAAATGCACTGCTCGCGACCTAAACCAACCAGTCAGAGCCAGGAGGAGGGGCTTAGTGCTGTCAGTCACCCTTGTGTACGCGCTGCTAAATGTGCTAATGGTGGAGAAACAACTCACTGTTCCAGGAAAACCGTTTATCCGCCATCATTGGTGGCCATGCTAACTAGCCTTAGCATTAGCAACAGGTTATGTTGTGGTGAACCAGCTGTAGCGTAGCAGAGAGCCAGGGGGAGTGTGTGAGCAGCGCATACATGAGGGTGATTGACAGTGCTAAGACCCTCCTCCTGGCTCTGATTGGTTGTTTCTGACTGAGTGGTGTATTTCTGCAGTTAGTACTGGGAGCACTGGGAGAAGGAGCTTGATTCTTTTCACAGATTATCTTATACTGTCAGGACATAATGATAATTTGAAGGAATTTGTAAAAAACATTTTTCATTAAAGTTACATACTGCAGCTTTAAGAAAGAGGAGGAGGAATTAAACAGTTTATTTAAAACAAAGCATGTTTTTGAGGGGGGGGGGATTTTTTTTTAAGTATGTAAAATATGTGGAAGAAATCAAAGCTTGGAGAATCAAATAAAGTATTTTGTATATAACTTAACATTCCCAGGAGATTAAAAGGTCAAATCCTCTTATATTGGTGTGCAGGATACACCCTTGTGCTTTTGTCACTTAGAAGGCTTGAAATGTCTTCATAAGGAGCGAATGTGATTCAGCACTTCTGATGTTTTGTCTGGATTCGTATATTTGCAGCTATGTTGAGGGTGGTGTCTTCAGTGCTGCAGTTTGGTAACATCATCTTCAAGAAGGAGAGGAACACTGACCAAGCCTCCATGCCTGATAATACCGGTAAGTACTCCAGAAACTTCATCTGATTTATATCTTTTTTGTAAGGTGTAGGGCCCCCTCTCCTTCTTTCATTCAGCTTAGTTCAGTTCAGTTTATTTATGTAGCACTAATTTATAACAAATATAATCTTGAGGCACTTTAAAAGACAAACAGATCCCCTGAATATCCAGTTATATAGAACCCAGTTCAGTCCAAATTCAGATCAGATCACTCCACTTCATTCCAGTCCAAAATTACATACAGTTGCTGATGATAATACAGTAAAGTCAAATTTGGTTGATAATAAAATATCAGCTGAAGTTATCTGTATCAGGAAGCCAATCTGACGGCATCGAGACATTGACTTAGTGGCAGTTCCTCTTCCTGCAAGCATGTGGCAACAGTGGAGAGGAATGATGAAGAAAAATCCAGTTAAATCAAGCTCAGTATGAGCAATCATCTGGCACGGTTCTACTCCTTCAAGATCAAACCGACTCCATTACATTACAAAACAATTTGATTTGATGAAGTATTTTCCAAAATCCAGTGTGCGCAAAAAAAGAATGGGATAAAAAACAAACATTTGCCTTTCTAGACATCACATTTTCTAAAAGCAAGCAAGCAAGGAACCACACAACCAACCAAACATCCAAGCAACCAACTAGGAGGCCAAACAACTAACCAACCAACCAAACGGCCCACCAACCAACTAACTAACCAACCAACCAACCAAATAGCCCAGCAACCAACCACCATGTTCCTTCTAGTTTTACAAGTTCCATATTTAAAGCCCGGCTACTGTAGCAATATCTGCAGTGGATTTATATTAAACTTTGTATTTATATAAATTTAGACAGTTGGCTCGAAAAAGTCTGAGAACCCCAAAAATCTGAATTTGATTAGGTTTGAAATGAAAAATGTGTAGAAACCATGAACTCTGGACCTTCTCAGTCTTCTGTTAAGTTGTAATACAGAAGTGATTTCTTCCTGATGAACATGTTGTTTCTCAAAGTGTGCTGTCAGATATTAACTGCTCGAACCGAGAGAAACAAGAAGATAAAAGTCTGCTGCTAATGAGGCAGCACAGCCAGGAACCAAAGCAGCTGTGTTTTATTTTCAGTCATGAAACTTCTTTGGTCACGATCAGGATCAGCCAAGTAAAATAATTTTACCATATTTGAGAAAGCTTATTATTAATCAGGTGATGTCAGACTGTATTGTTGATGATTTATCTTTGACAATAAAATCTGAGTTCTGCGTCATAAGATGAAATATCAGCTACAATTTCTGTTTCTGCTCCCTGTCTTTGCCAAACAATCAAACTAATGTGAGCTGCTTCTCGTAGATATTTAAGTCTTGTAACCCTTTTTTATTTATGAAGTTAAAAACTGCTTTTTTTGTGTTCATTTTTTATATCTTTTTTTTTTTCCAGCGGCTCAGAAGCTGTGTCATCTGCTTGGTATGAATGTGATGGAGTTTACCAGAGCCATCCTGACTCCCAGAATCAAAGTGGGAAGAGACTATGTCCAGAAAGCCCAGACCAAGGAGCAGGTTACCAAAGTTCTCACTGGCACTTAGGTTGCCCCTATTCTCTCCTCCTGCATCGTCATGCCGTTCTGTTTTGCCTCCCTTCAGGCGGACTTTGCTGTGGAGGCTCTTGCTAAAGCGACGTATGAGCGTCTGTTCCGCTGGCTGGTTCATCGTATCAATAAAGCTCTGGACAGAACCAAACGGCAGGGGGCCTCCTTCATTGGTATTTTGGATATAGCTGGTTTTGAAATTTTCCAGGTTTGAATTTTTCTTTGTCTGTTTTTGTTTTTGAAAAACAGTATCTTGCTTGCAATTGGGGGATGTCAAAGCACAATCTGTTCAGGAAGCACGATCCGTACCGTTGGCTCATTTGCGCATCCGCTGAAAGAAATACTTCCGGATCGTTCTTAAAATGTACACCAACAAAGCATAACATATTTATTTATATTCATTAAAAATACTACTTGTTGTAAGTGGACCTATTTTTCCAGACAATGTTATAGTTCTCTTTATTAATAATAATTGTCGTAATTTAGTTCAAAGACTATAATTCAGCAGAAGATTGTGTATTGGACTCAAGAGACTGTAGGGCAGCGGTGTCAAACTCATTTTTATTTCAGGCCACATCAAGATCATGAATGTACTCAAAGGGCCAGTTGTGGCAAAATATATTGATAAAACTATCCATTGAACTGTTAAAATGTGAATAAATGGGTGTCTCTGCATTCAGTGAGTCCTTCTTAAAGTTAAATAACTTTGAACAGATAAAAACTGCTTTGAGTTGATTGATAAAATAACATTTAGGCACACAATTGTTTTCTTGAAGGCTCTATTTATGTGTCTCTCTAGAGTTTAGAGGGTCACATAAAAAGTTATGGCGGGCCGGATTTGGCCCCCAGGCCTTGAGTTTGACACATGTGCTGTAGGGTATTTACGCCGTTAATGCACCCTCTTGTGGACTCATCATGGACCAAAAAAAAAGACCTTTATTTTGGTGTTGTCAGACTGTACAAGACTATATCCCATGTGTTCATGGGAAACACTAATTTATTACTGTATTGCTCTATGACTATCTTTCCTCCTGATGTTTAATTATTGTACATGGGCATTTACATTTACTTGATTTTTTTTTTCTTCCAGAAAATAGAATAGAAAACCATTTTTATCTTTATTTCTTGTAATTCTCTTTAAATCATATACTGTTTTTACGATTACAATGAAATACAAAAGGAATAAAAATACCCTCCTGGAAGTATTTCTTTTAGCACATGCACAAATGAGCCAACGGATTGTGCTTGCTGAACAGATTGTGCAGTGACAGGGGACTTACATGCTCATATAACGTTTTTGAGATTTTTCTTTTGTTCTCCTGCTTATATTTGTCTCTCCTTCCTGCAGCTGAACTCCTTCGAGCAGCTCTGCATCAACTACACCAACGAGAAGCTGCAGCAGCTCTTCAACCACACCATGTTCATCCTGGAGCAGGAGGAGTACCAGAGGGAGGGCATCGAGTGGAGCTTCATCGACTTCGGCTTGGACCTGCAGCCCTGCATCGACCTCATCGAGAGACCGGTTAGTGAGAATAAAGCCTGGTGTGAGAAACATTGGCAGAAGCTTTGAAAATAGGCTCAATAAAACCAGTATAAAAACTCTTTTTAAAGACAGTGCCTTGCAAATGTTTTCGTTCCTTTAAACTTTTATCAATTTTATTCTGACCAACACAAAGTATGGCTGAATTGTGAAGTGGAAAGAGAAACTACAAGATTTTAATAAGAATTTGAAAGGTGTAACATTTATAGTCAGCCTTTCTGAGGCTATGTTCACACAGCAGCTGAATGTGACTCAATCCAATTTTTTTTTTTTTCTTCCCATATGTGACCCATATCCAACTTTTTCGTGGCAGTCTGAACGGCCCCCCAGAAAATCCAATTTGTGCCACTTCCAGATGCACTGCAAAACCACAAAATCAAGTATTTTTGGTCCAGCTTCCAGTGCAGATATCTTAAATACACTTGAAATAAGACAAAACTAACTTACAAGTAACTTTTCAGCTGATATAGGAGCTTGTTTTAAGTCAATAATTCTTGAATATTGATGAAAAAGTTCTAGTTATCAGTGAAATAATCTGCCAGTGGAGCAAGACATTTTAACTTATAATAAATGGGGAAAATGTCTTGTTCCACTGGGAGATTATTTCATTTCATTTTATTATTTAAATCGGATACATATACGATTGTTTTCAAAGTGGTTGCAGTCTGAACGGCCATGTCGCATTTTATCCGACTCTTATTGATGTGAGACGTGCATCAAAATTCGACACCACAAGAAACGAGATGTGTTAAATCCTGATGTAAACAATGGCTGAAAATTATGATTCTGAGATTATGAAAGAAGTCTGAGTCAGTGAAGTGCATCACAACCCCACCACTCCTGGTTCCGACTACGCATCCAAACAGACTTCTCTACAGAAGTTACTCTCAGTGCTCCAGAAAGGCCATTGCTGTTAGTTGTTCTTTCTTTTTATTAGCTTCCTTCGTGTTGTGATGATCTTCTGACGATAATGTCGGCTCTGAATGCTGAATAACTTTAAAATCGATCCATAGACGGAGACATCCATTATTACTTCCGTAAACAGTGATGTTTATGGTCTCCTTTTAAGTTGCTTTTTTTTAATAATAAAAGATTAAAAAAAAGAAATGTTCTTCTTCTGCGCATGAGGGTTGCTTTGGGGTTGTAAACGGATCACACAGAAGTCAGATTGTGGTTGCATTTAATTAGTGTGAACGACCACATAAAAAATCAGAACTGAGCATCAAGACCTGCTGTGTGAACGTAGCCTAAATCTTTGTAAAACCACTTTCCTCTGCAGTTTAAGCTGTAATTCTTTTGATGGATGCCTCTATCTGCACATCTGGAGACTGAAATCTTTGCTCATTCTTCTCTAAAAAAAATGCTCAAGTTCAATCAGATTGGACGGAGAGCATCTTTCAACAGCAAATTTTGATTCTTACTCTAGATTAGTAAGTGGATTTAGGTCTGCGGTGTGGCATGGCCATCCCATCACCACTGTGCTTTGACCTAAACTAGTAGTGTCCAAAATCAGTCCAGTCAGACCAGCTTGTCTTAGACGTTTCTGTAGTTCAAATGAATGGTTCGTCACTGTGTTTCTGCATGCTGAGGGGGTACTACATCTTACTGTCCACACTAACCAGCTTCCCTTTCCCCACAGCATGGTGCTGTCACCACTGTGTTTCGCTGTGGTAGTATTTATATGTGGTAGTATATGTGTGTTTCGTTCAGGGTTTTGGGTAGTAACAGCTTTCTGCCTCATGCTGGTGCGTGCCTGTAGGTTAACAAGTTCCAGTTTGGTCTCAAATGACTAGAGTACCTACTTCCACATGTTTTTCGTTCCCGTTTCCTGCCCCTCTTCCATAAACATCAGATTTGTGAAGTGCACGGCTCCTGGCAGTCAGGCTGACAGATTCCCCCAACTGAGCATCAGCTTCTCCAGAGTTACCACAAACCTCTGCACTAATTCTCAGATTAATGCTCTTTTTTATGTGGCTGACATCATGATAGAAGAGTGCTCTGTGTGTTTTAAGCTTCTCCACAACTTTCTCCCTGACCTTGCTTCTGTGTTCTTTGGTTTTCGTGATTCTGTTTGTTCACTAATGTTCTCCAACAAACCTCTGAGCCATGTGTCAAGTTCTCCTTGTCTTTGACGGTCACGTAAAGGTGGAAAAGTTATGGGGGATTGGATAACTTTGCAAGGCACCATATGAAAGACACACTTGGTGGTGAATAAAGCGCTGTGCTTATGTCGGTGAGACTGCATTACTATTCCCTGCTTTGGGAACGATATGTTTTATTTTTCCCCTAGGCGAACCCTCCAGGAGTGTTGGCTCTGCTGGACGAGGAGTGCTGGTTCCCAAAGGCCACAGACAAGACCTTTGTAGACAAACTGATCCAGGAGCAAGGAACTCACACCAAATTTCAGAGACCCCGACAGCTCAAAGATAAGGCTGATTTCTGCATCATCCATTATGCTGGCAGGGTAGGCCTTTTTGCTGTTTGGTTTTTCTAAATGCCACACTTAGCAGACAAATGTTTTTATCACAGGAAGCAGATTTGTTAGAAACTAAGCTTCTATTAAAGCACAGTTAAGCTTCCGTTTCCGTATATTGGTTCTGTGTTGGACCGGCTGGCAAATCTTAATCTATAAACAGATCCTCCTACAAATTTCAGTCTTCCATAGTTTTGAATAACTGTTTTGAAACAATAGTGCATCACCTTTTCTAGTTAGATTTCAAATAAATACTAAGGCCTGTTTGGTCAGAAGTGTTTTTCAGTAAAAAACACGATTGGCCGTACAAATAGAGCTGCTGAGGTCCATCTGTTCATATTTATGTGGCTTTGGGATTTATAACAGCTTGTTTCAAAACAAAACCAAATGTAAATGTTGTAAACGTTATCAGTGAAGATGAACTAAAAAAAAGCTCTCAGAGTGCAGCAAAGTTAGATTTGTACAAGTCTGACTTCGGATACATGTGAAGCAGTAGCTGCGTTTCCATTGATCATAAAATTGTGTGAATTGAAATTACAAAAATAGATTCACTTAATGGAACCACGACAGTTTTGAGAAAGCACGTTTTTCGATCAAAAGTTTTTGTGCTTGGATGAGGTGGTTTTTCAGCCGTACCGAAATTTGTGTATTTCGCAAAACTGCAATGGAAACACTTTTTTCGCATTACGCCAGTTTGTATACAGCATCAACAAGCTTATTTGTAGAGGTCTTACAGGTGGCAGCATCACAGGGATATGAGGTCTCACAGCATTGCACAGTTAAAGGGGCAGTATTATGTGTTTTCCAGCCACATAGAATAATTTTATAGCACAATCAAGTAACTATGTTACCTTGACTTTTTACAGTAATGCTGGATATATCAAAAATTACTTAAAAGAAATTTGACTTTGTAATTTAACTCCTTGAAATTGGACCTCTGCCTCTTTAAGAAAGTCCTGCTCTTTCTGAAACTCCGCCCTCAGGAAGTCATGACAACCCTTTAACAATGTTCCTCTATTAACCCTTTAACAACGTTTTTTACCAGCGTCTTGCTGAGAAGTAGCTCATGTAATGAGCTCAGCAGATGCGCAGTTCCACCAGGTGTTTGCTAATCACTGCTGGCTAGTCTGGAGGAGCTGAGTGGGGAAGTCGCAGGGGAGGGTTGCCCTGTGAAATGGAATCTCAGAAGCTTCGAAACTGCAGCTCCGAGGAGGAGCTGCACCTTGAAGGTGGACTAAAGATAAATGCATGAGTTTGGATGAGTTTCTCTAGATCTTATTGAGACATTAGTCCTTTGATCCTGGAAAAGTTCTTCAGGTAATAGAAGGCTGACTTTGTAACTGTCTTTATGTGTTTCTGAAGGTTCAGATCAGAGTCCATCACTACACCCAGATTTCAGGCCTGATCACTAGTTTCTAGCTGTAATAACTGAAGCTCTGCGCTGACTCTTGATCGTTCCTCTTTAAGTCCAAAGATAATAACTTCAGTTTTATTTATGTTCAGCTGGAGGAAGTTTTGGACCATCCACACATTGATTTGTTCTAAGCATCTGTTCAGTGCTTGGATGGGTTCGGAGTCACCTGGTGACATCGTAATGTATAGCTGTGTATCATCTGCACAGTTATGGTAACTAATCTTATTATATTCTGAGCTAATGGGAGCATGTAGATATTAAATAGGAGCGGTCCCAGGATTGAACCTTGGGGTACTCCACATTTACACACGTATGCCACATCCTTTAGGTAGGATTCGAACCAATTGAGTACTGTAGCAGAGTCCGACCCAGCTCTCCAGTCGCTATAATAATATATCATGGTCAACAGTGTCAAATGTTGCGCTGAGGTCCAACAGAACCAACACTGTGGTTCTTCCACAGTCTGTGTGGATATCACTGAACTCTTTGACGAGGGCAGTCTCAGTGCTGTGGTGAGCACGGAAACTGGGCTGAAAAACATCAAAGTGGTTTGTCATTGTTAAGAAGCTGTTGAACTGTTGAAACACAGCTTTTTCAATAATTTTACTGATAAAACTCAAAGCCCCAGTCAGTCATGGCAGATGGCCACTCATACTGAGCCTGGTTCTGCTGGAGGTTTTTTCCTGTTAAACGGGAGTTTTTCATCCCCAGTGTCGCCACATGCATGCTTGGTATGAGGGATTGCTGTAAAGTCAACGACACAACGCAGTCTCCGGTCACTACTTGCTCGTTCAGGAGTGAATTCTGCTGGTCAATGACTCGATGCAATCGGCTGGGCTTCCTTTGATATAAAACTTTTTTAACCAATTTGAATAATAAACTGAACTTGACTGCATGATTTGATAACTAGGTTCAGTTGGAATGCATGTATGATTGGATTAAATTGACTTTTTTGTGACGTGCCTCAAGAAATGGCACTATATAAATAAACTGAATTGAATTAAACTGTGTGTGGTCTTGCATTATTTGGTTATGTAACTCCAAAACATATCATCTACCTGCAGAGATGGCTCAGATTTTAATATGGGGTCATTATGTCTCATATTTCAAAAAAATTGACTGCAGTAAAGTAAATGACGACATCTTGGTGAAAGGGATGAATTGACCCTTATACGAAGACATTTGGACTCAGACAACTGGTACACATACTGTGTGATGAGTTGATTTTGATGAAAAGACAATAAATCATCTATTGTCTCCCAGGGTTTTAGCAAACAGCTCTTTGGGAATCAGCTTATTGATTTTCATCTGTTTCCAAACTGTGATTCTTTTTTGAGGGGGGTGTGGGTTGTGTGATCTTATGTGAAGATACAGTCAACCTAAACCAAAGCTAACCCTTAATTTTCTCTAGGAAACCATGTCCTCAAAGCTATTTTGGGCATTTTATAGTAGCCTTACTCTACTGTATATCACAAAGAATTGTATAACTTTATTTCTCTGTGTTTTACTAAATTAAATGGTGTTTATTGTTTAGGTTGACTACAAGGCAGACGAGTGGCTAATGAAGAACATGGACCCTCTTAATGACAACGTGGCTACACTTCTTCATCAGTCAACAGACAAATTTGTGGCTGAACTCTGGAAAGATGGTAATTTGTTTCCTTAAGTCTCAACGTAAACTAGAAAGAATCCATTTTAATACCACGCCCAGTTAGATTCATGTGTTTGTAGCTTTTTGCTTACTTACAGAGCTGTGAAAAAGTCTTTGTCCCCTTATAGATTACGTCCGATTTTGCTTTTTTGTCACATTTGAGATCATCATGCAAGTTTAAATGTAACCTGAGTGAATAAAAACAGCTTTCAAATGATAATTTCATGTAAAAATGGTAAAAAATCTTTCCAAACCAACCTGACCCTATGGGAAAACGGACTTGCCCTTTTAACCACATAAACTGGTTGTACTGTCTTGTCAGGAATTTCCAGTATGAACGGTCTGTTTAATTTCATGCCCACAGCATCTCAGTCAGGTTTAAGACCAAACTTTGACTAGGCCACTCCAAAACCTTTATATTGCTTTTTTGGAGCCGGTCAAAGTCAGAGTTACGAGTTTCATTTAGATTGTTGTCCTGCTGCATAATCCAGGTTTGCTGCAGCTTAAGGCCTTTGTGGTGTTTGGCATCAGAGGTGGTTTTGGCCTTGGAAATCTCCCATTTTTGATTCCATTTTTGCACCTTGAATCTCTTTCTTATTAATTGTCTGGGAGTAATTTTGGTAAAATGGTCACTTGGAAGAAGGATTTTCACTGTTCCATATTTTCTACATTTGTGTTCGCTGGCGTACCACAGCCTTTGTCTTCCTTTCCAGACAGACAGATGTAAAAAACTTTGCTTCTCATCTGAATTTCTTTAGATTGGGGCATGATGTGTCAGTATTTATATCAGACCTTTCCCAAATAAAACTCTCAAAATGCTTCATGAAAACAGAATGTCAAACTCTTTATATGTTTAAATTAAATTCAAAAGACAAAAAAAGCAATTCACTGATACAGATAATTAAAAAGAAATATCCAGTAATATTTTAAATGTTCTTAAGTAAAAAGGTGCAAACGTCTGTGAAGAGCGATTCCCTCAAATGTTAAACCTGGTCCCTTGGACTAAGATGAGGTTTTGGTTTGATGATCTGAGGTCTGAAGTTGGAGTATTTGGTTTTAACATGTCATTATATTTGGAAGGAGCTTGACCATGCAGGGCCCTGAAAGTTAAAGTCAGAAATTTAAAATGAACTTGAATATGACCTGATAAAGCTGTGCACAGACGTTAAAACAGGAGTGATGTGAGCGCTGCTGCTGGCTCCAGTTAAGTCTGGCTGTCGATTTCTGGACCAGCTGCAGGCGTGTGACAATCGTCTAGACAGGAGGAGATAAAAAGCATGAATAACCATCTCATTCCTGTTTTAACACTAACTTTCTTAGTTTGGACAATTATTTCAAATAATTAAAACCTTCAAGAGACATTGATTTGGTGTCCCAACGTCCATCAGGCAACAGATTGCTCTTCAGGTTTTTGATCAGACTTCAGCTGAAAGGAGCAAAATTTATTCTAGGCACAGAAGTAATTCGAACAGTTTAAAGGTGTGAAACTGCATCATCTGCATAAAAGGGATGAAGTTGAAAGTATATATTTACATACATCAAATAAAAAGACACATACACATTTTTTTCTCACTATCTGAAGACAATTATCCCTCATACTGACCAAATGTATGTAAACTTTCGAATTCGAAGAAAGTTACAAAAAAAATCTCTAACAAATGTTCTTGCTATGTTTTCTAGCATTTAGCAAATTAAAATAATTTTGGTAATTCTAACTGACCTAAAGTGAGAAAAGTTTGGTCTGATTTAACTTCAGACATTGAGAAAAAAATGTGTTTGTGTCTTTTTATTCGGTGTATGTAAATATATGGGTCCAACTGTATTCTGAAATGTAATAATGATCTGTCCTTGGTTGCTTTTATGAGATGGTTTAGCCTTATTTATGTTATCAGGCAGGTTTTGTTTAAATGTTTTGATTTTAGATTTAATCCTACAGATCATCTTGGAGGTTAATTGTTGTTAATTCCTAATTTAACCAGTGGGGTAATTACTTCTTTACTTGCTAGGGCCAAGCTGGCTGTGATAAGGTTTTTTCCTCGTGCCTGGTTCACACGGCAAGATTTTTTTTCTCGATTTCATCCTTCTGACAATCTTAAGGAGGCTCCGATTATGTGTGCAGTGTGTTATCAGTGATCTGGTCTTCTCGGAGAGATGTCGGGGCCGCTCCGATCTGAAATCGGGGATATTCAACATGTTGGATCGTTTTGGCCCCATATTGCAGCATGTGTCGTGTTCCCCCAAGGACAAACGAGCCTGCAGCCTGTTGAATTGTGAAGCGTAGTGACGGAAACACGGAGGGGAATCCACAATACAGAACACTAAACGACAGCAGTAGTGCACTAGAAAGTCTGGTGGATGTCAAAGTCGTCTTCGTATTGTTTTCCTCTATTAAAAATAGTCCACAGACACTATCATTATTGCTTCTTCCTCGTTAGCCATGTTTATTTACGCTGAAATCACCTTTGAACTCGAGGTTTTGCAAGATTTCCCGTCTGATATCTGAACATTTGTGAGGGAAATCTGTCTGTCTTTGCTGGACACCACACACTGTAGGACCAAACCTGTTATATCTACGATTTTTTTTCTCGTCATGTGTGTGGGGTCCTCAGACAATTTTAAAATAGAATAAAATAGAAACGTCGTTTATTGTCCCACAGCGGGGAAATTTCTGTGCAACAGCAGCAAAGTGACAGTGACAGGCAATAACAGAAAACAGACTCGCAAAAATAATAAAAAATATGTATTAAAAACAGAATAAAAAAAACAAGAAAAAATTCTGTACAGTAAGGGCAAACTTTCAACATGAGTACTGTGTGGTTGTAAAAAATAATACTCCAGAGGAATGTGCAGCTGAGTTGGTTAATTAAAAATGTACAAAATGTTTCTTTGAACAATAAAAATGCAAACTATTTACAGTTAGTGACAATAGAAAAACAGTAGAGTTGTACAGATACAAGCATGGATATAAACACTTATTGAGTTTGTTGGGAGCAGTGATGGTTCCAGAGTCTAACAGCTGCTGGGAGGAAGGATCTCCTATAATGCTCCTTAGTGCACCTAGGATGCAGCAGATGCACTAAGGAACGTTATAGCGTTACATAAAATCTTGCCTTGTGAACCAGGCATTAGTAAATGAAACTGATTTTTGTATTTACTTGAGTTATCTTGGTTTTGATATTAAAAAGGTATTTGATTTGAAACATTTCAGTGGGACAAAAAAACAAAAACAAAAGAAACCTGTAAGAGGGAAATGCTTTTTCACAGAACTGTAGTTTCCAGACACGTTATTGTCTTCGACATCTACTAAAAGCTTCTGTTGTTGACCTGTTGCACATTTCTGACATCTGAAAACTACCTCACACTCAACACCCCCCTCCTCCTCTTTTTCTCTGTGTTGTAGAGATTCAGACCATTCAATGGGCCTCATTCTATGACAATGTCACATGTCTGGATGAGCCGGAAGGTGAATGACTGGGTTGCACCGTAGCAGAACTGGGCCAAAATATTAATCGCTCAGCAGAACCATTGCTACATCATAAACCAGTGGGCTGAATACAAGCACTCATTAAAGCAGACCATTTGGAGCATGTCGGTGTATTTTTGCCCAGATCTGCCTGTAGCCGGTGCTGTGTATCATATCGTATCTGAAGTGGCTCCCATTTGCTTCCAGGCTGCATGGCTCCTTTGACCCAGCCAAAAGCAGCAGTGCCTAGTTGGGGAATAAGTCTAAGCTAGAATGGTGTGCTTCCCTTAGTTGAATTAGTGTGTTTTAATTGTATTTTTGTGGGCTTAAGTTAAAGTAGTCCCAGTCTTTTCTAATGAGTGAGACGTAATAGGGTCACAGCTGCAGAGAATGAAAACTAGATGCTGATTTTGGTGTTTTGACTCTGAGCTCATTATTAAAGGACGGCAGCCATGGAACGTGTTTGCACAGGTGCAGAACTGACAGCAGTAATTTGAAGTAACCTGCTAAGGCATTAATATGTGACATCATTTATATTCAGCTAGGGGTAAAATCATGTGGGTCACTTTGTTTACTTTTTGTGATATAGTTACAGGGGAAATATGTCCAGTTTAACTGTTTGCTTGGCTTGTTTGATTAGTTTCCTTATTTTCTTTTTTTTTAAATAATTTTTTCCCCCCTTTTATACAAATAAATAAACAAACAACAAAAACAGAAAATAAGCTAAATAAAATGAAATAGACGATTAAACTTAGGTGACAGCAACCAGTTCTTATGTATGCAAAAACAATTCAATCTCCAGCTGTTATTGACATTTTATAAGTTATCCATTTAACCCATTTTTCTTTAAATTCAACTTTAAATTCAGTTATAGAATAAAGGTCTTTCTTTCCATCAAAAATATTTCCTGCACAACATCCATCGACTCCATTGTTATTGCTTTCCTCCCATTTGTCAATATTTTAACCAAGTATTGATATTCTTTTTACATTAGACAAAAAAAACAGGTACAATATAATGAAACTTATTTATACAGAATACTTCAAGTATAGTTTAATTATTTTCGTATGCACACAAGAATATCCTTAAAGAAATGTATTTTTGTTTTAGTTATAAATCCAAAGAAGACTGTCGAGGCTGGAATATCAGACTCAGGAAGGACTTGTGCTGTGAAAACAGAAGTTTACCAAACAAAAACACCCGTCTTGTGTCATTTAAGAAAGCAAGGCTGTAGTTTGGAAAAAAAAGGTGCAACAACTTCCATAGATTGTTAGCTGCTTTCAAATGTAGTCTAAAAGTCTTTATTTATTATATATATATTTTTTTTTATTGGAAAAAGATTTTTAAAAATCTATACAAGTCAGATAGATAAAATTATTTGATTTGATCTGGTTTGAAAGCGTCTCTTCAGTCTCATTTCTCTTTGTACGGTTCCTCGCAAAAGTATTCACACCCCTTGAACATTTTCACATTTTACAACCACAAACCTCATAGTATTTTCCTGGAGTTTTATAAAATGGGAAAATACATCCCACTTACATATTTATGTCCCAAAATACATATTTTTCCCTTATTATGTGTTGAAATATCTTGTTCCACTGGCAAATTATTTCACTTATATCTAGAACTTTTTCATCAATATTAAGGAATTATTGACTTAAAACAAGCTCCTAAATCATGCTGAAAAGTTATTTATAAGTTAGTTTTGTCTTAATTCAAGTGTATTCAAGATATTTGCACTAGAAGCTAGACCAAAATTTATTGGTAAGATGTGTTTTTACAGCAATTGTCCTGAAAAGGACCATTTCGATCTGAGCGCTTCCCTCCCAGTAGATACGGCAAACGCTTCACCTCCATCTCCAACAGCTCTAGCTCTAGTCCTAGACTGCTGGTGTTTTTATATCTGTCTGCGCCTGGTCATTTAGCTACCTCATATCCCTGTGATGCTGCCACCTGTAAGCCTGTGTTACATGCTGGAAGCTGTTGTCCTAACAAGCTGTCTCTCTCTCTCTCTCTCTCTCTCTCTGTGTCCCCACTAGTGGACCGAATCGTGGGTCTAGACCAGGTGGCAGGGATGAACGAAACAGCGTTTGGTGCCACCTATAAAACCAAAAAGGGCATGTTTCGTACTGTGGGGCAGCTCTACAAAGAGTCACTCACCAAACTCATGGCCACACTGAGGAACACAAACCCAAACTTTGTTCGCTGCATCATCCCCAACCATGAGAAAAGAGTAAATCTACACTTTTACTTGGAGATAATAAGTTAAATTTTTCAGTATGCTCATTTGCTTTTTTTATGTCTGGGATGCTAAATGTGTTTGCTTCCCCAGGCCGGTAAACTGGAACCTCACCTGGTTCTGGACCAGCTGAGGTGTAACGGAGTCTTGGAGGGAATTCGTATCTGCAGGCAGGGCTTCCCCAACCGGATCGTCTTCCAGGAGTTCAGACAGAGGTGAAAAACTCTGAAGCTCAGTTGGGCTGCGGTTGCCACTAGATATATCTTGTATCACTTTGTACCGTGTGCTTTCCATAATTGTTATTGTTATATATGCTTATGTTGTTTGTTGTTGTGGATTCTCGGTTTTGTTTTTCTTTCTTTCTGCAGGTCTAGAGGCAGACTTCAAGGGTGTTGACTTGTGTTCTCTCTGTACTTCTATCTCTCCTCGACTCCTATCTCCTTCCCTTTTAAACGTTTTCCCCACCTTTCTTCCTTCTTTTTCGTCTCTGTGTCCATTACATTTGAAACAAACTCAAAGCAATTCATAAAAAAGTTTCATATATATATCTCAAGGGGAACATCATGGTGAAAGAAGTAATGTTTCACTTGTGAAAGTAAATCTGTTGGGGCTCACCTTGACAGTCAAGACAACAATTTTGAGTGCCAGACTGCCGGACAGGACACGTTAAAAAAAGCAACCACAAAAAAAACTGAAGTTTTTTCAGTTGCTTCTGGTTTCCACATTGACTATTTTATTTACATGTGTCTTTTTATTTGCAGATATGAGATTCTTACACCCAACGCTATCCCAAAGGGATTCATGGATGGGAAACAAGCTTGTGAGAGAATGGTAGTGCCATCTTTCTTCTCTGGTTTGTAGTTTTCTTTGAAAAGTGGTTGCTCTCAACTATTTTTTTTTTTCTCAGATTCAAGCCCTAGAGCTGGATCCCAACCTGTTCCGCATTGGTCAGAGTAAGATCTTCTTCAGAACTGGTGTTCTGGCTCATCTGGAGGAGGAGAGAGACCTGAAGATCACCGACATCATCATCTACTTCCAGTCCGTGTGCCGTGGATACTTGGCTCGCAAGTAAGGGTTGGATCTTTGCTTTAAGACCGGGAATTTTTTCTTTTTCAAGAAATTATATTTGAGATTTTTCCTACACATATTTGCTGCAAATCTCAGTCTTTTTATTTATTTTTTTACGGCATTCATAACTTTGCCTGTGGAAACCCTAGACACAAATGCCAGTAATGTCCCAGCTGCTCATTAATTAAAAAGATCCAGTTTATTTGACATATTTCATGCATAAACTGAGTAAAAAGATGAACAACTCATATACTGTGTGAACAATTATCAGGCAAGTCTTATTTTTGAGGATTATTTTTATTAATCACCAACTACATTGGTCTCAGTTAATCCAAAATGTTAAAATAAAAGTCGGATTTTGGCTTTCATAGGAGAATATTTATATCTGCACAATTATTGGGCAACTATTATTGTGCAGAATTATTATACAATTAAATGAAAAAGTATAATTTTTGACTTTTCAGAGTGAATTAAATCTCTTTTTTGGCACATTTTGCCTAAAGAAAAGAAGCTGCCTAATAATTATACATACCTTGATATAGGGTGTTGATATCCTTAGGCCACACCCTCCCTCCCTCAAGCATTCAATTTATCCAGCTTGGAGTTAGAAAATATGCCTAAAAATAATGAAATGGTCAAATACTCACTCACCTAATAATTGTGCACACAGTGTATAATAATAATAATAATAATAATAATAATAATAATAATAGTATTATTATGTAGGGTTGAACTTGCAATCTTTACTGCATCACATTGTTGTTGCTAAGTGCTGTTCATCTCCTCTCCTGCATCAAATAGCAGACAGACACAGTTGGCATATTATGCTAAGTAATGGGAAAGAGTATTTTGCAGTTAAATGAAAGCTTGTGCTTCCATGTGTGTATATATTTTGTATATTACCAAAGATTAAGCATGAACTCTGGAGTTTCTGTCACAAAGTATCATATGCATAAATGAGTTTGCGTAGTTTTGCCAGCCGGTGGTTGATTCTTGAAGAAAAGGAAGAGATCCAAACAATAAATGCTCTCTTAATGGAGATATTTTTGACATAGCTTTGCAAAGCACAAACTGCTGATCATGTATTTTTCCTATTAGGGGTGCGTATAGTGGCCTTAACATCAGTATCGGCCCATTTTGTCGATTTTTAAAATATGGGAAACAGTCTGATAAGTAAAACTGGGCCGATATTAGTAACCCTTATTTATATAAGCCTTGTTGCCGTTTGTGTGTGTGTTTCAGGGGGAGTTGGCCATGTGCTACTTGTTTGAATATATGATTGTGACGCATTTACGGTGACTAAATGATGCATCCCTTTTCCTATAAATTATGTACTTTGGTGGGAACCAGACTGCTGACTTCAGTGCATTGGTTAATTTGTTGCTGATTTCTTGTTAAGAGCTCAAATGATCAGCAATCAATATATTTTGTCTTCCAGATGTCATGAGATGTCATTAAGCATTTATATTAGAAGCAGAGGCGACGTCACACTGTGTGCGCGTTAGAGGAGTTACTGAAAAGCAAAGTTGTGCAATTTTAAAACAGACAAAATGATTTGACAGTTGACTTTTTAAGCTGACGTTAGCATTTTACGTCAAATCAGTAACACAGCTGGCATTACTGAAGACTATATCATGTGTATTCCTCAGAGAATGTAAACTCTTCTCTTTCCGTTGAGATTTCCTGAAGGATGCCGACATTTTCAAATCCAGCATGTTTTATAACAGGGACTAAATGTTCGTTACTATAAAGCAGAGTAGCTCTGCAGTGATTTGTTCAGCCTTCCTGTTGTTTGCTGAGGTCAAGCTCTCTGTTTCAGCATATTGAGTTTCCTTTATTTCAGCTTTTTGCACCTCTTGTCCTTCCTCTGACTTTATTTTTTAACACATCTTTCACTCAGAGGTGGGTAGTAACCAGTTACATTTACGAGAGCCACTTCTTGAAAAATATATACTTCTAGGAATAGTTTTACTGAATTTTACTTTTTAATTTACTTCTGTGTGAGTAATATTATATTCATTCATCACTACTCTAACTGGAGGACAGCTACTGGCCAATCTACCCTCCTCTAGTTGCTTCACTAAATAAAGAACAAGCATGTTTTAACCCAAAACTTTTTGTTCGTACATGAACTTCATTGTTCTAATTAGAGCTGGACATTAAATCAGTAACAAGATATATATATATTGCAATAGACACATGATTAACATCAATCGATAAAATGTCTGATAGAATATTCAATATATAGATTATTCACTGAACTCTGATCCAGAACCACACAGCATTCTGGGGGATGTAGGCAGAGGAAAGGCTTTAACCGCTCAGCCTCTCACAGTGAGCTAAGCTAGGTTGGTGGCATCAGCTAACTCACTCGCTCTCTGGTTGCCTAGCAACAACTTGCTGAGTAACTTGCGCAGCAGCAGTTTAAGGTTTCGCCACCGCCCCTCATAACTGCTTAAAAATAAACAACAACGGCGTGGAGTGAAAACTGTGGATAAAAGAGGAAAGGTGACGTCACTAGTTTGGCTGTATTTCAGATATTTAAAACAAAAAAACTAATCAATAATTTTCTATATCAACAATTAATGATATCGACTGATATGAAAAGTTTGTATTGTGATACATTTTTCAGCCATGTCGTCCAGCCCTAGTTCTAATGTAATTTTCCATCTACTGAGTCATTTGTAGATCAAATGAATACGTAATAATAGTAGATCTTGTCACTGAGACTATAGCACTGCTCTTATATATATATATATATATATATATATATATATATATATATATATATATATATATATATATATATATATATATATATATATATATGTATGTATAAAACCTACTCTAAGTATTGGTTTATGAAAAAATAAATTATCAAATTTAAAGGGTTGACTTTATCTGAATGTGTTGTTTTGTAATATTTATGTTTATTTATTTACCTTGCTTACTTTTTTAGTTTTGTCTGTGGGATTACATACATTTCTCAAATTAAGTTCAACGTTTTGTTTAGGCAGTTACTTAGTACTTCAGTAGAGGGTTTTTTTTAAATGTTTTTACGAAATACTTTTTTACTTTTGCTAGAGTATTCTTTTTGTGGACTGCTTTTTACTTTTACTTGAGTAAAAATATGCTGAAGTGGCTCGACTCTTACTTGAGTACAGCTTTTGGCTACTCTGCCACCTCTGCTGACTGAAAATAGCTGAGAGTTGTTGTCAAAGCAACCTGGTAGAGAATGGTGTGTTTACTGATTGGGGGAAAAAAAATTGGATTTTAAGTTTCTATGTGGTTACCAACATATTTGTTGGTGCATCTCTTGAAAACATTAACCTTTGCCGTGTCATTTTTTTCACTCAGAGCCTTTGCTAAGAAGCAACAGCAGCTGAGTGCTCTGAAGGTCCTCCAGAGGAACTGTGCTGCTTATCTGAAGCTGCGACACTGGCAGTGGTGGAGGCTCTTCACCAAGGTGAGACCCCAAACATCAACATTAAAAACCTCCAAGAGTTAAACTGATGAAGTCAAAAGAGACTTGGGTTTGGTTTTGGTTCTGTTCCAGGTGAAGCCGCTGCTTCAGGTCACCAGGCAGGAAGAGGAGCTGCAAGCCAAAGACGAGGAGCTGGTGAAGGTGAAGGAGCGACAGCTCAAGGTGGAAAACGAGCTTGTGGAGATGGAAAGGAAACACCAGCAGGTAAGAAAATCTGCCTACTAGTGGTTTAATTGAAAACTAAATTGAGAAAATAAGCAACATTTTCAATTCAAAATCCTTTTGATTCTAAATTGTTGAATAAATAGACATAGGAACTCAACAACAAAGATATTTATTGTTTTTAATGTTATTTAGGTGATTCAACCATCAGATTGGTGTAAAGTGCTTCATACCCATTCAGTTTTCAAATGTTTCAGGAGCCTCTGATCATTCATGGAACTTTGAGATAATACTTCTTTAGAAAAGTGGGCGCTGACAGTAGCGTTCGGGATCTCTGTGCTGCCGCAACATATTTTGAATTGAGATGGTATTTTAAGCTTGAATAGCTTCAGTGATAGGCCAACTCCTTTTTGCACAACTTGCACACAACAATAGTCTTTTCCAGCGTCCCAACAGATGGTTTTTTAAGCAAAAACTAACCCCCATTGTTCTTTGCTGTTGTTTGTAGAAAACAAAATAAATGTAAAAATAAATGCGACTAATTGTGTTAAATTTTTAACGGGTTAAAATCTTTGGAATTAAATAATCGAAATTAAATCGTCCTGGACCTACTGCTTACTGAACATAAATATTTGTGCTTGAAATAAAGCTAATTTTAATTTGAATGGAAAAAAGGAAAAGATCTCATATTTCCCAAACTGTTAATTGTTTTCATTTAGCTCCTCGAGGAGAAGAATATTCTAGCAGAGCAGCTCCATGCTGAGACAGAACTGTTTGCCGAGGCGGAAGAGATGAGAGTTCGTCTCCTCTCTCGGAAGCAAGAACTCGAGGAAATCCTGCATGACCTGGAGTCCAGGGTAGAAGAGGAGGAGGAGAGGAACCAAAGCCTGCAGAATGAGAAGAAGAAGATGCAGTCTCACATCCAGGTTTGTGCTATCTTTTTATATTTTCTAATATACACCAACTGCTGCGTTGCTTTTTCAAATAGTCAGAATTTTTGTTTTGTCCTTCACAGGACCTGGAGGAACAGCTGGATGAAGAGGAAGCTGCAAGACAGAAGCTGCAGCTGGATAAAGTGACGGCTGAGGCAAAGATCAAGAAGATGGAGGAGGACATTCTGCTGCTGGAAGACCAAAACTCAAAGTTTCTCAAGGTGAGGAGGAGGCTGTTCAAACAGGAAACAGGAAGTTCATCACATCAAGTCATTCAAACTCAAAGTCTGGGATGAGTTTGTGACAAATTGCAAGTTTGTGCCTCTGCTAATATTGAAACACTTGTGGTACGGTCTGAGGTGATAGCTTTTCTCTACACAAACTACCATGTGGTTACACAATTTAAACAATATCACATCTTCATGAAAGAAATGACAGCGTTATTAGCTTTAGTTGTTTATTGTGGCATCATATAAACATTGTTTGAAGCTTATGCTTCTCACTGTCTGCTTTTTTGTTGTTGATTTAAGTTTTCCTGATCAACAGTGAAGCTTAATGTTAAAAATTGTGCCAGAATACCTCTCAGTTAGCTGCTATATTCCAGATTTTGTTGGATTTTTCAAGGTTTTATCAAAAGTCCTTCCACTTATTTGTCTGGTTTCGTTCAATTCACAACAGGAGAAAAAGCTGGTGGAGGACAGGATTGCTGAGATGACCTCCCAGCTAGCGGAGGAAGAAGAGAAGGCAAAGAATCTTGGCAAAGTGAAGAACAAGCAGGAGATGATGATGGTTGATCTGGAGGGTAAGTGTCCAATTACAAGAAAGGCCAGAGTCGTCTCTTCTTCCTGAGAAGACTCAGGGGGGGGTTGCAGTTATGTCGTCGGAGAGGAACTAGACTCTTTGGACATGGTGTTTGAGAGGGGAACGTCCAAAATTAGGACGAAGTTAAAATCTTCAAAGTTAAAATCTTCTAATTTTTTGTTTCCGTCTTATATTTGCTAACTTTTATTAAAGCTGCAGTATGTAACTTTTACAAAAATAGTTTTTTTGCATGTTTGTTAAAACAGTCACCATGTCGCGACAGTTTGGTATGCAACAGATAACCTGTGAAAAGATCGAGCTCCTCCTCCTCCTCCCTGAGCTACTATTGTGTCTAAAGAAATGCTCCGCTCCCCACCTAAAACAACCAATCAGAGCCAGGAGGAGGGTCTTAGTGCTGTCAATCACCCTCATGTACACGCCGCTAAATGTGCTAATGGTGAAGAAACAACTTAACGTTCCAGGAAAACTGTTTATCTGCCGTCAGTGGTGGCCATGCTAACTATTCTTAGCATTAGCAGCAGGCTATGTTGTTATGATCCAGTTGTAGCAGAGACCAAGGGGGAGTGTGTGAGCGGTGCCTACATGAGGGTGATTGACAGCGCTAAGACCCTCCTCCTGGCTCTGATTGGTTGTTTCTGACTGAGTGGTGTATTTCTGCAGTTAGTACTGGGAGCACTGGGAGAAGGCAGAGGAGCCTTCTTGCAGTGACAGATTATCTGTCTTATATTATGCTGTCGCAACATAATGATAATTTTAACAAATATGTAAAAAAAAAAAAAAAAATCATAAAAGTTACATACAGCAGCTTTAAATGCCCAGCGTGTATTGTCGTAAATTTCCGCTGTTAGGTTTCATAAAATATTTCTTTCATCTGAAATTTTATTTATTTATTTATTTCAGTAACTCAGTTTATCTTATATAAATTAAATACACACAGACTGATGTTTTCAAGCCTTTGTTTCTGTTAACTGTGATGATTTTCTCACTACGACTGATGAAAACATGACATTTCAGATTAGAACGATGCATGTGATTGTGATTGTCCTCAGAGCGCTTAAAGAAGGAGGAGAAAACACGACAGGAGCTGGAAAAGGCCAAACGCAAACTGGATGCTGAGACCACCGACCTGCAGGATCAGATCGCAGAACTTCAGGCACAGATTGAGGAGCTGAAGATGCAGCTGGCTAAAAAGGAAGAGGAGCTGCAGGCTCTGCTGGCCAGGTCGGTCAATGAAAAAAACGTGCCACAGCTGTAATGGCTGGTCCAGTTCTACTGAAAAATAGTGTTTTTTTAGTATGGAGAAGATATGAAAACAGTATTTCTGTTGATAATGGAGCATCACGTTGTTGATGTTGTATAAACATTGCTTGTAGACCTCAAGAGTGACATTCAGTAAAGTAAGATGATGTATTTCTGTTTTATTCAATATCTGAAATCCCTAAATTATATCATAGCTGTTGAAGTTCTTGATATTCTGCGCTAAAATGCAATGATGAGGGAAATTTCATGCTTTCATGGTTCATGCTGCACATTATTGTTCTAATTTGTGGTAACTTTCTGCACAACTGGGAAGGCTTGGTTTTGCTATAAAATATGACAGGCTAACATGGTTTCTGTCTGAGGATGTTTTTACACCAAGATAGTTTGGGGGACTTAGTTCAGTTGGGCAGGAAATGCTGAAAAATGTCACATCTTCATTTGCTTTTCCTCACATTGCACTTTTGAAAGCAGATCAACCTACCTGGATGCCGTCATGCAGTCACAACATCTGCTTGTTTTGGGGCACTACCCAGAATAAACAGCAGGCGAGGCAGCAAGCTGTTCGACGTGTTGCTCAGTAAACATGAGATGAAGGCAGCAATACAGAAACCGACAGCAGAGAGCAAAAGACTAACTTGTTATCGAGTTACTGCAAAAAAAGTTACTGTTTTCAGACCACATTTATATTCCTAAATCATACATTACTTCTTCCCAGTGGTGGGCACAACTAACTAAAAAGTTAGTTGTGCTAACCCTAAAGCACTAATCATAAACCTTAGTACTGCTCATGCTAAAGTGCAATACTAACATGGTATTTAGTGGAAGCTAATGCTAAAGCGCTATGCTAACGTTATTTAGCAGAAGCTAATGCTAAAGCACTATACTAACATGGTATTTAGCGGAAGCTAATGCTAATAATTTGATGCTGATGTGTTAAAAGTGAAGTGTTTCCTTACCTGTAAAACCAACACCAAAGTATAACTGCTCAACAATTCTCATTTTCATTTTTTGTTATTTTTTGTTGGAGTTCTCATAAAACTACGACTTCATTCTCCAAATATTGCAACTTTATTTTGCTAATATTGTGATATTATTGTTGTATAATTTCAACTTTATTGTCATATGACTTTATTCTCATACTAAATATAAAAAAAACTGTAGCCTGCCCCTAATGTTCTGTTATAGAGTTGACCTGAATTCAAAGTCTAAATAAATAGAAGCCATACAACAAGCTTATCATACAAGATGGCAGACCTGGGTGTGCTGACATCACTCTGAACTATGAAAACACAAGGAGCACATTAGTGAAAAAAAAAAATTCAGATTTTCCAAAGATTAAATACTCAAAAACCAAAAATTTGATTAATCGATAAAATCGATTTATCACCCAGCCCTACTAGACAGACTGCTTGTTTTACCGCAGTAAACCCGCCCCAGGGTTGACTCTCAAGAGATCTGAGACCCCCTTTCTTTAGGTGTACCATAGTTCGTTTGTTTCATTCACGGTTTAGTTCGGATGAGTTGTCACACCTGCCCAAACAAAGGTGTCGGTTGTAATCAGTGGAGAAAAAAAACAAGCATAGGAAAAAAAACGACGAGTTGTCTGAGATTAGCAGCTAAACAGAATCAAGATAACGTGAAGAGATATTTTTCCACCCCACACGTTATTATAAAACACAACTGAGGCACTCTGAGCTTCCTCTTCCAACAAAACGTACTCTTCACTGACCTTGCATCACTGAGTCTAAAGCCACGTTGCACAGCATTAGTTTCAGTGTTGCTCATTTCACCATAGAGTTCAGCCTCACACACAATCTATCTTCAGAGCCAGTCCCACACGCCGTATCCGTGGCAACAGCACTCCTGAGCTACAACAGAGTCCCTACCAGAAATAGACGTTTGAACAACAAAACACAACTGAGGCTGTAAGCAGTTAACTCTCTCCCTCTGAATTACTCCACAGTGATTTCCTCCAATCGTAGTGCTTGAGAGCTTTTTCATTTGATTACAGCAAACAAACGTTGATTGATTCTCATATTTTATTTTATTTTTTTTATTCACCTGAAGGAATTAAGATCTGGCTGAGTGATTCGCACGAATGTCTGATTTCCGTTTACCCTCTTGTTTCCATCCTGGTTTTTCAAACTGTACAGAGAAAAAAAAAAAAAAAATCAACGTTTGCTTACATTTCACCTTAACTTCAGACACGAAACTTACCGACGACCCAGACGCGAGGTTCGACAGTCTTCCTTAATTTTACACACAGTAATTCTCGGGTTTAGTCCCAGCCACGCACAATTACGGCTTCATTAAACTCGACGGGCCTCATCTTGAACTCGTCAGTGCCTCTGAGAACAATCGGACGGTCTTTGCTTGGAAAGTGGGGCGCCACGTTTATATGAACGTCATTACTGGCTTTAATCAAACCAGCTGCATTCATGTGATCACATCACTGGATCTTTATGACATTCAGTGTGTTCACCAGGGGGTATCACAGGGAGGCTTAGTTAGCCACACATCCACAGTCTCATTGCAGTCCTCTACACTGCCATCATGTGGTCACTTGAGGACAAAAAGAGGGATAAAATGACATCATTGCATATCATTTTATCGATATTCACCCTCCTGGAACCTTTCCCCATTTCAACACACTAAAACCACAAACTTCAGTGTATTGGGACTGTATGTAATAGAGGGGAAGGAAAACGATACTGGTGACAGATTTCGTCGAATGTTACCAACATGTTTCTTCTGACTGGAAGTCTCATCAACGTTTTGGAATGCCAACTTGAATCTTATAGCTAAAGATTAGGGTGATGGGGAGGAGGCCTTCCAACCTCAAAGACCTAAATCGTCTGTGGAGACATGCAAAAAGCTGGTCAAGAATTATAAGAAGGGTTTGTGGCTATAATGCCAATAAAGATGGGGAAATTACAATTTCAACATGACATCCCAAGATGGAGCCATTGAATTACAGTTTTGTTGAAGAATTTGTTTGTAAACTTTGGAACAAGACTGGATGAGCCACTGCTTCTTCCTGCTCCCTTTTCGAGCAACTTTTGTTTGTTTTACAGATTAATTCATCAGAAATTTTATGTTTTTATTCATTTTTTCCCCTGTATTTCTTTTGTTGAAATTTTAAGAGAAAGAAAGAAAGAAAGCGACAGAAAGAGCTGTGGATCTCTGCAGCTCCCCTAGAGTTACCATAGGCATCCTGGTTGCTTCTTCTCTGATTAATCCTCTCCTTGCTTTGCTTCTTGAATTTTCTTCCTTCGGTAACAACTTTAAATACTTTAGAGCAAAGGTGCCAAACTCAAGGCCCGCGGACCAAATCCGGCCCACCATAACTATGTATGTGGCCCTCTAGACACTAGAGGGCCACATACATACATTGAACTTTAAGATAACGATGTGCTCAAATATTTTATCAGTCAAATCAATTCAGGTTTCATTTGTTAGGACCAAATTACAACAATGAGAAAAGATGTTTAAAAATTGTTACATTTTAAAAAGTATTAATTGAACACAGAGAACTATAATATTTTAACAGTTTGTTAACAGGTAGTTTTATCAACACGTTCTGCCACAACAGCAACAACAGGACATTCATGATCCTGATGCGGCCCGAAATGAAAATGAGTTTGACACCCCTGTTTTAGAGGGACGTTAGAGAGACCTGGTACCGCTAAGGTATGGTGATTTCACTGCTTGGAAAATGATCGGATTTTTAACATTTCTGACCCGGCAGGCCCAGTAAAGCTGAAACTCGAGCAGTTCTGTTCACCAGCCATCTCTAGACTTTGACATGATGACAATATAAACGTCTGGTTCAAGTCTGCTCTGCATCCCCAGAACCAGAACCAAACATGGAGAAGCAGCTTTCAGTTTTTATGCACCAAAATCTGGAACAAACACCCAGAAAACTGCAAAACAGCCGAAACACTGAGTTCCTTTAAATCAAGGCTAAAAACTCACCTGTTTAGAGCTGCCTTTGATGAGTAGTAAGTGGAACATTGATCTATATTTGATGTATATTTGCTTGATGATTTTTATAATGATTTTGATGACGTAAAGCACTTTGAACTGCCTTGCAGCTGAAATGTGCTATACAAATAAACTTAACTTAAAATCCAGCATTAAGAACTTGTGTGCATGTATTTCTAAAACCAGGAGTGATGAGGAAGCAGCGCAGAAGAACAACGCCTTGAAGCAGGTCCGTGAGCTGCAGGCACAGCTGGCTGAGCTCCAGGAGGATCTGGAATCGGAGAGAATCTGTCGAAGCAAAGCTGAAAAACTAAAGAGGGATCTGAGCGAGGAGCTGGAGGCTCTGAAGACGGAGCTGGAGGACACCCTGGACACCACTGCTGCCCAGCAGGAACTCAGGTGCATGACTTAAAGAGGGATGCTTGCCCCATACGAAGCTAACATTCATTCCCATCTTCTTCAACATTAAAGGGGCAGCATTATATAAGATCGACTTTTCTTAGCTTTACATCATCTTATAAGGTTATTCCCTCATCAAAAACATACCTGGAGTGTTGCCTTGAGAAATCCTTTAATCTCCCATGGCAACTGTTCAGCTGTGGAAAACCCCTGGATGAACGCTTTCTAGGTGTAGCTCCTCCACGGAGCTGCAGTTTCTAAGCTTCCGAGTTTACGCCTCACACAGCAACCCTTCCCCACTCAGCTCCTCCAGACTAGCCAGCAGCGATTAACAAACACCTGGTGGAGCTGTGCATCTGCTGAGCTCATTATACGAACTACTTCTCAGCGAAATGCTGATAAAAACGTTGTTGAAGGGTTAATAGAGGTGTGCTGTTGCAATGTTGTGATGACTTCCTGAAGGCGGAGTTTCAGAAAGAGCAGGACTTTCTTAGAGACAGAGGCCCAATTTCAAGTCAAATTTCTCAAATTTCAAAATCATATTTGATATATACAGCATTATTGTAACAACTGAAGTTACTTTATTGTGCTCTAAAATGATTCTGTGTGGAAAACACATAATACTGCCCCTTTAACATCTTATGCAGAATTGCACAGAACTCACTCAGTTCTCTGAAGATGTCCTTGATAATTGCCTCCCCCATACCTGATATTCAGGTCAAAGCGAGAGCAGGAGGTGGCAGAGCTGAAGAAAGCCATAGAAGAAGAGTCCAAAAACCATGAGGCTCAGATCCAGGACATGAGACAGAGGCACGCCCAAGTACTAGAGGAACTGTCCGATCAGCTGGAACAGGCCAGGAGGGTGAGTCTGTTGCACCAGGTGGCTTATGGGAAGAGATGGAGGAGACGTGTCTAAAAGATTTTATTCTGTGCAGTTCAAGGCCAACCTGGAGAAGAACAAGCAGTGTTTGGAGAGCGACAACAAAGAGCTGGCCTGCGAAGTGAAGAGCCTGCAACAGACGAAGACGGAGTCAGAGTACAAGAGGAAGAAAGTGGAGGGCCAGCTGCAGGAGTTCATGGCTCGAGCCACTGAGATGGAGAGGGCCAAAGGAGAGCTGAGCGAGCGCTCCCTCAGGCTGCAGGTAGAAACACCGCCGCTGTTAGACGACTGCTGCAGTGCTCCGGCGACCATGCTTAAACCCAGCTTTCACCGCTTGTCTGATAGACGGAGCTGGACAACGTTTCGGCCTTACTGGAGGAGGCCGAGAAAAAGGGCGTCAAGCTGGCGAAAGAAGTGGACAACCTGAACAGCAAACTGCAGGACTCAGAGGTTCGATGAGACTTTTTCCATGTAGCTCACAGGTGGAAATATTTTCTGCATACAGACCCATTCAATGAATTAGAATATTATTTAAAAAATCCATTTATCACTAAATGAAACACGTTATATTAATCAGTCTTCCATCTCCCGTCTACAGCTTGTACAAAACTCTGCCGCCCGGTTACTGACTAAATAAATATAATATAAATATGAGAATATCACTCCTTTCATCGCTGCACTGACTCCCAGTTCAATTTAGGATGCAGCTGTTTTTGCTTGTTTTTAAAGCTTCGAATGGTCTTGCACCGCCCTACATTTCTGAATTTTTGAAAATCCACCAGCCCAGCAGAACTTTATGGTTTGCCGGTCGATATCTGCTGGAGGTGCCTCGCTGTTGCTGGCCCAAGAGGCTGGAATAGTCTTCCCATTGAGCTGCACGCCGTCTCTGACCTGGTCTTGTTCAAAGCCAAACTTTAGACCCTTTTATTTAAAAGGGATTTTGATGTTTAGCTTTTAGTGTTTTTATATTCCTTTTATCTTTTTATTGTGGTATTTTAACTAGCACTACTCTGTTATGCTCTGTAGCTATTTGTTTTGTAAAGCATTTGGTCAATGCAAGGCATTGTTGGAAGATGCTATAAAAATAAAGTTTATTATTATTATTATTAATTACACATGGATGGATATTTGAACGCCTTTATTTCTGTTAATTATGATGATTTTCCTCTTGCAGTTAATTAAACATGACATTTAAAATTCGAATATTACATCACACCAATAAAAAAAACATTTTTAATACAGAAATGTAGCCTTAATAAGAAGTATGTTTAATATCTGCTTAAAAGTTGTCAATTATCGAAAAGTACTTTCAATCTGACAAATGAGCCTCATCGGAACGCATCTTCTAATTTATCGAATATGATTGTACATAGATTTTCAGCAAAACGAGACCATCTAGAGTGGTTTGCAGATGTATTCACACCCTTTGAACCGTTCTAAAGTTTCTTCACAGCACCTGTTTACTGTGTTTGATGATAATTTCTGTTTATTAACGTCCTCTAAAAGACCTCTGATACCTTCAGAGAACACCTGGATCTATACCGAGGTAAAATTACTGTACATCACTCCGGTGTACAAGTCGCATTTATTTAGAAATCGTTAAACGTAAGGGGGACCTCGCCTCGTCCACGTTGATGATCTGGTGACACTAGTTGTGTTCAGTTGCTTTTCAATAAACTCGCGGAAACTGTCGACTTTGTCTTGGAAGTCTGCTGGCAGTTTCTGATGCACCGATGTCTGTAAATCAGGGGGGGGTCAGGAACGTCTGCGCTCCACGCATGTAGTAAATGCGAGGCGATAGAGAGGAGGTTACGTTGCATGAAGCAGTAACCACAAAACGGCCCGCCTGCAAAGTCATTTATATTCATCTCCATGGCAACTACCGTGGCATGGAGACGTAACTACACCGTTTACAAGCCTCAACAGGTGCTCCAGCAGTTCCTAAAGGTTGCACCAACAGATAGACATAGCTATCTAGATGCGCTACGGTAGGAAAATCTGATGCAGAGATCATCAGAACTCCAGCAGCACCTTCTTTAAGTACCCAACTGTGGACTCATTCCTCCAGCTCTGGCCATCTAGCTTTCAGCCAGCAATTAGCTTTCCTCATGACTGCAGACGGTAATGTTTAATCCTTGGTTCATGTCCGTCAGTATGAATTAATATTTAATGCATCAGTCAAAAAATGCGTCATGAAGAGGGGGGAAAAAAACGGATACAAGTCGCTCCTGACTATAAGATGCAGGACCAGCCAACCCATGAAAAAAGTACAACTTATAGTCCAGAAAATACGGTACTCAGAAACTGACTGTTAATTAATTAGGTGATTTCTGGAGGCGATTAGTCGCACAGGACTTATTGAGGGGTATCAGACAGTCTGTCCTTGTGATATGATTTAATAAGAATAGAATAGAAGCATCCTTTATTGTCCCACGTTGGGGAAATTTCTGTGCAACAGCAGCAAAGTGACAGTGACAGGCAATAACAGCAATCTGACTCGTACAAAGATTTAATATAAAATATATATATATATAAAAACAGAATAAAGTATAAAAAAAGGGCAAAATTTTAACTTGCTGTATGGTTGTAAAAAAAAAATACTCCAGTTCAGAGGAATGTGCAGCTGAGTTGGTTAATTAAAAATGTACAAGATGTGCATGTCTCTGAGCATTAAAACTACAAACTATGTACGGTTACTGACAATAGAAAAACGGTAAAGTTGTACAGATAACTACAAACACGTATTGATTTTGTTGGGAGCAGTGATGGTTAGGACGAAGTTCAAGGGGTGTGATTACTTTTGCAAGTCCGTGTCGGTCCAACGCTTTATGCTTTCTCCCACACGTAGCTCCTACATCAGAAATTCAAGAAAAGCCTACATTTGTCTCACTGGTCAAAACAACAGAGCTCCTCTCACTTCTTTCTTTCTCTGAACCCTTTTTTTCTGCTCCTGTTCTTGTGGGCAGGAGTTGCTCCAAGAGGAAACTCGTCAGAAACTCAATCTGAGCGGCCAAATCCGCCAACTGGAGGCAGATAAGAACAACTTGCTGGAGCAGCAGGAGGAGGATGAGGAAGCACGCCGTGGTCTGGAGAAACAGCTGCAGACGGTGCAGGCTCAGGTACAAAACCAGTCGGTTGGGGGGGGGCACAGGCGCACCTTTCAGGTGCCTAAGTGCCAAATTCAAAGGCAGGCCTGAAGCCGCCAGCTGTGAGCATCTGTTGATGTGAGACAGCTGGAACCCAGAGAGGCTTTTCAACATTTCAAACACTGATTGTAGAGAAAATGTGAGTCAGATTTGGATGAGTTTAGGCAATTATTAGTCAAGCAGCTCTGAAATCAGAGCTGTTAGCAAATAGGCAGCTGTCCCTCCAACTGTAACGCTGTTCGCACTCACAGTTTTCCTCATTAGAGAATAAAATGCTGGTTTTAAGAGGCTGTGTTTACAAATGTTCAGGCATCTGCTGATGCTTCAGATCCCAGTTTGATCCAAGTTTTAAGCATGCAGTAAAGCAGCACGCTACGTTTCATCAGTGTTGCACGGTCTGTGTTCGTGCTGTCACTGCGTCCTGTTGAACCCGCCCACCCACATTGTTTCAAGTCCTGCAGTTTCCCCGCTTTCAGTTTCTCTAGACAGCAGCAGATATTTTGTCCCAGCAGGAGATTATGCAGCTCAGCGGTAATATGCTGCTCTAAGGTGGAGCTAACTTTCTTAAGAAGACTAATATAGTATCTTTTATTTCTAACACATCGTGTACTCTTCAATAAACTCTCATCTTCCTTTTCATCCATCCATAATCTTGGCGCGTAATCCGAGGACGGACCGGATTAGATGAGAGTAGGAACGTAGATGTGACTGGAAAAGAGCTGCTTCTTTCGGCTCGCGTCACTGTAGACGCTGCACCGATCCGTCCGCCGATCTGCTTTCTGATGGTTTTAGAAGAGAAAAAAGAAAAGTTGCTCTTTTTCTTTCTTTGAAGGTTTTAAGATTGCGTTTTATCTGCTCCCTGCGTAGCTTTTTCTCCAAACTAGGAGTGTCCCAAGTGTGGCCTGGGGGCCATTTTTGGCCCTTGGACTGAGTTCGTGCGGCCTCCAACTGCAGTTCAAGAATGATACAAATTTGGCCCGTCCAGCACAGGTGGTTGATGAAGATGGAGGCTTTTTATTTTTATTCAGGGTAAAATTATTGCCGACATGATTTTCTTACAATAGAAAATGTTAAGTACAACACAAAGTATTTATCTTTTTATAACCAAGCTTTTATAACGAGTTGAACCACATTTATCCAGAGACTTTTAATGACAACCTGACTTTGATGCACCCAAATCAGCTTTAATTTCATTTATTAAACGTGGCGAAATATGGCAACCATTTTGAAAGAAAGTGACCCAAATCCTGTTCTTATAACTGAGAATAAATGTTTGCAATCGAGCCCAAAACGATTTAAAAACTAGATGCTTTTCTTTTGGATCTACGTTGAATAACATCCCTTTCCGACAAAAAACAAACCAAATCGGACTACTTTATTTGATTTTAGTGTTTTAAAATTATTTCTTGGCCCGCCAGTACTTTCGACTCAACGATTTTTGCCCACGTGATAAAAAGTTTGGACACCCCCTGCTCCACGCCTTGAGCAAAGCGCAAGGAGCAGGTCACAGGCAGGAAGCAACCAATACAACCTCTCTTTCACCGTCAGCTTCATTGTAAAGGGTGAAGAAAAACTCTGATTCTTCAGATCAACAACATAAACTGGACAAACCATAATACAGTTTTTTTTTTTCAGCCATGCAGATGAAAATAGGAAGAGTATTATTTTTTTTTATTTCTGTTTAAATTGCAGCAACATAACTTGCTGGGGCTGCAACAGACACCGAGGTTGACGTCTCCAGTTATACTGTCTATGCATATTAATGGTAAATGTTCTCCCTGCAGCTGTTTGAGACCAAGAAAAAGCTGGACGAGGATGTGGGAGTCATTGAGGGTCTGGAGGAGGCGAAGAGGAAACTCCAGAAGGACATGGAGCTCACCAACCAGCGCTTGGAGGAGAAAACCATGGCGCTGGACAAGATGGAGAAGACCAAGAACCGCTTACAGCAAGAGCTGGACGACCAGATGGTGGATCTGGACCACCAGAGGCAGATCGTCTCCAACCTGGAAAAGAAGCAGAAGAAGTTTGACCAGGTAGAACTGAAGAAGTCGCTTGAAGCCGAGAGCAAAGGTCGGATGGTTGTCGGTGAGTTAAAGGGTTTTTTTTTTTGTTTTTTTTGTTTTGTTTTGTTTTTTTTGTAACGTCTCCATTAGATGCTGGCTGAGGAGAAAACCATCTCCGCTCGTTACGCTGAGGAGCGTGACCGGGCCGAAGCGGAGGCCCGAGAGAAGGAGACCAAGGCTCTGTCTCTGGCCAAAGCTCTGGAGGAGGCCTTGGAGGCCAAGGAGGAGCTGGAGAGGTTCAACAAGCAGCTTCGGGCTGAAATGGAGGATCTGATGAGCTCCAAGGATGATGTGGGAAAGAATGTGAGCCGCTTTTACCTGATTACATCTGTTAGACTCCTCGGTTTACCGTCTGATCAGCGGTTAATGTAAAATAATCTATTTAATCTAAGTCAGGGCTTTTCAAAGTGTGGGGCGTGCCCCCCTTGTGGGACGTCAGAGCTCGTCAGGGGGGGCGCGACACGAGGAAAAACAAAGTAACTGCAGACATTTAGCCAATTTCACCAACCCTTTCATTCATCCAGCCACCGGTGGCGTTGTTATGAAAGTGCTGGCTGTGCTTTTACGCCCCAGAACTCCCTGAAAACTTGACACGGCGTTACCAGATTCAGCGGTGAGTTGCTTGACATTCAGGCTGTTTGGATCCTTTTGTCGAGAGGTGTTAATTTTACCGCTAGGATCTGTTTTTAGGTCCCGTTTTGTCTGTTTCACCACTTTCGCGTTCGCAGAATGGAACTCCATAGTGGAGTTTGGTTATTTTTGATAAGTTTCTCTATAAAACTATTTAAGATCCTCAAATCGTACTACTGATTATTTTTGGTTAATGTCTTAAGGGTCCTTAAGAATTCGGCTAAACTGCCATTGACCCATTTATTTATTTTTATGGTGTTTTTGACATCTTTAGAAATGCTAATGTTTGTGGCATTGTTAGTGAAGTACCTATGATGCCTGGTCTTATTTTTGGTTTATGCTATCAGATATTTTCAGTGAACATAAGATTAATTAATGACTGAACAAGCTAATATGTGATTAATGTAAAAATTATTTAATGTAATCCTAGGATGTATGGTTGGAAATTTGAAACATTACTAGTAACTATTTGATACGTGAACTGCTGATTGCTTATCGCACTTTTTACTCACCTTATTTATTGGTCTACTTTTTTGTTTGTTTTGGACCCGAGGACCAGCTAAAAGTGGCCAGCCGGTGTGACTATTTAATTTTTTTCTTCTCTTTTTATCCCCGGACCTTGGACGCCTTGAGTTCCCATTTTGAGTACATATTTTTTTGTTTTTGTCAAAGACTTGACTAAAGGCAAAAAAAAAAAAAAAACCCACAATTAGTAGGGAAGAACTGAGCTTTTTGAAGAGCTTGGGTTGGGCTGAAACGATTATTTGGATTAATCGTGATGAATCAATTATTGAAATAATCGTCAGCTAATTTAGTAATCAATTAATCGTTAACTGGAGTATGCAGACTCAAAAAAAGGCCATTTTCTGAAAAAAACAACACAGTCAGGGCATTAATTATGCCAAACTGTACAAAAAATATAAACATTATACATTTAAGATGATAAATACTTTGTCTGTAAATGTTGGCAGTTTTAGCTTCACCTGGTTTAATTTCTGTAAAGAAAATCTCCTAATAAGCACTTTTTGCTGTCCAGTTATTAATCGGTTAATGCAAAAAAAAAAAAACAAACACCAGTCAACAGATCAGCCCTACGCTGTATTAATGTTCAGTCAAAGAGAAAGGCCTGAGCTTTTCAAATGTTGATGTTAGAAGTATTTTTTTCAGCTGCAGATTTTTGCTTTGCTACAAATGATCAAGCGTACACAAAAGGAATGTGATGTTGTTGCATTTTAGGCAATAAAATTTTAATTTTTTTATATAAAAATTAATTGAATTATTAGTTTATTTGCATCTTTTAATGTATTTGTAATATTGTGTCAAAAATCTGCAGAATGTGCCAATTTTTTTATCCGATTAATCAAGATAGATTAATCGAGGGGGCGGCTAGCTCTTCCACACTTTCAAAACCTCTGATCTAAGTTATTGCCCTTATAACTGAAACATGTGTTTCCAATCAAGAAAAAGCTAAATGAGCTTTTTTTATATGTCAAACTAAAACACAAGCATTTGTTTAGACTTTTAATCACTGTTCATTTTCCAATCGCTGCGCGCAGGTCCATGAACTGGAGAAGTCCAAGCGTACCCTGGAGCAACAAGTGGCGGAGATGAGAACGCAGCTGGAGGAGCTGGAGGACGAGCTGCAGGCTACAGAGGACGCCAAGCTACGCCTGGAAGTCAACATGCAGGCCATGAAGGCTCAGTTTGACCGAGACCTGCAGGCAAAGGACGAGCAAGGAGAGGAGATGAAGAGGGCGCTGGTGAAGCAGGTTGAAAACGCCACACACAGTCGTTTGAGCCGAAAGTGCTCCGCTTACCTTGGTTTAATATCGTCAGTATGCCAGCGTTTAAGTTTAGAGACGTGCTGCGTGGTTTCCTCCTCCAGGTGCGTGAGATGGAGGCTGAACTGGAGGATGAGAGGAAGCAGAGATCTCTGGCTGTTGCTGCCAAGAAGAAGCTGGAGGTGGACCTGAACGAGCTCGAAGGTCAGATTGAAGCTGCCAACAAAGGCAGGGATGAAGCCATCAAACAGCTCAAAAAGCTCCAGGTACACAGACCGCAGCTGCTGCTCTTTATCCGCTACAAGGCCTGTCGCATTTATCAGTTTATCGCATGATAAATTAAAATAAGCTCGATGATTTCCATTCTGATGATTAATATTTTTTCCAGGGCGACTTTGTTTACAGAGACTTCATAATCCGTTTTATTTATGGTTTCGGTTGTGTGTGTGTTTTTGTTTTATTTTGGATGTCTAAAATATTTTTAAAAATCACTACATAAATACAGAATATGGAAAAAATAGAAAAAAAATACACAATGAAAAAAGTGATGTAAATTTAAAAAATTACTAAATTTAAAAAAATAAATTAATGAAGGTAACTAATAAAACAATAAGATTGGAAATAAAATGGAAAATTGAATAATAGTCATTATGTTAAGTGTTCTTTACAAAATTAAAGTTTTTTTAGTGTTTGAGAGGACAAACTTGCATTATCATGCCACTATCACTATATTACTTCAAATTGTTCTCAAAATAACAATATTATTGTTTATCACAATAATTTCTGGGACAATTTATGGTCCTGCAAAATTTGTTATCATGACAGGCCTGTGCACTACACTGCTAAAGTATTGATTGAACGCTACAACTACAAACTGTTTTGTATTTCACTGTGATTTTACCTGAAGGACCAACACTGACTAGTGGAAAATTAAGTGGAAGGAAAAGGATAAACGGTTTTTAACATGTTTTATAAATAAAACTATTTCTCTATTTCTCTCTATGGCTGTGAACAAAAAATAGACAATTATTTATTTTTGGTTGCTAGGTGAAAAGAGCAAAATGGCTTTTTAAACTCCTCGGAGCTGCAGTTTCTAAGCTTCAGAGCTTCCGTCTCACAGAGCACCCCTCCCCCGTGACTTCCCCACTCAGCTCCTTCAGACTAGCCAGCAGCAATAACCAAACACCTGGTGGAACTGCGCATCTGCTGAGCTCATTATACAAGCTACTTCTCAGTGCAACGCTGATAAAAACGTTGTTAAAGGGGTAATAGAGGAGCGCTGTTGTGATGACTTCCTAAAGGCAGAGTTTCAGAAAGAGCAGTTTCAAGGCGTTAAATTATAAAGTCAAATTTCTTTTTAGGTCATATTTGATATAAGCATCATTTTTGTAACAACTGATGAAAACTTCGTGATTCAGTTGTCCTATAAAATGACTCTATGTTCCTGAAAAACACATAATATGCCCCTTTAAACCTCTCCACAACGTCCTCCCCGACCGTCGGCTGTGTTCCTTGGTCTTCATGGATGTTTCTTCACTGATGTTCTTTAACAAACCTGTGGGGCCGTCGCAGAATAGCTGGATTCATACTGAGATTAAATTACACACAAGCTATGTTTCCATCCAACTGTCTAGTGAATTTTGAGCGAACTTTTAAAATATCGCAAAAAAGAAAATGCAAATTAGGCTCGTTTCCATCTACTGGTTTGGAGCGATGTTGACGTTACGTGTGGCTGTGATAAACAAGATGTAGAGGCTGCAAACTAGCGTTGACCACACAGCTCAGAGAAATACAGTCGTCCCCTCTGAGCCGGAGGTTTGGACGTCAGAATTTTCCGAGTTTCGTGCCTCTGTTAAGGCACAGACCCACCAGTGGATGGGAAAGTTCGCTACATCAGAACTCATTCGGCAAATTTGTTTCCATCTCCCCTTGAGTGCATTTCTCGGAAAAGCTAAAAACCACCTCAAGCAAGTGTAAAAACTTTTCTTTTACCAAATTATGGAAGTTTTTTTTTTTTCGTATTTTGCTGTTTCCATCAACCTTTTCTTATGCAATACTTGAAAATGCGCATAAGAAGCGTCGATGGAAACGCGGCTTCAGATGGACTCTATTTACCACGTCGCTGACTTCTCAAGGTTGACCCCACTGGATTTTATCAAAAGTTATCATTAGCTGCGTTTCCATTACAAAGGTGCGGAAATCTCTGCTAATGTCGGGAAAAATACAATTTTGCAATTGCAGTGTTTCCATTAAATAAGAAATGAAATTAAAATCACACGTGTTCACATTATAAGTCATTAAACACATGTTGCAACATGGTCCTCCAACTACTTGCTGTTTTCATCTTCTTCGTGGTTTGCGCCAGCGGCAACAACTGGTTGTTGATCATGTGACTTGTGTGATGCGAAAAAAGCTATTGCGCGAAAAACCTTTTAATCGAAAAGGAGAATTTTTTCGAAAATGTGTGTTTCCATTAAGCGAATTTATTTTCGTGATTTCAAGGTTAAAGCTCGTGTAAATAGGATTCAGTCTGCCATATTTCTTTTGCATTTCCTTCCACTTTACAGCTGTGCACTACTTTGTGTTGGTTTATCGCATAAAATCTCAATAAACTGCATCAAAGTTTGAAGGGGTAACATTACATTTCCATAGCGCTTCGTGTAAATTAGGGTCTCGCTGAAGTAATGAAGGTTTAAGTAAACTCTTGGTCCTGCAGGTTCAGATGAAAGACTATCAGAGAGAGCTGGAAGAGGCCCGAGCTGCCAGAGACGAGATCTTCACTCAGTCGAAGGAGAACGAGAAGAAATTCAAGAACTTAGAAGCTGAAATCTTGCAGCTTCATGAGGTTTGAGACGTGTTTCTGTTTTGTAAGTTTTGTAAGAGATCTGCAGGCCTGACTGCCTCTGTGTGTGTTTGTGTAGGACTACGCGGCGTCGGAGAGAGCCCGGCGACACGCTGAACAAGAGAGGGACGAGCTCGCTGACGAGATCTCCAACAGCGCTGCTGGGAAGTCAGTATTTCAGCCTCTCTGCTGTTAAATCTGCACGTATGGGGAGAGAATGTGGGGGAAATACCATCATCATCAGATGTGTTGACGCGATCAGACGAAGGATGTGCATGTGTGTGTGTGTGTGTGTGTGTGTGTCAGGTCATCACTGCTGGAGGAGAAGAGGCGGCTGGAGGCCCGCATCGCCCAGCTGGAGGAAGAGCTGGAGGAGGAGCAGGGCAACATGGAGCTCCTCAATGACCGCTTCAGGAAGAGCAGCACGCAGGTAGAACCATCCCATCCCATGTTTGTTAAATATGACGCAGCCAAACACAAAGCGCTGCTGTGAAATACTTAAAGGTGAAGCGTCTCCTGCTCTACCCCACCCCCCCGCCTCCTCCCGACAGGTGGACACCCTGAATGCTGAGCTGGCTGCAGAGCGCAGCGCCGCACAGAAGAGTGAGAACGCTCGGCAGCAGATGGAGCGACAGAACAAGGTCCAGCTTACACGAATCTGTTCTTAAATCCATTCAGACATGGGCAAATCTGCAAATACGCCCGTTTAACGTCAAAATCTGTGTATCGGGACACAAACCTAAACACAACTTCAGATGAACCACTAAATGCTAAGATAGCAGGATGCAGCTAAACGGATGTATTGATAGGAAAGACATCAGCAATAGATAAAAGAAGCAGTTTAACTAGATACAGCTGAAACCAGAACATCTTTTTTTTTTCTCACTCTCTGAAGTTGAATCAGACCAAACTTCTCTTGTTTTAGGTTAGAACAGGAGTCTGCAACCTTTACAACCCAAAGAGCCATTTTTGAGTCCAGCTTAATAAACTGTAACGCGGCCTTTTAAAAAAAGACAACTTAAAATTTCGATGAACATCTACTGCAGGAAGTGTGTTGTCATTCTTTAGTAACCACTATTTTATTTACATTGTTGGGTTGTGAAATAAAGAAAAGCGAAAAAAGTTTTGCAAAAGGAGGATGAATACATTTACTTTTATGAAATGTTGATTTTTATGGAAACTATTGACATACAGTTTTCAACCTACTGACAAGAAAATTAGATTTAAAAGCATGTCACTGGTACTTTTATTGACATTCTGTTGTGGAAACCCAATGCAATTATTCCATGAAAAAACTGCTGAAACCTGCATTTGTTATACCATCTATATTTTGAAATATTCGCTGGTTCTTTATTATTGTTGCCCATGTTATTAAGAGCCGTTGTGGACAGTCCAAACCCCTGGGTTAGAATCACCAAAATGATTTATATTTGATAAAAACCAGAGGAAGAGATTATATCAGAGATTTATTTATTAATGAGAGAAGATGTCAGAATTATTGATTAACGTCTTTGAATCAGAAGTTTACATAAATTTCCTCAGTATTTGGTAGCATTACCTTTGAACTGTATGTCTTGGGTCAAACCTTTTTGGTTTTCCTTCCTCAGGCTTCTTATATTAGTTTGCTGGAGTTCTGGCCCATTCCTTCTGAACTGGTGAAACTGGGTCAGGTTTGTAGGTGGCCTCGTTTGCTGACACCTTTTTAGATCGACCTACAACTTCTCTACAGGACTGAGATCAGGGCTTTGTGATGGCGACACCAAAACATTGTTGTCCTTAAGCCACTTTATAATGACTTTGGCTGCTGAGGGTTTTTGTCCATTTCAACCTGAGCTTTAACGTCCTGGCTGATGTCTTTAGATGTTGCTTCAATATTTGTACATATTGTTCTTTCCTCATGATGGCATCTATTTTATGAAGTGCACCAGTTCCTCCTGCAGCAAAACAACCCCACATCATGCTGCTGCCACCCCCATACTTCACGGTTAGGATGGTGCAAGCGTCCCCGTTTTTCCTCCGAGTGCAACGATGGTTATTATGACGAAACTTTTCCACTTCAGTTTAATCAGGACCAAAGGACATGTCTCCAGAAATGGAGGTCTTTGTCCCTGTGTGCATTTGCAAATTTTTATTCTGGCTTTTTAAGTTTCTTTTGGAGTAATTGCTTCCTCCTCGCTGAGTGGCCTTTCAGTCCATGTCAGTACAGGACATGTTTCACTGTGGATAATGACTCTGTCCTACCAGCTTCAGCAGCGTCTTCACGAGGTCTTTAGCTTTTGTTCTGCGGTCAATTTGCACATTTTAATCTAAAACATGTTCATCTCTGGGACCCGTCTCCTCCTTGAACGGTGCGATGGTTGGACATTCCCATCATGTCTACACTGGTGTTTATGTGTGTATGCAAACTTCTGGTTTCAGCTGTACATGAACAAATTCCAAACGAGTCAGTGACCCAGACGTCCGTCCCATGAGTTGTGTGGATTCTTGTCACTAAGAAATGTTTCCTCATGAGCTCTGTATGTGGGGTGAGTCAAGAGTGTTTGATGTTCAGAGCTACAGACCACCCTCTCTGTAAAATGAATGTTTCACAGCCATTTCGGTGGGTTAGACTGAGAATCTACTCTGTTTGTAGCGATTGCTTAGAGAAACCTCTTCTCTCTTAAAAGCATTTACCAGCTTTGGTTCTGAATAAGTCCTGACTTCACAAACGATGTCCAGCAAAACTAAACTGGTGATTTTTGTCCTGCCGTACTTAAGCGCTAATTTAGAACGAGATCAGCGTCTGGAGGGTTGATGGTCTGAGCTTGTTTTGCATCCAGAGGACTCTTGCATCCAAAACAGAATAGATTTATACTGCAAAACCACAAAATCTCGCCAAGTATTTCTGGTCCGGTTTCTGGTGCAAATATCTTAAATACACTTGAAATGAGACAAAACTTACAAGTAACTTTACCGCACGATATAAGAGCTTGTTTTAAGTCAATAATTCCTTAATATTGATGAAAAAGTTCTAGTTAGAAGTGAAATAATCTGCCAGTGGAACAAGACATTTTCCCCATATTATAAGTTAAAATATCTTGTTCCACTGGCAGATTATTTCACTTATAACTAGAACTTTTCCATCAATATTAAAGAATTATTGACTTAAAACAAGCTCCTATATCTGCTGAAAAGTTACTTGTAAGTTAGCTTTGTCTAATTTCAAGTGTATTCAAGATATTTGCTCTAGAAACTAGACCAAAAATACTTGGAAAATTTTGTGTTTTTGCAGTGTACAGTGGTCCAGTCAAAGTCTGCAGCCAGAGACGACTAGAGTAGGTTAGGTTAGTAACACTGAACTGATGCGATGTTGTAAAGAAGACTGAGCTCAATTAGTTTTTTGTCCATCACATTGATTATTTCCATGTTGTTCATATAAAATTCTGTTGATTTTTGTAGATTTTGGATTCTTTTCCATTCACAACTTGCCTTTTGTTTTGTTTTTTCTTCTTTTTCATGATCTGCACTGGAAAAATGTCTTATATGTTCCTGTTCTTAAAGTAAATATCTGTTAATAAATGCAGGAGCTTAAAGCTAAGTTGGCAGAACTAGAAGGAGCTGTGAAGTCCAAGTTTAAGGCATCCATCACCGCGCTGGAGGCCAAGATCCTGCAGCTAGAGGAGCAGCTGGAGCAGGAAGCCAAGTAAGGCTCCACCCTCAGAGGATCCAGCTTTAAGCCAACGTTGTCACACTGCAAAAACACATCTTACAAAGTATTTTTCGTCGAGTTTCTAGTGCCGATATTTTGAATACACTTGAAATAAGACAAAACTAACTTACAAGTAACTTTTCAGCAGATATAGGAGCTTGTTTTAAGTCAAATCCTTAATATTGATGAAAAAGTTCTAGTTATAAGTGAAATAATCTGCCAGTGGAACAAGATATTTTTCCCATATTATAAGTTAAAATGTCTATTTCCACTGGCAGATTATTTCATGTATAACTAGAACTTTTTCATCAATATTAAGGAATTATTGACTTAAACCTGTGTTAAACATCCAGGGAGAGAGCAGCAGCCAATAAAATCGTCAGACGTACTGAGAAGAAGCTGAAGGAGGTGATGATGCAGGTGGAGGATGAACGTCGCCATGCCGACCAGTTCAAGGAGCAGGTAAAGATGTACAAGAAGTGAAGCGAAGACACTTTGACTTTTCACGCACCCCATGAGCTCACTTGGTCTCGTCGCGCGCAGATGGAGAAGGCGAACTCTCGCATGAAGCAGCTGAAGCGTCAGCTGGAGGAGGCGGAGGAGGAGGCAACAAGAGCCAACGCGTCCCGCAGGAAGCTGCAGAGGGAGCTGGACGACGCCACCGAGGCCAGCGAGGGTCTCACCAGAGAGGTCAACTCCTTAAAGAACCGCCTCAGGTATGAGGAAGATAGTTAAAGCCTTTGTCTGCACATCTCTGCAGCTCATGGATCCGTTTCAAATCATCATGTTGAATTAGGAGTCCAAGCCGAGGAGAATCCGTACAACCCGGACTGGCATTTTAGCATTAGCACTTAAAGCCCGCTGATTTGGTTTGTTGGCGGCGGGGGCAGGTACAGAGACGAATCATCTTCCAGATCTCAGTCAGAGGTTGATAGGGATGGGAATCGAGAACCAGTTCACTGCAGTAGTTCAGTTCCTTGCCTGCTTAACGATTCCACTCGACGGTTCCAGTAATGTGTGGCGCATTTGCATGATGACGTATTGTACACGCTCCGTATTTTGATCTATAAAATATCCAAGATGGCGTCGCAGCAGAAGCGCTCCACAGTGTGGTTACATTTCACAAACAGACGATACTGGGGCTGCCTGCAACATGTGCAGAGCTTTAATCACAATAAAAGGATGAAATACCTCTAAAATCCTCAAACAGGTGACCACGCAGCATGCACCTGATTTGTACGAAGGTAAAGTGTTTGACACGTTGCTTAGCGACAGCTGTGACTCTTCAGGGGGCGGAGCTTCCAATACAGCTCCTCCTGCCATGAACGTCCCAGGTAACGTTAAAGTCCTCCACGTCCAGGTTAATGAATTAATGTTAGCGCCACGCTGTATGAATAATATCCATCTCATAATAACATTTACAGTCATGTGCAATAAATTAGAACATGGGTTCTGATGAGGCTCGTTTGTCAGATTAAAAGCACATTTTGAAAACAACCTTTCAGTCTTGAAAGATCCTTCCTGAAAAGGCAAACATGCAGATTTGTCTGCACAAAACTGTTGACCTGCAGAAAGTTGCATTTCATATTAAAATGTTAATTTGATGGAGAGATTCTTATGTTTTAAACCAGCTTTAATTTTGTCTGAATCGAATACAACATGGTGCGTATTTTGAATTAAAGAGTTTACTTCCTAACTCAGTCCTCAGTGAAAACGTGTTTCTACATTAACTCTGGTGCAGAAACTGGTTGAAATCTATATATTAACTGCATGTTCATGTTGGTGGAAGTTGGAGATGGGACTGCACATAAAAACGGCCATTTATTAACTATGCAGACGACCAACATGAAAAAACACAATCAGAACTGTCAGATGACTTTATTATCAGATGAAAATAACTTAAAAATAGTCCAAATAGTTTGGATGTATTTTTTCTTTCCTTACAGAAAGTTTCTGTTTACGTCTTAGAAGGGATGGAAAGCTCACGTTTTGCTTTTCGCACATAAGTTTGTGGTTCGTTTGTAACTTAAAGAAAAAGATATAAAACTTCAGCTATCTCACAAACAGAATATTAAAATACATGTAACAAGCCTGACAAAAACGTCATCGTAGCAGAAAAACTTTCAGTTTTCAAGTTGCCGCATGAACTGACGAGTGAATACGCGACTGCGAAGGAACGCAAAGGATAAATCCCTCGTGTCCCCTCTAGGGGGCTCCGTTCAAAACCGCTCAAAAACTTGAGCAGACGTTCAGGGTGATTCCTTAAATCACCATCTTTAGCATCTGTCGTTCACGGGAAAGTTCTGGTACTTAGCGGTTTTTCTTATTTTAGCATAAAAACTGAATTTGCGGAGAAATAGTTTCAAAATGAAGGGTTTGTTTGTGTTTGCTCTGAGCAGGCGAGGCGGTCCAGTCAGCAGCTTCTCCTCCAACCGTTCCGGCCGCCGCAACCTCAACCTGGACGGCGCCTCCGGAGACATGTCCGACGACGACGCCGACAGCCGGTCCAACGACTTCAACGACACGCAGACCTCCAACGCCGAGTAAACGACACGCTCTCTATTCTCTCGCCTTCCTCTGCTCCCCCAGTCGCTCCACTGACTGACCGCCGGAGCGGTTCTGGTCCACGCTGCCGGTTTTTGGTTTTTTTTGTTTTGTTTTTTTGTATCCAACGCTGCAGGGAAAATCCAACACCCGCTTTGAGAAAATCCCAGAGAGTCACAGGAGCAGACGGACTCTTCTGCCTTACTCTGTCCTCCGCTGGTTTGGCTCAATCGTCTTGTAAAGCCGACCCGACCCCCCCCCCCTCCCTCCCTTCAGCCCCGATTTTATCCGCTCAGCTTAAGGAGATCGTACACATAAAGGTACAAAGTGCTTTTTTTAACATGTTCATCTGAGTAAATGTTCACATCAGGTGTGGAAAACCAGGACTGTGTGGGAAAGATTTTAATTTCTGGTACCGGACACACACACACACACACACACACACACACCCATCCAGGGAACTTCCTGGGACGTGCGATAGCGAAACCTGGAATCTGAACTGACACAATTATTACTGTGAAAAATGAGAAGGTGTTTTATTTACCTGTTGCTTCATCTCAACGTTAGCGAAGGAACGTGCAGCTTCGTTTTAGAGCTCGCCGCCGCTGCGGCTCGTCCGCCACCAGGGACGCCGGCCTCAAGCCGGAAAAAGATGCTGGAGAAATGCTCAGAACATCTGAAACCTGAAGCAAGCATGAAAGAAATGCTTCAATAAATGGGTGATTAACACGTTTCCCGCTGGCACAGCTCACTGTTTGTGCTTAGCTTCACTTTGTTTTATCATTAAACTCAAATCAAACATGGTCTTATCTTCACTGCTGTTCTACAGGAAGTCAGGAAAATCCTGTCCCAGCTGGACTTTTCCTCTAACCTTCCCTTTTCAGCCCAGTTTGGACTAACTAGAATCTGAATTCATTTTTAGAAATTGAATTTATAACGCTGAATTTTTATCCTGTGCAGCTATGTATATGATTTTATTTTTTATTTTATTTACTTTAAATTCTACTGCAAGTGTGACCCGAACCAAAGCAGTCGGCAATCGTTGGAGTGGAGCCTCTTTTAGCCAATCAAATTGCGCTGCTCTGATCACATGACAAACAGCTCGGTGACGTCCAAACCTTTTGCCACGAGGGCCAAAATCGCCACGTTAAAAGCACAGAAATATTTTTAAAACAAATGTTTAACTAAAAATATTAAAATTTTATTGAAATCAACCAAATGGTCGGATTTTTGGGGAAAACGGGTCAGTAAATCATTGTCGATACAAAACATCAGACGGAGCCACAGTTTCGACATTTTTGGAGTTGATTGTTTGCTTATTTGAGCTGCAAGATTTGCTTTTGAGTTAAAGGAGGTCAATAATTGTGCCTCTATGGGGGGCCGTCTAAAATCCTTCAGAGGGCCTGCAAATGGCCCCCGGGCCGCACTTTGGTCACCCCCGAGTTAGCTGGTTAGCGCGGCTAACTGTTAAGAGGTGCCACATTTGCAGGTGAAATTTTTGCAGGTGAATTTAAAGTAAAAAAACAAAAAAAATATCCAGATAATTGTTCTGGATAAAGTGTAATTGTTATAAGTTGAATGTCTAAAAAAGTCTGATTCTAATGAGATCATTTTTCTTCCATATTTTACGCCTCTCCAGGTCCGGGTTAGTGCGGGAAAAAGAAAAAACCAAGTTGGGGAAAATTTTGAGTTTCCAGACTTTAGTTTTCTAAATCATCAAAAAAAAAAAACCTCTTTTTGATGATTTTTATTTAATTAGATCTAATAAGGGGGGCATTTATCTTTGTTTTGGCGTCTCGATCGCTCTAAGTCGGGGTTTAAAACCGGACCTGTGGTTTCCTCGCTTTTTACATTCGTACTAATAGAAATAAAGGTGCCAGAAATTACGAACTTTTAATGTTAAATAATGTAGATGTAGAAAAACTGCAGGAAGAAAATGAAACCTCTGGAAATGTTAGAACTTTAATTGTAAAATAACCGGATGAACAACATCTTCACCACATGGTTTGGTTGTCCCGCAGAAACTGGAGATCGTTTCACCAGTAGGTGGAGCTGCAGAGTCCGAACGGCTCTCTGCAGTCTGCTGATTTAAGAGCCAGGTTTCCGTCCTCGACTCGGTTTTATGACGGCTCACACCTGAAAAGACAAACTTCTTTCTCCTCCTCCGGCTTGTTTCGAGAGCAAGGGTGTTCAAAGCGGGGCCCGGGGGCCGTCTGCAGCCCCTGGACTGATTTTGTACGGCCCCTTGACCACAAGTCGAGAATAAATTAAATAAATTAGGACAAAACTGTGACTTTTAAATTGAACTCTACTCAGAAATGAGAGATGCAACACAAAGCCTAACCGTGGTTGACCCAAATCTGCTCTTAACGGCTGTGTTAAAGCTTGGCTGAATGCAGCAAGTGTTTTCAAATGAAGACTGACCGAGATCCTGTTTTTATTTCTGAGAATAGACTCAATATTTTTTCAGTGTTCTTCGATCGAGCCCAAAATAATAAGCAAACTGGATGCTTTTTATTTAACAAGGAAAAACCGTTTCAAGTTTTGGCTCTACGAAAAAAATCTGATTATTTGTTTAATTCAAATAGTTCGTGCTTAGTTTATTGTTGAGCAGGTAAAACAAAACAAAAAAAAAACAAAAAAAAAAAAAAAAAACATTTTTGGTGATTTTAGTTTTTAAAAACGATATTTTTTGAGCTGTTAGAACGCTTAAGCCACAGGTGTCAAACTCAAGGCCCGCGGGCCAAATCCGGCCCACCAGAGGTTTTTCTGTGGCCCTCTAGACTCTTTAATATAACGGCTGTGTGCATAGGTGTGATTATATCAATCAAACCGTAGCAGTCTTATCTATATTCTG